>OZ012741.1:185442064-186642064 GCA_963859935.3 Lathyrus sativus | reverse complement strand
CTTGTACATATATATATATACATATATATATATATATATATATATATATATATATATATATATATATATATATATATATATATATATATATATATATATATATATATATATATATATATATATATATATATCTTATGCCTTGATTATTATGATAATGTTTCTCACCCTTCTGTTGTTTTATAATGCCCTACGAGGCATTGCAGATTAGGATTCGCTGGAGGATTCCTTTGGAGTATAGCTCTTTTCCCACTGTCGGTCGCTCTGATATGTAACTTTGGATAGATAGGCTTGTAGAATGTCTTAATGATGTTTTGTTCATATGTGAATGAAGTTGTGAACAACCAGATGACATGTAAATATGTTTTGTCATGTCTTAAGTGAATATATATATATATATATATATATATATATATATATATATATATATATATATATATATATATATATATATATATATATATATATATATATATATATATATATATATATATATATATATATATATATATATATATATATATATATATATATATATATATATATATATATATATATATATATATATATATATATATATATATATATATATATATATATATATATATATATATATATATATATATATATATATATATATATATATATATATATATATATATATATATATATATATATATATATATATATATATATATATATATATATATATATATATATATATATGTTTTAGTCTTCCGCTTTAAGAGAAAACATGAATATGTAATTTCGAAGAATCATGCGTTTATTTTTAGTTGAGATTTACCCCTTTTGAGTTAATTCTTTTTAAACATTAATATTCATGTGGTCGTTTCGTGAGTATTGTGACGCACTTCTTTTATACCTTAATGTAAATACACTCTAATGAAAATAAAAATACTTGTATTCGTGACTATATGATTTGATATGTGATTATTTTGGGGTATAGAAAGGGGGTGTTACACAGAATGTGTGCCACAATCCACCGAAGAATGCGCTCACCTGTTCGTAATTGCCCTGAAGTGACGGTTCTAGGGAATGCATCACTATTCACAATGTTTGCTGGATACAGCCTTTTTAACATGGAATTTAAAGCTGATTTGAATTCATAACCAGCCACGGTTTGAGAATCTGTTACCTCAGGAAGAGGATTTTCACCAGCCGCTTATTGCAGATTGAAATATTTACTCCACACAGCAGAGTTAAGATTTACCTTTGTGGAGCCTACTTGGGAGTGAAAGAACTGACCGCCGAACCTACCATTGATGCCGGTGTAGAAGACTCGAACTAAGTCTTCACTATACTTAGAGTTGCATTCCAAGAAGTTGGTAATGACTTGAAATTATAGCAAGGATAGAACTTCGGTGAGATGAATGTGTTCTGCAGTGAGTTTTTAGAATGCATGCTGCTTAACTACCCCCCGTTTTCCGATGTCTGTGTTGAATTTCTCAGCAAGAGTTTGAGGAACAAGAGATGCAGTAGTGACCGGTATGGAAGCTGATGATGAAGGTGCTCTTGATCGCTTGCCGGTGATTCTGCGGGAAGAGGAACCCATTGATGGTGGTTGGGTAGGATTTGGATTTATAGAGAGAAGGATTGTGATTCCAGAGAAGGTTATGAGTGTGATTGTAGAGAAGGATGATTGCTCCTTTTATAGATGAAACTCTTAGGGTTTTGTTTTTTGAGAAGAAGGAAGGTCAAGAGACAATAGGCATGGTAGGTTTAAGTCACTAAGAAATAGAGTAAATGTGTAGAGCATGCTGATAAAGATCATTTAATGCGCAGGAAGTTGAAATGATTTGCAGAAAATTTGGGTTTTTGCGCAATGCGTCGACGCATACTTGTTAAATTTTGGCAGATTCGAAAACCCAGAAGCATGCGTCGACCAGTCCCCTGTTATGGTCGACTCATACAGGCAAAAATGCAGATTTTTATGTTTATGCATAGATGAGCATACATTTGATGCATAAATAGAATGCTACACCATAAAAAGCATCCAAACAGATATAATACATGCGAAATGTCATATATACACAGTATTTTTCAGGCAATACCACTTTTTGAGAATGAAATTTGTAGAGAGAGAGAGAGAGAGAGAGAGAGAGAAATGATATCACCTCTATACCAAGTTTGGTTGAGACATTAGACAATTGTGCTTGCAATAATTTCAACTAGTTAGTTGTTCAACAGCATAATTGTAACGAAAATAAGATGAATAAAACAATTACGACACCCGATCTGAAATATCGAGAATGCCTAGTTCTCGACGGATATGAAAGAAAGGTTCAGTCCCTAGCGGCTTTGTGAAAATATCGGCTAGTTGATCTTTAGTGTTCACATGTTCAAAAATAACATCACCTTTATCTACATGATCCCTGAGAAAGTGATGGTGAATCTCGATATGTTTGGTGCAAGAATGTAACACAGGATTTTTGGTGAGATTAATGGCACTAGTATTGTCGCAAAAGATGGGGGTACGTTCAAGTTTAAGGTTAAAATCCAATAGTTGTTGTGAAAGCCATAGGACTTGAGCGCAATAACTACCGGCGGCAATGTATTCCGCTTCGGCGGTTGACAAAGCAACTGATACTTGTTTCTTTCTATGCCAACTAACCAAGGAGTTTGAAAACAAGTGACATGTACTACTAGGGATTTTCCTATCCGATTTGCAACCGGAAAAATCGGAATCAGAGAATCCTATCAACGAGCAATCATTTCCTTTGGAATACCATAGTCCATACTTCGGAGTACCAGATAGGTATCAAAGTATTCGTTTGACAACTTTTAGATGGGATTCCTTGGGACATGCTTGGTATCTTGCGCACATACACACGCTAAACATAATGTCGGGTCTAGAAGCATTAAGATAAATAAGTGAGCCAATCATACCTCTATACCTTTTTACCTCTACGTCTTTACCTTTTTCATCTTTATACAAGTTTGTACATGTAGGCATAGGTGTGTCTATGGCTTTGGAGTTTGCCATGTCAAATCTCTTGAGCAGTTCCAAACAATACATAGTTTGACTCATGAAAGTTCCTTCCTCAAGTTGTTTAATTTGCAATCCGAGAAAGTATGTGAGCTCCCCCATCATACTCATCTCGAACTCACCCTGCATAAGGTCAGAAAACTCCCTCACAAGATTCATGTTAGTTGACCCAAAAATGATATCATCCACATAAATTTGTACCAATATCAAGTGCTTTCGTTTACGCTTAATGAAAAGAGTGGTGTCTACTTTGCCTCTCGAATACCCTTGATCAAGCAAGAATTTGCTCAGACGCTCATACCAAGCTCTAGGAGCTTGTTTGAGTCCATACAAGGCTCTTTTCAGTTTGTAAACATGATCAGGATATTCGTGCGACTCAAAACCCTGAGGTTGAGCAACATACACTTCTTCATTAATGAAACCGTTAAGGAATGCACTCTTAACATCCATTTGGAATAGCTTAAAGTCTTTCGCACACGCGAAGGCAAGCAAAAGGCGTATAGCCTCGAGTCGGGCAACCGGCGCATACGTTTCCTCATAGTCGATGCCTTCCTCTTGGTTATACCCTTGCGCGACTAAAGGCACCTTGTTACGGGTTATTACTCCGCTTTCATCCAACTTATTCCTAAACACCCATCGGGTGCCGATTACTCGATGTCCTCGCGGAGGAGGGACAAGGTCCCATACCTCATTTCTCGTGAACTGATTAAGTTTATCTTGCATTGACAAAAACCAGTTTTCATCGAGTAGGGCTTCTTTAGGGTTTTTAGGTTCCATTTGTGAAACAAAAGCGAAGTGATAACAAAAATTACTTATCTTAGATCGGGTTGTAACACCCTTGGATATGTCTCCGAGAATGTTGTCAATTGGTTAGTCTTTTGAAGACTTCTAAGCTTGAGGGAGATCATCTTTTGGAGGCGGATGAACTTCCTCGGTTTCTTCATGGTGGACATCTTTTTCCTTCTCAATTTTAGCTTGGTCAGGCTGATCAATTCCTGGCTCGGCATCTTTGAGTATGTCTTCTGTAGATGTACCTGCGCCATGAAACATACTACCTTTTCCGACATTTCTCGGATAAAATTCATCAAATGTTACATGTACCGATTCTTCGACAGTAAGTAATCTTTTATTGTAGATTCTATAGGCTTTACTCGACTGAGAGTATCCAAGGAAAATACCTTCGTCAGCCTTAGAGTCAAATTTACCCAAATTTTCCTTTCCATTATTTAAGACAAAACATTTGCAACTGAAAACATGTAGGTGAGACACGTTTGACTTGCGCCTTTTTAAAAGCTCGTAAGGTGTTTTGCTCAGAATGGGGTGGATGAGCACCCTATTTAAAACATAACAAGCCGTACTTATGGCATCGGCCCAAAAATATTTCGGTAGTCCACTTTCATTGATCATTGTTCTTCCCAACTCTTCTAAAATGCGATTTTTGCGCTCCACCACCCCATTTTGTTGAGGAGTCCGTGGAGCGGAGAATTTATGATCAATACCGTAATTACCGCAATATTCTTCAAACAAATGGTTTTCAAATTCACACCCATGGTCGCTTCTAATTGACACAATGTTTGTGCTTAATTTATTTTGGGAAAGTTTGGCAAAATTTTCAAAGGCGGCGAATGTATCACTCTTTCTAGCCAAAAAGATAGTCCAACAAAATCTAGAGAAGTCATCCACTATTACAAACCCATAATAGTTTCCACCTAGGCTTTTAATTCTAGATGGCCCAAATAAATCCATATGGAGAAGCTCGAGAGGTCTCGTAGTTGAGACAATATTTTTGGATTTAAAAGAGATCCTCATTTGCTTTCCCATTTGGCAAGCATCACAAAGATGATCCTTGGTAAAATTTATTTTGGAGAGACCTAAGACTAGATCTTTTGAAACTACTTTATTTAGCAAGTCAAAGTGAACATGTGCTAAACGCCTATGTCATAACCATGAGTCTTCACTCATTGTCATGAGACATTTTTCACTTGTTAACGATACCTCATTCAAGTCTAGCATATAGACGTTGTTCACTCTTAGGCCATTAAACATATTCTTCTTGTAATTATTATGCACAATTTTGCAACACTCTTTTGAAAACGATACATTGTATCCTTTGTCGCATAATTGGCTAATGCTAAGTAGATTATGTTTGAGACCCTCGACAAGCAACACATCGGAAATAGTAGTGGAAGAAGGGTTACCTACACTACCTTTACCAAGTATTGCTCCACGATTGTTATCACCATAGGTTACATATCCTTTCTTCTTTGCCACGAAGTCTATGAATTGGGATATGTCTCCGGACATGTGTCTTGAACATCCACTGTCGAGAACCCATCTTCTTTCGGTGGTCTCGACACATTGTACCTATGAAAGAATAATCAACAAAAGGAGGTACCCAATGGCATATTGGGTCCTAATTTGTTAGTGACAAAGTAGTTGCATTTGGGCAACCATTGATAGATGCCTTTAGGAACCAAAAATCTCCTAAATCGGCATTTAGTAATGGAATGGCCTTTCTTGCAACAATATAAGCATGAAAAGTCAACTTTAGAATTGCCTTTGCTCTCTTGATCCCTTATTACATATGTATATTTTTGATATGGATTCACCATACTTTTTCTAAAATCAGCTTTATCGATAGCATATGTAATTTTGGGCTCAAGAGCCTTGTTAAGTTTGGCCTTTAGGTTTCTAACTTCACCTTGCCAAATATAACAAGTATCGCATCCAAAGTCGAGGAATTTACTATGGTCCTCACAATCCGATGTATTACTTTCCACCATGGAAGCCTTAAGTTCCTCAAGTTTCCTTTCAGACTCTTTAATTTTGTGCTCTAGGTAAGTAAAAATTCTTTTATTAGAGGCAAGTCTCTTAAAGGCTTCTTTTGCTTCGTCGTGTAAAGTATTAAATGCGGTTTGTAATTCGAAATGTGACATTTTTGAGGAGTTTTCATATTTAGAGTGACGTATCTATTTTTTCTTATTCTTTTGGTGAGCGGAAAGACATAAGTTCACGGATTCTTCTTCATCACTTGAGCTTTCATCATCAGAGGAGGAGTCGCTATCGCTTTCCCAAGCTATTTGATGACTTCTTATGTGATTTAATAGATTCCTTTTCTTTTCTCTTTTTGTTTAAAGGGCAATCCGATTTGTAATGACCGGGCTTTCCGCATTTGGAACACGATCCTCTGGTTTTACTTCCTTTGGTGTCATTATTTCGAGAGTTCCTTGATTGCTTTCTGAAGTTGACAAGGTTCTTTTCTGAGTGTTGAATGTCGTTCTTTCTCACATACCGATTGTAGCGCTTTACGAACAGCCCCATATCCTCACTCTTGTCATCTTCTTCATCGTCACTTGATGAATAATCACTGTGCTTCTTAGATTGAGACTTCGAGGAAGAAGTCTTGAGAGCAATGGATTTCTTCTCAACAGTCTTTGTTTTGTCCTTCTTTTCTTTCTTTTCATGTTGGTTGAGGCTTAGGAGCACTTGTTCGTGCTCTTGTAGCTTTCCGAATAATGTTGTTAAGTCCAAAGTTGTGAGGTCATTTGCTTCTTTGATGGCGGTTACTTTCGGCTGCCATTCCCTGTTAAGACATCTCAGAATTTTGTTAGTAGCAACATCATTGGCCACTGGCCTACCAAGCGAATGCAATCTATTGATAAGATGAGTAAATCTCTTTTGCATGTCTGCATTGGTTTTCCCTTGATCCATGTAAAAGAGATCAAACTCTTGTGTTAGTGTGTTGATTCTAGCAAGCTTCACATCATTTGTCCCCTCATGGGCGACTTGAAGTAAGTCTCACATAGCCTTTGCCGTAAGACAATGGAAAACCTGATAATATTCATCAACTCCTAACGAGGAGATCAAAATATTCTGGGCTTTCCAATCATAGTTGTATTTCTTCTCATCATCATCCGTCCACTGTGCTTCGGGCTTAGGCACAATTTCATTATTTTCATTGGTCATGGTTATTTCCATTGGACCATTGATAATAACATTCCATACTTTTCTATCTATGGAATTTATGTGCACTCGCATACAGTCCTTCCAATAACTATAATTTTCTCCATTAAAAACGGGAGCTCTATTATAGGCCCCTTTAGGTTCGTTCGCCATTTTCTATCAAAGTTATACTCGAAGCACGGAGTGAACCAGTGCTCCTGATACCACTTGTTAGACGATGGCTTGGATCTAGAAGGGGGGGTTGAATAGATCCCAATTAAAATCAGTCGGCGCTACCAATTAAAAATTGGTTTTTCAAAATATTTCTTTTAAAATTTGCGGAAGCAGCCGTGGAAAAATTACGTCTAAGAACGAACTGTTATTAGAAGAACGGATATGCGTCTAGCCTTATGGATATGATAATGAGCAAATTTTGATTCAACACACTAGTCACACTATCAGTTGATTTTATCACTTATTAGTAGAGCTAGCACCAATGATCTACAATGCCCACAAAGTAGGCAAAGGGACTAAGTAAACTTTGGTGTAGGTAATTTATCAAACACTTGTGTGCAATACACTCCAAGTGTGGTTTGGCTTGAGTAAGATACTTTAATTTCCTTGTGCAATGTATTGTTGCACTAAAGTTCAAAACAGTAATAGGTACTTACTCAATTCAACCCAACTTATGATATAATTGCTTATACTAAAATCACTTAAATTTTAAGCCAAAATTGAAAGTGCTGAAAAGTAAAGGAGACAAAGATTTGTTGAGGCAGTTCCCCCGCCGTCCTCGCTTCGGGGTACGTCTGGCCTCAATTATAATAATAGAATTGAGATCAATATATTAGATATATCCTGTAATGTAGAAATGTTTATACAAGAATTGATAAGCAAAATGTACAATCAAACCCTCTTGAAGTTGACGATGCTATCGCTTCTTGCTCCTTGATTCGAGTCGAATCAAGTTCTTTGATTGTTATGAGTAGACCTCCGATTCCATCCCCTTTATTAAATAACCTTCAGTTCTTCAAACCCTCGGCCCGGCTGATCTTACGCACGAACAAATCGAACCCGAAACACTCTTGAACTCTTCACTAATTTTCGCTACTAGATTGATGAAGACTACCGCTTCTCAATCACCTTCACTCAGCTAAAGTAGGTAGAGATGAACCGTACAGAAAAACCTCCAAAATCTCCAAATCTTGGAAGGTAAAACCTTCAAGGTTTTATCCAAGAAAAACCTGCCTTCAAAGTCACCCCAAACCAGATTTCCGATCACAGTTTCAGACCTTATCACCTTGAACAAAATCACAATCACTCCAAGAATTGTTGTGTGTAATTGTTGTGTTGTGGTTGTAAAAGATGAAGATTGATGAACTTTGATGGCACCTCTTTCACTTTTCTTGTTTTATGACAATTGACTCAACTTCACAATTGTTGTTAATAAAACTGAACAAAATTACTATATATATTAACCAACCAAACACCAAACTTAACAGTTTTTCAAACATAGTGGGAAGTCTCTAAAAAACAGCACAAGCGTGCGAACGGTCGACCATAGCAGGTCTATGCATCGACGCATAGACTACAGATTTGGGCAGATTTGAAGAGACACCAGTGTGCATCGACCATAGGTCGGCGTGCGCTGACCCGTGAGTAAAGTAATAGCTTCATGCGTTGACTCATACCTTCCTGCGGTGACCTGTAAGAAAAGTGCAGATGCATGCGCTGACTCAATGGTCGACTCATGGCCTGAAAATCTGCAGAAATTGTTATTTATTTGATTTTTATGCATTTAGTCATAACCACATATCATACGTATATATTGTATCAAGTAAAGCACTTTAAATGATATAGGAAGGATATGATGGATGGAATATTTGCATTTGTCTTTGTAGAGGCGGAACCGATAATGTCGATTCATCCATGATTGTAATTTGTCATCATCGAAACTCAAGACCGTATGTTGTATGACGGTTTGCCCTCACATATTCTTATTTAAATAAATTAAATAAATATTCCAATTAAATTTATGGTGTTACAAATCTCCCCCACTTAAAAGAATTTTCGCCCTCGAAAATTACCTCAAGGAAACAGAGTCGGATACGACTCCCACATCTGAACCACACGCTCCCAAGTGCAACCTTCTCCAGCTGGTCCTCCCAAAACTACCTTCACTAAGGCAATCTCTTAACCTCGCAGTTGCTTCACTTCTCGTTCATCAATTCGAACTAGCAATGCCTCAATAGTCAAATTATCTCCCACTTGTACATCATCCATCCCATTCACATGTGATAGATCTGGAATGTACTTCCTCAACTTAGACACATGAAACACATCATGCAATTTCACAAGCGACAGTAGTAAAAAAATCTGATATGCTACTTCTCCCACGCTTCCGTTGCGCCACTCTGATACAGACCAACAAAACGCGATGTAAGATTTCGAGACTTCAAAGCTCGACCAATACCAGTTACCGGCGTAACTCTTAAAACATATGATCTCCCTCTTGGAATTCAGGTGCTTTCCTCCTCTTATCATGGTAACCTTTCTGACGACTCTTCAAAACTTTCATCTTTTCTTGGATCCTCTTGATCTTTCCAGTGATCCTTTGCACAATCTTAGGTCTGAGTACGATACTCTCGCCTGACTCATACCAACACAATGGAGTTCTACACCTCCTACCATATAAAGCTTCATACGGTGCCATTTCGATACTAGAATGATAACTGTTATTGTAGGTAAACTCAATCAACGACAACTATCCCACGATTCACCTTGATCCAATACACAAGCTCTCAGCAAATCCTCTAAAGACTAGATAGTTTTCTCTGTCTGTCCTTCCGTCTGCGGATGATAGGAAGAACTCAACCTCAACTTAGTACCCAAAGCATCTGCAAACTCTCTCAAAACCTCAATGAAGATCTCAGATCTCTATCAGACACAATACTCGACGGTATCTTATACAACTTCATAACTTCCTCAATATACATCTCAGTTAGCTTCAACATAGAATGATTAATCCTCATTGGTAAGAAATGAGTCGATCTAGTCAATCTATCCATAATCACCAAAATTAAATCATATCCCTTCAAAGTCTTCGGTAAACCCGACAAAAAACCCATGGAAATACTATCCCATTTCCATTCTGGAATATTCAATGGTTGCATCAGACCCAACAGTCTCTGATGTTAAATCTTCGACTTCCGACAAGTCTAACCAGCATATACAAACTCAACCACTTCTTTCTTCATCCCTGGCCACCAAAACAATTTCCTCAAATCCTGGTACCTCTTCATAGCACCGGTGTGGATACTCAATCCACTTAAATGTCCTTCCTTAAGAATTACTCTTTTTCAACTCAAAAATATTTGGAACACAAACTCTATCACGACGTCTCATGATACCATTTTCATTAATTCGAAAATCAGCTCTTCGACTTTGATCCATCAAATTCAACCGATCTACCAACTCAAATCAGATTTCTGACCTTCTCGAATCTCATCAAGAATACCACTAGTAAGGTCCAACATACTAAGCTTAACTCCATAAGAAGTCTCTTCACAAACCAAACTCATATCACGAAATTGTTCAATCAGTCCTAACTCTCGAACCATAAGCATTGACATATGCAAGGACTTCCTACTTAATGCATCAGCTACAACGTTAGCCTTACCAGGATGGTAACTCAATTCAAAATCATAATCCTTCAGAGGTCCCAATCATCTCCTCTGTCTCGCATTCAATTCTTTCTGATCAAAGAAATACTTCAAACTCTTATGATCACTAAACATCTCAAATCTCGAACCAAACAAATAATGTCTCAAAAGCTTCGACACAAACACAACAACAACCAACTCTAAATCATGTGTCAGATAATTCCTCTTATGCACTTTAAGTTGCCTTAAAGCATAAGCTAAAACTTGCTGATGTTGCATTAACACACCTCCCAATCCCATCAATGAAGCATCATAATATACAACAATGGTTCTGTCGGATTCAGCAAAATCAAAACATGAGCTGTTGACAGCCTTCTCAAAAGCCCTTGAAACTTTCTTCACACTTTGCATCCAAAACAAAAGCTTGAACCTTCCTAGTCCACTACGTCAATGGTAAAGATAACTTGGAAAAATCCTTCAATGAGTTTTCAATAATAATCTGCCAACCCAAGAAAACTTCTAATCTCAAAAATAGGTTTTTGGAGCTTCCCATTGCGATACATCTTCACCCTTCGACATATCAACCGCAATAACTCTGCTCGAGATCCCATGACCAAGGAACTCACTTCCTTCAACCAAAACTCACGCTTTGACAGTTGTTGCATACAACTGCTTCTTTCCCAACGCTGATAACACAATTTTCAGATGCTTAGTACGATCCTCTGTACTCTTCGAATATATCAAAATATCATCAATGAACAAAACCATAAACTTGTCCAAATCCGTATGGAAAATCATGTTCATATACTCCATAAATACACATGGTGCATTAGTCACACCAAATGACATCACGAAATACTTATAATGTCCATACCTTGCTTCAAAAGCAATCGCCTGAATATCTTCAACCTTCACACGAAACTAATGATACCCAGATCTCAAATCTATCTTACTGAACACACTTGCAACAAGCAACTGATCCATAAATAATCAATCCTTGGGAGTGAACACTTATTCTTAATAGTCACCTTGTTCACTTGTCTATAATCCACACAAAGCCTCACTGACCCTTCTTTCTTCTTAATCTACAAAATTGGTGCACCCCACGGTGACACACTCGAACAAATGAATCTCTTCTCAAGCAAATCTTCAAGTTGACTCTTCAACTCTTTCAATCCCAATGCCGGCATATGATATGAAGCCATCGATATCGGACTAGTTCTAGGAACTAAGTCAATCGTAAACTCTACTTCACGTTCCGACGGTAAATCACTTATCTCATCAGGAAAAATTTCCGGATAATCACAATTAATTGGCACACTACCAACTTCCCCACTTTATTAACACTCAAAGTTCCCATCAAAATAAACATCTCAGCACCATCCTACACCGACTTATCAAAACAACATGTAAGCACTTAGCGTAACTCAAAGCAATTCACTGCACATGCCATCTAAGCTTGCAAGACACGTCTATCCCCTTAAACATGACTCTGTCCACTATCAACAAGAGATTAAGGGTGATCAGTTCCTCAATTTGTCAATAGATAGCCAAAAATCATGATGAGGGCATAAACCATCTTTACCAAACTATAAGAGCGTTGACACACTGAGCCACCACTCCACACTTGAAGCATCCTGGAGAAGCACAAGCTTCTCCCCCACTTGTTTCATTCCCACTTCTGCATACAAAGGTTAGAAAACAAACGTGTACCGACAGTGTTTTCACACACATGTCGCATACTAGGGAACAAATAACATTAGACGACTTGGCCGGACGGACCGACCTGCTCTAATACCACTAATGTAACACTCTTTTCTACCCCACAAATATTATGGCAAAATAACATAGATATCAGAGTAATTATTAAATTTTAACAAAAAGCCACCCAAAAGGGCGTACATTTCCCAAATCAACAAAATAGGTCAAGGCTGCGTAAGCAATGGGTTTTCCCAAAATACATCAAACTGCACAAAGCAGCGAAACTCAAAAGGCATAAATCAAGGTTTTCCTCATACGGGAAGATAATCAAAATAAACTCAAATAAAACATAGTTTAACTCAAAAGACCCCAACCTGATGTTACATATCAGAGCAAGACCCTCTAAGTTAACCAAAAGGCTAACAACTCAAAGACTTCAAAAATATCCTCGACGACGTCCACGGCTAAACCTGGTCATCTGCACGTTACCCACGTAGAGGTAACATTCACACAGGAAGGGTGAGTAAAACGATTCATAATAATCAATGTATAAAAATCAACATATAAAACGGCGTCATATTCATATTCAACACATTGATATCCTTCAATAGGCCTCAAAGGCTACAACATCATAAATTATTCCAAATGACTCATAAATGCAAATGCAACAAGACTCAATGCATGTGGTACAAATCATCACAGCGCGATGGACACTGGGCCGTCAACCCTCCATAGATCTCCATCAATAGGATCGATTCTACTTGAGAACCGGAGCACATCAAAACACTTCACATACGCACAATGGGATTGAAGCCAAAGTAATCGAGGTCCTGAACCGAAGTCCGGATGCACATTAATGCATGATGCACACGTCAATAACCATCTTCATCATAACATCATGGTGCATCATCATTCATCATATTCATCATCATCACAATCATCATCGTATCTCATGGAATCATATAATTCATCACAGTCATGGTAATATCATCATAGTTTTCCAATCAATACATCATAGAAATCATCATGTAATCATGTACATATCACATAAAACTCACAGTTATACTCATGTTAATTTGTCAAAGAAATCACAGAATCAAACATCAAGGCATCGCTGCACACGATCAACATTCGTGAAACTCTGCTACGTTCGCTGGCATGTTCGTTAGGCGAGTCTGGGGTGAGTTTCTTCACTGTGTGAAGGATTCTTCGCTAGGCGAAAATAATGCTTCTCATGTTCGGGTGTGTCGAAAATAATGTTGTACGCGTTAGGGGTCCGACTTGCTCTTTTCCTCGACCTTGAGGTTTCAGTATCCAACGATTTTCCTCTAACCACACGTCTGGGAGATATTATTATTGTTGTACCTGTAACACAGAGAAAAATCACGAAAATAGATGTGAGGGTAAGTGAAAATAAATTGTGGATGATGTAGAGGATAGAGAGGTGAACACTTTTTGTGAAGGTCGTATGTGGTTTTGATGTAGGGATTATGGAAAGTTTGAAGCTTTATGGAGGGTTGATTATGGAGTTTGTGGAATTTTTGTGAAGAAAGGAAGAAAAAGATGAAAGGTGAGAGAAAAACAGGGTAAAAAATCTGAATTGATGCGGGATAATAAGGATTTATTGGGTAGTTAAGAGGTTTAGGTCGTGTGGGCCCCACCATGTGAGAAGGGGAAATTTTGAAAAAATCACTCAGCATGCTTGACACGGGCCGTGCCAGCATGCTGCCTTCCCGCATCAAATCGTGTCATCCAACTCTTTCCCCAGTGGGCCTGACACAGGCCGTGTCAGCTCACTGGAATGCTCCAAATCCCACTATTTTTCATCATCCTTCATGACCTAACACGGGACGTGTCAGCTGACACGGGCGGTCCTGTCAGCCCCCTATTTTTATCATATTTTGCCATTTCTTCTAACTTTTTTCGATTTTTCCTCAAGTACACTTGATTATACACCTGCAACCTAAAAACTGCTCCTTATGGCGACTTCCCGATTTTTGTGAGTGCATTGCGAGCCTAATTTTCCTAGCAAAAACAAGAAAAACACAAAAGGTTAGAAATAAACGCGTGGGTTACCTCCCACGAAGCACTTTGTTTAACGTCGCATGGCTCGACGGTCGTTCATCTTATCAGGTAAGACGAACATATTCGATCTGCCCACCTTCTTGGCCCTGGTAGTAAGGCTTAAGCCTTTGTCCATTGACCTTGAAGGTGTCTACATTAGCTTGATTTTTTAGTTCAATTGCTCCATGCGGAAACACCTTATGCACCACAAACGGTCCTGACCATCTTGACTATAGCTTTCTAGGGAACAACTTCAACCTAGAATTAAATAGGAAAACCAATTGTCCCTCCTAAAATTCCTTTTTCTAGATCTTCTGATCATGCCAATTTTTTTCTTTATAAATTTTTGCATTCTCATACGCCTGGTTCCTAAACTCTTCCAACTCATAAAGTTGAAGCGTTCGAGATTCTCCAGCTTTCAAAAGATCGTAGTTCAGGAACTTGGAAGCCCAAAAGGTATTATGCTCGAGTTCAAGCGGTAAATGACATGACTTACCATAAACTAATTGATAAATAGGCATACCTATAGGTGTTTTGAACGTTGTTCTGTATGCCCATAATGCGTCATCCAGCTTAACTGACCAATCTTTCTGAGAAGCACTAACAGTCTTTTCAAGAATTTGCTTTATTTGTCTGTTAGAAACTTCAACTTTCCCACTTGTCTGCGGATGCTACGGAGTGGCAATCTTATGCTTCACATTATACTTCCTCAACACTTTTTCCATCAACTTATTCAAAAAATGAGTTCCTTCATCACTGATTAAGGCTTTTGGTACTCCAAACCTAGAGAAGATGGTGTGCTTAAGGAAGTGTACCACCACTTTTACATCATTTGTGGGTAATGTTATAGCCTCCACCCACTTGGACACATAGTCTACAACGACCAAGATATAGTTCTTACCGAAGGATGGTGGAAAAGGCCCTATGAAGTCTATACCCCATACTTCAAACAACTCTACCTCTAACATAGAGTTTTGAGGCATCTGATTCCTTCGGGAAATGTTACGGGTTCTTTGGAACCTATCACATTCTCGGACGATGTGATGAGTGTCCTTGAATAAGGTCGGCCAATACAACCCTGATTGGAGGACTTTTGCAGCTGTCCTATCTCCACTAAAATGTCCCCTGTACTAAGAATCATGACAGGCTTTTAGTATCTCTCTTTTCTCCTCTTTGTTGCACCCTAAAATTTGCCCAGCATTTCTTCACCTAGCTTGTGTTTCATTTCATTCACATTAGCATTATCATTTGCATTTCATTGACATGTGTGCAGGAGATCAAGAGGTATGATTACAAATTAAGAGATATACAAGACTATGAAGCTAGCTAAGAAGGCTTATTCAGGTGTTCAAGGGTTGATATCTTTGTCAGAGAAGTTAAAAGATCCTCAGAGAGAGTGGTTGAAGCCAAGTGTGTAGGTCTCCTAACTTGAGAGTTGTGGGAAGTCATCAGATGATTCTGAAGCCATGAAGTTAGACTTGAGGTCTTGAAAGAGCTCATGAGAAGTGTTGAAGATCACTTTGAGGCCTAGACAGGTCATTGTGCAAGATTAAGAAGCCTCAGCCATGAGTGGTGCAATTAGGGTTTGACTGGGTCAACCCTAAGTCAACTGATGATTTGGGGAAGGTTGAGACCTAATCCAAGAGCCATGTGATCATGGATTGATGCATTGAGATGTTCTAAGGATGATTCCAAGGTTAACTCATCATTTTTGAAGAGTTTGAGAAGTTTCAGGCTAGGGTTTCTAAGGCTTGACAGTGTAAAATCCCCTAGTTTGACCCCTATCTTCAAGGAAATTTAGCTCAAGATGTGAATGTTATCTCATCTTTCCCCCAACATGATTGTTGTAGAGCATGATCGTAGATTTAATTTGAGTGCTACAAGTCCTTGATAGGATTTGTAGAACTCAAGTTATGACTTTGACAAGTTACACGTCATCTGAGGCATGTGAATTTGGAGCTTGAAAGTTACCCAACTTGCATGACACTTTTTCCCTAGAAGGATGATTCCTATGAACTTTTGGTCAACATGAATGTTGTTCCTTATCCTCTTAGCTTTCTAGATAGTGCTAGAAGTCCTTTATAGGATTTGTAGAACTCAAGTTATGGCTTTGACAAGTCAAGGGTATTTTGGTCATTTGGAGATTATAGGTCATTTCAACCATAAGGCCATAACTCCTATTTGCAAGCTTCAAATGGGAAAATGTCCAACATCAAAATTGTTCAAAATGACGTTTTAAGGCTAGTCAAAAGGTCATGAGAGGTTGGAATTGCTTGTAACTCAAGATTGCAAAATTGGCTTAAAAAGGAAGAATTAAAGTTCATTAAAAAGACCAAATTTGGGATTTTTCATTTGGTGACCAAATGAAACAAACCTATATGTCATTTTGATTGTAAAATGCATTTTAAAGACAATGGCAATGGCACTTTTCTCATTTGAGGTCAAAATCATGGAGTTGTATGTTGTTACTTAAAGCTTAAGTTACATAACCCAAACTATGCATAAGTGCAAGACCAATGCTCCAATCCATCAAAACACTTTCAAAATCTCATGTGGAGAGAATTTGGATGAGAATGATGGAAAGTGCAAGTTGCTAGCATAATTGGTATGAGAACGGCATGAGATTGAATTTTCCATGACATGAGATATTGAAATACTCATTGGATTGATCTAGAACTTTCTAGATCATTCATTCATGTCCTATATATGATTATGAATTGGTTCATAGTGAAGGTTGGTGAGAATTGAGAGAGGAGAGTGAGATTGCACTTTGAAATTCCTTCTTTCAAACCAAAATCTGTTACAAGGTTTGAAGCCATTTCAATCCAAGATATTGATCCCAATAGCTTGCTCTGAGGTTGGTGATCAATTCCAGATCAAATTCAAGGCCAAACTGTGAAGGAATCGTGAGTTAGCCATTGGAGTTGGAAGCTTGCAACTCAGAATCGGGTTCAAGACTCCAAGGCATTTCAACTCTTTTCTTTGCATACAGAACCTTCCTTGGAGGTTAGTGAAGGAGTCTGCAAGTTCTTGAGGGTTGATTTGAAGATTCAACCACTTTGTTCACACGATTTTACCAGGTATGCAGTTCTTATTCCATGGCTTGATTTAGGTAGAATCCAGGGGAATTGTTATGTTAGATGCATTGTAGATTGGTGTAGGAAGGTTTCTGGATCATTAAATTAGGAGTTAGTGACCAATTAGGGTTTATCCAATTTTCGGTTGAGATTGTGTTCTTGCAAATCTTGAACTTTTAGGATGATTAAGTGGTATAGGAAGATTCCTTGTGAGATTTGGGACAAGTTTCGTGTAGAGACCATTTGGAATGGTGGATTCTAGAAAGAGTTAGGGTTTGAGCTAATGACCGGAGAACCACCGGCGGTGGCCATGGCTGCGCGCGTGTTTCAGGAATTCAAATGGAGAAGATGACTTGATAGCCATTAGATCTTAGGTTGACTTTGACTGAAGACATCATCCCACGGCCACGATCATTTCCAATTTTGTGAAGGATTCTGAAATAATATGAAACGCTGCGTTTCATTTATCTGTTGGTTTTGGGCTTAAGCCAATAGTTGATACCAACACCCCCCTCTGGGCCCAATCACTGAAATGAACTGGATTTTGTTGCTACCTGCACCGCGCGCCTTTCATTTTCTTTTGATTTTTCATTTTATTTTTCATTTCATACATGGTTATTGGAAAATTCATAAATAATTGAAAAAAGACTCAATTAATTCCATTCTTTTTGCCATGGATTCATGATTGAATCTAGTTTTTTTTAGATGAAAAATATTAATATTTCATGCATTTTTTGATTTTATGTGCATTTTTACATTTTAATTGATATTAAAATAATCATGGTTGATGCTTGATTTTGTTGAATTTGGTTTGATCATTTGATGATGATTTTTGCCTTGATTTTTTGTGTGTAGCTAGCATAGATATGCATGTTTCCCCTAGATTTTTCTCACATTTTTGTGAGGAATATAAGTGGTAGTTCTAGGTTGAAACTTTAAGAGCTCCATTTTTAGGGTTTATGGTTGATACCTTATGATTTAGGGTTTATTTCTAGAACTTGGTGGATGATTCAACCTCTAATTTTTGTATGGTAGATTCATGATTGAATTAGGATCCCTTGGGAATTTTTGTAGGAATTTACAATGTAGTTTACTATTTTTGTTTGATTTTAGTTTAGATGCTAACTTTAGATGATTTTAATGCACTAATTCAACTAGAATGACTTCTTTAGTTCCCTTAGATTAGGGTTTTGTCTCTCTTGCTCTTGGATGATGTTGAAGACAAGCTTGGGCTACCATGGACTGAATGAAGAAGCTTGGATGTGAAGATATTCCCTTCTTTTGGTGTAGTGTTGATTAGGTGTTAAGATTAGGGTTTGTAGGCAGAGCTCCTAGATAGATTCTCTTCTTTCATAAACATGGGAGGTGTTGATCACTTCCATTCTTACCTATGATGTAAGGTCCCCTTGTAAAGGCCTCATCCCTCCTTTGGTAGGATGTGTGGCTCTTTGCAAGTTGGTAGAACCTTTGAGGGTCCCTTTCTCTGATGATAGGATGCTTAGTGGTGACCTTTGGTCTTCCCTCTGCTACCAATCATCCAAACTTTGCTCTTGTTAGATGAATCTTTCTCCCTTGCTAGAGGATGGGTTTCCTTGTGAAAAGATTAAAGATGCTAGGAGTTGATACTTCTTTGTGTTTGAAGATTACCCTTAGAAGCTGAAGCTTGTAGATGAAGAAGAACAAGTTGATACTGGTAAAGAGGAGAGAGCTGAAGCTTGAAGACCAAGTTGACACTTGTGAAGAAGATCAAATTGAAGTTGAGTGAGGAGCTGAGGCTTGAAGAAGAAAGAATCAGTTGATACTTGTGTATGATACATTGAGAGGCTGAAAGACAAGTTGGTACTTGCAATGGGGATTGAAGCCTGAGGGCGGGGACCTACCTGGGAGCTGAAGCTTGAAGAGGATGAAGAATAAGTTGATACTTATGTTGGATGTATTAAAAGCTCAGAGAAGCAAGTTGACACTTGCTATTGAAGATGATAGCCTTGAAGGATGGTTGAGGACTGATGACTGAACTGCTGTCAGGATTGCTTTGCTGTGAAGCTGTGGAAGCTGTTGATCTGCTTTCTTTCCTGTCTGTTTGCTTTCTGTGCAACTGTATTGATGTAACTTGTGTGATTTGCTTAATGCATTAGAATAAGTTCATGATTAAATTGTTTTAAGCTAGGAGCATGATTGCACTAGAGGTTGAGTTGCTCCCTCTGCTTGTATTTTTACTGTGTGGCTTTGCTTGCGGGTATTCGGTAGAGCCCTGCTCCCTTGCCTATGTGGTTTGTTATTTGCTTGATGGCCTATTATTTCATTCCTTCTGTATGATTGCAGTTATTGTATTTGCTTGATAGCATATTATTTCCTGTATGATTGCAGTTATTCATATCTGGCTTGAGGTTGAGATGAGCTTGTGGAGGCTGATGCCCCACACACATTTCCTCCCTCACTTGCATTGCATGCATTTTACTGTATATCTGTTTACTGTTTACTGTTTGAGCTGATGCTTTATCTGTTTCTGGTTATCATTGACATGATCCCCTAGGAATCTCACTTCCTTTGATAAGGAAGTGATGATTAGAACTTTAGGTTGAAACCTATGCATGATAACTTCTAGGAGTTCCCTGTTTCAAACCTCAACCATAGGATGAATCCTTGGCATGACAACAGTAGGACTTGATAGTCTCCCTTAGTTGAACCTGTTCGTTCTCTCTTCTCATCTCAAAACAAATAAAAATACAGTAATAAAGGTTAACTGATGTCGTACGTTACGAGCCTTAAGCTATCTGAGAAAGGGTTGTCGGAGAGTTTCTTTTAGACATCTTGGATGTTTAGTATGGCATCCTTTGGGTGACATGCGACGCATTCACTCTCAGGTCATAGTCTCCAGTGCGATATTGGTTGCAAATATCCATAAAAAACAGTTCTTCCGTAAAAGACAGAAAACAAACTTCAAAACTTTTTGCCCCGTGGGCCCATAATTCAAAGGAAGCTTTTCTGAAGAAAAGAGTGTCGTTAACTCCCAGTTCTACCGCAAACGGTAACGCCTAAGTCTCCAAAGGTCGAGCTACGTACGCCAAACTGCTGGAATTGTTTGTTAACCCTACTCGATAAAACAGATGAATCTGAATTCCCGTAATCCGTAGTCACCCGAACTACGTAAGCTCTGATCTCTCATACCTGTTGAGAGTACGTAGGCACAATACTGACGTATTGGTGAGCCACCTTCCCCGTAACCCATAGTCAGCCAAACTACGTTGACTCTGATTTCTCATTCTCTGATGAGAATACGTAGGCATAAAGCGCGACGCTTTGCCGAGTCATTTTCTTTTCTTTTTATACCGGCCTTGATAGGTAGATAGTTTAAATCAACCCGTCAGATAAACACAACAAGCGTGGATCCCATCGAGTACGATGGACGTGAGGGGTGCTAATACCTTCCCCTTGCGTAACCGACTCCCGAACCCAGACAATGGTTGCGATGACCTTGTCTTATACCTTTTCGTCAGGTTTTTCCGATCGTTTCCTTTCCCGCTCTGAGGGATAAATAACGAAAGGTGGCGACTCTTCTATTTTGCCGGCACCTTATTTTCACGGAAGCGACAGCTGGCGACTCTGCTGGGGACTTGATAGTTTCCTGGGATCCAACATCCCGTATGCGAGTCAGTTTGGGGATCCAACGTCCCCTGCGAGAGTCAATCCTAGCGCTTGTATGATTACTTGTTGGGTTGTGTTTGTTTATCGCATTTTATTTCCCGTATTTTATTTTCAGTATGATATGATTATCTGTGCTGTTGTGGGAGGGGCATTCTGATGAATGAGAAGCCAGACCCAGGCTTGAGTGTACCTAGCATTAGTTGTGGAAATTAGTGGGCGCGTGCTTGCTTTGCAGGCACTAGTGTCTCATGAAATCCACGCTCAGACGAGGTTCTCCCGGTTGACTTCTTTTTCAACCCTTTGGGTTGAGGGGGTTGTTGGTTTGGAGGATTGTCGACTCTGGGGACCGTTCATTTGGAATTCAGCTGAGTGAGGCCACTTCAGGAGACGGTGATGCCACACCTTCTGGGTATCGTATCACCCCTTTTGAATGTCTGTGACGCTGATGACCGCATAGGGTTGGGTTTGTTGCAGGAAACCTTAACCTTCGGATTACCTGGTTTTCTTGATAGTGAATCGGTTTTGTTGGTGTCAGAGGTTCTCATCATCAGATGTATATGTGTTCTTGACAAAGCAGATTTATGGTCCTGTATCAGAGGTCCTTATTATCAGATGTGTGTTTGTTCTTGACAGAGCAGAATTTATAGTCCGATATCAGGGTTTTCTTCTCATCAGAGATATGGTTGTTCTTGACAAAGCAGTATCATGGTTTTGTTGATGCAGAATCTTCACCTTCATATCCTCAACCGCACAGTCTCTTGATCTCCTTCTGCATGATTGCATTTTACATTGCTTTGCATACCCATTTGCATTTCATTAACGTGTGTCTATGTTGCAAGTACCGTTTCCCCCGATTTAGGTTTTCTTGTCTTCTGTTGTGCTATTATGGGTTCTCTGAGGAAGACCGTGGCTTACAAGCTCCCCACTCCTGATGTTGTTCAGCTGACTGGTTTGATTGCTTTGGCAGATGATTCTGTGAGAGATGAATTCAGAAAGTCTTACGGTAAACTGCTCAGCTTGGTCCGTAAGCCCTCTGTGTTTGAGTTGAATGGGTTGCATGCCCTGCTGCAGTTCTACGATCCTCCGTTGAGATGCTTTACTTTCCAGGACTTTATTCTCGCACCCACACTAGAGGAGTATGTTGATTTGTTAGGTGTGCCTATCAAGAGTCAGATGCCCTTTGTTCATATGGATGCTGAGCCTGACCTGGCTAGTCTAGCTCCCTCACTTCATCTGGATGCCTCCGAGTTGGTCTTGTCTAGTTGGAACAAGGTTCCCGGTTTCTCCTTGCAGTTCCTAGTGGGAAAAGCTCAGCAGTGTGCCAAAGACGTTTGTTGGATCGTGTTCAACGCCATCCTTGCTCTGTGCATATATGGCATCATTCTGTTCCCCAATATGCCCGACTTTGTAGACTTCGACGCCTTCCACATCTTTGCATCAGGCAATCCAGTCCCTACCTTGATAGGAGATGTCTACCATTCCGTCCAATACAAAAACGAGAACAGAAGGGGTAAGAATGTCTCGTGTTGTGTGCCCCTGCTCTATAGATGGCTTGATAGTCACCTACCCAAGAAGGGTCCCTTTGCTTCGTCTGCAGCCACAGCTGAGTGGTCTGAGCGCTTGATGGGTCTGTCAGCGGAGGATATTGCCTGGTTTGATAGAGATAGATTGGGTACTGAGATTATTTTCAGCTGCAGCGGGTTTCCGAATGTGCCTTTGATAGGCAGGAAGGGTTGTATCAATTATAATCCGTCTCTGCTGGTCCGACAGTTTGCTTATGCTTTGAAAGCTCCGCCGAAGGATGAAGAGGTGCAGGAATCTCTGTACCTCACTGGTCTTCTAGAGGGGGATATGTTATCCAAGCTTCAGCACGCTTGGAATGGTATCAGTAAGCGGGGAAAACCATTGCTGGGGAAAAGTAATAGCCAGGCCTACGCTCCATATGTGACTTGGATCAGAGCCAGAGCAGGTGCTATAGGGATGTCGTTTCCTCTTGCCAAGCCAGAAAGCCCTCCAGTGATTGAAGAGCCTACCACCGTGCCTATTCAGCAGCATAATCAGGTGTTAGCTGAGAGAGATGAGCTGAAAAAGGCAAATGAAGAACTGGAGAAAGAATTGGCTCAACTCAGAAGCGAGAGAAGCGAAGCTGTTCATTCCTTCAAGAGGCAGACAGAGCTGGTGAACCAGTTAGGGACAGATTTGACTAAGCAGATAGCTGAGCGTGAGCGCTTGGGTCGGGACTTCAAAGCTGTCAATGACGTATTGGCCACTAAGAAGCAGCACTTGGATGAAGCGTACCAGAGAATATCCAAGTTTAATCAGCATTGGAAGGCCACCCTAGCCAACGGCAAAGAACGGGAGGATAAACTGAAGCAGCAGATCTCCAGGTTGAAAACCTAGGTGAAGGCTAGTGAGAAGAGGTTTGATGAAGAAACCGCTCGCAGATATGCCGCTGAAGGCCAGCTCAACAAGGCTCTTGCTAACCTGAAGGAGCGCAAGCTGATGTTTGAATCCAGGAAGCGGAAGTTGGAAGATTGTTTCGGCGAAGGAGCATGGGAAGATTCGGTTGAAGGTCTTCAGTACACCATTATGCAGAGAGAGTTACTCGTCGAAGGGTTACTCACTCGGCCTGATCATCCAGAAACGAAGGGGTTATTAGAAGAGTTTCGCGCCTGTGGCCCTGCTTGACTATTTGTAATCCTTTTGTGTTGATCATTGTTGTATGCTGACCATCACCAGGCTTGTTGGTTGAGGTCATGCTTTTGATTCGGCTTGTACTCAGTGATGTTGTGTACCGCCTTGATGGGCTTCTTTATATATCAGATGTTTTTTTTCATGACTGGACTCGGACTTCTTATTATCAGCACTGGCACTCAGGCACTAGGATCGGGGGATATCTCCCTAACGCACAGACACACGTTTGCATTTGCATGAAGCATTTGCATAACGAGCAAATTGTCGTTTTTTCTAACCCTTTGTGTATACAGGTTGTTCCAGGATTGATCAGAGACCTATCCACCGCTATCTGACCAAAGAAAATCGAGCTAGAGCTATGGAGCAAGTGCAGACAAACGTTCAAGAACTCTGAGAGAGGATGGACCGCTTCATGGAGCTCATGCAAGTGGTTGCCAACGGCCAGGATCAGCTCAGAACATTGGTCCAGCCTCTGATTTCAAGGGTCGACAACAATGGTGTACTCCATGGTGGGACTGTGCCAACCCCTCCACCTGTTGAAACTCCTCAGAATGGCGTCCCTGTGACTGGGGGGAATGGTAGTGCCAACGACAATGTGATCGCTAACATGGGGCTCAATGGTAATATGACTGGCGTCGGTAATGGGAATTTCGAAGCTAATGTCAATGTTGGGCTGGGCAACGGCAACACAGGTGTTGGAAATCTGTATGAGCCACAGCCATGGTTAGAAGACCGGCAAGACGATGTGTTCTCGCAGAGAGGTGCTGAAGGAGAGCTGACCGCTGAAGCACGTCTGAGGTTTAAGGCACTCGAGGACAAGATGAGGAATTTCGAGAACCAGAACACCATGGGTGTTGACATGTCCAAGTTGGGACTGATTGCTGATTTTAAGGTGCCTCCCAAGTTCAAGGTACCCGACTTTGAAAAGTACAAGGGCACCACTTGCCCTCGCGTCCATCTGAGATCATACTACCGGAAAATGCCAGCTCACTCTGAAGACGAGAAGTTGCTGATGCACTTCTTTCAGGACAGTCTGTCCGGGCCCTCCCTGGAATGGTACATGAGTCTGGAACCTACCAGTGTGCGCACGTGGAAGGAACTTGCTGAAGCATTCGTGCACCATTACCAATATAACAGTGACTTGGCTCCGAACCGAGTTCAACTGCAGAATTTGTCGCAGAGGAACAACGAAGGGTTCAAAGAATACGCCCAGAGGTAGCGTGAATTGGCAGCTAGAGTTCAGCCGCCGATGGTTGAACGCGAGCTTGTTGAAATGTTCGTAGCCACCCTCCCAGGGGTTTACTACGAGAAATTGGTCAGCAGTATGTCTGGAAGCTTCTCAGATCTCATTATCACGGGTGAGCACATTGAAAATGGGATCAAACTGGGGAAAATTCAAGGTGATCTATCCTCAGCTGGAGGAGGAAAGAAACCATATGGTGGCAAAAGGCGGGAAGGGGAGACGAGCGCCGTGTCCAACGCCCGAAGGAAAGGCAAAGGCCAACACCAGCAGGTGGCCAGTATAACCATCCCCGCGATCCACCAGCCACAGCAGCAGCAGCAACCAAATCAGCAAGGGTACAGAAAGTATCAGAACAGGGCACCTCTGTCAAGTCGTCACCTTGAGACTCCGCCCATGTCTTATGCTCAGTTGTTACAGACTCTGCTTCAGTTACAGCTGATCCAGAAGAGAACCCTGGCTCCCTTGACAGGGACACCTCCGCCGGGTTATGATGCGAATGCAACTTGTGAGTTTCACTCAGGGGCACCGGGCCACACGATAGAAAATTGCAAAGCCTTCAAGCACAAGGTGCAGGATATGGTGGACGCTAAGATCATCAATTTCTTAGATAATGTGCCAAATGTCACGAAGAACCCTATGTCGGACCATAGGGGAGGTGGAGTAAATGCCATTATTGAAGACGAGAGCTTGGATTTTTTGACTGATGTCAAAGATCTGAAGACACCGCTTAGCTTCGTTAAAGCCAAGCTGATGAAAAGAGGTTTCTTCCCGGGCTGCGGAGAACTGTGTATGGGCTGTGCAACTAGTCTTGATGGATGTGAACAGTTGATAGAAGGGATTCAGAGTCTGATGACCGAAGGAATCTTACAGTTTAGCCGAAGGGCCAAAAGTCGATCGGGAAAGGTAATTCTAAAGCAATGTGATGAGGTTGCTACCATCACCATCCCTTGTCGGACAATAACTATTTCTGCACCCAGGCCGCCCACGATTACCATCACTAAGGCTGGGCCGATACCTTTCGAAAGCACCAATGCTGTCCCATGGCATTATGGGGCAGACGTCTACTGCAACGGACAGAAGTTGGAATTGGAACCATCAGGGTCATGTGTGGATAACCTAGTGGGAATTGGCAGAATCACTCGCAGCGGAAGAATATTTGCTCCACCTGAGATCGTGGCAGACAAAGCGGACAAAGTTGATTTAACTGATAAAGGAAAGAGTAAAGTCGTTGAAGAAACCCCTCGGGGGGTAGAGAAGGACTTACTTGTTAAAGACGCTGAAGAGTTTATGAGGTTGATTAAGAAGAGTGACTACAAGATCGTGGATCACCTCCATCAAACACCCTCAAAAATTTCCATCCTGAATTTGTTGCTGAGTTCTGAGGCACATTGCAACGCGCTGCTGAAGGTGTTGAATGCCACGTATGTACCGTAGGAAATATCGGTCAACCAGTTGGAAGGGGTCGTAGCCCACGTGAATGCTGGAAATGGGTTAGGGTTCACTGACCTGGAGCTGACGCCGAAGGGAAGAAACCACAATAGTGCCCTGCACATCTCGATAGAGTGTAGGGGAACAATTATGTCTCACGTGTTGGTGGACACAGGGTCATCACTCAATGTTCTTCCGAAGAGAGCATTGATGAAGTTGGATACTCGAGGATTGATCTGCACACCCAGTGATCTGGTGGTGAAAGCGTTCGATGGAACCAAGCGTCATGTGTTCGGGGAGGTGACGCTACCAATCCAAGTGGGGCCGGAAACATTCGACGCAGTCTTCTACATTATGGACATCATGCCTGCCTACAGCTGTCTCTTGGGCCGGCCATGGATCCATTCCGCGGGTGTCGTGACCTCCACGCTGCACCAGAAACTCAAGTATGCTGTCGGAGGTAGCATCGTGACTGTATGTGGCGAGGAAGACATAATGGTGAGCCATTTGTCGTCCTTCAAATACGTTGAGATGGATGGGGAAATCCATGAAACCCTATGTCAGGCGTTCGAAGCTGTTAAAGTCAAGAACGTAGCTCCTGTAATCACTGAGAAGCGAGAGATGACTCTCTCTTCCTTAAAGGAAGCCCGGGCCGTTGTCCAAGCTGGATCCACCCCAGGCTGGGGGCGAATTCTAGAGATACCTAACAAGCAAGACAAGTTTGGGTTGGGATACTCTCCTGCGGCTGAAGCCTCCTCTTCTAGCAGTGCGTCGCGAGGTAAAGGACCGATCCAGTTTACCAGTGGCGGGGTGATATTTGAAAGTGTCAACGCAGTGTCTGAAGACGGCGAAGACAGCGACTGCGACCTGGACTCTTGGATCCAGCCAAGCAAACCAGGCGGGAGCCTCAACAACTGGTCCATCAGGGATATCATCCAAGTGACAGGAAAAGAGTAATGATTTACTTTTTTCCAATCATTGTACAACCCTACGTCCTACCCGGGGCATAGAGGTTTTATTGTCAGGGCCTTGTCTGATTATGTACATGCATTTTACCAATAAATCAAAAGGCGTTTTTCTTCGTATTCAAATGTTGTGATCTCTGTTATTCCTGTTTTATATTTGTTTTGAAAAACAACAAAATGGAAATGGGGTTTGTGCTAACCTACATATCCTTGTTTTAAGCTTAACCCTTGTTATTGCAGGATCCACATAGCAGATGACATCGACTCTAGACCTTCTACGACTCACTTCGACTTCGATTGCCCGATCTATCAAGCCGAGGAAGAGATTGATGAAGACGAAGACCTTCCCGAAGAGTTGGCCCGCTTGTTGAAACAAGAAGAGAAAGTTATTCTGCCTCACGAAGAAGAGATTGAGATTGTGAATCTGGGTTCTGAAGAACTAGTCAGGAACGTCAGGATAGGGGCTACGTTGCAGAGTGATGTCAAGCAGAGATTGGTCGAGATGATGAGAGAGTATAGTGACATCTTTGCTTGGTCATACGAAGATATGCCCGGACTTGACACTGACATTGTGGTCCACCACTTGCCGCTGCGAGAAGATTGCCCTCCCGTTAAGCAGAAGCTTAGGAGGACACTACCGGATATGGCCGTTAAGATCAAAGAAGAAGTGCAAAAGCAGCTTGATGCTGGCTTTTTAGCGGTCACTACTTACCCTCCGTGGGTCGCCAACATAGTGCCTGTACCGAAGAAGGACGGTAAGGTGCGAATGTGCGTCGATTATTGGGATTTGAATAGGGAGAGCCCTAAAGACGATTTCCCGCTCCCCCATATTGATGTGTTGGTCGACAATACAGCTCAGTTCTCCGTGTTTTCGTTCATGGATGGCTTCTCCGGTTACAATCAGATCAAGATGGCGCCGGAAGACATGGAGAAAACTACGTTTATTACGCCTTGGGGAACATTTTGCTACAAGGTAATGCCTTTCGGTCTGAAGAACGCAGGGGCCACTTACCAACGAGCAATGGTCCCTTTGTTTCATGATATGATTCATCATGAGATTGAAGTCTATGTTGATATTGCGAAGTCCCAAACGGAGGAAGGACATCTGGTCAATTTGCTGAAGCTTTTTGAGAGGCTTAGGAAGTTCAGGTTGAGGTTGAATCCTAACAAGTATACTTTCGGAGTACGGTCCGGAAAACTACTGGGGTTTATCGTGAGTGAAAGAGGCATCGAGGTTGATCCTGCGAAGATTAAAGCGATACAAGAAATGCCAGCGCCAAAAATAGAAAAAGAAGTTCGTGGTTTCCTAGGCAGAATAAACTACATTGCAAGGTTTATTTCTCAGCTCACGGCCACGTGTGAACCGATGTTTAAACTACTAAAGAAAGATCAGGCGATTGTCTGGAACGAGGATTTCCAGAAGGCATTCGATAAGATAAAACAGTATCTACAGGAACCTCCGATCTTGATACCCCCAGTGGCCGGACGATCCTTAATCATGTACTTGACAGTTCTTGAGAATAGTATGGGGTGTGTTCTCGGTCAACACGACGAGACGGGCAGAAAGGAGCATGCCATTTACTACTTGAGTAAAAACTTCACAGACTGTGAATCTCGTTACTCGATGCTGGAAAAGACGTGTTGTGCACTAGCCTGGGCTGCCAAACATTTACGATAGTACATGCTCAACCACACCACCATACTAATTTCGAAGATGGATCCGATCAAGTACGTATTCGAGAAGCAAGCGCTTTCGGGCAGGATTGCCAGATGGCAAATGGTGTTGACGGAATATGACATTCAGTACGTTCCCCAGAAGGCCATCAAGGGGAGCGTATTATCTGAATACCTGACCGAACAGCTGATCGAGGATTATCAGCTGATGAAATTTGAATTCCCTGACGAGGATATCATGTTTCTCAAAGCGAAAGATTACGATGAACCGTTGCCCGACGAGGGTCCAGATAGGAAATCCCAGTGGAAGTTGATATTTGACAGGGCGGTTAATTCTTATGGAAGTGGCATTGCGGCGATCATCACGACTCCCCATGGATCCCACATCCCGTTCACTACGAGACTGACGTTTCCAGTCACCAATAGCGAAGCGGAATACGAAGCATGCATCATGGGTCTAGAAGAAGCGATTGATTTGAGAATCAAGAACCTAGATGTATATGGTGACTCGGCACTTGTGATCAACCAGATTAAGGTGGAGTGGGAGACTCATCAATCGAATTTGGTGTCGTACATGAACTATGCCAGAAGGCTGCTTCCGTTCTTTGATCGAGTGGAACTCCATCATGTGCCCAGGGCCGAAAACTAGATGGATGATGCCTTAGCCACGTTGGCTTTGATGTATAAAGTCAATTTTTGGAATGAAGCTCCAAGAATTGTCCTTTCTCGTCTTGATAGACCTGCATTCGTCTTTGCGATCGAGGAAGCCTCCGATTGCAAGCCATGGTTCCATGATATCTAGACTTTCCTTATGACTAAGGAATATCCTGCGGGAGTGTCAACCCAGGATAAGATGACTCTGAGGAGGCTGTCTGGAAATTTTTATCTCAATCCTGATGGAGTTTTGTATAAAAGAAACCACGATCTCGTGCTACTCAGATGTGTAGATGAGAAAGAAGCGAGTATGCTCATGGAAGAAGTCCATGAGGGCACCTTTGGTACGCACGCCGGCGGGCATGCTATGACAAGAAAGATCCTGAGAGCAGGATACTATTGGCTGACGATGGAATCGGATTGCTTTAAATTCGCGAAGAGATGTCATAAATGCCAGATTTATGCTGATAAGATTCATGTACCGCCGTGCCCGTTAAATGTCATCTCCTCCCCGTGGTCGTTCTCCATGTGGGGCATCGACATGATAGGCAAGATCGAGCCCACTGCATCTAACGATCATCGCTTCATTCTAGTAGCTATCGACTACTTCACCAAGTGGGCAGCCTCATACGCTAATGTGACCAAGCAGGTGGTGGCTAAATTCATAAAGAGGGACATCATCTGTCGTTACGGAATTCCCGAGCGGATCATTACTGATAATGGTTCGAATCTGAATAACAAGATGATGAAGGAGCTGTGCCAGAACTTCAAGATTGAACACCACAACTCATCTCCTTATCGGCCGAAGATGAATGGCGTCGTTGATGTGGCTAACAAAAACATCAAGAAGATTGTACAGAAGATGGTTGTGACCTACAAGGATTGGCACGAGATGTTGCCATTTTCACTGCACGGTTATCATACGACGGTACGTACATCAACCGGGGCAACTCCCTTCTCACTGGTGTACGGTATGGAAGTTGTCCTACCGTTAGAAGTTGAGATTCCTTCTTTACGAGTTTTGGTTGATGTGAAACTCAATGAGGCAGAATGGATTAAGAACCGACTAAACCAACTCAGCCTGATGGACGAGAAGAGGTTAGCATCGATTGCATATGGTCGTCTGTACCAGAGCCGAATGAAGAAAGCTTATGACAAGAAGGTGCGTCCTAGGAGCTTTCAGACGGGTGATCTCATCCTGAAGAAGATTCTTCCTCCACACTCCGATCATCGGGGCAAGTGGACTCCCAATTATGAAGGTTTGTACGTCGTCAGCAAGGTCTTTTTGGGAGGAGCCTTGTTGTTATCCACGATGGATGGCGAGGATTTTGCATCCCCGGTGAACGCGGACGCAGTTAAAAAATACTTTGCTTAAAAAACGACCCGCTGGAAAGAAAAAAGAATATCCATGCAAAAATAGGGCATCCCGGCGAACCATAAAAAAGGGAAAAAGGTTCGGGCAAAAATTAGGGATATAAAAGAAAAGAATGTACACCCGCAAAGTCGAAAACCTGGAAGGGTGACTTTGGCAAAAAAGGGTATCCCGGTGAATCGAAAACCCGAAAGGGCGATTCAGGCAAAAGTTAGGGATTGGAAAAAGCAAATGATTGCGTTCCGCGTGTGGACTTTCATTGTTTAATGGTCTGGAAGACCTGAGGGCCGTTTATCCGAATCAATCTCTTCGGAAGCTGAAGCGTCGGAGAAGTATCGAAGTCGAGTGGGTCATAGAGGGATCAACTCATGGTGTTCGTCTACGCCTCATTGCCGACATTTGTGTATATACTGATGTATATTTATGTTTTTATTTGCGCAGCTTCCTCATTCCAGGAGCTTGCATCTGTTGTAAAACATTTTTACCCATTCAGGGGTTCGTTATCAATAAAATGTGTACTATTCAGCAATTCTGTTTGTTTGTTTAGCACTTATCTGTTTTGTTTGCGAAAAAGAACGCCGATGTTTTTGATAAAATGCGCATACATAAACTTACTGGCCTAGGCCACTGATTGTTGAAACAATGAATTACTTGAACATTGTCACAAGATGATAACCTTGATAGGTCCCTTGAAGAAGGGTATCTTGTCTGTGTGTTTGTGTTGTTGCAGGTGTAGCATATACCAGGCAGTACGTCGTATGTTTCCCAAGCAGGATGATTCCTTCTACCCCAGCGAGTGCAGCAGCATCCCCCCACGGAGTCTGAACATGAGATTGTAAGCACTGATATGCCTCCCCAAGCAGAGAAGATTCTCTCTCCAATCAGATGTATCCTGAAGGGTCGTCATTTCCCCAGCTGAGTCATGCGTTGAGGCGTATGTTCTACCCCAGCATCGGGGCAAAGCGTAGATTCTCATAAAAAATTATCCACAAGTATGCAGCACTCGATAGTTCAAGACTGAAGTCTCTAGTGGAATTGAAACTCCCCACAGAGTTGTATTCTCCCCAGCAAGCAGGATGATTCCTTCTTCCCCAGCCGAGCTGGCAGCTCCTCAAGAGAGTCGAGTCCTTAGAAGCCATTGAAGCCATGATTGGTTTTCCCCAGTAGAGTGTTGAATAGTTGATGCTGTATTTCCCCACCAGAGTCATGATCTCTAGGAGGGCTTTGCCGCGAAGGCCGTGCTGTTTATTTCTGCGATTGACATCGCTTTCCTCAGTGGTTGTGGTTCGTGCACCCAGATGAGCAGGTTCCAGTTCTCGTAAAGCTTTATTCCCCTGCAGCAGTCGACTGAAGATCATTTCCCCAGGTGGAGTCCAATTGAGATTGGTGTGACTTCTTCTCCTTGGAAGGATGAGTCCTTCCTCCACCAGAGTGGTTTTTCTCCTTGACAGGAGGATTTTCCCTTCAGCATTTATTTTGCTGATGGGGTTGTAGCATTTTGCATGATTGCATAGCATTTACCCTAAAAATGCGTAGCATTTCCACCGTGTAGAGCATTACGCCATTGCCAAACATATGCATATAAAACATGAGCAAGGTCGTTACCGTTCTTGTTTTGTAGGTGTTCCCCGACAGGGTGGGTGAGTCCTGAAAGCTCAGAAGAGTTGCGTGGCTTAAGATGATCCTTGAATTCGCCAGCAAAGTCGTTTGCCCAAGATGATTCTTGAATTCCTCAGCGAAGTGGTTTGCTTAAGATGATTCTTAAAATCCCCAGTGAAGTCGCCAGAGTTGGTTGCTCAAGTTGACACTTAGAGTCCCCGGCAGAGTGATTGCTCAGAATGATTCCTGAAATCTCCAGCAGAGTTATTGGTTCAGAATGATTCTTGAAGTCTCTGGCGGAGTTACTTGTCCCAGATGATTCTTGGAGTCCTCGGCAGAGTTGATTCACCCGGAATGATTTCTGTATCCCCGAAGCAGAGTTACTTGATAGTTCTCCAGAATCCCCAGCGGAGATGCGTCATCCCCAGCAGGTTTCTGAATAGCGAAGTTGAAACTTCCCTTGAAGACTTGGTGATTGAAGTCCAGCGGTAGTGCCGAAACCCCAGACTTACTGATGGAGTCTAACTGTGAGACCGAAGCAGTTATCTCAGCTGACGTGGAGCGCCTGATGGCAAAAGATTGTGTATCCCAACTTGGTTCATGGTTGACCAAGGGTTCTATTTCTGACTTGCTAACAAAGTCCGGCTAACGCCCGAGATGGTCTCTGAATGCCCGACGGCATAATTAACTTGATTGTTAAAAAGTCCCTAACGACCTGATGAGTCCTGAGGAATCCTTCTGCCGCAGTTTCGCAGAACGCCTGACGGCAATATCAGCCATCAGTCACCAGTTACTGAGTAACCGGTGATCCCTTATTGACTTACTAATGAAGTCCGACAAAGATATTGTCGATGTTCCTAACGACCTGATGAGTCCCGAGGAATTCTGATTCCTGATGGCATGATCAATCATCCATTACCAGTTGTTGTGTGACCAGTGATCCCTTGATGACTTGAGGACGAAGATCTACAGCAGAATCAGATGATCATCCTGATGGAGATTAGAGATTAGACCCTTCCCCGGTTACCGTGTGACCAATCCCCCAGCAAGCTGTCGTGCAACTATCATTTCGGTTTCCGAAGATTTGTCCCCATCAGAGTACCGTGTACTTGTGCAGTTGGCAAATTTTCGGGTTTGTTGGTATTCAACCGTCTTTTACCTTGATTGTTTGAGAGTCGTTCGCTTCTCACCCAGTCAGGTCCAAGCCGTTTGAAGGAAGCTTTTATGAAGAAAAGAGTGTCGTTAACTCCCAGTTCTACCACAAACGGTAACGCCTAAGTCTCTAAAGGTCGAGTTGCATACGCCAAACTGCTGGAATTGTTTGTTAACCCTACTCGATAAAACAGATGAATCTGAATTCCCGTAATCCGTAGTCACCCGAACTACGTAAGCTCTGATCTCTCATACCTGTTGAGAGTACGTAGGCACAATACTGACGTATTGGCGAGCCACCTTCCCCGTAACCCGTAGTCAGCCGAACTACGTTGACTCTGATTTCTCATTCTCTGATGAGAATACGTAGGCATAAAGCGCGACGCTTTGCCGAGTCATTTTCTTTTCTTTTTATACCAGCCTTAATAGGTAGATAGTTTAAATCAACCCGTCAGATAAACACAACAAGCGTGGATCCCATCGAGTACGATGGACGTGAGGGGTGCTAATACCTTCCCCTTGCGTAACCGACTCCCGAACCCAGACAATGGTTGCGATGACCTTGTCTTATACCTTTTCGTCAGGTTTTTCCGATTGTTTCCTTTCCCGTTCTGAGGGATAAATAACGAAAGGTGGCGACTCTTCTGTTTTGCCGGCACCTTATTTTCGCGGAAGCGACACTCTTCCGGAACACATCTTCTGATTAAACCATCCACTCCCCTTTTATATAGGAATGGGTTGTCCCATAAGTACAACCTACAATCATATAGAAACTTTTTCTTTTGGTTATAGTTAAAATCATCAGGTATCACTCCACCTACTAAGTAGTTTGCATAGTCAGCAAACCATGGGACACCAATAATAGCCAAGATTCACTCATCTGCAAATGTGCCTTGGATTGGGTGCTCCTTTTCAGTTTCCTCTATTGGGGACATGCGGGACAAGTGATCTGCAACAGTATTTTCACATCCCTTTTTATCCCTAATTTCAAGATCAAATTCCTGATGAAGGAGGATCCACCTCAAAAGTCGAGGCTTTGATTCCTGCTTGGCAAATAAATACTTCAACGCAGCATGGTCAGTATAAACAATAATTTTAGACCCTAGCAAATATGACTTGAATTTGTCAAAAGCATACACGACGGCCAACAACTCCTTTTCGGTAGTTGCATAATTCATTTGGGTCGGATTAAGAACATGACTCGCATAGTAAATTACATGCAACAATTTATCTTTTCTCTGTCCTAAAACAACCCCGGCAGCAATATCACTTGCGTCACACATAATTTCAAAGGGTAGTAACCAATCAGGGGCTATCACTATAGGTGCAGAAATTAACTTACTCTTTATATTTTCAAAATCCACCTTACACTTATCATCAAAATTAAAGAGTTTATCTCTTATGAGTCTGCGATAGAAACCCACATGTCCTAAGAAACTCCTAATCCCCTTTTCATTCACAGGGGGTGGGAGGTTAGCTATCACTTCCACTTTTGCTTTGTCCACTTCAATCCCCTTGTGAGAGATCTTATGTCCAAGCACTATACCTTCCTGCACCATAAAATGACATTTCTCCCAATTGAGAATAAGGTTAGTTTCCTAGCACCTTTTTAAAACAAGAGACAAGTTAGTTAAACAAGTATCGAAACAAGAACCAAAAATAGAAAATCATCCATAAACACCTCCATATGCTTTTTAAGCATGTCGGTGAATATAGATGCCATACATCTCTGAAATGTGGCGGGAGCATTACATAACCCAACTGGCATCCTTATATAGGCAAAGATACCACAAGGGCATGTAAATGCAGTCTTCTCCTGATCTTCCAGGGCTACATCAATTTGATTATACATCGAGTAACCATCCAAAAAGCAGTAATACTCATGACCTACAAGTCTTTCCAACATCTGGTCAATGAAAGGGAGAGGAAAATGATCTTTTCTTGTTGCGGTGTTGAGTCTGTTGTAATCAATACACACTCTCCAACCTGTTACAGTTCGAGTAGGGATCAATCCATTCTTCGCATTCAGAGTCACTGTTGTTCCTCCATTCGTTGGTACCACATGCACCGGACTTACCCAAGAACTATTGGAGATGGGGTAAATCAACCCCGCATCCAACAGTTTAACCACCTATTTCCTTATAACTTCCTTCATTGTTGGATTTAGTCTTCTTTGGGGTTAAACCACTAGTTTATGATTATCCTCCATCAGTATCTTATGCATGCACAGTGTGGTGCTAATTCCTTTTAAATCCCTAATGGTCCATCCCATAGCGCTCTTGTACTTTTTAAGTACCTGTACCAATTTTTCCTCTTCTTTATCTTTCAGCCCAGAGTTGATTATAGCAAGACAAGAATCCAAAACACATATTTCATATTTTTAGGTAATTGCTTTAGTTCAGAATTTGTACCTATTCTATTTTCTTTTTCACTCTCATTTTCTGGTGAAGTTCTCAAATCCTCCCACCAGTGTGGATTTTAACCAAGGTGGTTGAGCATTCAACATCGCAAGAACTTATTTCTCTCTTTCATCCTCATTATCCTCTATCTCTTGGGCCGATAAGCTAAGAACTCTTTCCAAAGGTGACTTAGGGATTTGAGTGTGAATAGCTTTCACTACCATGCTATCTATAACATCCATAGTGTGGCTTGTCCCTATATCCTCTTTGTGCTTCATGGTATTCCTCACATCAATTTTTAGCTCTTCATCATAAACTTTGAGGGTCATGGTGCCTCCCTCAATATCTCTCATACATCTTTCTGTTTCTAAGAATGGCCTCCCCAAAATCAGAGGGATATACTCGTCTTCTGACATCTCCAGAATCACAAAATCGTCAGGAAACACAAATTTATCAATTCTTACTAGCACATCTTCTACAATCCTATATGGTCTCTTAACTGAATGATATGTAAATTGGCTTCTTCACTGGAATCTTCATACCCTACAAAATAGCACTACAAGTTTCAGTTAAAACAACAGGTTCAGTGTCGATGGTGCGCTTTTTGGAAATGATGTCCTTCATGAATTTGGAATATATAGGAATTTGTTCAAGCGCCTCAACAAATGGGATGTTGATCTCTAGTTTTCTGAACATCTCTAGAAACTTCTCAAAGTTTTTCTCATGTTGATCTTTTTTCTTGTTCCTTGTAGGGAAAGGACGCTTAATGATGGATTTTGGCTTACTGGGTTTTTCTTTCACAATCGGCTTTTGAATCTGTTCTTCCTCAGTGGGGGTTTTAGTTTCTAAGATTTCTAAATCCACCTCAATCAATTAGTCTTTTTTCTCAGATTTCTCTTCAGATACTTCAGCTTTCGTCCCGCTTTTGGTTGTCACAACATTCACATTATTACGATCTCTTGCATTTGTCACTGTTGCACTAGGTAGTTTGCCTTGTGCTTAAGAATTGGTTATCTGTTGTGTTATCTGACCCATTTGAACTTCTAGATTCTTAATAGACACATTAGTGTTTCTTTGATTATTTCTGGTCTCTTCTTGAAACTGGATGCTTTTAGCGGCCATCTTCTCAATAGTTATTTCCCAATCTGCTTTCTTTGGAGCTTGTTGTTGATATTGTTGCCGAGGTTATTGGTATTATTACTGATATGGTGGTTGTTGCTGTTGTTGAGGTCGATAATGTTGTTGTTGTGGTTGTTGAGGTTGGTTTTGGTACTGAGTAGAACCTTATTTTTGTGTATTCCCTTGTTGGTTTTGGTCTTCCAGCCCGGATTGTAAGTATTAGAATAAGGGTTGTTCTGCTTCAAAAAATTAATTGCTTCAATTTGTTGAGTTGTGGCTACGCAATGTATAGCAAAATGAGGACCTCCACAAATCTCACAACTAACAACTTGTACCGGTTGAACTTGTGCTACAGTTTAGGTACTATATTCATATCTTTTAGTCTCCTCTCAACTTCAACAGTGATTTTATCCTCCATCTTTACCACTTGATTTACAAGTTTCAAATAAATCACTCCTTTAGGCTTGCTCACACTTCGATCATATAATTCCAGGTGTTCATTTGCAGTAATGGCTTCAATGATCTTTTTGATACCAGTGGTCGTTTTAAATTGGAAGAGCCACCAGCAGTTGTATCAATAAATTGTTTTGTCTTTATTATGAGGCCATTTACAAACATCTGCATTTGTTCAGTTTGATCCATGTTATGTGTGGGACAAGCAACCAATAACCTGTTAAACCTTTTGTATGCATCACCGAGTGACTCTCCGTCCTTCTGCTTAAATTTCACAATGTCGTATCTTTTGCGAATATAAATAGAAGCTGAAAAATAGTCATTCAGGAAAGTTATCTCCATCTCCTCCCAAGTAGTAATACTCCATGTAGGTAAAGAATAAAACCACTATTCTGCATCTTCGGTGAGAGTGAATGGAAACATCTGCAACTTTTTAGCTTCTTTTGAATGCCCCTTAATTTTGAATGTTGTGCTCATCGTAAGAAACCTCTGTAAATGTTTATTTGCATCTTTATTGATTTTTCTCGTAAAAGGTCTCTTTTCGAGCTGGCAGATTATTGTCAGGTGCAGTTGGAAGTTTGCGACATTAACTTGTTGATTCACAATGGTCAATCGATCCGCTGGAGCATTTACTCCTCCATAGTCACCCAGAAGTCTTTCTGCTGGTTGAAGTCCAGCCATTTTCACTCCTTATGGTTATGTCTTTGTGTCTGTGTTTGTCTCTAAATTAGAATGCTCAGAATGAACCAAAATTTCTTCCTCTGATGTTGTCAGTCTTGCTTGTTTCGCTTGATGGCATCTTACGTGCAGTAATCTTTCGGGTTCTGTGTCAAAAAAAAAACTAGCTGAGGGCTTTCCTCGCATACACAAATTAGACAGTTATTTGTGATAATACAAATCAATCTAAAAATAAACAAAAATGAAATTTTAGTCGTAGAGCAACAAAAATTCAATTAAATAAAAATTCAGCTTATATTTGGCAGTCCCTAGCAACGACGCCAAAAACTTGATCGGCAAAATAGCAAGTGTACTATTTTGTCGGTTATAGTTAAAATAAGGGGATTATCCCCAGTATCGATCTCGAGGACTGCGTTAGACAATATAAGCTTAATTTAAATTTAATTGAACAAAATTCAATTGGGGGTTTGTAAAATTGGTTTCACGAATTTTAAAACAAAATGTTTATAATATAGCAAACTAATGAACAAAGTTCAACAAGATATGAGAGCATGCTAGGGGTCGTGTATGAATTGCCTTGCGAAAACATTCATCCTTATTTCAACAATATAGCCTTAATTTCATAAAATTCTTGACTGCAACATTTGTTTTCTCCTAAAGCTTTAGTGAGAAAACTTCTTAAAATCATAATCAGATTACTATGTCCATAGAAAATCAATTTGAGATCAAGCAATAAAAATGGTATCAGCAGTAATCAAGTACAACAAGGTAACCCCAGTCCTAGGAATTATCTATTGAGGCATTATCGATCAAATTGTATTAACAATGCTTTTTCCGACCTAAAGTTAATTGTATAATTAAATCAATTTTTCCGGTTGAAAAAGTTATAAAATCATTGATCGATAAAATTTGATTAAGAAAATAAGTGCTTATATTATTAAAATAAAGAAAATAATGTCATTACAATAATAATTCAGGGACACCCACTAGCATTGGGGGGGTTAGCTACTCATATTCAATAAAGTAAATCGAACAATTAGATACAACATTACAGTAGAAATGGGGATTACTTTTGATCTTCAATTGCTTTTGCCTTTGAAAATCTCACGTTCTCCCTTCTCTCATGAGCGCTCAATTGTATCTTCTCGTTCTCTCTTTCACAATCAAAAAAGTCCCTCTTTTCTTTTCCAAATGCATTTCAAATACTAACAGATCCAATAAACAGGCCAGGAAATTCCAAAAATGCCTTTCGGGGTCAAAACCAGTCAAAACAGACAAAGATTGAAAAATGACATGACCAGGCCAACACGGGTCGTGTCAGCTGACACGGGCGGCCGTGTTGGCCCCCTGTTCCAGATGCCAAACATTTCATCAGTTAGCTTTGTTGACACAGGCTGTGTCAATTGACACGAGCACCCGTGTCGGCTCTCTGTCTTGCACTCCAACACGCCCAAGTTGTCCTTCTCCTGACACAGCCCATGTCAAGTGACACGGGTGGCCGTGTCAGGCCACTGAATTTGCTTGAAAACCTTCTCCGACTTCTCGAAATCCCCGATTTCTTCGCCCGAGTCCTTAGCCTTACTTCGTATGAACCTGAAATCATCAAGACTACTGCCAAACGCATAAAATGCACCAAATACAACATAAAATACTTATAGAAACAATGTGATCATGAAAATATGGAAAGTATAATAAATATCAACATTACGAAAGAAAGTGTTACCGATTGCTGTGACTTTATGCCGCATAAATGGACGAAAAATCATAGAATTGGTACCTATCAGACACCAACTATGATTATTGGAGGGCTAAAATGGACGCCTTTCTTAAATCCATGGAAAACAAAACATGGAAGGTTGTGGTAAAAGGTTAGAAACACCCTATGATTGTTTGCCAAGATGGTACATCAAGTTTATATCCAGAAGTTGAGTGGATTGATGGAGAAGATAATGAAGCTCTTGTGAACTCCAAAACTTTAAATGATATTTTCGATGGTGTTGACAAGAAAATGTTTATATTGATCAACACAGGTACTGAAGCCAAATATGCATGTGAGATTCTCAAAACAACTCATGAAGGCATGTCTAGGTTAAGATGTCAAGGTTGCAGCTTCTCACTACAAAGTTTGAGAATTTGATAATGAATAAAGATGAATATATCTCTATCTTCAACATCTGACTACATGACATTGACAATACTTCCTTTGCATTAGGAGAAAATATGAACGGAAAAATCCTAAGATCTCTTTCTAAGAAGTTTGATACGAAGGTCAAAATTATTAAAGAAGCCAAAGACCTTGAAAACATCAAAGTTGATGAACTCATTGGTTCCTTACAAACCTTTGAGATGACTTTAAATAACAAATCTAAAAAGAAGAACAAAATTATAGCTTTTGTGTCCAACGCTGAAGATGAGGAAGATAAAGGAGGAGAAATATTAAAAGAGGATATAGCCCTTGTTGGGAGAAAGTTTAACAACTCCTTAAATAAACTAGACAAAAATGGAGGACAAATGTCACGAACAAGGTGTCAGACATCAGTCCCCTGAACAAGAGCAACGATGGTTACAAACCTAACAAAGGCAAAGGAGCACATTGTTATGAATGTAAAGGGTTTGGTCACATTAAAACTGAATGCGTTACTTTTATAAAGAAGCATAAAACTGGATTTTCAATCACTTGCTCTAATTCTGATGATGAAAGTGAAGGAAAATTAGCTAATAAGGTGATGGATTTCACTGGAAAGTATTGTATTGATTCTAATGATAAAGATATCTTAGCAGAAGAGCTAGCTGAAACATATAGAAATTTTCTCACTGACTGGAAGGAATCTTGCTTGAGAGAGGAGAAACAAAATAAGACTATAAATGCTTTAATTATGGAAAAAGAGAAGACTGGCTCAACTATTGTAGGTCTGAAAGAAGAAGTCACATTATTAAAGTTAAAGCTTGACAATATGACAACATTTGTTATGTTGAACAATTGTTCTGATATGTTAGATGAGATCTTGGAAGTTGGGGAGAAGTCCAGGAATATAAAGGTTATAGTGTTTGACTGCAGCTCCATGAACAAAAAGATCAAAATTCCTACTAAGAAGTTTGTTTCTCTTGAGAAGAAGACTAAGTTTCTGATGAAGGACCACATGTCTCAGCATCCTGCTCAACATGTGTACCCTCATAATAGAGGCAACAAGAACTCATCTTTGAGTTGTCTCCGCTATGGTAGATATAGTCATATAAGAATCTTTTTCTATAGATTGTATGGATATCCTCAGCCTTATAGTCAAGCAAGGCTCAATAGAAGGAAATGGAAGAAAATCAAGCTAAGAAGGTGTAGAAACCTAGGGAAACCGCCATTTATCTTATAGCTCATACATTTATTAGAGTTTCCTTAAAAGAAGATTGGTATTTTTATTTGGATGCTCAATGCACATGACTGGTGAAAAGAGCTATCTTGAACAGTTAAAACCCTACTCTAATAGTTATGTTACATTTGGTGATGGATCTAGAGGAAGAATCAAATGCATAAGAAAATTGGTTAGTCCTAATTTACCTTGTCTTGATGATGTGCTGGTAGTAGAAAGATTAACTGCAAACTTGATCAGTATAAGTAAACTATGTGATCAAAGTCTTAATGTAGATTTCAACAAGTTTGAATGCATTGTTTCCAACAAAGGTCAAAACGTGTTAATGAAAGGAACCAGATCCAAAGACAATTGTTACTTGTGGATATCTCCAAAAAAAAGTCAATGCTCAACATGTTTGATATCTAAGGTTGATGATATTAAGTTATGGCACCAGAAACTTGGTAATCTCAACCTTAAGAGTATAAGAAAGATCATATCTGAAGATGCTATAAGGGGATTACAAAATCTCAAGATTGAAGAGGGTAAAATCTATGGTGAATGTCAAATAAGCAAGCAGGCCAAGATGTCCTATAAGAAACTTTAACATCACACCACCTCCAAAATGTTAGAGTTACTTCATATGGACCTCATGGGGCCTATGAAAGTTAAAAGTCTGGGTGGGAAAAGACATGTCTTTGTGTGTGTGTGTGTGTGTGTGTGTGTGTGTGTGTTTTAATTTCTCTATGTACACTAGGGTTAATTTAATCAAAGAAAAATTTGACACTTTTGATGTTTTCAAAGAGCTATGTCAACATCACCAAAGAGAAAAAGGGAGGGAGATAGTGAGGATAAGAAGTGACCATGGCAAAGAGTTCGAAAACTCAAAATTATATGAGTTTTGTTCCTATGAAAGGATTGGTCATGAATTCTCAGCACCTATCACACCTCAACATAATGGAGTGGTTAAGAGGAAGAATAGGACCCTGCAAGAGTCAGCTAGAGTTATGTTTCATGCCAAGAACCCACCTTACTATTTATGGGTTGAAGCAATGAACACAACTTGTCACATTCATAATCGTGTGACAATAAAAACTGGAACCAAATCCACTCAATATGAATTATGGAAAGGGAGAAATCCAATTGTCAAATACTTCCATGTTTTTGGTGGCAAGTGCTACATCTTGTCATATTATGATCCAAAGAGTGATGAGGGAATTTTCCTTGGATATTCCATCGATAACCAGAGCTTTCATGGTATATAAAAATCATACAAATACAATGATGGAATCAATAAATGTTATTGTTGATGACACTCCTGAAGATAAGCAAGAAGATAAAGAAGAAGATGATGTATCTCATAAACAAACGGATGTCCCAGCAGATGTCCTAGACAAGGGGTCTGACATTGAGGCTAAATTCATAAACTCTAAAGCTAGACTTATCAACAAGGGACCATCTATTATAATTAAGAAGGATCATCCCATTGAAAATGTCATTAGAAATATCAATGACGGAGTCATCACCAGATCTAGAGATATGATTTCTAACTCTTGCTTCATTTACAAGATTGAGCCCAAGAATATCAAGGAAGCACTTACTGATGAATTATGGATTAATTTTATACAAGAAGAGTTGTGTCAATTTAAAAAAAAATAATGTATAGGAATCATTTCCAAGACCTAAAGATCTAAATGTCATTGGTACCCAATGGATTTATAAGAACAAGTCTGATGAGAATGATAATGTTACAAGGAACAAGGCAAGGCTAATGGCCCAAGGGTACACTCAGATAGAAGGAGTTGATTTTGATGTTACTTTTGCTCCAGGATGTGGACTTGAGTCCATTGGATTGTTACTTGGAATATCCTGCATGTTTAAATTCTGGTTATTTTAAATAGATGTTAAAAGCGCCTTCTTGAATGGCTATCTTAATGAGGAAGTGTATGTTGAGAAACTAAAGGGATTCATTGATCCTAGCTTTCCAGATCATTTTTTCTAGTTAAAGAAAGATATTTATGGTTTAAAGTAAGCCTCAAGGGCTTGGTATGATAGATTAACTGAGTTTTTGGGCAACAATGGATACAAAAGGGGAGGAATAGATAATACTTTATTTGTTAAGAATGATTAAGGAAATTTCATGATAGCCCGGTTTTGTTAATGATATGGTATTTTGTGGGATGTCAAACCAGATGGTGGAACATTTTTTCCTACAAATGAAGTCTAAATTTGAAATGAGTCTTGTAGGATAATTCACTTTCTCGGACTTCAAGGAAAGAAAATGAAAGATAACATCTTTGTATCTCAAAGCAAGTGTTGTAGTGAGAATCAGATATCAAGCTACTGTATTAACTTGAATCACAAAACATTGAATGCTCACCACCAAAATTTAATTTATCCAAAAGAAAGGGAAAAGATCGAATAAAACCCTATATGTGCAATGTAACAACAATGCAAAGAGATCTAAATGTTTAGGGATTGGTTATACAAAGAGAAGGTGTTAGAACCCTAAGTATCTATAGTACTCTATAGGAACCTCTTGAAAGTATTTGTGTTATGGTAATTTGCTTGCTAATTTCTGGAAATGTTATATTTTTGGGTTTTATGAGATATGGAACCTAAGGAGGGTTATAGCTAGTATGCTTGCAAAGACTTTGCAGTCTTATGCCTATGTATCCTAACAAGGATAGAATCAGAGTAGTCGTACTTCACCTAAACGGGTGAAGAATACTTGATAACGATCAAGGTTCCAAAGGGGAGGGTAAGTGTTTATAGCAATAACACTTACATGACTTTAAAAAGTCAAAGAGTTTACAAACTCTAATCTAAGGCTATGTTGAAAGGTTAATGGCTTAACAAAGTCAAAAAGGTAATTGAGGTAAGGCTAATCTACCTATGACATAAAGTCAACAAAAGAGATCTTTCTTTTGGATTTTAGGCAACAAAAGAAAAGACAAGGATGAAGGCTAACAAGCTAACATCACTAGGATCCGCACGATTTTAGGCAGAAATTTTGGTTTCAAGTCAAGTGTGGTTATTAGATTTTTTGGATCAAATTGTGTCGATACGTTGTTTGTTTACAGGAGCGCACGATGCGTGATATTTAGGTTTAGTTCGATCCGGTTGCGATGATCGCATTTTTGCGTTAGCAACATTGTTATTTTTTTAGCACGTTAAATTTACTTTTCCTATGCATTTCTATTTTATATCCACACAATTTGGATCTGGTTGCAATGACTGCATTTTTTGCGTTAGCAACATTATTTTTAACAGGTTTTAAAAATTCCTTTTGCTTTACTTGGATCCGCACGATTTTTGGTCCCTCTTGTGATGATCACGTTAAGTGTAGCAAGCTAATAGTGATTTTTATCGACTTACGTGCAGTGTCCTATATTTATTTATCCTTGTATTTCAATTTTACACGCGTCCGATGGTTTAGCGTAGTAACAACCCACTTTTTACGCTTAACGATTCGCGTCTCGAGTTGCAATTTGTGATATTTTATTACCTTGTCGTTTCTTGATTTGGTTTGCGATGACCGCTTACGCGATAGAAATTTGTCCTTCACTAATTTGTGCTAATTTTTTACGATCCAATATCGTTATGATTGTAGTCGATTAAATTTGTTGTGGTATCCGTGCACTTTTCTTTTCAATTTATATTTTAATTCATCTGTGGTGTGATGTTAATATTATGTATGCATCTTATTCCCCTTTTAGACCTTAACCTTAGGCCCATCTCTTTGCATGCTAACACTAAGTAGAATTTCCTTCCTATCCTAACTTTAGGACAATTTTGCATGACAACATATAGAACCAAGTCTCCCTTAGATATTCCCTTAAGTCCTTCTCTTCTCTCTCAAATAAAATAAAACACTTAATAAAGACGACGTGTAAAGTGCGTCACGAGCCTTAAGCACATAGGAAAAGATGAGCGGATGTATTTCTAACCTCATCTTAGGGTACTTTGAGCGCGAGCCGTTTGGATTGTTAGCGAGAAGTATCCGCTTCTATGTCATAGACTTTAGTGTGATACACGTCATAAAAAAAGTCAATCCACTTCTCTAAAATCCTTAAACAAACCGTAAATCACTTTGTCCTTCGGGATTTCCTCCCAAACCTTTTTTTCTAGAAAGGGCATGTTACCTCCGTTCTCCTGCAAACAGGCATCGACCCTAACTGCTGGAACATGAGCTTAGCATTATTCATAAAAGACACCCAACCAACCATGGTAGGTCAAACTACGACTGCTCTGACTTCTTCATTCTCGTACGAATGAGGATACGTAGGCACAAGACGGTGAAGTCTTAGCGAGCACAATCCCCCCATTCACCTGTAGTCCTCCGAACTACGTTGAATCTGACTTTCCCATTGCACGAGAGAATACGTAGGCATAGGACGTCGATGTCCTATCGAGTCATCTTTTTCACCCTTCTATTTTCGTTAACAAGTAGAGCTTTAAATAAACATACCCTTTGATTAAATAACAAGCGTGGATCCTATTGAGTACAATGGACGCGAGGGGTGTTAATACCTTCCCCTCGCGCAATCGACTCCCGAACCCATGATTTGGTTGTGAGACCATGTCTTCTCCCTTTCGAGGTTTTCTCGATGTTTTCCTTTCCCCGTTGGGATAAATAGTTTGATGGCTACTCTATTTTTCTGCTGGTTGTTTTTCGCATTGCGACAGGTGGCGACTCTGCTGGGGATAATATAATCCTTATAGGAGTCAATCCTAGCGCTTGTCTGTTTTGTTTTCATGAGGTGTTTATCTTTATGATTTTAGTTGTTTTATTTACTGCTTTTATTGCATTTTCTTCCATTTATTTGATTATTGTCGTCATATTATTCTCTTGTTGTTGTGTTGTTGGGGGGTTGATTCTACGAGAGATAAGCCCATTACCCAGGCTTGAGTTCACCTAGGATTATAGTGGGCTCTTGTTGACTTGCGTGGCGTTTGACACGTATTGTTAATTTGAGTTCACATCAGATGAGGTTTTCTTGGGAGATGCTTTGTCCTGTATGTTTATACAGTAGCTAAGGTGTTCCTTTGAGAGCTTATGACTCTGGAGAACGTTCATGGGAAATCAATTGAGGCCTCCTCGATTAATGATGATGCCAAACCAGAAATGGTGAATGTATCATCATTTCTCGACCTGAGAGCCCATGATACTGAGGACCCGCTAGGATGCCGTCCAAGACTAAAACCTGCATGCAAGAGGGGATGGGTTTATGCAGGAAACCATGACCTCCAACTTACCTGATTTTCTGGTTTTCTTATTAATATGGGCTTATGAATTTGGTTACTTCAGTGGTTTGGTATTCTGGATTTCTCATCAGATTGGTATTCTTAATATGTTGGTGTTATTGGTATTCTGAAACTAACCGTCAACAGTATAACAATTATTCAAAATATGTGGCAACCTTTATCCCGTGTCTTTGCATTTTTATCATATCATCATCTTAACATTCATTCTTGTTTATTTTTAGGGAATTTGTATCCTATCCTTGATTCAGGTTGATATGCTCATCATAGATGGACACTGGTCAGAAGCATACCGTCAGCTACAAGTTCCAATCTTCAGATTTGAGTTTAATTCGCAGCCTGGTTTCCATAACTACGCGAAAGAATTTAGAGACCTTCAAAGAAGATTATGGAAGGATTCTTAACATGCTTCATACTATCACAGAATATGAGAGGATGGTTATTCACACCTTGCTACAATTCTATGATCCTTCCATGAAATGTTTCACGTTTAGGGATTATCAGTTGGCTCATACCCTAGAAGAGTTTTCACTTATATTGGATATCCCAGTCAAAGATAAGGTACCCTTTCATGAATCTATGGAAGTTCCTGCTCCTGAAGTTATTGTCGGTGCTCTTTATTTGAGCACATCTGTTGTAAAGGCCAATCTTCGAGACAAGGGAGGTTTATCTGGTTTTCTTTTGAGTTCTCTGGTAAGTCAAGCTATGGTGTATGCTAAAGCCTGCAGTTGGTCTACATTCAATGCTATCCTCACTCTATGTGTTTATGGGATCGTGGTTTTCCCAAATTTACCCTGCTTCGTAGATATGAATGCCATCAGGATTTTCATGACGAAAAACCCCGTTCCCACTCTTCTTGGTGACATGTATCCTTCAGTACATTCTAGAAATTACAAGAATAAAGGTGGGTTTGTCTGTTATTATGCTCCCCTACTCTACAAATGGTTCACAAGTCACCTCTCGAGCGATGGTGCTTTTGTCGACACTAAAGATTCCTTGAAATGGGCAGAACGGGTAATGGACCTAGTTGCTAAGGATATCCATTGGTTTGATAAGAGGTTGCTTGGGACAAAGATGATTTACAATTGCGGAGAGTTTCCTAATGTTCCTCTCATAGGAATAAGGGATGGCATTAATTATAATCCCTCTATCGCTAGGAGGCAATTCAGATACGCGTTATAGTGGGACTGATAACCCTGAAGCCATGAAGAGAGATATGAAGGCATGGGGCACTATTCCAAGAAGAGGAAAGCCATTCCTAGGAAAAAGTGATTGTAGAGCTTATCCTGCTTACATGGAGTGGGTGAAGAAGAGATTCGAAGATATTCGCTTGCCGTTTCCTATAAAAACTCTTCTGTATCCGCTAGTCATCGAACAACCTACCATGGTAGAGATTGAGAAGTACAACAAACTATGGGCAGATAAGGAAGAGTTGCATAAAGAAAATGAAGAGCTAAAGTGTGAGATCTACCAACTCAAGCACGCTAAGGGTGAGTCGGTATATATAGCCAAAGTTAAGACAAAGCTTCTAGCCGAGAAGGAGAAAGAGCTGGAAAAGGAAATCAAGAGCAGAGAAAGGATATGCCAAGATTTACAGAGTGCCAACAATATCCTACAGCAGAAGAAGAAAGACTTGGACAAAGCTTACCTGGAAATTTACAAATTCAATGGTCAGTGGAACGCTACTTTAACTGCCAACAAGAAGAGAGAAAACAAACTCCAAGACCAGATTGATAAATTAAAGCAACATCTAGAGGGCAAAGAGAAACAGATCAGAGAAGAAATCTCTCACAGAGCCAGAAGTGACAGACAAATCAGGTTCTAGAAGGTCTCAAAGTGCAGGCAGAGGTGAAGAAACCCAAGCTTGAAGATGCTTCTGGGACGAAGGACTGGGAACTACATTGTCATTACTTGGAAGGTATCATACACAGGCGAGATGTTCTGATTCAAGAGTTGATCCAAAAGCCAAAACATCCAGACACTAAGAAACTGTTCAAAGAGGCCTAAGCCTGGAGTAGAAAGCATAATGGTTGGGGAGGGTTGACTTTGGTGGAGCTAAAGGATACTCTTTAATTATTTTCTTTTCGATCACCATCTGACCTGTTGATTGGGATCTTCGGTTTTGTTTTGACTCTTTATTAGCTCTTCTTCAATTAATATATGATTGGTTTTTGTACCGGAGTTCTATCCATCTCTCGAGTTTACTATTTGTCGCTACTGTGAAAATCGGCGCCGGCTGACAGAAGAGTCGCCACCGTGCGTTATTTATCCCTCAGAGCGGGAAAGGAAACGCTCGAAGTAAACCTCGCAAAAACGGGAAAAGGTATGGTCATCGCAACCAAAACCTGGGTTCGGGAGTCGATTACGCAAGGGGAAGGTATTAGCACCCCTCACGTCCATCGTACTCGATGGGATCCACGCTTGCTTGGTTTGCACGAATTACACTTCTATCTAAACTAAAGGATGAGGTCTGAAAAGAAAAGAAAACATGACTCGGCAAAGCACCGCACTTTATGCCTACGTATTCCCGTCTGGAACGAGAAATCAGAGTCAACGTAGTTCGCCTAACTACGGGGGGAGGATGGGTGAAGGTTGCTCGCTAGGATATCGCATCCTATGCCTACGTACTTCCACACAGCATGGAAGATCAGAGCAAACGTAGTTCAGGCTACGCACGACACAAGCTGTTCAAGTGTCTTTTATGAAAAATCTCACCTTAAACAAGGGTTTTCTTATTGCAAAAAGGTTGATGTTTGTTCAAATCTTTTGACGGAAGAAATGAATTGATCTCTGTTATAACCTTTATTAATGTTTTTCTGTTGTTTTAAAGGAAGAAGAGATGACACTCTATAAATCCTAGGGTTTGAAAAAGGGGATAAAAATCTACCCTAATGTTATCATGCATGGGTTAACTCCTAATGTCTATCATGCTCCTCTCTTGCGTAGAGAGAAACAGAGATCCTACGGGAATAGACGGAAACAGAAACAACAGATATATACAATAAAGCAGTAAAATGCATGGATGCAACAATACAAGCGAGGCAAAGGGAGTCCCACTAAACCTCGAACCTAGAAAACAATAGGCAAAAGTGAACAGGATTCACTTTCAACCCAACAAGTTAAACAGCAAACAATACAGTCCGAGAAATCACACAATACATCAAAATTAAACAGCAAAAGCTAAACAGCAAAGCAGTCTTCATCAGCATCAGCAACTATCTTCAGGCTTCAAGCAGACACCAGTCTTCTATCTTCAATCTCCCAGTGGCTTTTCTTCAAGTCCCAACCTCCAAGCTGAGGAATCAATCACAAGAATAAACTGGGTGTTTAGGCAATTAGTTGACCACCAAGGGTGGCAAACAGACTGCTATCAACACATAGAATATTTTCTCTCAAGAGTTCTATCTCTTAGACATTAGCACCAAGCCTTCTAAAGGAAGGGGGTGAATGTCTTAGAGAGACTCTGCATTACAGAGAAGGATGGAGGCAGTCAAGACCTTCCATATTTGAGAATCAAGTTTGCTACTCTAGGGCTCTGCCTAATTCCTAGATCCTACAAACTTCAACAGCTACCAGCAAGAGATACTCCTCATCAACTCTGGAAGTTGGTCTTCAGTCTCTGATCTTCAAATGGGCTTCATCATCACAGGCTTCAGCTCAAACCCTAAGTCCCAAACAACCCAATACCCCCACACACAGGCAAATAATATCCCTAAAGAGGGCACACCACACAGTTAATCAAATATGAGCAATATACTAATAGCAGTAGGGGAATCCTAATAATTTCTAAGGGATCTATCTTATACCCATAACCCCTATAGTCCCATACCCCAAAAATCAAATGAAAATTCCTGAAAGAATTAATCTATTTCACCTATGCTCATTTAAAACCCTAATTTTCATCATGTTAATCTCACCTAATCAAATCACCTAAAATTAAATCCTAAAAATATGAATTAAATCCTATATACAAGTTGAAGTCCTAAACTAATCACCCTAAAAAGAATGAACCGTAAATCTAAAGGGAACTAATAGAACTAAAATCAACAAATTTGAGCACTAAACTAAACTTAATAAAATGTTATTTACAAGAAAAATGCATGAAAAATATTAAAACAAAATAAAATGCCATTTTTATTATTTAATATTTTTCTAAACAGAATTATTGACCTACCATAAAAAGAACCAATGAAAAACAATCTATTTTCAATTTTTTATGAATTTTTAAAGGTACTAAAAAAATCACAAAAATTATAATAAAATGGGGAGGGGGTGCTACCAGCAACTTCACTTAGTTGTTATTCATGTGGGCCAGAAAAATGGGGGGCGCGAATATCAATTGGCGCTAGGCCCAGTACGCTCATAAATTCAGTTGAAAAATAAAAGAAAAAGATTAAATTCACGGTGCGTTTAGCAATCATTCTCAGTTCAAAATCAATGGGCTTCCATATGGGGGGTGGGGATAGCATCAAATGGATCAGGCCCAGAACTTCGTTTAAGTGAAACGCATTGTTTGATGCTGGTCAGTTCCCTCCATTTCTCAACTTTAAACAATAGCCATTGGATGAGATGAAAATGTCAAATAATAGAAATGATCCAACGGCCTGTGTATCGTCTTCTCCAACTCAACCTAGGGTTTGCAGAATTCTCTATCCATGCAGCCATGTTCAAGTTCTTCGTTCTCTCTCCTCCCTCAACCAAACGCCACGACCTAAACACCAAAGTTGATCCAAATTACACGTAGATGACAACCGCACCATTAGTTTTTGCTGAAGCTCAATCAAATGCTAGACCCGATGGTATACAACCTTCATGGACACTCAAAATTCACCCTCACCAAACTTCAAACTCTTGCTAACAGAACCATCTCTACACTTCCAGGATCACTCTAAACTAATCCATACTACTTATCACGCTCTATCCATCAAGTTCTAGATCAAAACCTTTTTGGCGCATGCATGAAAATCTTCACCAATCAATGCCAAAATTTCCAGGATTCATCCTCTAACTACCTAGGTCTCTAATATACTAGCAATCCTATTCCATGATCACTATTCTAGCCAATTCGAAGGAAAACGTACCTGGTGCAAATTCTTGAAAACAGATGTAGACTTCTTGAATCAACAGCCACCAATGCTCTGATCTTGATCAACACTCTTGATCCTTGCTACTGTATGCAATAACCTTTGATCCAACGCTCTGAATATGGTACTTGAACTCCTTTTGCACTTTTGATGGTGAAAATTACAGCACACGAAAATGAACTCAACTCATCCAGATCTTGATGAATTTTGGTTCTATGATGATTGTAGAGTAGATTAGGATCAAGAACTTTGTGAATTGATGGAATTTTGTGAGAGATTGAAAGCAATTTGCAAAATTGGAAAGATGGAATGAAACTATGTATTTTTGCCAAATGAATCACCAACCCAATTTTGGAGCCACTCTTGTGTTTATATAGATGATGATGGCCAGATCTAGAAGGTTCTAGATTGATCTTGGAAAGTGTGGAATGTGGTGGAAAGTTATGGAAGTTCTCATGTGATGATACTTTGAAATATCTCATATCATGCTTGCATCCTTTCTAAACTTGTGTCAAAATCTCCTCTCATGAGTTATTGAAATGGTATGTGTGAAAAAACCAATCTCCTTGCCTTGAAATTTCACTTATGCCAAGTTTTCCATACTTGCCTTAATATGCAAGTAACAAAAATACAAAGCAAGTCCAAAATTTAACTCCTAACTCAAAAAAGTGGCTGAACCAATGTCTCTAAAATGATGTTTGGAATCAATTTGGTATATTGGATGACCCATTTTGGATTTGTAGATCTCTCAAACCAATTTTTCATTTCAACTTTTTCAACTTATATGCCTTTTTTAGGTCATTTTTCACCAACTTTGGTCAAGTCTCATTCTATGCATTTCCAAACTTCCATGACTTCCTTTCTAGACTTAAAATGGAATTTTGAGCAACTTTGATGTTGTGAAGTTTTTCATTTGAAGCTTCCTTGTATGAGTTTTAGGCATAGGCTAAGAATGACCTGTAATCCTCAGATGACCAAAATACCCTTTGCTTGCCAAGACCATAAGTAGAGTTCCACAAATCATATGAAGGCATACCATACCATTATATAAATATAAGACAATAAGGAACAACTCTCATGTTGGCCAGAAATCCATTTGAAATATCCTTGGAGGTCAAAAGTTGCTTGGAAGACAGACAACTTTCACAGACAAATTTCAGTGCCCTCAGATGACCTGTAACTTGCAAGAGCTATAACTTGAGTTCTATAAATCATCTTGATGACTTCCACCACTCAAATTAAATCTATGAAGATACTCTACAAGTTTCATGTGGACCAAGAATTCATATGAAGCTTTCATCTTGAGTTACACTGCTTGGAAGTTTGACCTAAATCAGGGGATTTTACACTAAAACCCTAATTTAGTAACTCCAGTTCTCCTTGACTCCTCTTGATTTTTCTTTAGCACAACATCATATCCATATCCATGTAGCAAATAATGAATCCCACATTCTTCAAATGCTCCTTGATGCCCTTTAAAACACTTCTTTGACCTAGGATTGACCTAGTGTTGACCCAGATAAGACCCCAGTTGACTGACTTCAACTGAGGCTCTTGCAATCATTCCAATGACTTGGTTCCTCCTCAAAAATGATCATCCATACACACCTCATGCTCTTGGCTCATAGCTCATACTTCTTCTGATAATCCCCAAACAACCTCAAGATAGGGGAGAACTCACTGATCAACCTGGCAACACTTCCAAGCCCCAATTCTTCCCTGATGACCTGAGTAGACTTGAATATGAGTGAAACCCTTGAATATACCTCTTGAGATAGGAATAGCACTTGATCCCCTGATTAAGATAGCTTGCTCATGCTATGCAATGCAGATGAATACACTATGTACATGATGACAATGCAAATGACTATGCAATTGAAACATAAACCTATGTTAGAAAAGGTTGGGCAAATTTTGGGGTGCAACAGCTGCCCCTATTCAAGCGGCTTGGACCCGACTGGATGAAGAGCGCGCAGCCTTCAGACATCCAAGGTACGAGACGGTTGAATACGAAAGAACCCGGAAATTTGCCAACCGCAAAAATAAATTGCGAAAACGACTACTGCTTGGGAAAAACCCTTCAGGGAAATAACTTCTGTTGTCACAGCAACAACTAGCCATCCATCTGTCAATCTGCTCTTTTTGTAACATAATCTGACATTGTCCGCAGACCACTCCATTCCGAAGAAATGAGCATACACCACACAATGAGAAATTGTTGACGTCACTTATCAACCTCTGTTGATCTCACTTATCAACCTCTGTTGATCTCACTTATCAAACTCTGTTGATCTCACTTATCAAACTCTGTTGATCTCACTTGTCACGTTGACTTCACTGATCAACCTTTCATATTTCGAAGAAACGAGCAAACGCTTAACCAAGCGGGACAATGTCCGAAGACATGAACAACCGACTCTGCGGGGAAATGAGAAACTTAACCAAGTAACTCTAAGGGGACGATTCTGACGACGGTCGTCAAACACCTGCTGGGGAAATCGGGAACTTAACCAAGCACCCTTGTTGAAAGATACAAGGAATTTAAACAACCAACTCCTGTAGCAAGCTCACTACTAGGGACTATGAGGGACTTAACCAAGCAACCCATTGAAGTAACACCCTGCTGGAGAATATAACTCTGTTGGGGGAATTGCGGGTAACCACCCGAAAATCTGTACTACCATCTTCTAATGCTAACTCCACAGCATCCTGAGAACGACTCAGCTGGGGGAATACAAGCAACTTAACCAAGCAACTTGTCAAAGAAGACCCTGCCGGGTACTATGAGAAACTTAACCGAATATCTCGTTGAAGACCACCCCTCTAGGGATTATATCTCTACTGGAGTAACTGCATTATGCCATTTTCCCCGTACCCTGAGAAAAGACTCGGCTGGGGAGAAAGAGAAATGCTTGACCAAGCAACTCTGCTAGGGGAATATGCCATGACGAACACGATCATTGCCTGCCTGGCACAAAAACCCTCGGTAATAAGATGAACACGATCACTGCGCGTCCTACACCACAACTCTCTTGACAGGAGAAAGCACGATCACTGCGTGCCCTGGCGTTGCAAACAAAATCACATAATGGAACAAACACAACGAACACGATCACTGCGTGCTGCATTACAATCACATCAACCATAAATCCCACCGGATGAGATAAACACGATCACTGCGTGCCAGACGGAATATCCCCATAGAAAAGGCGGACACGTTCACTGCGTACTTCAACCACCAATATGATAAGCACGATCACTGCGTGTGCCGTAATAGGACGAATACGATCACTGCGCATCTCGGCCAACAAAACCCCCAAACTGATGTCAACACGATCACTGCGTGTGTCACAAAACCAACCCATGTAACAGGACGAATACGATTACTGCGTATGCCGACCAACAAAACCAACTGATACAATAGCCACGATCACTGCGCACTCCGCATCACAAGTTCCCATGGTACTATCAGCACGATCACTGCATGCTATACGAATACGATCACTGTGTATCTTGAACACGATCCCTGCGCGTTCTGAGCCACGATCCTCTTGACTGGAGAAAACACGATCCCTGCGTGTTGTGCGTCTCAACTAACCCACATAACTGGACGAATACGATCACTGCATATCCTAACCATACATAGGGTAAACGCGATCACTGCGCACCTCATGTCACGGCCCTCTTGACTGGAGGAAACACGATCCCTGCGTGCTGTGACATAACTTCAACCATGGGACGAATACGATCACTGCGTACTTCTGCCACCCACAATCAGATGAACACGTTCACTGCGTGCCTCACCCTATAACCACTGTATAACAGACGAATACGATCACTGCGCATATCGGCCAACAACATCACATAATATGGTAAACACGATCACTGCGTGTCCTGCACCACTAATAGAGTGAACGCGATCACTGCGCGTCCTACTCAATAAAAACCCCGAGATGATGCCAACACGGTCACTGCGTGCCTTACAACACAACCTTCTTAGATCGAGACGAATACGACCACTGCGCCATTCGACCACAGATACACATACCAAGATCAACACGATCACTGCGTGCCCTACAACATGAACCCCATAAAGGTCGGGACCAATACGATCACTGCGCACTTGGGCCATAAATCAACTCCTCAAAATCAACACGATCACTGTGTGCCTTACAATATGAACCCCATAGCCGGTACAAAATCGACACGATCATTGCGTGTTTTACAACATGAACCCCAAAGATGGTACGAAATACGATCCCTGCGTATTCTGACCACAAATCAACATCTCAAAATCAACACGATCACTGCGTGCCTTGCTATATGAACCCTGTAGCTGGTACAAATACGAGCACTGCGCATTTTGACCACAAAATCCACATCTTCCTGAAACCACGATTTCACTTATCGGCAGGGAACAACATATTTGAAACTGAAGAGGTAACCACCTGGCTTATGTTTCAACAATGCATGTTTGATACTGACGTAATGCTCCCACACTGCATGGAATTGCTACGTACTCGCGTGAAGTGCAAATGCTCATGATGCATGCTTATGCGAAGAGTTGCCTCAGCAAAATAAATGCCGAAGCCACACTGGATCCGCTGGGGATGACCGAAATACTACCGATACGCTTCCAGCAAAATAAATGCTGGGAAGATGAACTAACTCCGCTGGGGATAACCATCCTGCTGGGCAGTAGCTCACAAACTCAAAATCCAAAATCTGCTGAGGACGATCCTCCTGACGAGGAAAAGTGACTTGCTGGGGAAAGAAAGGCAATCCTGCTCGGGAACACTTCTTTCAACAGCTTCAACCACTTGGTTATACTCTGTGGAACCTCTACTGTTGTCACTGAGCTGGGGAAATTATCCTGCTATCACTGAGCTGGGGATTGAACTACACATTCTGATTTGCACTGCACAAAAACTCTCGGGGGAGTTAATCACATCCATCTCGACCTTCACTGGGGAGAACTCTACTCTGCTTGATAAGCCAATTCTGAACTACTGAAGATACATTGATCTATTCAGTTGACGCGATCTCTGCTCTCCTGGGGAGATAACATTCAGTTTTGCCTGGGGCGACTTCACTGGGGAAGGCACAACATTCAACCTCTGGAAAGGGTACCAGCCTGCCATGGACTCTGGCAGGGAACTTTGCAAGCTTTTGAATACCTGCAAAAGTCAACAAGCAAACACAAGGCAATCTGTGCAAAAAGAGACATATTGGTAGTCATCCACGACAACCATTCAGGTAACTTTTTTTTGTTTTAACAATCATTGGTCGAGGCCCGCCTGGTTACACGCATGTAAGTTTATCAAAAACATCGGCGCTTTTTACAAACAAAACTGTAAAAATTAAAACCAAAGTCACACATTACACTGAACAAAACACTTTATTGATAACGGCCTGAGAATAGGCAATATTTGTACATCGGATGCAACTCCTGAAAAGAGGTAGTCACACATAAACAAAATGCAAGAGTATACAAATATACAGAATAAAATTTGTACACATGTCGGCAACGTGTTACAGACGAACACCATGAACCGATCCTCCTATGACTCGTAGGACTCTGACGCTTTCCCGATCTCTGTCTTCGGAAGAAACTGCTTTGGATAATAGACTCCCAGATGCTCCCAAACCGCTAACAATCAAACTTGGACCGCAGTCATTTGCTTCTCAAATCCCTAACTTTTGTGTGAATCGCCCTTTGTGGGTTTTCGATTCACCGGGATACCCTTTTTTGCCGAAGCCGCCCAGTGTAGGTTTTCGACTTCGCGGGTGTACATTTTTTCATTTTATCTCTAACTTTTGCCCGAACCTTTTTATTCTGTTTTTTGGTTCGCCAGGATGCCCCATTTTTGCCTGGACTCTCTTTTTACTGTCCAGCGGGTCAATTTTAAGCAAAGTATTTTTTAACTGCGTCCGAGTTCACAGGGGACGAAAAGTATTCACCATCCATGGTGGATAACAATAAGGCTCCTCCGGAGAAGATCTTTCTCACGACGTATGGACCTTCATAATTGGGAGTCCATTTACCCCTGTGATCCGATTGCGGTGGGAGAATCTTCTTCAGCACAAGATCACCCGTCTGAAAGCTTCGAGATCGAATCTTCTTGTCGAACGCCTTCTTCATCCGGCTCTGATACAGCCTACCATATGCAATGGATGCTAGTCTTTTCTCATCTATCAAGCTCAGCTGATTCAATCTACTTCTCGTCCATTCTGCCTCATCCAGCTTAACATCAAGTAAAACCCTCAAAGATGGTATCTCAACCTCCAATGGCAAGACTGCCTCCGTGCCATATACTAGTGAGAACGGTGTTGCCCCGGTTGATGTACGCACTGTAGTATGATAACCGTGCAAAGCGAATGGCAGCATCTCATGCCAATCTTTATACGTTACCACCATCTTCTGAACAATTTTCTTTATGTTCTTATTGGCCGCTTCAACAGCGCCATTCATCTTGGGTCTGTAGGGAGATGAATTATGATGCTCGATCCTGAAATCCCGGCACAGATCTTTCATCATCTTGTTGTTCAAATTCGAACCATTATCAGTAATGATCCGTTCAGGAATACCGTATCTGCAGATTATATCCTTCTTGATAAATCTGGCCACCACCTGCTTCATCACATTGGCGTAGGATGCTGCTTCCACCCACTTGGTGAAGTAATCAATCGCAACCAGAATGAAGCGATGCCCATTAGAAGCAGTAGGCTCAATCTTGCCGATCATATCAATTCCCCACATGGAGAAAGGCCACGGAGAAGCCATAACATTCAGTAGATTGGGTGGCACATGGATCTTATCAGCATAGATCTGGCACTTGTGATACCGCTTGGCGAATTTGAAACAGTCAGTTTCCATCGTTAACCAGTAATACCCTGCTCGCAACAACTTTCGAGTCATAGCATGCCCACCTGCATGTGTGCCAAAAGTTCCTTCATGGATCTCTTCCATGAGCAAGTTGGCTTCCTTCTCATCCACACACCGGAGAAGTACCGAATCATGGTTCCTTCTATACAAAACACCGTCGGGATTCAGATAGAAGTTGCCTGCTAATCTCCTTAGAGTCTTCTGATCACGACTGGATGCCCCAGCCGGATATTCCTTATTCTTCAGGAAATTCTGTATGTCGAAATACCACGGTTTATCGTCAGATGCTTCATCGATTGCAAACACAAAGGCCGGCCTATCAAGGCGAGAGATGACAATGCTGGGAGCCTCATTCCAGCGGTTGACTTTATACATCGAGGATAACGTTGCAAGGGCGTCCGCCATTTGATTCTCCGCCCGAGGTACATGATGGAACTCCACCCTATCAAAGAAAGGTAGCAACCTTCTTGCATAATTCATGTACGGCACCAGATTAGGTTGGTGCGTCTCCTACTCTCCCTTAATCTGATTCACAACCAATGCTGAATCCCCATATACGTCCAGATTCTTAATCCTCGTATCGATAGCCTCCTCTAACCCCATAATGCAAGCTTCATACTCGGCTTCATTGTTCGTCACTGAAAAAGTCAATCTGGCTGTGAACGGGATGTGCGACCCGTGGGGAGTTGTAATGATTGCCCCGATCCCGCTACCGTACGAATTGACAGCCCCGTCAAAAATCATTTGCCACTGGGAACTCCGCTCAGGTCCTTCACCAGGCAACGGCTCATCACAATCTTTAGCCTTCAAGTACATTATGTCCTCATCAGGAAACTCAAACTTCATAGGCTGATAATCCTCAATCGGCTGTTCGGCGAGATATTCGGACAGAACACTTCCCTTAATGGCCTTCTGGGAAACATACTGGATATCGTATTCTGTCAATACCATCTGCCATCTAGCAATCCTTCCAGAGAGCGCTTGTTTCTCAAACACATATTTGATCGGATCCATCTTCGATATCAGCATGGTTGTATGATTCAGCATGTACTGTCTTAGACGTTTGGCAGCCCACGCCAATACACAACACGTCTTTTCGAGCATAGAGTATCGAGATTCACAATCCGTGAACTTTTTACCCAAGTAGTAAATTGCATGCTCTTTCCGCCCTATCTCGTCATGTTGACCGAGAACACAACCCATATTGTTCTCCAGAACCGTCAGATACATAATCAGTGGTCGTCCCGCTACTGGGGGTATCAACACCGGAGGTTCCTGCAAGTATTCTTTTATCTTTTCAAATGCCCTTTGGCAATTGTCGTTCCAGACCACCGCTTGATCTTTCTTTAACAGCTTGAACAATGGTTCACACGTGGTCGTTAGGTGAGAGATGAACCTAGCAATGTAGTTCAACCTCCCTAGAAATCCACGGACTTCTTTTTCGGTTCTCGGTGCTGGCATTTCTTGTATTGCTTTTATTTTTGCAGGATCGACCTCGATTCCTTTCTTGCTCACAATGAACCCCAGTAGCTTTCCGGATCTCACTCCGAAGGTACATTTGTTTGGATTCAGCCTCAGCCTGAATTTCCTCAGCCTCTTGAACAATTTTAACAGATTAACCAGATGTTCTTCCTCTGTTTGAGACTTGGCAATCATGTCATCGACATACACCTCGATCTCTCTGTGCATCATGTCGTGAAAAAGCATTGTCATGGCTCGCTGATACGTTGCCCCGACGTTTTTCAAACCAAAGGGCATCACCTTATAACAGAAGGTTCCCCACGGGGTGATGAAGGTCGTTTTTTCCATATCCTCCGGAGCCATTTTGATCTGGTTGTACCCTGAAAATCCATCCATGAAGGAAAATACCGAAAACTGAGCCGTGTTGTCAACTAACACGTCAATATGCGGCAGCGGGAAGTCATCCTTCAGGCTCGCTTTGTTTAGATCCCTATAATCAACACACATTCGAACCTTGCCATCTTTCTTTGGCACAGGTACGATATTAGCGACCCAAGTGGGATAAGTGGTAACAGCCAGGAACCCAGCGTCCCATTGCTTCTGCACTTCTTCTTTTATCTTTACGGCCATGTCAGGACGAGTCCTTCTGAGTTTCTGCTTCACGGGCGGGCAATCTTCCTTCAACGGCAGACGATGAACAACCATATCAGTATCCAAACCTGGCATGTCCTCGTAAGACCAAGCAAATATATCACTGTATTCACGCAGCATCTCAATAAGCTCTCGCTTGATATCCTCCTGCAACACAGCCCCTATACGGATATTCCTGACGCATCCTTCAGACCCCAAGTTGACAATATCAATCTCTTCCTGGTGAGGCAGAACGACTCTTTCCTCTTGCTTCAACAACCGACTAAGCTCTTCTGGTAAATCACTATCCTCCACAATCTCCTCCTCAGCTTGGAAGATAGGATGCTCGAAGTCTAAACGAGTCATAGGAAGTTTTTGGTCGGTGTCATCTGAAAATTCATGAATCCTGCGAGGGAAACGGTTAAGTGCTTCAAAAATGATGTACAAGCAAAATGCATAACCGCGCTGCCATTTTATTGAAAAAATAAAATAAAACAGAAAGAAAAGGATCACAACATTTGAATGTAAAAAACGCCGTCATTTATTGATTATGCAAAAACATACAGGTAAACAGTTAGGCCCTAAGACAAGATCATCGATGCCTCGGGCAAGGCATGTGATCATACAATGATTGAAAAAACAATGCATTACTGTTTGGTGACTTGGATGACGTCCTGGATGGACCAGTTGCATAGGCTTTGCCCCGGCGTGCTGGGTCGAATCCATGAGTCCATGTCGCAATCGCTATCCACTTCTTCCGTATCAGACACGACATTAATCCTTTCGAAGCTAACTCCTCCGGACGTGAACACGACAGGTCCATTGTACTTAGGCGCACTCTGCAAGGTAGATGGGCGGTACCCCAAGCCATACTTGTCTTGCTTTACTGGGATGTCCAGAACCTGCCCCCACTTCTGAGTCTCTCCTGCTTGTACCAACGCCTTGGCTTCTTTATAGGAGGAGACTGCCACCCCCTGCCTTTCACTCTTCACTGGAGCTTTTTCTTTAACTTTCACCTCTTCGAACGCTTGACACAACGTTTCATGAATCTCTCCATCTACCTCCACGTACTTGAAAGAAGACAAATGACTGACTAAGATATCCTCTTCGCCATACACCGTCACAATACTCCCCTCAACCATATATTTCAGCTTCTGATGGAGCGTCGAAGTTACTGCCCCAGCGGCATGAATCCAAGGTCTCCCGATCAAACAGCTATATGCGGGTTGTATGTCCATGATGTAAAACACTGTATCAAACACCTCCGGACCTACCTGAATGGGTAACGTTATCGACCCGAATACTGACCTCCTTGTTCCATCAAAGGCCTTTACCACCAAATCACTAGGTGTGCACAACAACCCACGGGTATCTAATTTCAACAGAGCTTTCTTTGGTAACACATTCAGCGAGGACCCAGTGTCTACCAGCACATGGGATAACACAGTGCCCCGGCATTCGATAGAGATGTGCAAAGCATTATTATGATCGCGCCCTCGAGGCGTTAAGTCAAAATCCGTGAATCCCAGTCCATGCCCAGCGTTTACATGTGCTATAACTCCCTCCAGCTGATTAACTGAAATCTCTTGCGGAACGAAAGATGTCTCAAGTACTTTCAACAGGGCATTTCTATGCGCTTCAGAACATAACAGCAGCGATAATATGGAGATCTTTGACGGGGTTTGCTGCAGGTGATCTACAATCTTGTAATCACTTTTGCGGATTAACCTCATGAATTCTTCCACATCTTTGGTTATCGGCTCTTTCTCTTTACTCCCCGAAGATTCCCCCTCAACAACCTTGTTCTTACCCCTGGCCAGCCTCTCTGCCTCGACCTCAGGTGAAGTGAAAATTCTCCCGCTTCGGGTTATACCACCCACTCCCACTACGTTATCCACGGATCCCGCTGGCGGATCATTCAAGTCAATCTTCTCCCCATTGCAATAAGCCTCAGCACCATAACTCCACGGGACTGCTTTTGTGCTTTCAAAAGGGACTGGCTTAGCGTTGGTAATAGTAATGGTCGGCCTTTTTTATGATGCCAAAGTTGTCACTGATTTGAACGGAATGGTGATCGTAGCAATCTCCCTACGCTCTTCTACAGATTCTGTCTCAACAGACTTCTCTCGCCCCACAGCCATGTCAAACTGCAAAGTTCCTTCATCAATCAAACTTTGAACTCCCCTCTTCAACTTCTCACAGCCCTCAGGTTGAATCAAACAGTCATCGCACTCTTTACTGCAACCGGGATAGACCCCTCCTTTCAACAAGCGCTGCTTTACGAAACTCAAAGGAGTTTTCAGCTCACTCAGTTCTGAGACCAAGTTCAACCCATCATCTACCATGATTGCATTGGCCCCAGCCCCACCATGCTTGGGCATTGGCTGCTGCGTGATATTGGGACCTTCCTTCCCGAAGTTGATAGCTGTACTATCAAGCAAATCCTGTACTTTATGCTTGAAAGCCAGGAAATTCTCAATATTGTGCCCTGGTGCACCCGAATGGAAGTCACAGTGTTCATTAACATCATACCCGACTGGCGGTTGGCCAGTTGGTGGTGCTAAGGTCCTCTTCTCGACTAGCTGCAATTTCAACAAAGTCTGAAGGAGTTCTGCATATGATACTGGCGGTACCTCGAATACTCTCCTCGGTCGCGGATTTTGAAGCCTGCGCTGATTATTATTAGGCTGCTGCTGAGCCTGCTGCGGTGGTTGTTGTCTCTGCTGTTGAGAAGGCCCTGGAATGGTTACACTTGCAACTTGCGACTGCTGACGCCAGTTCTGACTTTTATTCTTCCGTCGAGCACTGTATACAGCATTGGTATCACCCTGCCTTTTACCACCAAACGTCTTCTTGTTACCTCCTGTGGGACTGGACTCACCCGCTTGAATTTTACCGATCTTTACCCCGTTTTCAATACGCTCCCCCATCAAGATCAACTCAGAGAAAGTGCTCATCGAAAAATTGAGCAGACGGTCATAGTACATCCCAGAGAAAGTTCCTATGAACATATCCATCATTTCGCGCTCCACCATAGGAGGGTGTACCCTAGCAGCCAAATCTCGCCATCTCTGGGCGTATTGTTTAAAGCTCTCGCTAGACTTCTGAGACATGCTTTGCAACTGAACCCGGTTCGGGGCGAGATCACTATTATATTGATAATGTCGAACAAAAGCCTCTGCCAGCTCTTTCCAACTTCTGATCTGAGTCGGCTCCAAGCTCATGTACCACTCCAGCGATGGCCCTGACAGGCTATCCTGGAAAAAGTGCATTAGCATCTTTTCATCCTCGGAATATGCAGACATGCGCCTGTAAAACGCACGCACATGCACCCTAGGGCATGTATCCCCTTTGTACTTATCAAATGACGGTGCTTTGAATTTCAGCGGGACCCTCAACCCTGGGACTAACCCCATATTCGACATATCCAACCCAAGAGCATTCTGGTTGGCCAACCCGTTCACCTTCTCTTCTAGCAATCTCATTCAGAGGTTGTCTCCTGCGGGCCTCCCATAGCCTTCGTTCTGACCAGAGAACACATCCTCCTGACGGTCCTCCCAGCGAGGTATTGCATCATATCCAACATACTCGGCATCACGGCCCGGACCCGTTTGGACGTACCTGGGGTCATACCTCAGATTACCCATCTCTTAAGTGTTGTATGCGCCAGCTCCATATCCGAGATTACCATAGCCACCAAACCCAGCCTTGGCGCCGGCCATGCTGCCATACCCCATGTTCACACCATTGAAGCCCTGGTTACCATTAATACCATTCATTCCGACATTCTCAACACCCCCATTGAAACCCTGGTTGACATTGCCCACAAATACCCCAACAGTATTTGCATTGGCATTCACATTACCGGTGTTCCCACCTCCACCTACAGGACCAGCTTCTCCCGCATTCAAACCGGTTACGGGAACAGCGTCAGCACTTTGACGATTCTCAACTCGGGGAGAAGCAGCAATGTTTTCACCCTGCGGTGTCCCGTTGTTTTCAGCCCGTGCGACTATCGGTTGAACCAGATTCTGCAGCTGCTCTTGCCCTTTGGCGATAGTCTCCATGGTTTGCATGAGCAGGGCCATCCTGTCACGCATCTCTTGCATTTCACTCTGCACGTTGTCCATGATCTTCTTCTGGTTGATTCTTGTAGAGTAACGGTGGACCCGCTTTTCTGCAATCCTGAAAATACCTGAAAAATGCAGGAGATAAGATACACTGATCACAAACCTGTAATGCAAATATGAGTATGTATGCAACATGCAATGTGTCTGTGCATTAGGGATTATCATTCCCCGATTCTAGTGTGAGTGTGCCAGTGCAGTGACAGTGCTAGCAATACAGCGATTGGAGTTGAATCAAAGAAAACCTCGTATATTGCAGAGAAATCCAAGAATACAATGTCACTGAGAGTATAATAAGATGGCATGACCTCAACCAACAATCCTGGTGATGGTCAGCACTAATGCAAATAAAGCATACAAGTTAATACATGCAATGATCAAGTACTCCCCTGAGCCCGGTACTCTTCTATTAACTTCTTGGTCTCTGGATGACCTGGTCGGGTAAGCAGACCCTCGACAAGCTGGTTTCTTCTCTTGAGAACACGTCGCACGTCACCAGCAGTTTCCTTCCATGCCCCTTCTCCGAAGCGATCTTCTAGCTTCCGCTTCTGAGACACAGCTTCGTTCCTGCCTTCGATGGCTTTGTTCAGTGCATTCTGGAGACTGTATCTGGCCATCACCTCTTCTTCACACTTCTCAATGCCAGCCTTCAACTGCTTCTCGAGGTCAGAAATTTGCTGCTTCAACTTATCTTCCCTCTTCTTATTGTTGGTCAGCGTAGCATTCCATGTCTTATTACAAGAAGAGATTTCTCGGTGAGCGGCGTCGAGTGCCTTCTTTTTGGACTCTAGCACGTCGTGGGAGCTTCTGAACTCTTGACCCAGACGTTCGCGCTTTTTCTTCTCCTCAGTCAACTCAGCACCTAGCCTGTCCACTAGTTCGATCTGCTGTTGGAAAGAACGTACGGCCTTATTCTTCTCACTCCTCATCTGAGCTAGCTCCTTCTCTAGCTCTTCATTAATCTTCATCAAGGCTTCCTTTTCTTTCACAACCTGCTCGTAGACCTCCATAGAAACAGTGGTTGGCTCTTCCGCCGGAATATGAACGGGGACCGGAGCAGCTGGAAATGGCATCAATATCTGACTGGCTCTCTCCTGAATCCAAACTTTGTAGGGTGCATATGCCTGGCAATCATTCTTCCCCAACAGCGGTTTCCCCTTTCGGTTAATATGCGTCCAGGCATGCCGAAGCTTGGCTAGTAGCTCTCCACTCAAATCACCGGTGAAGTACAGAGATTCCTGTACTTCTTCCTCCTGAGGCGGGTTCTTCAGCGCATATCCAAACTGACGGACGAACAAAGATGGGTTGTAGTTGATGCACCCTTTTCTCCCTATTAACGGAACATTAGGATACCCAGAACAACTGCAAATAAGCTCGGACCCCAACAGATCTCGATCAAACCACTCAATGTCTGCAGAAGTTAGCCTCATCATACGCTCTGGCCAGTCGGATGTGGTCGCACTATCCACAAAGGGTCCCTTCAGGGGAAGATGGCTCTTGAACCACATATACAGCAGAGGCACGCAACAAGAGACATTCTTGCCTCTCCTGTTCTCATTCCTGTAGTGCATTGAATGGTAAAAGTCCCCGATCAGTGTAGGCACTGGGTTACCAGCGGCAAACAGATGAAACGCATCCATGTCCACGAAGTTTGGGAAATTGGGAAACAGCACTATCCCGTAAATGCATAGATCCAAAATAGCGTTAAAGACCACCCAACATCCATTCTTGGCGTACTCCTGAGCCTTACTAACCAGAAACTGGAGGGAGAAACCCGGAACCCCTCGCCAAGAAGTCATCAACAGCTCGGAAGCATTCATGTGCAGGGCCTTAGCTAGATCCTCCAAATTGGGCTCAGCGGCAGAGTGAATAAAAGGAACTGCATTCTGTACTGGCAGCTCAGTGAATTCTACATACTCCTCCATGGTAGGCCCCAGAATGAAGTCAGCAAACGTGAAACATCTCAAAGCCGGGTCATAGAATTGCATCAGCGTGTACAGCCCATTCAACTCATCATCAGTGGATCTGCGAACCAAACTCAACAGTCGTCCATAACTCTGTCTGAAGCTTCTACGGACATCCTCATCTGCAAGAGAAATCAGACCCAGGAGTGGAGTAATATCAGGGATAGGTAGCTTGTAGGCAACTGTCATCCTCAAACCAGCCATACTCAATACTCAGAAGTCCAAATACTAGAACCGGGGGATATGCAAATGCACCTGCAGCACAGACACACGTTAGTGGGATGCAATGATAATGATTATGCAAATAATGCAATGCAAGCAACATGCAACAGGGACCAAGTGCTATAGCTGAGAAGCCTGAACCATATCAAAAGTCTCAGATAGACCCTCCAATACTCATCAACCCTGGTCTCAGATAGACCCAACACAAAGCTCCACACTGGTCTCTGATAGACCCATAATATACCTCCAACTGGTCTCTGGTAGACCTCATACCATAACTCAGACTGGTCTCTGATAGACCTCACAACTATCCATAAATACCCAGGATCTCTGATCAAGAAATAACCGGTATCTGAAGGTCTAGTTACCTGCATAACCCCAAACCCTCTCACAGGTGGATGTCCTAGTAACTGACAAAGGTATGGCATCCTATGCGGTCGTCGGCGTCACAGACTTTCAGGGTTGATGATACGATTCCCAGAAGGAGTGGTATCATCAAATCCTGAAGAGGCCTCACTTAGCCAACTTCCAAATGATCGGTCCCCAGAGTCGACAATCCAACTAACCAGCAACCCGAGCCACCCAAAGGGCAGGACAGGAGGCCAACCAGAAGAACCTCGTCTGAGCGTAGATTTCGCGGGACACTAGGACATGCAAAGCACGTGCGCGCCCACTAATCTCTACTCTAAGTCTAGGTGCACTCAAGCCCAGGTCCGGCTTATCTCTCAATCATGGAACACCCGTCACACCCCACAATACAGCAATAATAATGATAATAATAAAGCTGAAATGTAAATATAGAAATGTAAATCCATACAAAATCCTCGACGGGAAAACAAGCGCTACGATTGACTCTCTTAAGGGACGTTGGATCCCAAACGCATAAAGAACTATCACGTTCCCCAGCAGAGTCGCCAGCTGTCGCTACTGCGAAAATCGGCGCCGGCTGACAGAAGAGTCGCCACCGTGCGTTATTTATCCCTCAGAGCGGGAAAGGAAACGCTCGAAGTAAACCTCGCAAAAACGGGAAAAGGTATGGTCATCGCAACCAAAACCTGGGTTCGGGAGTCGATTACGCAAGGGGAAGGTATTAGCACCCCTCACGTCCATCGTACTCGATGGGATCCATGCTTGCTTGGTTTGTACGGATTACACTTCTATCTAAACTAAAGGATGAGGTCTGAAAAGAAAAGAAAACATGACTCGGCAAAGCACCGCACTTTATGCCTACGTATTCCCGTCTGGAACGAGAAATCAGAGTCAACGTAGTTCGCCTAACTACGGGGGGAGGATGGGTGAAGGTTGCTCGCTAGGATATCGCATCCTATGCCTACGTACTTCCACACAGCATGGAAGATCAGAGCAAACGTAGTTCGGGCTACGCACGACACAAGTTGTTCAAGTGTCTTTTATGAAAAATCTCACCTTAAACAAGGGTTTTCTTATTGCAAAAAGGTTGATGTTTGTTCAAATCTTTTGACGGAAGAAATGAATTGATCTCTGTTATAACCTTTATTAATGTTTTTCTGTTGTTTTAAAGGAAGAAGAGATGACACTCTATAAATCCTAGGGTTTGAAAAAGGGGATAAAAATCTACCCTAATGTTATCATGCATGGGTTAACTCCTAATGTCTATCATGCTCCTCTCTTGCGTAGAGAGAAACAGAGATCCTACGGGAATAGACGGAAACAGAAACAGCAGATATATACAATAAAGCAGTAAAATGCATGGATGCAACAATACAAGCGAGGCAAAGGGAGTCCTACTCAACCTCGAACCTAGAAAACAATAGGCAAAAGTGAACAGGATTCACTTTCAACCCAACAAGTTAAACAGCAAACAATACAGTCCGAGAAATCACACAATACATCAAAATTAAACAGCAAAAGCTAAACAGCAAAGCAGTCTTCATCAGCATCAGCAACTATCTTCAGGCTTCAAGCAGACACCAGTCTTCTATCTTCAATCTCCCAGTGGCTTTTCTTCAAGTCCCAACCTCCAAGCTGAGGAATCAATCACAAGAATAAACTGGGTGTTTAGGCAATTAGTTGACCACCAAGGGTGGCAAACAGACTGCTATCAACACATAGAATATTTTCTCTCAAGAGTTCTATCTCTTAGACATTAGCACCAAGCCTTCCAAAGGAAGGGGGTGAATGTCTTAGAGAGACTCTGCATCACAGAGAAGGATGGAGGCAGTCAAGACCTTCCATATTTGAGAATCAAGTTTGCTACTCTAGGGCTCTGCCTAATTCCTAGATCCTACAAACTTCAACAGCTACCAGCAAGAGATACTCTTCATCAACTCTGGAAGTTGGTCTTCAGTCTCTGATCTTCAAATGGGCTTCATCATCACAGGCTTCAGCTCAAACCCTAAGTCCCAAACAACCCAATACCCCCACACACAGGCAAATAATATCCCTAAAGAGGGTACACCACACAGTTAATCAAATATGAGCAATATACTAATAGCAGTAGGGGAATCCTAATAATTTCTAAGGGATCTATCTTATACCCATAACCCCTATAGTCCCATACCCCAAAAATCAAATGAAAATTCCTGAAAGAATTAATCTATTTCACCTATGCTCATTTAAAACCCTAATTTTCATCATGTTAATCTCACCTAATCAAATCACCTAACATTAAATCCTAAAAATATGAATTAAATCCTATATACAAGTTGAAGTCCTAAACTAATCACCCTAAAAAGAATGAACCCTAAATCTAAAGGGAACTAATAGAACTAAAATCAACAAATTTGAGCACTAAACTAAACTTAATAAAATGTTATTTACAAGAAAAATGCATGAAAAATATTAAAACAAAATAAAATGCCATTTTTATTATTTAATATTTTTCTAAACAGAATTATTGACCTACCATAAAAAGAACCAATGAAAAACAATCTATTTTCATTTTTTTATGAATTTTTAAAGGTACTTAAAAAATCACAAAAATCATAATAAAATGGGGAGGGGGTGCTACCAGCAACTTCGCTTAGTTGTTATTCATGTGGGCCAGAAAAATGGGGGGCGCGAATATCAATTGGCGCTAGGCCCAGTACGCTCAGAAATTCAGTTGAAAAATAAAAGAAAAAGATTAAATTCACGGTGCGTTTAGCAATCATTCTCAGTTCAAAATCAATGGGCTTCCATATGGGGGGTGGGGATAGCATCAAATGGATCAGGCCCAGAACTTTGTTTAAGTGAAACGCATCGTTTGATGCTGGTCAGTTCCCTCCATTTCTCAACTTTAAACAATAGCCATTGGATGAGATGAAAATGTCAAATAATAGAAATGATTCAACGGCCTGTGTATCGTCTTCTCCAACTCAACCTAGGGTTTGCAGAATTCTCTATCCATGCAGCCATGTTCAAGTTCTTCGTTCTCTCTCCTCCCTCAACCAAACGCCATGACCTAAACACCAAAGTTGATCCAAATTACACGTAGATGACAACCGCACCATTAGTTTTTGCTGAAGCTCAATCAAATGCTAGACCCGATGGTATACAACCTTCATGGACACTCAAAATTCACCCTCACCACACTTCAAACTCTTGCTAACAGAACCATCTCTACACTTCCAGGATCACTCTAAACTAATCCATACTACTTATCACGCTCTATCCATCAAGTTCTAGATCAAAACCTTTTTAGCGCATGCATGAAAATCTTCACCAATCAATGCCAAAATTTCCAGGATTCATCCTCTAACTACCTAGGTCTCTAATATACTAGCAATCCTATTCCATGATCACTATTCTAGCCAATTCGAAGGAAAACGTACCTGGTGCAAATTCTTGAAAACAGATGTAGACTTCTTGAATCAACAGCCACCAATGCTCTGATCTTGATCAACACTCTTGATCCTTGCTACTGTATGCAATAACCTTTGATCCAACGCTCTGAATATGGTACTTGAACTCCTTTTGCACTTTTGATGGTGAAAATTACAGCACACGAAAATGAACTCAACTCATCCAGATCTTGATGAATTTTGGTTCTATGATGATTATAGAGTAGATTAGGATCAAGAACTTTGTGAATTGATGGAATTTTGTGAGAGATTGAAAGCAATTTGCAAAATTGGAAAGATGGAATGAAACTATGTATTTTTGCCAAATGAATCACCAACCCAATTTTGGAGCCACTCTTGTGTTTATATAGATGATGATGGCCAGATCTAGAAGGTTCTAGATTGATCTAGGAAAGTGTGGAATGTGGTGGAAAGTTATGGAAGTTCTCATGTGATGATACTTTGAAATATCTCATATCATGCTTGCATCCTTTCTAAACTTGTGTCAAAATCTCCTCTCATGAGTTATTGAAATGGTATGTGTGAAAAAACCAATCTCCTTGCCTTGAAATTTCACTTATGCCAAGTTTTCCATACTTGCCTTAATATGCAAGTAACAAAAATACAAAGCAAGTCCAAAATTTAACTCCTAACTCAAAAAAGTGGCTGAACCAATGTCTCTAAAATGATGTTTGGAATCAATTTGGTATATCGGATGACCCATTTTGGATTTGTAGATCTCTCAAACCAATTTTTCATTTCAACTTTTTCAACTTATATGCCTTTTTTAGGTCATTTTTCACCAACTTTGGTCAAATCTCATTCTATGCATTTCCAAACTTCCATGACTTCCTTTCTAGACTTAAAATGGCATTTTGAGCAACTTTGATGTTGTGAAGTTTTTCATTTGAAGCTTCCTTGTATGAGTTTTAGGCATAGGCTAAGAATGACCTGTAATCCTTAGATGACCAAAATACCCTTTGCTTGCCAAGACCATAAGTAGAGTTCCACAAATCATATGAAGGCATACCATACCATTCTAGAAAGCTAAGACAATAAGAAACAACTCTAATGTTGGACAGAAATCCATTTGAAATATACTTGGAGGTCAAAAGTTGCTTGGAAGACAGACAAATTTCAGTGCCCTCAGATGACCTGTAACTTGCAAGAGCTATAACTTGAGTTCTATAAATCATCTTGATGACTTCCACCACTCAAATTAAAGCTATGAAGATACTCTACAAGTTTCATGTGGACCAAGAATTCATATGAAGCTTGCATCTTGAGTTACACTGCTTGGAAGTTTGACCTAAATCAGGGGATTTTACACTGAAACCCTAATTTAGTAACTCCAGTTCTCCTTGACTCCTCTTGATTTTTATTTAGCACAACATAATGTCCATATCCATGTAGCAAATAATGAATCCCACATTCTTCAAATGCTCCTTGATGCCCTTTAAAACACTTCTTTGACCTAGGATTGACCTAGTGTTGACCCAGATAAGACCCTAGTTGACTGACTTCAACTGAGGCTCTTGCAATCATTCCAATGACTTGGTTCCTCCTCAAAAATGATCATCCATACACACCTCATGCTCTTGGCTCATAGCTCATACTTCTTCTGATAATCCCCAAACAACCTCAAGATAGGGGAGAACTCACTGATCAACCTGGCAACACTTCCAAGCCCTAATTCTTCCCTGATGACCTGAGTAGACTTGAATATGAGTGAAACCCTTGAATATACCTCTTGAGATAGGAATAGCACTTGATCCCCTGATTAAGATAGCTTGTTCATGCTATGCAATGCAGATGAATACACTATGTACATGATGACAATGCAAATGACTATGCAATTGAAACATAAACCTATGTTAGAAAAGGCTGGGCAAATTTTGGGGTGCAACACTATTGTTAAAACTTGAATCAAGGTGTAGATCGCCTTAAGAATAATAAGCATGGCATTTGCATTGGATTTTCATTATCATGTGCATAACAGGTGGTCTTGGCCGGTTTTTCTCATTTCTACTTGGTTTTGTTCAGACAATAGGATAGAGAACTCTGGTATTCACAGATATTGTACAAGAGGAAATCAGAAAAGAGCAATGGAGCAAATTCAAGCTGAGTTACTTGAAGTGAGAACCCGCATGAATCAATTCATGGAGTTGATGCATAACTTGGCTCAAGGCCAAGAATAGCTGAGAAGGTTGGTTCAACCCTTTCTTGAGCCCCATAAAACCGACGACAATAATTTTGATAATCCTCCCCAAGGAGGTGGTGCTGGTGCTATTCCTACAGGCGGTGGTGTTATTCCTGCAGGCGGTACTATTCCTGTAGGTGATGCTGTTCTTGGGGGAGATGCAATTCATATTCCTCACTTGGAAGTCGACCAATAAGAAGATGCATTCTCTATGCATGATGTGGATGTTAGTCTCCCTTCTGAGGCTGAGAAGAAATTCAAGTTGATTAAAGAAAGGATGAGGGCCTATGAAAATCAGAATACTTTGGGCATTGATATGACTGACCTCACTTTGGTACCTGGTGTGAGAATCCCACTTAAATTCAAGGTTCCTGATTTTGACAAATACAAGGGAATCACCTGTCCTAAAACTCAGATTAAGGCTTATTTCAGAAAGATGTCTGCATACTCGGGAGACAAAAAAATGCTCATGTGTTTCTTTCAAGATAGCCTAGCTGGGGCATCCTTGGAATGGTACATGGGACTCGAAAGGACTTACATAAGAAACTAGAGAGACTTGGTTGAGGCTTTTGTTAAACATTATCAATACAACATTGACATGGCTCCGAGTAGAACATAATTACAAAGTTTAGCCCAGAAGCCCAACGAAAGCTTCAAAGAATATGCCCAGAGATGGCGTGAACTACCTGCTAGAGTTCAACCTCCAATGATGGAGAGAGAACTGGTGGACATGTTCATGGGTACACTTCAGGGACCATATTATGACAAGATAGTGGGATGTACTTCTGTGGGGTTTTCAAATTTGGTAATGGATGGTGAAAGAGTTGAAAGTGTAATCAAGGCTGGCAAGATTCAGACTGGTGCTAACTTCACATCTAGAGGGGGAAAGAAACCTTTTGTTTGAATCCCAAAGAAACGTGAAGGAGATACTAATGTTGTTTCGTCATACAGAGAAGGAGGAAGGGTGAATCAGAATTCTCAGGCAGCCACTGTGAGAATCCCTGCTAATGGGCAGTCAGCTCCTCAGTATCGACAATCATATACGCCCCAACAGGCGAATCAACAAAGACAAAGAGGAGATGAAAGGCATTTTGATCCTCCCCCAATGCCATATGCACAATTATTACAACATCTGTTACAGTTTCATTTAGTCGAGCTTCAAACTCTGGCCCCACCCACGGGTAGGCTACCACCAGGCTATGATGCTAACGCCCACTGTGATTTTCATTCAGGTGCACCAGGGCACAACATTGAGAGATGCAGGGCATTCCAGCATAAAGTTCAAAACTTAATTGATTCAAAAGCTATTGACTTCACAAATAATTCTCCTAACGTCATTCAAAATCCTATGTCCCCCTATGGTGGTGCAAAAGTGAATGCTATTGAGGAAGTTAATGGGATGAACTTGGTAACCGGTGTAAAAATGTTGAAAACACCATTGTCATTTGTGAAGGAACGTTTGATCAAAGGAGGTGTGTTTCTTGGGTGTCTGGAAAATTGTCAAGGATGTGTAGCTCAACCTGAGGGTTGTGTGTCACTGAAGAAGGGTATTCAAAGATTGATAGATGAAGGCTGACTTTAATTTGATAGGACTTCTGTTGACAATATTGATGATAATGAAGATATTGCTATAATTTCCATCCCATATACTACTGTTCATTTCTCAGCACCAGCAAAGCAAGCTCCGGTTATCTTCACAAGACCTAGACCAGTGCCTTATGAGAATACCAAAGTCGTACCATGGAATTATGGGGCAGAAGTGTTCTATCATGGCAAAAAACAAGAGATTAAAAGTCCTACTAAGGTTGAATCCAATATGGATAATGTTGTGGGTGTCGAGCGAATTACACGCAGTGGCCGGGTCTTCTATCCACAAATCTCTCCAGATAATAATAGTGATGTCGCTGCCAAAGGTAAGGGGAACCAGGTTGTCGAAGATTCCGAATAGAATCAGTCGCCTGAAGCTTCTTTTTCCAAGGATGTTGAATAATTTATGAGGATAATTAAAAAGAGCGATTATAAAGTGGTTGACCAATTAAATCAAACTCCTTCAAAGATCTCCATTCTTTCATTATTACTCTGTTCTGAAGCTCACCGTAATGCCTTGCTAAGAATTCTGAATGCTGCTTATGTACCTCAAGATTTTTCTGTCAACTAGCTCGAAGGAGTTGTGGCGAATGTTAATGCCAGAAATGGGTTGGGATTCACTGATTTTGATCTGACGCCAGATGGAAGAAATCATAACAAGGGCTTACACATCTCCATAGAGTGCAAAGGCACTATATTATCTCATGTGTTGGTGGACACCAGAACTTCCTCAAATGTATTTCCAAAGAAGGGTTGATGAAGCTGGACGTACAGGGAGTGATACTCAGACCTAGTGACTTGATTGTCCGAGCTTTCGACGATTCAAAGCATTCTGTTTTTGGAGAGGTAGTATTACCCATCAAGGTGGGACCTGAAATCTTCAAGACCACATTCTTTATCATGGATATCCAGCCTGCCTACAGTTGTTTACTAGGTCGTCCATGGATTCATCTGTCGGGGTTGTATCTTCAACTTTGCATTAGAAAATCAAGTATACAGTTGAGGGGAGAGTGGTTACTGTCTGTGGTGAGGAAGACATTATCATGAGTCACTTGTCTTCTTTTAAGTATGTTGAAACAGAAGGAGAGATTCACAAAACCTTATGCCAGGAATTCGAAGCTGTTAAAATCCAGAATGAACCCCCCATAGGAGATAAGAAGCTTGAATCCTCTTCTATGGCGTCACTTAAAGGAGCTTAAGCAGTAGTGGAAGCTGGTAATGCCAAAGGTTGGGGTCATGTCCTCGATGTGCTAGTGAAGATGGACAAATTCAGTTTGGGATACCAACCTTCTCAAGCTTTGCCAAGGGCTCAGAGTCGTCCAGGTCCTATCATATTCTCAAGTACTGGGATTATTTATGATCAGGTTAATGCTACAAATGAAGATAATGCTAACAGTGATTGTGATTTGAATAAACGGATCCGCCCTTGTGTTCTAGAGCAAACACTCAACAACTGGTATTTTGAAGATATTGTTCAAGTCACTCTTCTCGAAGAGTAATTTTCTTTGTTTTTTACATTTGTCGAGTCCTACGTTCTGCCCAAGACGTAGTGATTTATTTGTAAGGCCTCTTGTTTTTATTTACAATAATTATCATGAATAAATGACGTTTTTGCATTCAAATTTTGTGTTCCCTATTTTTTCATTTACGTTTAAAAGTTGGCAATGTTTGTTTTAATTCGCATTCTGAACAAAGCATAAAATACCCCATTATGCAGATCTACCATTTCAGATTCCGTCAATAGTGACTTTGCTATGGCTCAGTATGATTTTGACAATCCGATCTACCAAGTCGAAGAGGAGGGTGAAGATGACTGTGAACTTCCAGAGGAGTTAGCCAGATTACTAAAACAGGAAGAAAAGGTTATTCAACCACATCAAGAAGAGGTTGAAATCATTAATTTAGGTACCGAGGATGCAAAGAAAGAGGTCAGAGTTGGGGCTGCCTTGGAAGATAGTGTCAAGAAAAGGTTGATTGAGATGCTACGAGAGTATGTTGACATTTTTGCTTGGTCTTACCAGGACATGCCTGGGCTCGATATAGATATTGTGGTGCACCTCTTTCCTCTCAAAGAAGGTTGTCCCTCAGTCAAACAGAAACTTAGGAGAACTCGACCAGATATGGCTTCCAAGATCAAAGAAGAGGTTCAAAAACAGTTGGACGCCACTTTTCTTGCCGTTACCAGTTATCCTCCATGGGTTGCTAACATTGTGCCTGTACCTAAGAAAGACGGTAAGGTAAGGATGTGTGTTGATTACAGGGATTTGAATAGAGCTAGCCTGAAAGATGATTTCCCGCTCCCTCACATTAATGTATTAGTAGACAATACCGCCCAATTCTCAGTATTTTCCTTCATGGATGGCTTCTCTGGGTATAATTAAATCAAAATGGTCCTGGAAGACATGGAGAAAACAACGTTCATAACGCTGTGGGGAAGTTTCTGTTATAAGGTAATGCCTTTTGGATTGAAGAACGTTGGGGCAACTTATCAGCGGGCCATGGTGACTCTCTTCCATGATATGATTCATAAAGAGATCGAGGTTTATGTCGATGATATGATTGCAAATCCCATACTGAGAAGGAACACCCAGTTAATCTACACAAGTTATTTGAAAGGTTGAGAAAGTTCAAATTGAGATTGAATCCGAACAAGTGCATCTTCAGAGTAAGGTCTGGTAAGCTGCTAGGCTTTATTGTTAGTCAACGAGGTTTCAAGGTTGATCCTGCCAAGGTAAAAGAAATACAAGAAATGCCTGAACCAAGAACAAGAAATCAAGTTCGCGGTTTCTTAGGAAGGTTGAACTATATCGCCAGGTTCATTTCGCATCTTACAGCCATGTGTGAACCAATATTTAAACTATTCAGAAAAGATCAAGCTATCAGATGGGATGAAAACTGTCAGAAAGCATTTGAAAAGATAAAAGAATACTTGTAGGAGCCTCTGATCCTCATGCCTTCAGTAGCAGGACGACCGTTGATAATGTATCTGATGGTTCTTGAGAATTCAATGGGTTGTGTGCTTGGTCAACACGACGAGACAGGTAGGAAAGAGCACGCCATCTACTACTTGAGTAAGAAATTTACTGACTGCGAGTCGAGATATTCAATGTTAGAAAAGACGTGTTGTGCATTGGCATGGGCGGCCAAACGCTTAAGGTAGTACATGGTAACTCACACGACCTTGTTGATATCAAAGATGGATTTGATTAAGTATGTGTTTGAGAAGCAAGCTCTTAGTAGGAGAATCGCCTGTTAGCAAATGATTTTGACAGAGTATGATATTCAATATGTCTCTTAGAAAGCCATCAAGGGAAGTGTTTTTTCAAAATATCTGGCTCAACAACCGATTGAGGATTACCAGCCAATGAAGTTCGAGTTTCTTGACGAGGATATTATGTACCTGAAAGCCAAGGATTGTGATGATCCATTGCCAGGTGAAGGACCTGAAATTGGATCCCAGTGGGGATTAATATTTGATGGAGCTGTTAATGCCTCAGTAATGGAATAGGAGCAATTATAGTCACCCTAAAGGGTTCTCATATCCCTTTCACCTTAGACTGGCCTTTGATTGTACCAACAATGAAGCAGAATATGAAGCGTGCATCATGGGATTGGAAGAGGCTATTAATCTGAGAATCAAAAACCTTGATGTATATGGTGATTCAACTTTGGTGATCAATTAGATAAAAGGAGAATGGGAAACTCGTCAGACCAACTTGGTACCTTACAAAGATTATGCCAAAAGGTTGTTTCCTTTCTTTGATAGGGTCGAGTTTCATCATGCACCCCAGGCTAAGAACCAGATGGCAGATGCATTGGAAACATTAGCATCCATGTATAAAGTGAATCGGTGGAATGACGTACCTATAATCCAAATCATGTGTCTCGAATGACCTGCTCATGTATTCTCAATAGAAGTGGTGGTAGATGGTAAATCGTGGTGCTATGATATCAAATGTTTTCTTAAAAACCAAGAGTATCCATGCGGGGCATCCAGTAAAGATAAAAAGACTTTGAGGAGATTGGCTGGTAATTTCTTTCTGAATGAAGATGACATATTGTATAAGAGGAACTTCGACATGGTCTTGTTACGATGTATTGATAAAGGCGAAGCAGACCGATTAATGGAAGAAGTTCACGAAAGTTCCTTTGGTACCCATGCCAGCGGACATACCATGGCTAGAAAGTTGTTAAGAGCGGGGTATTACTGGATGACCATGGAATCAGACTGTTTCAAGTATGCAAGAAAATGTCATAAATGCCAGATTTATGCGGATAAAATGCATGTGCCACCATCTCCTCTCAATATGTTATCATCCTTGTGGCCTTTTTCTCTGTGGGGCATTGACATTATCGAAAAGATTGAATCAACTGCTTCCAACGGACATTGCTTTATATTGGTTGTCATCGACTATTTCACTAAGTGGGTCGAAGCGGCTTCGTTTGCCAATGTCACAAAACAAGTAGTTGCTCGATTCATAAAAAAGGACATCATTTGTCGTTTTGGAATTCCTGAGCGAATCATTATAGATAACGGTACTAATTTGAATAATAAGATGATGAAAGAGTTATGCCAGATTTTCAAGATCGAACATCACAATTCCTCTCCCTATCACCCGAAGATGAATGGTGTTGTTGAGGCAGCTAATAAAAATATCAAAACGATTGTGCAGAAGATGGTTGTGACATACAAAGACCAGCATGAGATGTTTTCGTTTGCCTTGCATGGATACCGCACCTCGGTGCGTACATCAACAGGGGCAACCCCTTTCTCACTTGTATATGGTATGGAAGCAGTCTTATCTTTAGAAGTTGAGATTCCTTCCTTGAGGATATTAACATATGTGAAGCTTGATAAAGCAAAATGGGTACAGACTAGATTGAATCACTTGAATCACATTGAAGAGAAGAGATTGGCATCCATTTCTCATGGACGACTATATCAGAGCAGGATGAAGAAGGCATTTGGTTAAAAAGTGCATCCTCGGTGTTTCCAGACAGGCGACTTGGTCTTAAAAAGGATCCTCCCTCCTCAGACAGATCACAGGGGCAAGTGGACCCCAAACTATGAAGGACCATATATGGTAAGAAAGGTTTTCTCTGGTGGAGCCTTGTTACTCTCAACTACGGATGGCGAAGACTTTACAGCCCTTGTGAATGCAGACGCAGTCAAAAAATATTTCGCATAAAAGAGACTCGTTGGACAATAAAAAGAAAGTCCATGCAAAAATGGGGCATCCCGACGACCCACAAAAAGAAAAGGTTCGGGCAAAAATTAGGGATAAAAGAGAAAATGAATAAACCCGCAAAGTTGAAAACCCGAAAAAGCAACTTTGGCAAAAATGGGTATCCCGTAGGATTGAAAACCCGAAAGGGCGATCCAGGCAAAAGTTAGGAATTTGAAAGCGAGAGGCTACGGTCTGCGATCTCATCTTAACAACATTGAATTCCAATGGATGAGAATTAGTCCAATCTTCCTTCTCAGAAGGAGAAAGTATATGAGAGAGTCAAAGATATACGAGTCATAGCCGAATCAGAACTTGATAGAAATTTGTCTCCCCATTGCCAACCGGCGTATTTTTCTTTGTATTTTTGCAATTACCTCTTTCTAGGAGTTTCTCCCTGATGTATATGCCTATTTACAGGCCAAATTCAATCAATAAAATTTCAGTTCACTTAAATTGCCTTCCTATTTTGTATTTACTGTTTTGTTTGCAAAAAAACGTCCAATATTTATGATAAACATTGCAAATGAATATATGGAAGCTTTATGCACACTTGTTGAAAATAATTTTTTTTGCTCTAAAGGTTGAGTGATCTGAATGGTAAGTACAGTTGACACTCGTATTTGCAGGAATTACAATTCAAGGGTCACCCCCAGCATGAGGCTCATTTGAACCTCTTCCTTAGTAAAGTTTCTCTCTCCACAAGTTACCTATATATGCAATTATAATTTCTCCAACGGAGCACCATGGTTTTGTACTTCCTTGGAAAGGTCATCATTCTCCGCAATTCAGAACCCGATGGTTCTTGGTATCATCAACAGGTTAAAGCCTAATCATCATTGGCAGTCTTCCGACGGAGGTGGTATTTTCCTTGCAGAGTGTTGGAATATTAGAATTATGGTGTTATTTCCCCAGCACTCGTCTACTACACATACGTTTCTATGAAGCGGAAGTTCAAGTTGGTTATGACCCCGAAGATAGTTCAGATTGTCTTTCCCATGGGAGTTGGTTTTAGTTTTGTAGAGCTCCTATCAGTGGAGTGTTCTTTTGCATATCATAAGCATCATTACATTGCATCCTCAAAATGCATAGCATTTCCATTTATGTGGAGCATTAAGCCATGAAAAAACTCAAGCATTCATTCGAGGCAGGAGCCAAGTTTGACTCCCCTTTTTCCAAACCTTTCCCCGGCAGAAAGCGGTGTAACTCAGGAGAGATTGTTTAAATTTATCCCCAAGCAGGTGTTCTAACTAATCCTTAGGGTAATAGATCCGTCAATCTTACCCTTTGATCGTCATCCCCTAACAGAGTCTTTTGTCTAGGATTCCGCTATCTCCTCAAAGTCGTTTAACAGTTCATTCTTGACTCTTTTACCCATCTTTCAATTATTAGATATGTTAATCTCAATATATTCTTCAACACCCGTCCGTGTTTGTTTCAGTTTCATTAATACTCATCCGTATTGGTCCTAGACTTTTAGACACTCGTCGTGCTCTTCAACACCCGTCTGTGTTTGTTTCAGTTTCATAAATACTCGTCTGTATTGATCCTAGATTTTTAGACACTCATCGTAATATTTTAACACTCGTCCGTGTTTGTTTCAACACTTGTCCATATTGATCCTAGATTTTTAGACACTCGCCGTGCTCTTCAACACTCGTCGGTGTCCTTTCAGCACTCGTCCGTGTTTGTTTCAATACTCGTCCGTATTGACCCTATATTTTTAGACACTCATCGTAATCTTTCAACAGTCATCTGTGTCCTTTCAACACTCGTCCGTGTTTGTTGCATTCTCATCAATATTTGTCAGTATTGATCCTAGTATTTAGAAACTCGTCGTGATCTTTCAACACTCGTTAGTGGTTATTTCAGTTTCATTAATACTCATCTGTATTTAGACACTTGTCGTGATCTTTCAGCACTCGTCCGTGTTTGTTTCAATTTCCTCAATACCCGTCTGTATTGATCCTATATTTTTAGACACTCGTCTGTGATCTTTCGACACTCATCTGTGATCTTTCGACACTCGTTTGTGTTTGTCTCAATTTCATCAATGCTCGTCTATTTTGATCTTAGAATTTTAGACACTCATCCGTGATCCTTCGACACTCGTCCGTGTTTGTTTCATTTTTATCAATACTCGTCCATAGTGATCTTAGATTTTCATGGTTACCCTTAGCACTCGTCTGTGCCTATCCCTGGTATAGTTGTCACACGTCCGTGCAAATTTCTATTTTATTAATACCTCATCCGTATTGATTCCTCAACTCCTGTTTGCGTTGAGTATATAATTTCTATTGCTCAACTCCCATCAACATTTTTGTTAGTTGTATTCCTCATAGGATTCGTCTCCTCCCCTGTAGAGTGCAAATTTTACGGTTCTTTTAGTATTCAATCTCCTTCTACCTCGAATTTCTGAAAGCATTTGTTATTCATACCTTTAGGTTTAAGTTGATTGAATAGGGGCAGTTGTTGTACCCCAAAATTTGTCCTCTCTTCTCCTAACCTTAACTGGCTTGTATCTATCTTTTACTTGTGTTTTCATTAGGTCATAATTTTGCATCCTTTCATTTGCATTGAGCTTCTAAGACATGGGATCAAGGCATTTTCCTATGATTCGAGTTTTCCCTATTTAGAGGTGATTTATTTGGCTATTGCGTTCGAGTTGGATAAAGACTGAGTTCCCAACATCATCAGGTATCAAGGTCGTCTTCGTCATGATTTCTCAAGAGGATCAGTGTGCACTCAAGGGCAGAAATTTCGGTTTCAAGTTAAGTGTGGTTATTTAGTCATGATTTTGTTCAGGCATTTTAATTTTTAAAATTTTCATTCATCCGACTTTATTTTTACTTTGCATAGCACGCATTTTATCTCGCATAGTGACTAAAATGTCACCGGAATAATTTCTCGGATTTACAAACTAACCGGTCAAACTAAATCTCAATTATGCGTCAAATTGATGGACAGACAATTTAAAAATCGAGCTTGCAGACGTCAATTATATTGATCTACGTTTCGCGTAGTTTAATCTGACGTGTTCGTTTTAATTTTTCGACCATTTTTTGTCGCATTTTGATCAGTTTGAGCGTTTTAACGGGTCAAAAACTATTTTAAAATCTGACCAAACGGTGTATTTTTCTGAGTCGTATATTTCGCGTGGATTATTTTAGTGTACTTGGTTTATTTTTTCGAGCACTTGAACATCTGACTTTTATTTCTTTGAGTTCCGGTTATTTTTACATTTTTGTCTAAATATTTAGAATAAATAAATAGAATTATTATTTTAATTTTATTTTTATTTTATTTTATTTTAATTATTTTAATAGTTTAAATTCTATTTAGTTATAACTAATATTAGTTTATTTTAGGTTTTAAAATTGGATATTAGAGATTTTTAATAATTTAGAGTTAACTCTAATTTGGTCCATTGCTGAGATGGGCCCAAAAAAGTAGACAGAAGCTGCGCGTTGAGAATTGATGAAGGCTTTACTATTTCCATAGTTACTAACATATATAATACAGTGTAAGTTGTAATTTCAATTTTTTCTTCGTACTGTTATCAATTGTGATGTCGCTGCTGTAATCATCGCCGGTTTTGCGTAGAAATATGGCGGGTGCATTAATGATTCTGTTTACTTTTGATTAGCATGTAACATGTTTCTTGAATACAATATATTAGGTTTCTTCAATATTTTCTTTTTGTTTGTATTATTATAAGTTTTTAAAACAATATAATAAGTTTCTAATATACAGCGCGTCATGTTTTATTATTGTTAATATTATTAATATTGTTAGACATATTTTAATATTGTTATATATTAAATTTTCTTTAATATTGTTAATATTTTTTTTATTATTATTCAATTTTTCGAATCAAATTGTGCCGATACGTTGTTTGTTTACAGGAGTGCACGATGCGTGATATTTAAGTTTACTTCGATCTGGTTGCGATGATCGCATTTTTGCATTAGCAACATTGTTGATTTTTTTAGCATGTTAAATTTACTTTTTTTATGCATTTTCTATTTTATATCCACACGATTTGGATCCGGTTGCGATGACCGCATTTTTTGCGTTAGCAACACTATTTTTAACGGATTTTAAAAATTTCTTTTGTTTTACTTGGATCCGCACGATTTTTGGTCTCTCTTGCGATGATCACGTTAAGTGTAGCAAGTTAATGGTGATTTTTATCAACTTACGTGTGGTGTCCTATATTTATTTATCCTTGTATTTCAATTTTACACGCGTCTGATGGTTTAGCGTAGTAACAACCCACTTTTTGCGCTTACTGATTCGCGTCTCGATTTGCAATTTGTGATATTTTATTACCTTGTCGTTTCTTGATTTGGTTTGCGATGACCACTTACGCGATAGCAATTTGTCCTTCTCTAATTTGTGCTAATTTTTTACGATCCAATATCGTTATGATTATAGTCGATTAAATTTGTTGTGGTATCCGTACACTTTTCTTTTCAATTTATATTTTAATTCATTTGTGGTGTGATGTTAATATTGTGTATGCATCTTATTCCCCTTTTAGACCTTAACCTTAGGTCCATCTCTTTGCATGCTAACATTAAGTAGAATTTCTTTCCTATCCCAACTTTAGGACAATTTTGCATGACAACATATAGGACCAAGTCTCCCTTAGATCTTCCCTTGAGTCCTTCTCTTCTCTCTCAAATAAAATAGAACACTTAATAAAGACGATGTGTAAAGTGCGTTACAAGCCTTAAGCACATAGGAAAAGATGAACGGATGTATTTCTAACCTCATCTTAGGGTACTTTGAGCGCGAGATGTTTGGATCGTTAGCGAGAAGTATCCGCTCCTATGTCAGAGACTTTAGTGCGATACACGTCATAAACAAAGTTAATCAACTTCTCTAAAATCCTTAAACAAACCGCAAATCACTTTGTCCTTTGGGATTTCCTCCCAAACCTTTTTTTCCAGAAAGGGCATGTTACCTTCGTTCTACCGCAAACAGGCATCGACCCTAACTGCTGGAACGTGAGCTTAGCATCGTTCATAAAAGACACCCAACCAACTGTGGTAGGTCGAACTACGACTGCTCTGACTTCTTCATTCTCGTCCGAATGAGGATACGTAGGCATAAGAGGGCGAAGTCTTGGCGAGCACAATCCCCCCGTTCACCCGTAGTCCTCCAAACTACGTTAAATCTGACTTTCCCATTGCACGAGGAAATACGTAGGCATAGAACAACGATGTACTATCGAGTCACCTTTTTCACCCTTCTATTTTCATTAACAAGTAGAGCTTTAGATAAACATACCATTTGATTAAATAACAAGCGTGGATCCCGTTGAGTACAATGGACGCGAGGGGTGTTAATACCTTCCCCTCGCGTAATTGACTCCCGAACCCATGATTTGGTTGCGAGACCATGTCTTCTCCCTTTCGAGGTTTTCTCGATGTTTTCCTTTCCCCGTTGGGATAAATAAAGTTTGATGGCGACTCTGCTTTTCTGCCGGTTGTTTTTCGCGTTGCGACAACTATGTCTGACAAACATCTTCTCCAACACATCTTCTAACTGCTTCTCCAGCATGCTCAAATCTGATGCATGCATTATATATGGTGTCATTGACACATGTCTAATTCTAAATACTAAATCTATGGAAAAATACACTTCATCCTCTGGCCTCAAATCACTAATATCCTCAAGAAAAACATCAACGAACTCACACACAACAAGGTATACCCCAAAGAATTAAGGTATACTATCGTTTGATTTTGAGCATGGGAATTTGAGAAACATTGCATTAATCTCAAACTCGAGTTTGTTGGGCTTTAGTGCATTATGATTTAGGCTCTCGAATTTCAAACCTGGTTGCAATATGGTGTTGTCTTGGGAATATCATTCTTTGAAGAAGTTTGGCCATTACTAAGAGTTTTCATGGTTTCAAGTTTAGCAAAATGTCGGTGTAATAGCATGATCATTATACAGGCACCATTCAAGCGTCCAAATCCGAAGGAATGATTTGTCATATAGCATTTTCATGAAATGAGCCAATTGAATTTAAAACTAGTGATTCAAATTGATTTCAAGATAGATTGTGTTCATAAATTTCAAATTGAGAATATCAAATTCAAGTCAACATGGGATTCGAGCATTTAAGTTTTTATTCAAATTTTGGAAGTTACATCATTCATGTTCTAATTAAGTTATGATTCAATATGGAAATATTTCCAATCCATGAGCTTCGACATGAAATGATTCACATGTCATCATGAAAATTCACCATTCAAATTACAAGATCAAATTCACCATTCAAATTACAAGATCAAGGAGTTTCTCATGCGATCCTTATCAATTATTAAAAACTAAGATTCAAAGTGCAAGGTTCATACTCCTCACACAAGTCAATTTGAAAATGTTTAAGTCATCAATCCAAGTCATCATACAAAAGATTCATAAGAAGTTCACATGCTACAAGAATTCTTGATTCTCTACAAGTTCACATCAAATTTCACATTTCATTACAAACAATTTCAAGTTGCCATATTCTTTCCAAGTTTTCAATGTATTTGCAAGATCTACAAATTCATAAGATTTCAATTCAAAAATACAAAGATGAATATGTAAATGATTTTTGTGTCATTCCAAGTTATTACAATCATACCGAAATCCATGTTACAAAAACTAAACTCTAGACAAATAAAAGAGTTACTCCCAAGAGATTTTCACATGGTTGTCATCAAATTTTAAACTTCCATTTTACAAGTTATAATCAAACTACAAAATACAAGGTGGCTTGTAGGAGGAAGGGGAACTACATGAAGAAGGAAAGCCTAAGTCTACAACGCTTAGAAGATAAAAGCTCAAAATTATGAGATACTATCCTCATGCCGAACTTCATGCTACGGCCAAACACTCTCAAAACAACATCACGATGTTCATGCTTGTTGTGATTCAGCACTTTGTAGACCATTATCATCTTCACCATTCTGCATACCTGAGACGTCATTAACACTGCCACGAGAAATAAATAAAAAACGACATTAAATCAAATCACAACCTGAGCCATACCAAATACTTGCAGCATACGAAACAAAGCCATGACAAGCAATGTGATTCCTACCTTGCTTTGCAAAAACCGCAACAGATTTCTCCAAGCCAGCAACACGCACACATGAAAAGAAGAGAAAAATATGATTAGCAGGTACCATATCATGAAAGAATACAACAACCACACAAATTGAAGTTCACGACATAAGATTCATTCACACCAAATTCACACAACGATGACAAGTTCTAGCAGCATCTTTGAAATCCAATATTCTCGCAATGGTTAATAATTTGTTGGACATGGTACTTGAGGCAAAAGTTTAAAATCTACAGAATTTGAGTAGAAATGACATCTGAGTTGTACCTCAGACTCACACAACATAATTACCAACAAGTGAAGTCACTAAAAGCTTGTGCTCATGCTGAAGCTTTTGATTATGAGAGAAGGCGTTGTGGAAGCATACGTTACGAACTCGACAAAGTCTCTACATCAACAATTGTTCCAAAAGTTATCAAGGGTGAATGAAACAGTTAAAAGAAAATAGTACACAATCATCGTCACCAAACAAGATCAAGATATGGATAGAATCAAGAGTATTAATTTCCAAAGAAACATGCTTCAAACATAACGCAAAGGAAATGTCAAAAGAATCAAGTGGAGCTATAATCCAAAGACGAAAGGCTTACCAGAGGGAAATGTGGCACCAGCTTCTTATAAGGGTTTTGGTATTTCAAAAGATAAAGAATTTGCGGTAGACTCCAGGGATCAAGAGGTTGAATCAAGTGACTTATAGGACTTAGATTTCATCAAAGCTGTTGTGAAGGTTTACTGCACGCATACTGCCCAAAATTATTCTCACCCTGGTGTTTCAACTGCAAAGACACAAGAAAATTAGCAAAGCATCAAAGAATCAAGTAAGCTAATGTTTTCAAGGATTGATGCTTCAACAAAAGAACATCACTATTCTATGGAACAACTCAATGAACAAATTTCCGGTGATGACAAATTGGACAACATTGATGATAAAATCGAGTTTGTCCAAATCATTAATCATACAGTCATGAAAAACAGCAACGAATCAAGAGCTATCAAATTCAAAATCACAATGATATTCATGGTTTTGGAAGGAATCGAGAATTAAATCCAAACATAATCATACAAGATTCAAGCGAACCGAAAAAGGAAAAGGATTGAAGATCCAGTGAGACATGTTCGAGTTGAAATGGAAAGCTCGTCAACATGGTATTCACATAATTCGTTCAGAATTCAATTCTAGGAGAGATCATATAAAGGAAGAAAAATCCACAACAAAGAAAAAAATAGAGGAAATTCTTAGAGCACAAGATTATAATTTGCACACATACATTACACGTAGATAAACACGCAAACACGGTTTTCACGACAAGGAAAAATATCAACAGCATACGCATAAGGTGAAGAAAAGCAAATTCACAACAAAAGAGAAAATTCACAACAACATACAAGAGAGGAGAGGATAACACGAACGGAGAAAGAAAGGAGTGGAAATACCTGTCCCGTCGCCGGATCCATCCCTTTGGGTAACGATTTCGCTACATCTTCTCTAGTTTTCCTTGATTCATGTCTATTATGCTTGATTTGTCTTGAACCCCCTTTGAATTGTTGATGTTTATGCTTGATTTTAGGTTAGGATTTGTATTCTGTTATGTGATTACGTAGGTTTTTTTGACAAGATTTATGAAATCTGGGGTTAAATTTGTGTTTAGAAGGTTGGGATAGGGTAGGAAAGAGGCGTTTGGTTAGAATCTAGTTTTGGCAAGATTCATCATCGCCGCCGTGATCATCATCTTTTCCACCGCGAGGACCGTCGCGAGCCACCGTTTTCGATTCATGGTTTCTGGTTTTGGCTTATAATGTTTGGTGTTTGTTCATGCATATGGATGAGAGAGATTACTAGGAGGGAGAGGGTAGAAAGAAGAAATGAAGGGTGTTGCTACTTGTTTATGAGGTTATGATAGGAGATTGATCCCACGTGTGCGTGTCTCTCTGCCTTACCGTGCACTCTCGCCTCAAACCGTGGATTTGAGTCTTCCTGTCAACCCATTTGAATCGGACGGAGGCGATAGACTTTGATTATTTAACCTAACTAATTATTTCATAATCAAATAAATTTGTTTTTTTAAGCATTTTTTTTAGGTTTTAATAAAATTTAGAATATTGTTTTTATAATTACCTTATTAAAGAGAATTTTAATCATATACTTATAACTTTTTTTTTTCTAGTAATTACACCAATTATTTAATCAAAATAAACTTGACTTTATTATTTAAATATAGTTATACTAATTTAAGCTTGATATTCGTCTAATTCTCACAAAATAACTTGAAAACCTTTGGTCTCGATTTATATAACGCCCTTCTCATACCTTTATGTGCTTATGCTTTCTCAGTTTTTATATGCGCTTGACATGATATATACAGAGTGTTATCTCTCTTTATAAGTTGGTTGTACATTATTTTGCATATCTTATATGTTGAATGTTCAACCATGGCTATGGCGTTAACATTTGATGTTTTTATCTATAATAATATGATTGCATATGTCTGTGTCCAAGGGAAGGACTTGAGTTTGACTATTATGTCATATACATGCATATGATTTGCATCTCCCCTTTCTCCTTTATGGCTCCTATGCCTCCTTTAAGTTGAATACCTTAGACAACTTCCTTTAGGATGATTAGACAACTTACAAATTAAGTCTCATTCTCCCACACGGGAGTTAGACACAAGTCATCTCTAGTCGAGATATAATTCTCTTGCCCCATGATGTAGTTGGGAAAGATGCATATTCTTTTTCGCTTGAGAGAGGTATGGGGCACACTCTTTGATTCTATATCCAAGTTGGAACCCTTCTCTCAATGCGAAGCAAAGACCCGTCTTCCACATGTTTGTAGTGGTTTAAGTTGAGTATTCTCCTTAAGATGACAACTTGTCTTTTCTCCTATAATCAATCAACCAACTTCTCCTCTTGGAACCTTGACCACAGTCAAGAGTTCCTCATCCCTTTTAGGGGAACTATGAATGCTCTGATTCTATTCCCATCAAGATACGTAGGCACAAGATGCGATTTCTTGGCGAACATACTTAGAAATAAACCCCTAGGTCTCTTACCCTTAGCAAACAATAATAACACAATAAAATAAGACGTTCCTGTAGACTACTACATATGCTTAAGATGTTAATACCTTCCTTAAGTTTAACCAACCCTCGAACCTTAGATTCTTTAGCTTTGCATTTCATTGTATACTCATGGGTTATTAGATCTTTTTTCCCTTCCCTTGGACAAATTAAAGATCGGTGGTGAATAACAATTTGTGATTCAAGTTAATCAATAGTTTGATATCCAATTCTCACCGCGACAGAAATGGCGACTTCACTGGGGACCACAAATTATTTCTTGTGGGTTCCCCCTAACTTGTTTATTTGTGTTTATTGTTGTATATGTATGTTTATCTATATATTTGTTTATGCTTTGGGTTGTTATCCTTGTGTGATGAGATAAATCCTGCACCCGGACTTTAGTGTACTTATGATAGGAACATGATATATTTGAGAAGGCTTATAGGGAGTTGATTCCCGACCAAGCTGACTTGAGAATCACCGCTCAGTTGAGGCCCTATTGAGAATGGTATTGTTTGTCGCTACTGCGAAAAAAGAGGTCGGCAATGACTAACAGAGTCGCCACCTATCGTTATTTATCCCAAAGAGAGGGAAAGAAAATGATCGGAAAAAACCTGACGAAAACGGGAAAAGACGAGGTCATCGCAACCAAGTCCTAGGTTCGGGAGTCGGTTACGCAAGGGAAAGGTATGAGCACCCCTCACGTCCGTCGTACTCGACGAGATACACGCATGTGTTGTCTAACCAAAAGGGTGTGTAAACTATCTACGCTAAAGGCTTATGGACAAAAGAGAAAGAAAAAGAAACTGACTCGGTAGAGCATCGCCACTTTGTGCCTACGTACTCCCTCGTGCAATGGGAAAGTCAAAGTCAACGTAGTTCGCCTAACTACGGCTAAAGAAGGGGGGGAAGGTTGCTCACCAAGACATCGCGTCTTGTGCCTACGTACTTTTGTCTGGTACGAAAGATCAGAGCAAACATAGTTCGGGCTTACGAGAACACAGGCTGTTCAAAAGTTTTACCCGAGTAGGGTTAACAGACAGTTCTAGCAGTTGGTGTATGTAGCTCGACCTTTGGAGACTTAGGCGTTACCGTTTGCGATAGGACTGAAAGTTAACAACACTCTTGTTATGAAAAGAGTTTTCCTGATTAAGACCCCAAGGGGTGAAAAAGAGTTTGAATTGTTTTTGTGTTTTTTAAGGAAGAAGTGTTTTAAATTTGGTTTGCGACTCATGCTACACTAGAGACTATGATTTAGGAGTGAATGCTTCGTATATTGTCCGAAGGACATACACTAACATTCTAGATAATTGAGAGGCAACCACCCAATCATCATTTCCCAAATGGCTTAAGGCTCGTAGCGTGCAACAATGGTCAAACTTTATTAAGTGGATTGAAGTTGTTTGAAGATGAGAAGAGAAAGAGGACGAACTAAGGGGGACTAGTCCAAGCCCTAAAAGTTGTCATGCAATGTGCACCTAAAGTTGAGTTTGAAAGGGGACTACCTAATGTTATCATGCATGGTTAGAACCCTAATGTCTATCATAACCTCTCTTGAACAAGAGAGGTTAGAAATCCTAAGGGAAGGAAGACAAAAGAAAAAGAAACAATAAGAAGAAACAATGCAAATGTAGGATGCAAACATAAATGCAACAAGGAAGACAAAGATGCAATGCAAGTGAGGGAGGAAATATGTGTGGGGCTGGAACCTCCACAAGCTCATTTCAACCTCAAGCCATGGTATGAATAAACACAAGAGAAATGGAGATGAAGATGCATAGAACACAAGTAACAAAACAATGAGAAAATGTCCTCATGGATTCATTACTTTAGGCAAGCTTCAGGTTCCTCCTCAGGAGGAACCAACCAACCTTAAGTAGTATTCCAAGGTCATTGGAAAGAATGGGGATGAGAAGAAGAGATCTCAAAAGCCAAAGTACAACATCATAAGCAAATGCCAACAATAACATCAAGAAAAGATGCAAACATCACTTATGGAAGCACAATATGCAAACATGAAAGTATGATCTCAAATGAACAACCTATGCATATGATAAAAACCCAAGAATTAGCACACAAGACCTATAACAAGTCCCTAACATGAAACAATCAGAATTAGGTTCATCAATAATGCACAACTAAGCTTTTGGAAGCAAAACAAAACAAATGCAACAGCAAAGATGCACAAAAATGAAGCAACTTGCAAAATACGTGAAAAATAAGAAAATGCATCAAAAAAAGCCAAATAAAATCTCATAGGACCCCCAAGGAATCAGGAACCAGGGGTCAAAAGGGGAGATTTAAAATCAAAATAGAAGTGCCTCAACAGAAGGCAAACATCAAGAGTGTCCCAAAACAGGGAAGAAATGGAGAGGGAACAAAAACAAATTCAAACCATATGGAAACAACACTTAAAAATCATGAAAAAAATATTCAAGGGTCAATTAACATGCCAACACAATGCTAAAAAAAATCATGCAAAAATAAGAAGTTTAAACATGGAAGTAAAATCAAGAGACAACAAAACCACAATTTAAATCAAATAAAACAGCCCCAATATTTAATTCGTTTTTAAATTGAAAATAAAATCAAAAAATAAAATAAAAATTTTCAGAAAAAACTAGACATCTCAAAGTTTATGAAAAATATTTTTTGTGATTTTTTAAACTATTGGAACCATTTTATTTGAATTAAATTTGAAACAGCTCAAAACAGAAAAATAAAATAACATAAGAATAAATGGAAAGGAATGTGGTATGGATAGCAATTGAACTAAGGCAAAACATTGGACTGGGCCTCCCAGGGGGTGCCAATATTAATTCGCGCAAGGCCCAACAAGAGGAAAAAAGAAATTAAAATCAGAATAGACAATGTATGGTTGGTTTGACTTGGGGTATGGTGGAAATCACTGCAGACCATAAGATCAAAATAAAAGTAATTCAATCAAGTGGCCAAGGGAAGTGCCACATCAATTAATGAAATTGGGACTTGCTATGGTGTAAACCAAAAAAAAGAGGAACACATAGATCATGATCGGACGCATGTGAATGGAAGTACACGATCGGACGGACCTTGGAGCGACACGTCACCGTCTTCTTCTCCGATGAAGCTCGCCGGCGCCGGCGCGTTGCCGGTCGTCTTCCTCGCCGCATCCGGCCACCGCGGTACACCTATGACATCATAACTTCTCCGTTTTTCCACCGTTTCGCACAAACCTTATATGGAAATCCATCCACTCTCCGAGGGGAACAAGAATCTAGCCTTAGTTTTCATGGAAACCTCACCAATAAAGAGAAAATCGAACAACAAGCTTGCATGCCAAAAAGTGAAGTTCACCAAAACTCAAATAAATTCATCCTAACATCATCCTCATGTTATGTAGGTTATAGATCCATGAAAATTGAAGCAAAAACATGCAAAAACAGTCCATATAAAATCAAACAAGTTTGAAGCTCCATTTTTCAAATGTCATGAACATCAACAATTAATATCCAGAAATGATCTACACACTTCAAGGATCCAAATGCAACAAAAATGGTGAAGAACCATAGTATATTGAGAGTGTAAGGTTAAATTCAAGTTACCTAGTGGAGAACTTCCACTGAGCCTTCAACAGGTGCTAAAGCTTGAAGAAAACGATCCAAACACGTTCAATGATCCATAATAAAGCTTTTGCAACCTTCAATTTGCCTTGAAATGGAGTAAATATGAGAAATTGAATTTTGAGTTTTCACCACTTTTTTTGAAAACGAAAATGGTTGTTCATGCAGTGAGAATGACCTAGCCCTGCCTCAAAATTCCTCAAGAATACTTATATGATGGATTTTTGATCAAATGGGGCATTAATCCATGCAAAATAGCCCATTTTGAATTTTCACATTTCACCACTTTTTTGAAAATCCCATGCACGCTTTTAACACTACACCACTTGATTTTTTGATCCCAATCCATTACATAATCAGTTGTGTAAATTAAAGGAATGAGATTGGAGGTTTAATTTTGAGCCTATGATTGATTTCCAATTTTGTTACTTCAAGAGGAAGAAACCATGAAAACGGCCCATTTTGAGACTTCAAAAATCCAATGTGAAGATGGAAATGTCTTTGAATTGTTATTTGCAATCAAAAAATGCACAAATTTGCCTTGAAAAAGTTTTAAATCCAATAAGTCTCAAATTCTCAATTTTAAGCCTCCTTTATGAAAAATTCAAACCCCAAATTCTCAATCCAAGCCCCCACCATGACAAGAGATGGTTTGGTAGTGCAAATGGCCCCATTTGAAGCAATTTTCATGTTGAAAAGATTTCCATTTGAAGTGTTCAAGTTGGTGAAATGGACCTATAGTTTTATGACCCATAATCTTACTTTCCCAAAATACCCCTGACTTGTAAACCTCATAACTTGAGTTCTACAAATCAGATGAAAGACTTCTAATACAATATGGAAAGCTAAGATCAAGACCTACAACTTTCATGTTGACCAAAAGTTGAGGAGAAACACCCTTCTAGTTCAAAACTGGCTTGGAAGTTGGTTGACTTTTGTTGACCAAAATCACATACCTCAAATGACGTGTAACTTGTCCGGATCATAACTTGAGTTTTATAAATCCAACCGAGGACTTATAGTACTCAAATTAAAGCTAAGAGAATGCTTTACAAGTTCTATGTTGGCCAAAAATTTATATGAGACTTTTATCTTGAGGTAGGTGGTCTTGAAGTCAGGCACTAAATAGGGGATTTTACCCTGAGAACCCTAACTTAGTAACTTCTCACACACTTAACCCTTGATGAAATGAACTTGAAATGATGTCTCATATGTCTTAGCACAACATCCCATGACCATAGAGACTTTGAATTGAGTTTCTATCTTCTTCAATTGCACAGTTGACTGAGGATTTACCAGATGAAAAACCCTAACTGTGATAATTTCAATTGTGGCTTGTTCCACTTCACACAACCACTTGCATAAGTTCCACAATGACCCTAAAGGCCCTCAATAAGCTTTCTTTACATCTCATACCCAAAATCATGCATTTACGAACCTTTGATGCTCTTTAGTTGGCCTCCCAGTTAGGAGTTGTCCCACACACATCCATCTGTTCTTTAACAAGACACTAACCACTTCAAGATGTCCTGATGACCACTCAAACTTGAGTAACAACCCCTTCTTAGGCTCCATGCCTTGAGAAGACTCCTCTTGAGGTGCACACTTTCTTGATCCCCTGTTCAATGCGATATGCTATGCAATACAAATGCTAGAACGAAAATGAAATGAAACATAAACTAAGTTAAGAAAAGGTTGAGCAAATTTTGGGGTGCAACAACTGCCCCTATTCAAACGACTTGGACCTGAAGGAGTGAAAAGAGAACGGATTTCACATAATCAAGTTAAAAGATGGTTGAATACGAAAGAACCCGGAAATTTGCCAACCGCAGAAAATCCGAATATAGCAAAACTGATCTCAAAGCCACCCTGTTGGGGAAAGAGAATACAAACGTCAAAACGGCGCCATGGTCTGGATACCGTACTGGAAAAAGGTAACGATCCAAGTTACCGGAGTCTGGATACTCCACAAAAATCAAAGCTTGAATACTCAACATAACTCTGAGTCTGGATACTCAAAGATTAGAGCCCGGATACTCGATAAACGCAAAACTAGAGCCTGGATGCTCGGTAAACAGTGAACTAGAGCCTGGATGATTGGTAATAAATATGAGTCTGGATACTCAATATCTGGATCTTGGATGCTCGATGAATCGGAGCCTGGATGCCCAAGAAACACAAATTGGAGCCTGGACGCTCAAAAAACACATCTGAGTCTGGATACTCAATGAATAAAGTTGAGTCTGAATACTCAAAAACCTGAGCCTGGATGCCCAATGTAATCTGAGCCTGGATGCTCTATGCAAACAACCTAAGTCTAAATACTCGGTTAATAAATATGAGCCTGGATACTCAAAAATCTGAGCCTGGATGCTCAACGAATAAACTTGAGTCTGAATACTCAAAAACTGGAGCCTGGATGCTTGATGCAATCTGAGTCTGGATGCTCTATGCAAATAGAAATATACTTACCATGATCTGGATATCCTACGAGTTCGAGTCAAACGACGTTGCTGGGAAACAAAATTAGCCGTGGTCTGGATACCACATAGGCTGAGAAAACATTACGTGCCAAGGTATGGATGCCACACGGCGATAGGAGATAACACAATTACTGTGACCTGGATGTCACGAAGCATCAGATGAACTACCATGGTCTGGATACCATAATTGTCATCGCCGGAGTCTGGATACTCAATGGAGAAGGTACAAACAAGATTCATCAGGGTCTGGACACCCGACTGACTTTACCGGAGTCTGGATACTCGACGGAGAAAGCGTAATAAAACGAGCATAAGCCATGGTTTGGATACCATAAGACACAAACACACTTGCTGTGATCTGAATATCACAAAAGGAATTTGACCGGAGTCTAGATACTCAACGGATCAAGAAAATACCTGTTGGAGAAAATACCGGAGTCTGGGTACTCAACGGAAGAAGCAAATTAATATCAGTCGCCGTGGTCTGGACACCACAACCATCTTTACCGGAGTCTGGATACTCGACGGAAGAAGGAAAACTTCATCAACTGGGTACGGGCCGGAGTCTGGATACTCAACGGGGAGAAGTGATCATCACCATACTTATCATGTCCCACTCAAATCCAAAGATACTGTTGGGGAATAACATGAGCCGGGGTCTGGATACCATGCGGGCTAAGAGATCACATAGTCTGGATACCAAGGGAAAATCAAACCTCCAAAGAGACACCTGAAACAAAGGGATAACAACCTGGTCTATGTTTCACATGCAAATGTTTGAAAATGGCGTAATGCTCCATACGAAATAGAAATGCTACGCATTTGGGTAGATGCTATGCACACATGCAGATGCATCAGAACTGAAACAGCAAAATAAATGCCAGGGAAAAGGAAACCATCCCGTCAGGAACAACAAACAACCCTGTAGGGAACGACTTACCCATGCCAATAACAATTGGACTTACACCAAAAGGGCCTCGAAAGGCTCACATACCGGGGATAAAGTTCATACAAGAACAGAAAATCCAAAACTAAACCGAGGATGCAGATCACCACTTGCTGAGGTGAATGTCCGAGATGACACCCCGGAATACAAAATCTTCTGGAGAACAGATAACTCACCGAGTACTTAAAACGAACAGGCTAAACACCCTAACTTACCTGATAGAGAACAAAACTTCTATCGGATGCCCCAGTTTGTACCGCTGAAAGCCAAGTTCCTTCAATCAGACTGAGTAAGAGGGAGAAATACCAGGCCACTACTGGGGAAAAACTGGCACCTACTTGTGGGGATACGCCCAAATTTCGACTCGCTGGGGAATGAACACAACTCGTACTCTGCGGGGATTAAAAGCACACTGGCCGACTGCCAGGGAAATGCTGAACACTACATGTAACTCTATTGGGATAGAGATACAACCTCGATTACTGGAGAACAACACTTTCTGGTGGGAGAGATGAATCCATCCATATTCATAAACCTTGCCCCAAGGGTAACAACCCTGCAAAAGACAAACAGATAAGACAACCTATACAACAAGCATATCTTGGTCATCATCCATGACATTGTTCAATTAATATTAAAGTTTTAGTGATTATCGGCCAAGGCCTGCAAGTTTATGTATGCAAGTTCATCAAAAACATCGGGCGTTTTTCACAAACAAAACAGTAAAAGCATAAAAATAAAGCACACAAACAAAGTACTGAATAATATATGTTTATTGATAAACGGCCTGTGAATAGGCAAAGTTTTTACAACAGATGCAACTCCTGAAAAGAGGAAGTTGCGCAAAAACTACAAGTATGCATAAAAGCAAATACAAAAGTGTACATTTTAAACAAAAAGTACAACAATGTCGGCAATGTGGCATAGACGAACACCATGAGCTGATTCCTCTATGACTCGCTTGACCCTGCCGCTTTCCCGATGCTTTGTCTTCGGAAGAGATTGATTCGGATTAAACGGCCCTCAGGTTCTCCCAATCCACTAAGCAATGAAGTTCATACGCAGACTGCAGTCATTTGCTTTTCAATCCCTAACTTTTGCCTGAACCGCCCTTTTGGGTTTTCGATTCACCGGGATACCCATTTTTGCCAAAGTCGCCTTTTCAGGTTTTCAACTTTACGGGTTTACATCTTTTTTCAATTTTTATCCCTAATTTTTGCCCGAACCCTTTTTCTTCTTTTTTTTTATGGTTCACCGGGATGCCCCATTTTTGCCTGGACTTTTTCTTTTTGTGTCCAGCGGGTTTCTTTTAAGCAAAGTTTTTTTTAACTGCGTCTGCATTCACTAGGGATGCAAAGTCCTCACCGTCCATGGTGGATAATACTAAGGCTCCTCTAGAGAAAACCTTTCGTACAACAAATGGATCTTCATAATTGGGAGTCCACTTGCCCATGTGATCTGACTGTGGCGGGAGAATCTTTTTCAGCACAAGATCGCCCGTCTGAAAGCTTCGAGGGCGCACCTTCTTATCATAAGATTTCTTCATCCGACTCTGGTACAAACGACCATATGCAGTTGATGCTAGCCTCTTTTCGTCCATCAGACTAAGTTGATTCAATCTATTCCTGATCCATTCTGCCTCATCAAGTTTTACGTCAACCAAAACCCTTAAAGAAGGAATCTCAACCTCTAGCGGTAGGACAGCTTCCATACCGTACACTAGTGAGAAAGGAGTTGCCCCGGTTGATGTGCGTACTGTTGTACGATAACCGTGCAAGGCAAAAGGTAACATTTTATGTCAATCTTTGTATGTAACAACCATCTTTTGGACTATCTTTTTAATGTTCTTGTTGGCCGCTTCGACAGCGCCATTCGTCTTTGGCCGATAGGGTGATGAGTTGTGATGTTCAATCTTAAAGCTCTGGCATAGCTCCTTCATCATCTTATTGTTCAGATTTGAACCATTGTCAGTAATGATTCGCTCAGGGATTCCATATCTGCAGATGATGTCCTTCTTTATGAATCTTGCCACCACTTGCTTGGTCACATTAGCATACGATGCTGCCTCTACCCACTTGGTAAAGTAATCGATGGCTACCAGAATAAAATGGTGTCCGTTGGAAGCAGTGGGCTCGATCTTTCCAATCATATCGATGCCCCACATGGAGAACGGCCAAGGGGGTGACATTACATTCAAAGGGCACGGCGATACATGAATCTTATCAGCATAAATCTGGCATTTATGACATCTCTTCGCAAATTTGAAACAATCCGACTCCATTGTTAGCCAAAAATAACCAGCTCGTAGAATCTTTCGATTCATGGCATGTCCGTCGGCATGCGCACCAAAAGTACCCTCATGGACTTCTTCCATAAGCAAGCTTGCTTCCTTTTCGTCCACACACCTGAGTAGTACCAGATCATGATTCCTCCTATACAGCACACCATCTGGGTTGAGGTAGAAGTTTCCAGACAATCTCCTAAGAGTTTGCTTATCCTGGGTCGATGCCCCTGGTGGATACTCTTGGTTCTTAAGGAAATTCTGGATGTCATGAAACCACGGTTTACCATCAGAAGCTCCCTCAATAGCAAATATGAAAGCGGACCTGTCGAGGCGTGAGATAACAATCCTTGGCGCTTCATTCCAAAAATTGACCTTGTACATTGAAGCCAGGGTAGCCAAAGTGTCTACCATTTGATTCTCCGCTCTTGGCACATGGTGGAAGTCTACACGGTCGAAAAACGGTAACAGTCTTCTTGCATAATCCTTATAAGGGATCAAATTGGGCTGTCGAGTTTCCCATTCTCCTTCAATCTGATTAACAACTAACGCTGAATCTCCATATACATCAAGATTCTTGATCCTCAGATCAATAGCTTCTTCCAAACCCATGATACATGCTTCGTACTCGGCCTCATTGTTGGCACAAGGGAAAGTTAATCTGGTAGTGAAAGGGATATGTGTTCCATGGGGGGGGGGGGTTGTGATAATTTCCCCAATTCCGCTACCATACGAATTAACTACACCATCGAATATCATCTGCCATGGAGATCCCCTCTCTGGTCCTTCAGTGGGTAATGGCTCATCACAATCTTTTGCTTTCAAGTACATAATGTCCTCATCCGGAAATTCAAATCTCATCGGTTGGTAATCATCAATTGGTTGTTCGGCCAGGTATTCTGACAGAACACTCCCTTTAATGGATTTTTGGGAAACGTACTGGATGTCGTATTTTGTCAATACCATTTGCCATCTGGAAATCCTTCCAGAAAGTGCCTGCTTTTCAAAGATATATTTAATCGGATCCACCTTCGAAATTAGCATGGTTGTATGATTGAGCATGTACTGTCTTAAACGTTTGGCCACCCAAGCAAGTGCACAACACGTTTTTCAAGCATTGAGTAGCGGGATTCACAGTCTGTGAACTTTTTACTCAAGTAGTAAATCGCATGCTCTTTCCTTCCTGTCTCGTCATGTTGACCGAGAACACAACCCATACTATTCTCCAGAACCGTTAAATACATGATTAATGGTCTTCCAGCCACTGGGGGTATCAGTATCGGAGGCTCCTGCAAGTACTGTTTTATTCTGTCGAATGCTCTTTGACAATTTTCGTTCCAGACCACCGCATGATCTTTCTTTAACAGCTTAAACATTGGTTCACACGTGGCCGTTAGATGAGATATAAACCGAGCGATGTAGTTCAACCTCCCTAAGAAACCACAAACCTCTTTTTCAGTCTTTGGTGCTGGCATTTCTTGAATAGATCTTATTTTTGCAGGATCTACCTCGATTCCTTTTCTGCTGACAATAAACCCCAATAGCTTTCCGGACTGAACTCCGAAAGTGCACTTATTTGGATTCAACCTCAATTTGAACTTCCTCAACCTCTCAAACTGCTTCAATAGATTGACCAAATGTTCTTCCTCCGTCTGAGACTTGGCGATCATGTCATCAACATAAACCTCGATCTCATGGTGAATCATATCATGAAACAAAGTTACCATTTCCTGCTGATAGGTTGCCCCTGCGTTTTTCAACCCAAACGACATCACTTTATAGCAAAATGTTCCCCACGGTGTAATGAATGTCGTCTTCTCCATGTCCTCTGGTGCCATCTTTATCTGATTATAACCAGAGAAGCCATCCATAAAGGAAAACACCGAGAATTGAGTCGTATTGTCAACCAATACGTCAATGTGGGGGAGCGGGAAATCATCTTTTGGGCTTGTCCTATTCAAGTCTCTATAATCAACACACATTTGTACCTTACCATCCTTCTTAGGTATGGGTACAATGTTGGCGACCCATGGAGGGTAAGTTGCCACGGCTAAAAATCCAGCGTCTAACTGCTTTTGAACTTCTTCTTTGATTTTTACCGCCATGTCTGGTCTCGTCCTCCTAAGCTTCTGCTTGACGGGTGGACATTCTTCCCGAAGTGGCAATTGATGAACCACAATGTCAGTATCAAGCCCGGACATATCTTCGTAAGACCAAGCAAAGATGTCATTGTACTCTCGAAGCATCTCTATCAACCTTTGCTTGACGTCTTCTTGCAATGCAGCCCCTATCCTAACATTTCTAACAACCTCCTCAGAACCCAAGTTGACGATCTCAATCTCTTCTTCATGAGGCAGAATGACCTTTTCTTCCTGTCTTAAGAGTCTAGCCAATTCCTCAGGCAAGTCTTCATCCCTATCAATCTCTTCTTCAGCTTGGAATACCGGGTTGTCAAAGTCGAAGCGAGTCATAGAAGATTCTTGGTCGGTGTCATCTGCAATGATATGAGACCTGCAATGAAAATGGTTAAGTGCTTCAAATGATATGCAAACAAACACATTGCCATTTTATTGTTAAAGATAAAACAAGAAAAACAGAGATCTCAAAATTTGAATGGAAAAAACGCCCTTTGATTAATAGATGAAACAGTTTTCAAACGTAAACAAGACAAGCCCTGAAATAACAAACTACTATGCTCCGGGTAGAACATAGGGTCGTACAATAATTGAAAAACAAAGTATTATTGTTCATTGGTCACTTGGACAAATTCTTCGATGGACCAGTTGTATAGGCGTTGTCCTGGAAGGCATGGCTTGATCCAAGCATCCATGTCGCAGTCGCTGTCTCCAGCTTCGTCCTCTGAAATGACGTTGAGCTGCTCGAAGAAAACACCCCCGCTGGTGAACCTGATTGGCCCCTTAAACTTCGGTGCATTCTGTGAAGAGGATGGGTGGTACCCCAAGCCAAACTTGTCTTGCTTTTGAGGGATATTGTTGCACCCCAAAATTTGCCAAACATTTCTTCACCTAGCTTGTGTTTCATTTCATTCACATTAGCATTATCATTTGCATTTCATTGACATGTGTGCAGGAGATCAAGAGGTATGATTACCAATTAAGAGTTATACAAGACTATGAAGCTAGCTAAGAAGGTTATTCAAGTGCTCAAGGGTTGATATCCTTGTCAGAGAAGTTGAAAGAGCCTCAGAAAGAGTGGTTGAAACCAAGTGTGTAAGTCTCCTAACTTGAGAGTTGTGGGAAGTCATCGGATGATTATGAAGCCATGAAGTTAGACTTGAGGTCTTGAGAGAGCTCATGAGAAGTGTTGAAGATCACTTTGAGGCCTAGACAGGTCATTGTGCAAGAATAAGAAGCCTTAGCCCTGATTGGTGCAGCTAGGGTTTGACTGGGTCAACCCTAAGTCAACTGAGGATTTGAAGAAGGTTGAGACCTAATTCAAGAGCCATGTGATCATGGATTGATACATTGAGATGTTATAAGGATGATTCCAAGGTTAACTCATCATGATTGAAGAGTTTGAGAAGTTTCAGGCTAGGGTTTCTAGGACTTGACAGTGTAAAATCCCCTAGTTTGACCCCTATCTTCAAGGCCATTTAACTCAAGATATGATGGTCATCTCACCTTGACCCCAACATGATTGTTGTAGGGCATGATCTTAGCTTTAATTTGAGTACTAGAAGTCCTTGATAGGATCCATAAAACTCAAGTTATGAGCCAGACAAGTTACAATTCATCTGAGGCATGTGAATTTGGAGCTTGAAAGTTACCCAACTTGCATGACACTTTTGCTCTAGAAGGATGATTCCTATGAACTTTTGGTCAACATGAATGTTGTTCCTTATTCCCTTAGATTTCTAAAGAGTACTAGAAGTCCATGATTGGATTTGTAGAACTCAAGTTATGGCTTTGACAAGTCAAGGGTATTTTGGGTATTTAGACATTACATGTCATTTTGAATCATAAGTCAATTTCACCATCTTGCAAGCCTCAAATGGATTTTTGTTCAACATGAAAGTTGTTCAAAATGATGTTTTTAGCTTGTATAAGTATCAAGGGTCCATTGATATGTATTATATCAAGCATTGGTGGAAGAAAGTTCATATAAACACCATTTTAATGAATTAAGATGAGAAAATTCAAAACAATTGAGAATAACATGTTTTCAAGTCAAATTTGTAGTCATTTTGAATGGAATTGATGTTCTAAGGAGATTTGCATTATTAAATTTTTGATTTGAAGTCCATAACATGGCCATTTGGAAGGTTGCTTCACAAATAAGAAACACATCTCACACACTCCATATGTTGAAATCAAAGGAAGGAGACCACATCACTACATTCCACAAGGCTTAAGTGAATGGTTTGGAATGAATTTGGATAATGAACAAGGCTTGAAGGTGGATATCAACATTGAAAATTTGGAAGAGAGGTGAAAATCCAAAACTCATGAATGGGCCTGGTTTGGGCCTCTAATCCATTGAAACAGAATATAAATAGGATTTAGAACAGAATTGGAAGGTTATGATGATCATTTTCGTGGAGAAGCCATTGGAGAGAAGTGAAGAAGCAAGCTTGGAATTGAAATTTCATTTTTGAGAATCAAGAGTTTTTAACCAGAATTGAGCATCAAGAAGCATTCACCATTGATCACTAGAGATTTCTGGACGATTTGGAAGAGAATTGAGGCTTGAATCCATTGCAATCCAAGTTCAAAGCCAGGTTTTAACTTCTTGAAATCTCTCTCTGACTATGTGTTTTCAATGAACTAGAAGCATGCGGTTAGGTTCTATTCATGATCTAGATGGATTTTGGATAGTTAATTTCAACTTTAGGGACAATTTAGGGTTGATTTCATTTTCGGTTGAGATTGATATCTCACGATTCTTGCGTTTTTAGAGCGAATAGATGCTATGGTTGAGTTCCTGGTGAAATTCTGGTCAAGATCCATGTAGAACTCGTGGCGAGTGGTTGGCTATAGATGAAGTTAGGGTTGCGTGATGGTGGCCGGAAAAGCCACCGGCGATGGTCTGGTTCGCACGTGCAGAGGGAGATTTGCAGAAATTTAAAAGGTAGGAGAGATAATCTTAGCCATCCACGCGTGTTGAAGACTTGACCTGGTCCCTCAATCCAAGCGTTCTGAACACGCCACGTACACCTCCATCCAAACGCAGCGTTTGGTTTATTGAACTTCAAACTTTGCTTGCTTCGCTGTGTAAACCAAGGAGGAACAAGTTCGATTCTCACGCGTGCCTCTTTTTCTTTCATTTTTTGTGAACTGAATTGAACATGAGGAATTCATAGGCGTTGGGCTTAGCAGGCTTATACTATCACCACCCCCAATTCAGGCCCAATGTGTTTCTACAACGTGAAAGGGTTACTCAGTGCACCCCCTCCTGGCTTATTTTTCTTGGCTGAATTGATATTCAGATGGGCCTCACGCCCAGTTGCTATCCTCACCCCCATTATGCTGGGCCCAAGCGAACTAGTTGAAATCAGTTGTTAATTGCACCCTCTGTTCATCTTTTCTTGTGATATTGTTTTATTATTTTTGTGCATTTCATGGTAGTTTGAAAACAATTCATAAAAAATAGGAAAATAGGTCAATTAATTCCAGGTTTTTTCCCCCTGATTCATGATTGAATCTAGAATTTTATTGAATAAAAATATTAGGAAAATCATGCATTTTCAATTGTTGTGCATTTTTTACATTTTGTTTGATAATAAAATTGCCATGGTTGATACCTCTGTTTGATGATTTTAGTGTGAGCACTTGGTGATGATTTTTGGCTTGATTTTTTGTGTGTGATTAGTTTAGACATGTATTCTCCCATAGTATTTTTCTCACATTTTTGTGATGAAATTAGGTGTGTTTTTTAGGTTAGAACTTTAGGTGCTTCCTTTTAGGGTTTAGGTTTAGTACCTTGTAGTGTAGAATTTATTTCTAGGTCTTATTTGAAGATTTGATCTCTGGAATTAACATGGTAGAGTCATGATTGACATAGGTTCCCATAGTTATTTTTGTAGGATTTTACAATTAGTTTTAGTATTTTAGTTAGGATTAACTTTAGTACTAGGTTTTAGGTGATCCTAACTTGCTAACTCAACTAGAATGACTTCTTTAGTTCCCTTAGATTAGGGTGTTGCTTCTCTTGCTCTTGGATGATGATGAATACATGTGTGGGCTGATGTGGAATGCATGGTGGAGCTTGGACTTGAAGATTGCTCTCACTTTTGTGTAGTTTGTTTAGGGTTAAGGATTAGGGTTTTAGGGAGATCTCTTAGAATAGATTTTCTTCCTTCATGAAACATGGAAGGTGTTGATCACTTCCATTCCTCCCTATGATGTAAGGTCCCATTGTGAAGGCCCCATCCCTCCTTTGGTAGGATGAGTGGCTCCTCAAAAATTGGTAGAACCTTTGAGGGTTCCTATCCTTGATGGTGGAGTGCTTAGAGGTGATCTTTGGTCTTCACTTTGCTTCTCCCTATCCCCACCTTGCTCTTGTTAGATGAATCTTTCTTCCTTGCTAGAGGATGGAGTTCCTTGCTAGAAGACTGTAGATGCTAGAGGTTGAACTTCTCCTTTGTTTAAAGACTGCCTTTGGAGCTGAAGCTTGAAGATCAAGAAGAACAAGTTGACACTTGTGAAGAAGATCAAATTGAGATTGAAGAAAGAGCTGAAGCTTGAAGAAGATGAAGAACAAGTTGATACTTGTGTGTGATGCATTGAAGGCTTGAAGAAGCAAGTTGATACTTGCTATTGAATATGAAAGCCTTAAGGAACAGTTACAGACTGAGGACTAAGCTGCTGTCAGAGGATTGCTTTGCTGTGAAGCTGTAGAAGCTGTTGATTTGCTTTCTTGATTGCCTGTTTTCTTTATGTGCAACTGTATTGATGTGACTTGTTTAATTTGCTTGATGCATTAGAATAAGTTCATGTTTAGATTCTTTTAAGCTAGGAGCATGATTGCACTAGAGGTTGAGTTGCTCCCTCTGCTTGTATTTTTACTGTATGGCTTTGCTTGCGGGTATTCGGTAGAGCCTAGCTCCCTTGCCTATGTGGTTTGTGGTTTGTGATTTGCTTGATGGCATTTTATTTCTTCTGTATGGTTGCAGTTATTCATATCTGGCTTGAGGTTGAGATGAGCTTGTGGAGGCTGATGCCCCACACACATTTCCTCCCTCACTTGCATTGCATGCATTTTACAATCGTTTATTGCTTACTGTTTAAGTTGATGCTTTATCTGTTTCTGTTTATCATTGACATGATCCCCTAGGAATCTCACTTCCTTTGATAAGGAAGTGATGATTAGAACTTTAGGTTAAAACCTATGCATGATAACTTCTAGGAGTTCCCTGTTTCAAACCTCAACCATAGGATGAATCCTTGGCATGACAACTGTTAGGACTTGATAGTCTCCCCTTAGTTGAGCCTGTTCTCTCTTCTCATCTCAAACAACAGTAAAAAACGTAATAAAGGCAAGTTAGTATAAGCGCGATACGAGCCTTAAGCTACTTGGGTAATGATAATTGAGCGGCATCTTCTCAATTGTCTAGAATGTTTAGTATACGTCCTTTGGACGATATGCGACGCATTCGTTCCTAGGTCATAGTCTCTATTGTTGCACAAACTACAGACAACTAAAAAACAGTTCTTCCGTAAAAGACAGAAAATGAACTTCAAACCTTTTTGCCCCGTGGGCCCATAATTCAAAGGAAGCTTTTCTGAAGAAAAGAGTGTCGTTAACTCTCAGTTCTACCACGAACGGCAACGCCTAAGTCTCCAAGGGTCGAGCTGCGTACATCCAACTACTGGAACTGTTTGTTAACCCTACTCGATAAAACAAATGAATCTGAACCCCCGCAATCCGTATTATCCCGAACTACGTAAGCTATGATCTCTCATATCTGTTGAGAGTACGTAGGCACAATACTGATGTATTGGCGAGCCACCTTCCCTGTAACCTGTAGTTAGTCGAACTACGTTGACTCTAATTTCTCGTTCCAGACGGGAATACGTAGGCATAAAGTGCGACGCTTTGCCGAGTCATTTTCTTTTCTTTTCAGACCAGCCTTGATAGGTAGATAGATAAAACCAACCCGTCAGATAAACACAACAAGCGTGGATCCCATCGAGTACGATGGACGTGAGAGGTGCTAATACCTTCCCCTTGCGTAACCGACTCCCGAACCCAGACAACGGTTGCGATGACCTTGTCTTATACCTTTTCATCAGGTTTTTCCGATCGTTTCCTTTCCCGTTCTGAGGGATAAATAACGAAAGGTGGCAACTCTTCTGTTTTTCCGACACCTTATTTTCGCGGTAGCGACAAATATCAATCACTTGTCCCCATCCCTGTGCTGAGCCAGTTTGTACCACCGCTTGCGCTTCTTTGAAAGAGGACATAGCCACCTCAGGCTCTTTTCTCACCACTGGCGCCTTATCCTTCAGCTGAACAGTTTCAAACGCTTGACACAGGGTCTCATGAATTTCCCCATCTACCTCAACATACTTGAAAGAAGACATGTGACTAACCATGATGTCTTCTTCTCCGCATACTGTCACAACACTGCCACCGACCATATATTTCAACTTCTGATACAGAGTCGATGTGACAGCCCCAGCTGAGCAGATCCATGGTTTGCCTAACAAACAGCTATAAGCAGGCTGAATGTCCATGATATAAAATACAACATCAAAAACTTCTGAGCCCACTTGGATAGGCAAAGTCAACTCATCGAAGATAGACCTCCGAGTACCATCGAAAGCACGTACAACCAAATCACTCGGTGTACAGGTAATGCCCATAGTATCCAGCTTCATAAGTGCTTTCTTCGGCAACACATTCAAAGATGACCCTGTGTCAACAAGGACATGAGACATAACCGCTCCTCTACATTCAACAGAAATGTGCAGCGCATAATTGTGGTTTCTGCCCCTTGGCGTTAATTCTGGATCTGTGAATCCAAGGCCATTTCCCGCCCTTACATGCCCAATAACCCCTTCAAGCTGATTTACTAATATCTCTTGAGGCACAAAAGCGGTGCTCAATACTTTCATCAGTGCATTTCTATGAGCTTCAGAACTCAACAACAGCAATAAAATCAAAATTTTAGAAGGTGCCTGCTGTAAGTGCTCGACTATCTTGTAGTCGCTTTTGCGTATCAGCCTCATGACTTCCTCCATATCATTCTCCAAAGATCCTTTTTCACCAGACTGGGTAATTTCTTCAATTACCATCTTACCCTTCCCTTTATCTGCTTTCTCAGCCACTACTTCGGGCGATGCAAAGATTCTGCCGCTTCGGGTGATTGGCGCTGCTCCCACAACATTCTCTGCAGACTCCACAGGAAAACTCTTCAAATCTATCTTCTGACCGTTACAATACACCTCAGCCCCATAATTCCATGGGATGGCTTTGGTGCTCTCATAAGGCACAAGTCCTGCTTTGGTAATGGTAATTGTTGGTGGCCTAGGAGGCGCTGAAATAGTTATAGTCTTATATGGGATTGAGATTGTAGCGACCTCATCCCCCTCTTCATTCACTTCCTCAACAGGTTTCTTTTCTGCAGTCCGCTCAAACTATAACTTCCCCCCGTCTATCAGTCCTTGGATACATCTTCTCAGATCAACGCATCCCTCGGGATGACTTAAGCAATTAACACAATCCTCATTACAGCTTGGGAATACACCTCCTCCCAGCAACTTGTCCTTCACAAACTTCAATGGAGTCTTCAATTCATTCACATCCATTATCAAGTCTAAACCTTCCTCCACCAAAATAGCATCAACCCTAGCCTGCCCATGGTTTGGCATAGGGTTCTGCACAACATTAGGTGCATCATGAGAAAAATTTATCGCTTTACTATTAATGAGATCTTGCAACTTGTGTTTAAAAGCCTTACAATCGTCAATAGAGTGACCTGGCGCCCCAGAGTGAAATTCACAACGTGCATTTGTGTCATAGCCGGGTGGGGGATCACCAGTCAAAGGAGCAAGAGTCCTTTTCTGAATTAATTGTAGCTGCAATAAAGTCTGAAGCACCTGAGAGTAGGGCATTGGTGGAGTGCCAATACTCTATTCGGCCTGGCCCTATCAGGATACCTCCTATAACCTTGCTGGTTTTGCTGTTGTGGCTGATACTGTCTTTGCTGTTGTTGTTATTGTTATGGTCTTTGTTGCTGTGGCACAGGAATAGTGACACTAGCCACTTGCTGTTGGCGATATTGGTTCTGGGGCTGACCCCTTCCTCTTCCTCTAGAATTTGCCACTGAACTGACGTCGCCTTCACGCTTCTTGTTTCCAAACATCTTTTTTCCTCCTCCTCCAGCTGAGGGTACCTCTCCCACCTGAATCTTCCCAAGCTTGATACCGTTCTCCACTCTTTCACCAGTGATTATCAAATCTGAGAAGCTTCCGGACATACTGCTTATCAGTTTTTCATAATACACCCCTGGTAGAGTAGCAACGAACATGTCTACCAACTCCTTTTCTACCATTGGTGGCTGCACTCTAGCAGCAAGCTCTCGCCACCTCTGGGCGTATTCTTTGAAGCACTCGTTACTCCTTTCAGAGAGGTTCTGCAACTGAACTCTGTTGGGTGCAAGGTCACTATTGTATTGATAGTGCCTTACGAAAGCCTCAGCTAATTCCTTCCAGCTGCGGACGTTTGCAGGCTCCAACCCCATGTACCACTCTAAAGAGGGGCCAGACAAACTATCCTGGAAAAAGTGCATCAGGAGTTTTTCATCGTCCGAGTACGCGAACATCTTTCTGTAGTATGAGCGCAGGTGGACCCTCGGGCAAGTAGTGCCTTTGTACTTATCGAAGTCGGGCACTTTGAACTTATGAGGCACTCTTAAGCCTGGGATCAGCCCCAGGTTGGACATATCTAGCCCCATGGAATTCTGGCACTCCAGAGATTGCATCTTTTCTTCAATCATTTGAATCCTTCTGTCAACCTCAGAAGGTCCTGCAGCATTCACAAACCTATGAGTGAATATATCCTCTTGCCGATCCTCGTTCCATGTATGGTCCAAACTACCATGAATGCCACCCGTAGTATCAAAACCGAAGCCATTCCCATTTCCATTACCCCCATCAGCAAAGCCACCACGATTAAGACCTGTTGTATTCCCAACACCAGTAGTGTGTCCATCCCCTCTAGCAGTAGGGATGACTAAAGTTGGTATTGAATTGTCCCCCTGAGGGATTTCAGTCCGAGTATGGTTATGAGGAATCCCACCATGTAGTACCCCATCCTCATCAACTCGTGTCAACAGGGGTTGTACCATAGTCTGAAGTTGAGCGTGCCCAGTAGCAACTCCTTGCATCAAATCCATCAGCTGTGCAATGCGGTCCCTCATTTCTTGCATTTCCACTTGCATTTGATCCATTATCCTTCTCTGATTACCTCTAGTACCGTAGCGGTAAGTTGTCTGATCTGCAATCTTGAAACACTAGTGGCACAAGAAACAAGATAAGGTTAACAATTCTGATGCACCTGCAAATGCGAGAAATATGCTAAAATGCAGACATGTATTTATGCAAATAGGGACATTTCCCCCCCGACTCTAGTTTCGCGATAACAACCAAGACGATGGAGAGCCCCGCAGGCAAGCACATAATAGAAACTCCTCATATATAAACAAAAGCCTATAGGTAAAGTATAAACAGCAAATGAGTACAAACAGAAAGGGACCTCAGCCAACAAGTCTGGTGATGGTCCATACAAAAGTCTACGCTACAGAATACAAAGAAATGAAATCAAATTGGGTGGCGAGACTGGAAATCCTTCAACAGCGCCTGTGTATCCGGATGATCTGGCCTAGTGAGCAAACCAGGTATGAGCAACTCCTGCTGACTGATAGTAGACGGAAGATCCTCAACCGAGTCCTCCTTCCCAACAGCCTCCTCGAGCCTACGCCTCTTAGCACTAGCCTCCTCTCTATGCTCCTCCAAGGTTGCAAGCGCTTCATATAATTTGCAATCACTATGTCTTCTGAGTGCGGCTTCCTTTGAGATCTCCTCATCTTTAGCTTTGAGCTGGGCCTTCTGTTTGATGATATGTGTTGCACCCCAATTTTTGACCTTAAGATTTCCCCTCGTTGTGCATTCTCTTCCTTGTGTGTTATTTTTATTGTTTTGTATGTATGCTTATTATCACTAACTAGCTCATGCAGACACGTGTGAATGTTAGACAAAACTTGGTATTCGTTCTCCCAGCTATGTATCCCAAGGCATACCCTTCTGTTTTTCCTAAAGTTTCCCGCTGTTTTGTTTATCTCATTCCTCAGAGGCCTCAATGAAAATCTCAAGGTTCCTTAAGGATGTTACTACCATTCTACTCGTCAGATCAAAGGGGCCTTGGTGGGTTCAATGAAAGTCTTCTCATTCATAATACAAGATGGTGATAAGATCAAGAATCGTTGGAGATCTACAATGTCATCAAATTCCTTGAAGTTATTCCCGACGAGAGGTTTGAAATCAGGATCGTGAGTGCAAATAGTTTGGCTGCAAATATTGGTTTAGTTTGGCTGCAATGGTTCAGTATCCATTGGAATGGTCTTAGGCCCCGGTTGTTGCCGAAGGGCGATCCAAATTCTTACATTTATGTTATGTTTTTAGAAAAGAATCCAAGTATGTAATATCAAGTCTTCTGGACCAAGGATAAATTCAACTTACCCCGTTTGGCTCAGACCATGCAAGCCGTGTGGTTAATTTCGTAATACATAGAAGAGTGGAAGTATAAAGTGATTTATTAAAAGAGCAGCAAGCTGTTTAAAGTTTTACAGTTCCATATTAATTTGTTTGAAAAGAGAAACTCCTAACTAGTGCAACCATACAATTGGCAGCCTAAGGCCATACAAGGCTTTTAATATAATAACTTTCTACAAGAAACTATATCTTCGTTGGCAACAGTACTTGGTCTGCATTCATCCATGAATGCTTCGCATCTAGCGATGCCTCCACTTCTCCTTGGCTTCTAAATCTCCCGTACGACTTTGTTCGATCAATACTTCCAAGAGCACCTAGCAAACAGAGATAACATACAAGGTCCAATCATAAAATGCCGGCGACCGTTGCTAGCAGAATTTTGTTACAAGCAGAAGAAAAGGCTGCCACAACCTGCAAATCAAGAAATCACCCCCTGCAAAAAAAACAGAAGCATCAAATACTAAGCATTACCAAGTGCAAAAGTGCAAAAGTACGGAGTCGTCACCTGGTGCGAATCACATCCGTTATCATTCCTGCAGCAACACAATTGATGTCTTAATACGAATTTGAATATGCTCAAGTCAGAATTCAACATTATCCATCAAACCTGTTAAAGATTGAAAACAGTGGAAAATAATGAAGGACTAACTCATGTATGGGATATATTTCTTGCTACAGATTCTCGAACGACACCGCACCAGCTAAGGGTACAAATATGATGCAATTTTTCGAAATCATACCTGAGTTGAGGTGCATCACCATTGGATTTTCCTATCCACGTCAAGACAAGGCCGCTTGACACTTTGTTCCAATCCATCAATAGGCTTGTACTTGCAAAAGAGAATGTCATCATTATGAAATGGAAAAGGAAAGGCCATAACGGTTGGTATGGAGTTCATAAACATCCTACTCAAATTGCAAATTTAATCAAATACCTCAGACGGTTTGCAGAGGATCACAACATGAAAGATTGGATTGAGACGGAATTTATGGGAAATTTTGATCCTATACAAACAAAGCGCGGGGGAAGATTAGAAGCATAAATCAGGACAGAATGTCTCCGAATTTAAGAACAGCAGGCCTTGTAGTTGCTTCACAATGCTTGTGTAAACCGCGGCTGCTGCAAACTGCATCATGACACGCCTACTGTGTTACCGGCACCGCAGACCTGTCAACAAAGGAGGAAGTAGTGTAAATGGACAAAAACTCCATATAATAATCTGAGATTATAAGCAAAATACTGGGAAAAATCAAAGATTTCCAGCTACAACTTCAAATGCAAAGAAGGGGGTTACATACCATATCAGACAGGACCCTTTAGCTACCGATCAAAACCAGGTTGTGGCAGCGGCAACGGCTTCACAATCAGTGACTTCTCAATCAGTGGTTGCAACCAGCGCAACTGGGCATATTTCAAAATAGCCACGTCCGACAGCTGCAAGTTAACAAAAGCAGTTAGCAGGCCTTTAGTTCGACACTGATAGAGAATCTCAGGAAGGTTTCAAAGGCAAATCTCACCATCAGGATTCACGCAGAAGATTGCATTTCATGATTGCTCCGTCTTGATTCCACTTTTATACTATTTCTCGCTCCATATTTCAACCTCAACAATTTGCAAACCAAATGCCACGGTTAATTAACCTTCAGAATACACAATGAATTAAAGAAGGAAGAACAATATATATACCGAATTTACTCCTCCTACGACGGTGATATACGAGCTTCTGCGCACCACTGTCCGAGCAAATTCCTTCATGCCTCTTTAACCTCTGTCAAACATATGCCAGAATTGATGAGAGGGGTATACGATTGATGAACATGTTTATATAATTTATTCTCCATAATTCGAGTTTAAGACTGTGGTACCTAGCATTTCTCCGAGCTCTCCAAGTGTGTCTAGCACAGTTGCCTTGTCAAGAACCACCTGAACTGATAACATAGAGACAGGAAGTTAATTAGTTGCTTCATTGTTTAAACTCAAGAGACAAAACCACGTTCTGTTTGATTTTTCAACAAACCTCTCTAGTACCCAATGATGATATCTATAAGACCTTAGACACAGGGTTACCAATGTGAAGAACATATTGTAACAACAAATGAGGGCTTCATCTCGAGCCTACCTGTTAACTGATACGCTCCGCGGGAATCAAGCACCCCGCCGCCAATTTGCGCAACTCCTACAACAAAACAAATAAATGGCACACATTTAGATTGCTGAGAAACAACTTGTAGTCGCGAAATAAAACAAGTTTCACAGAAGTGTACCCACTGCAATATCCGTGGGAGTTTTGTAGACCCTCCCCGTCAGAGTATTCACCCTTCGACAAATCGTTCTTGAATGGCAAAGCCCGCACGACCTAGGTTTTGAGGTTTCTCCAAGAGAATGACATTGCGCTTGATTTCATACTACATCCCAGCAGGAAGCGCAATGATTGAGAGGAACAGAGAGCACCATCTTGTTTGATCCAAAGACTTAAATACAGCTGTCGCTACTGCGAAAATCGGCGCCGACTATGACAGAAGAGTCGCCACCGTGTGTTATTTATCCCAAAATAGGGAAAGGAAACGCTCAGAGAAAACCTAACGCAAAAGGGAAAGGAATGGTCATCGCAACCAAATCCTGGATTCGGGAGTCGGTTACGAAAGGGGAAGGTATTAGCACCCCCTCACGTCCGTCGTACTCGACGGGATCCACGCTTGTTTTCTATCTAAGGGTGTGTTTATCTATCTACTCTAAAGGTTTGGTCTAAAAAGAAAAGAAAATGACTCGGCAAAGTATCGCACTTTATGCCTACGTATTCCCGTCTGGAACGAGAAATTAGAGTCAACATAGTTCGCCTAACTACGGGTTATGGGGGAAGGTTGCTCGCCGAGATGTCGCATCTCGTGCCTACGTACTTTCATACGGCATGAAAGATCATCGCAAAAGGGCTACGAAAGACACAAGTTTGTCTGACAGTTTTTTATCTCCTTATGAAAGGGTTTTCCAGATTAAGGGTCCAAGAGGACAAAAACAGAGTTTGAATGTTTGTTTGAGTCTTTTACGAAAGAACTGTTTTTTTTAGGATGTTTGCAATCTCAGTCGCACTAGAGACTATGACCCAGGAGTGAACGCTTCGTATGTCACCCAAAGGGTACCACACTAACATCCAGATTACTGGAGAGAGACCATCCACCAACCTTTTCCCAGATAGCTTAAGGCTCGTAACGTACGACTTCAATTAACCTTATTACTGTATTTTTGAATTGTTTTGAGATGAGAAGAGAAAGACGCCCTAAAACTATGGTTGAAAGGGAATCTACCTACAGTTATCATGCATGGTTTAGCAACCTAATGTATGTCATAATTCCCTCTTGCACAGAGGAAATTAGAGATCCTAGGGGAAAACAACAAAAGAAAGCAGGCAGTAAACAGTAAACAGTAAAATGCATGCTATGCAACAGTACAAGCGAGGCAAGGGAGTCCGGCTCAACCTCAAACCTAAGAAAACAACAGGCAAGGGGAGACAAGCTCCACCTCAAACCTAAAGTTAGGCAACACAAGTAAACAGACAATACAACAAAAGAAAAACAGAGGAAGCAGCCCAAGCAGCAACAACAATCTTCTACAGACAGCAATTTCAATCTTCAACAGCAGCTCTGGTCAGCAAAGTGGAATTGACAGCAAAGAAACTTCATCTTTAAGCTAGCTCCTATCTTCAAGCTTCTTCAACTCTTCATCTTCAAGCTCTAGCAAGCTCCACAAGAAGAGAAATCACCATTGGGATCAAGTTACAATGTTAAGAAACCTGATGAAAACCAAAGGAATTCATCTGGAACCAACATTAAAGAAAGTGCATCCTCAAAAGTTCTACTCATTAAGGCATTCCACTCATCCCTCCAAAGGAGAGATGGAGCTTCCTTAAGAGGACTTTGCATCATAGGATAGGACAGAAGCAAACAATGCATTCTATGTTTGATGAAAGAAGAAAGACTAGTTCTAGTGGCTCTTCCTAAAACCCTAATCCTATAAGCTTCTAAAAAGCTCCTAAAAAGAGGAAGAAGAAACCACTCCAAGCTCCACAAGTCAAGCTACATCAGCTACAAGGTGTCCAGAAGCCCCTCCAAAAAGGAATCCAAGCACTTCAATCCCCAAAGTCACCAACAAGATCAAACAAGGCAAAGTACCAAAGATAGAACACCAAAAGCACAACCAACTTGCAAATTCTACCTAAAATAGAAAACTAAGTTTTAAAATTCTAATAAATTTCCTAGGGGAACATGCATGTTTTAACAATCTAGGGTTAAAATATTAAAGCCTAATTCAACTTCTAGGTCCACTAAACAATTCCTAAGTTGAAACATGTCAAGGTAAACCATAAGTTTGGGAAGGCTCTAAACATCTCACCTAAAACAGAACCTATAATTATCTTTAAAATCTAATAAAAATCCTAAGGGAGCATACACATCTACACTACAACATACTAAAAACTCAAAGCCAGATTCAATCCCAGAAGATCACACCAAAATCAACAAGGCAGATGAACAAATATGCAAAAATTAAAAAAATAAACAAAATGAGAAAATCAAATAAAAATGCATGAAAATGAAATTTATTGATCCCAGAAAATCACAAATTTAATCAGGAGCATGGAGATATTTTTAAAATATTTTTCAGATCAAAAATGGATTTATTGTGATTTTTAGAATCAATTTGCATTTAAAATAAAATCAAAATGAAATAAACTAAATCAAATGCTGAAAATAAACCAAAGCCGTTGGATGCGTTGAAAAGTCAAGGATCTGGACGCGTGAGAGCTTGCCAACACATTAGTTGAAACACTGCATTTTGGCTTCAGAAAAATCAAATGCAACTTTAAGTCGTGGCCATTGGATGATGGTGGAGGTTAAGGTCAAACTCAAGATCTGATGGCTCAGCACTCGTCTTCCTCACTATTCAGCCTGGCCTGAGTGGAGATTAGGGACGGTGGATTGTGGTGGCCGGAGAAGACTCCGGTTGTCTTCTCCGGCGAGGTGTAACTTATTGTCAGCCAAAACAAGCAAACTCTATATCATTCTCACTCAGTTTTCAACAAGAATTTCAAATCTCCAATCCATTTAATCCAACTCTCAACAGGTAGTAAAACACGAAGGAAAGTTCAGACATGGCATCCAAATCAATTATCACCAATTGCAAATCTAAGTGCATAGAAATCATCCTTACACTTCCTACATCACTAAGATCTAATATTCTTGCTCTAACTACTCATGAATCAAGAGATTCGAATCCAAATAGAATTGCTATGTCATGATCAACTATCATCAAATGCTTCCAAACTAATCCTAAAACGATCTACATTGCACCTAGATCCTAACCACAGGTTCAAATCTAACTACATCATGCTAATTCATGTGGAATTTTGAATGTTACTAACCTGTTGTAGATCTAGTAACAGATGCACTTGGAGCACGGTTCTTGCTTCAAAATTCTCCAGATATCTTCAATAATCCAAGAGAAAGAGTCTGCAACCTTCAATTTGCCTTGAACTTGCTCCAAACTGAAAATCCGATTTGAGTTTGCTCCTCTAAAATTTCACTTGCTACTTCCGGTTTCTGCGCACAATGAACACTAACCTTGCTCTAGAATCACTCCAATGAATATATAGAACCTTTCTATGGGCTTTTGAATTCAATTTGAGGCCCAAATCTAGTGATTCAATTTTTTGGTTTTTGCTTGCAACTTCAATGCAACAGTCGTGTAATGCAAGCTTGTTTCTTGTTCCAGAAGGTTCTATCAGCTTGTAAATTGATTTTGGAGCGAAATTGAATTGATAACACAGCCTGAATTGCATTGTGGAATGAATTGGCTATGTAACTTGCATTTGAAGTAACCATATGACAACTCATAAAACTTGGCCTGAACTCAAAATTCTGCTAATGCCAAAGTGCTTAGAATTCAATTTCCATCCAAAAAATGTAGCTACTTGACATGTTTTGGTCCTTTAACTCAAAAAGTCAATTTTCCCTCCTTAATCCATTTGAAAATTTCCCTTTTTAGGCCATTTCAAACTGTCGCTTTCGCGAAAATAAGTTGTCGGCACAACAGAAGAGTCGCCACCTTTCGTTATTTATCCCTCGGAGCGGGAAAGGAAACGATCGGAAAAAACCTAACGAAAAAGGGTAAGATAAGGTCGTCGCAACCATTGTTTAGGTTCGGGAGTCGGTTACGCAAGGGGAAGGTATTAGCACCCCTCACGTCCGTCGTACTCGACGGGATCCACACTTGTTGTGTTTACTGGACGGGTTGGTTTATCTATCTACCTATCAAGGCTGGCTTAAATAGAAAAGAAAATGACTCGGCAAAGCGTCGCACTGCCTACGTATTCTCATCAGAGAATGAGAAATCAGAGTCAACGTAGTTCGACCTACTACGGGTTATGGGGAAGGTGGCTTGCCAATACATCAGTATTATGCCTACGTACTCTCAACAGGTATGAGAGATCAGAGCTTACGTAGTTCGGGACACTACGGATTATTTCCTGTCTTTTACGGAAGAAGTGTTTTTTATTGTGTTTGCAATTTCAATCGCACTAAAGACTATGACCTGAGAGTGAATGCGTCGCATGTCACCCAAAGGGTACCATACTAAACATCCAGACTGTGGAAACGAAACTCTCCCACAATCCTTTCTCAGATAGCTTAAGGCTCGTAACGTACGAAAGAAATCATTCATGATTACTGTATCTTAAAATATTTTGAGATGAGAAGAGAACAGGCTCAACTAGGAGGGAGACTATCAAGTCCTACTGTTATCATGCCAAGGATTCATCCTATGGTTGAGGTTTGAAACAAGGAACTCCTAGAAGTTATCATGCATAGGTTTCAACCTAAAGTTCTATCATCACTTCCTTATCAAAGGAAATGAGAGTCCTAAGGGATCATTTTAATGATACGCAGAAACAGATAAAGCATCAGCTTAAACAGTAAACAGTAATACGGTAAAATGCATGCAATGCAAGTGAGGGAGGAAATGTGTGTGGGGCATCAGCCTCCACAAGCTCATCTCAACCTCAAGCCAGAATGGATAACAGTAATCATACTGAAATACATGCTATCAAGCAAGAACAGTAAGCTGCAATCATACAGAAGAAATGAAATCATGCTATCAAGCAAAATAAACCACATGGGCAAGGGAGCTGGGCTCTACCGAATACCCACAAGCAAAGCCATACAGTAACAGTACAAGCAGAGGGAACATCTCAACCTCTAGTGCAATCATGCTCCTAGATTAAAGCTATTCTAGATATGAACTTATTCTAATGCATCAAGCAAGTCAAACAAGGCACATCAATACAGAAAAGAAACAAAGAAGAGAGCAGATCAACTCCCCTCTCAAATCCAAGCCTCAGCTCTTCTGACAGCCACTCAGTCTTCAGACCTCCATCACCCTTGTCAAATATCAATTTGCTTTTCCAGGTTTCAACCCTTCTACATAAGTTTCAACTTATCTTCTTCTTCAAGCTTCAGCTCCTTAATCAATTCCACCTTTAGGCTTCACTCTTAACCACAAGTATCAACTTGATTCCTTCAGGATCTCCAAGCTTCAAAGTAGGCATCAACTCATCCTTTGATCTTCAAGCCTCAGCTCTTTAGGGTAGTCTCAATTGCTTAGAAGTGTCAACTTCATCCTTCAGTCTTTTCTCAAGCCTCAGCTCTTCATTCAATCTTTACTGGATCTTCATTGGGTCCTTAAGTATCAACTTGCTCTTGTCCTTGCTCTTCAAGCTTCAGCTGAAATGGCAATGCTCAAGGAATCGTCCTCTTCTATGCTCTTCAATGAAGTCTTCATTTTCACACTCAAGCCCAACATCTCTCAAGATACTCAAAACAGGAGAAATCACTTAACTGGATAAGCTAGGATGTTAAATTGCTTATTGATCACCAAAGGTGACCTATAAGGGTTCAACATCAAAGGAAGGGTTCCCTCAAAGGTTCTACCTCCTAGGTACCATCACTTATACCTCCAAAGGAGGGAGGTGAATACCATGGAAGGACCTTGAATCATGGGGAAGAATGGAGGTGAAAGATACCATCCATGTTTAAGAAAGGAATCAACTAAGTCTAAGCTCTTCCTGATCCCTAACCCTAAAACAACAACAAAACAAACAAGTCTTCAAGCTCTCAAGCTCCTTCTTCAACTTCAAGTCTTCTACTATGCTCCTCCATGCTCCTCAAAGCAAAATCAAGCCCACCAAGCCAGGCAAAAACCCACAAAGCAAGGCAAACAAAAATACAAGCCCCCAAGGGCAACACAATCAACAATCAACTACAAAAATCAATTAAAAATAGTATACTATCATATTAAAATCTAATATAATTTTTAGGGGATCCTATATACCTACCCTTAATACCCTATATGTCCCAATATCTAACTTGACCTAGAAACCCAAAATTCTAGTGTTATTGTGGACCTATGTTAAGGATTGACCTAATTCTATGCAATCTAAAGTCATCTAATCAAAACTAATAAAAAATTAATCACAAAATTATGGAATAAATCCAGAGGGGAGCTAAAGTCCTAATCTAACTATCCTAAAAAGAATGGCCTAAAAATTCAAAGGGAACTAGCTAAACAAAATTCTACAAGTCTATGCATCAACATAAAAGGAATTAAAATGCTATTAAAAGAGAAAATACACAAAAAATATTAAAAATGCATGAAATGCAAATATTTTGATTTTATAATTTTCTATACATTATCATGAAATGGGAGAAAAAATTCCCCATGCAAAAATCATCATTTTTCTATTTATTATGATTTTTCAAAGGTTAAAACAAAATGGAGAAAAATAAATTAAAATGAGAAAGCATTGGTGTGAATAACAATTATATTCAGTACAAATCCAGATGGGCTCAAAATGGGGGTGGGGATTTCAATGCGCGCCAGGCCCAATTTTCATCAGAAAATCAATTAAGAAAATATAAAGAAAAAGGAAAATGAACGGTGCAGTTAGTAACAAAAAATAGTTCAAAACAACCATGGGCCATGAAAGGGGGTGGGGATATCAATCAGGCCCAATGTCCCTTTTAATGAAACGCCGCGTTTAGATAGTCTTCAGACTTCCCTCCTCAAGCGAAATTGAATCTCAGCCACACGATCCAAGTCCCAGTCAATGAGTCTTTGTGCATCCAACGGCCATGACATTGTCTTCTTCCTCTAGCCAAGGTTTGAATTGAAGAATCCATGGAAACAGCTTCATAGCTCAAACTTACCCTAACTCGTACCACCTCAATTCTCCATGAAAAACTAAAATTCCAAACCCTAATCCACTCTAAATTCCATGCTGATCACAACCATGGCCTCAAAATCAATTGAAGTGCCCTAAATCTCCAAACCCGATCCAAGATCAAAAATAAGCTCAAACATCAACTTCAACAATTCTTGAAATTAATTACCTCAGAATGATCACCATCTCACCCTGGTTAATTCTTGATATCAAACTCATGCTATAGCTCACTATATCTTGAGTTCTTGGTCCAAACAAAAATGGTGTCACCAACTGAAACCTCACCAATTGATCCCAAACTTCCCAGAATCCAACACCTAATTGTCTCTAACCGTTCTATCCTAACAATTCTGCCTAATTATGCTTAAATCATGGTGTAGAAGAAAAGTTACTAACCTGTCAAATCTTGATTAACAGATAGGGTAAACCTTCACTGCAAGCTCTCAAACTCTTTAGAATCAATCCTTGAATGATGATCTTGCTACTGTTTGCAAAAGATTGGACCAAGAAAGCCTGAATCTCCAAAACCGATTATGACTTGCAACCTTCACAATCCAAAAGCTATCTCCTCAATTCTCCATGGTTTTGCTCTCAATTTGGTATGCACAGCTTCAGTGTGATCAATGGAATGTGTTTGGATTGAAAGAAGAAAGGGAAATGGATCAGAATGTGGAATTTGATTTCAACTTGCAATGGAAGCAATTGAAATGGCTATCTCACTCTTCTCTCTAATCTCTCACCAACCTTGCATCTGAGCAAGTTCTAAATCATATATAGAATGGTTTAGACTCATCTAGAACCATCTGGAATCATCCAATGAGAAATTGGGATTCTCATGTCATGAGTTTATGACTTCATCTCATCTCATGCATCATCTCATGCCAAGCCTCTTGCAACAACCAATTCTGACCTGAAATTCTCCTTAGATGAGATATGGGATGTGTTAAGATACTTAGCAAGCTTGTACATTGCCTTTCTTTGTGTTTTGCCCTTGTACCTTATTATGCAAGCAAGCATTTTCCAAAGCAACCCCGTGATCTAGGCCTCAATTCAAAAAAGTGGCTGAACCATTGTTTCTAAAATGTTCTTTGGAGTCAAAATGACCTATTATATACCATGGTTTGGATGTGTAACTTGGAATTTCCAATTTCCAACTTCAACTTATTTAACTTATGCCTCCATTTTAGGTCATTTTTATCACTTTTTGCTACAAGCCTTTTCAACATCGCATGACCTCCCTACTAGCCTTAAAATATCATTCTAATAAAGTTTGATGTTGAAGATTTGTCCATTTGAAGCTTGGAAAAAGGAGTTATGGCCTTATGCTTGAAATGACCTATAATCTCCAAATAACCAAAATGCCCTTGACTTGTCAAAGCCATAACTTGAGTTCTACAAATCCTATCAAGGACTTCTAGTACTCTCTAGAAATATAAGAAGATGAGGAACAACATTAATGTTTACCAAAAGTTCATAGGAATCATCCTTCTTGGGCAAAAGTTGGATGGAAGGTGGATGACTTTCAAGGCCCCAGATTCACATACCTCAGATGACCTGTAACTTGTCAAAGTCATAACTTGAGCTCTATAAATCCTATCAAGGACTTCTAGTACTCAAATTAAATCTAAGAACAAGCTCTATAACATTCATGTTGGGGGTAAGATGAGATGACAATCACATCTTAAGCTAAACTGCCTTGAAGATAAGGGATCAAATTAGGGGATTTTACACTGTCAAGCCTTAGAAACCCTAGCTTGAAACTTCTCAAACTCCTCAATCATGATGAGTTGATCTTGGAATCATCCTTATAGCATCTTAATGCATCAATACATCAGTTGACCTAGAGTTGACCCAGTCAAACCCTAACTGCACCACTCATGGCTGAGTCTTCTTATTCTTGTACAATGGCCTCTATAGGCTTTATGATGGCTTTCAAGACATCTCATAAGCTCTCTCAAAGCTTCAAGTCCATCCTCATAGCTTCAGAGTCATCTGAGGAGCTCCCACAACTCTCAAGTTATGAGGCACACAACCTTGGTTTCAACCAATCTCTCTGAGGATCTTCTCACTTCTCTGACAAGGATATCAACCCTTGAACACTTGAATAACCTTCTTAGCTAGCTTTAAACTCTTGTATAGCTCTTGATTGGTAATCATACCTCTTGATGAACACAAGCTAGGTAAATAAATGTTGGTCAAATTTTGGGGTGCAACAGCTGCCCTTATTCAAACGGCTTGAACCTGACTGGGTGAGGAGCGAACGACTCTCAACCGATCAAGGTAAAAGACGGTTGAATACCAACAAACCCGAAAATTTGCCAACTACGCAAGTACACGGTACTCCGATGGGAACAAATCTTTGAAAACTGAAACATTAGCTGCACGGCAACTAGCTGGAGAATTGGTCACACGGTAACCGGTTAATACATGGTCGATCATGCCATCAGGCATCAAGATTCCTCGGGACTCATCAGGTCAACCATCAGGTTGATCACGTCAAATCATGCCGTCAGGCATTCAAAGAAAACTTTCGGGCATCAGCCGGACTTCATCAGCAAGTCGGGAATAGAATTCTTGGTCAATCATGAACCAATTGGGAATATCCAAACCTATGCCATCAAGAACTCCGCATCAGCTGAGAGAACTACTTCATGAACACGGTCAGACTTCAATCATCAAGACTTCGAGGGAAGTTTCAACTTCGCTGTTCAGAAACCTGCTGGGGATGACGCACCTCTGCTGGGGATTCTGGAGAACTATCAAGTAACTCTGCTTCGGGGATCCAGAAATCATTCTGGATGAATCAACTCTACTGAGGACTTCAAGAATCATCTTGGACACATAACTCCGCCGGGGACTTCAAGAATCGTCCTGAACCGATAACTATGCTGGAGCTTTCAAGAGTCATCCTGAGCAAACACTCTGCCGGGGACTCTAAGCATCAGCTTGAGCAACCAACTCTGGAGACTGCACTGGGGATCTTAAGAATCATCTTAAGCAAACGATCTCGCTGGGGACTTCAAGAATCATCTTGAGCAAGAGACTTCGTTAGGGAGAATTTCAAGAATCATCTTGAGCGAATCTGCGACGGAACACCTGCAAAATAAGAACGGTAACAACCTAGATCATGTTTATTATGCATATGCTTCGGCACCGGCGCAATGCTCCACACGGTGGAAATGCTATGCGTTTATGATAAATGGTATGCAGTCATGCAAAATGATGCGATCCCGTCAGCAAAATAAATGCTGAAGGGAGAATCCTCCTGTCAAGGAGAAAGAACCACTCAGATAGGGGGAGGAATCATCCTGCCGAGGAGAACAAGATCACGCCAATCTCAATTGGACTCTGCAGGGGACACAACTTCAGTTGACTGTTGCGGGTGTAACAGCCCAAATTTCATTAAATAATTAATTATAGTAATTAATTGATTTAGTGGGATTTTTATTAATGTTGGAAATTAATTTTTATTAATTGGAATTAATAGAGAATTGAGAAGGAAATTGGAAGGAAGGAAAATAAAGGAAATATATAAGTGAGGAAGAAAAGAAAAGAAAGTTAGAAACATTTGGAAAGAAAGAGGAAAGAAGAAGAAAGGAGAGAAAGAGAAGAGAAGAAGAGGAAAAGTGGAAATCATCAAGAACCAACATCAAAGCTCCGATTAATCGAGGTAAGGGTGAGAAATGTTTCTATTTGATCATTGTATGATGTTATGTATGTTGGGTTGGGGTTTTGGTAGAGTTTTCATCACTTTCCAATTAGGGCAAAAGTTGGAATAATCGGTAGATTGATGATTTAATCGGTTGAAACTTGGAAATAATGCCGTAGAATAGTCGGGTAACATGTATTGATGCTGTTTGTACTGATTTTGTTGTGTGAGAAGTTGGATGATGGTGGATTGTGGAGGAGGAACAGAATAGGGTTCTGTTCTGCGCAGGTTCGCTGGCTCTCGCCAGGCGAGCGAAGGCGAAGCTTCGCCAGGCGAAGCCTAGCGAATGTTGGCGAATAATTATATTTAAGTCCCAGTGGATTTCGCTGGCGAGTTCGCCAGGCGAGGTTGGATAGCGAAGGTTCGCCCAGCGAAGGTGCTGGCGAATGGTGGCGAATGAAGTCAGTAGCTACTGACTTGGGCTCGCTGGGAAGTCTCGCCAGGCGAAGCCTAGCGAGTGTTCACTGAGAGGGTTCGCCAGGCGAAGGCCAAGCGAAGGTTCGCTGCGAGGGTTCGCCAGGCGAATGTGGGCGAGTTTGACAACATTTTTCTTTTGCTGTGTTGATCATGTGGAGATGGTTTGGTTGTTTCACATAGATGGATACCTTATGATATGAATATAGATACGATCTATTGTGATAATGTGTGCTATGGGTAGCCTACGGGCGTGAATCCTAGAATTATGATTCAAAGGTTAATTGTATCAAGTATGAATACATGTGAACTTAATAAGTGATTATGTGTGTATTATTTAATGAATTTGTGAATGCTCGATGTGTATACAATTATGTAATGAGTATGCATGAGAACATTTTGAATATGTGTGCATAACTTATAATTGTATGATTGGTATTGCAAAGTGAATACCTTGATTGTTGTGATAAATAGAAATACATGTGAATACAATGATGAATGTATGTGTATTGTCTAATGAACTTGCGAATGCTTAATGGGTATACAATTATGTGATGAGTATGCATGAGAACATTGTAGATATGTGTGCATGACTTATAATTGTATAAATGGTATTGTGACGTGAATACCTTGATTGTGTGATATATGTTGTATGTACAATCATTGTGTAATTCTTGAAGTGATGAATTATGTAAATGCATGAGATTAAGATGTCGGTCTTAAGTGCATTTGTTGTGGTTGATTGTACATGCATCATTTAGTCAAGAGGCAATGTCTGTTAGTTTCGTGGAAACTAGTGGCTTGTCCCAAACCTAGAAGTGTGGGTTTGAAGGCTTAAAGGACAGGCCTTTGTGGTTATCGGTCTAGAAGTGTGGACCCGGTTTAATGTAAAAACCGAAAAAAGATAACGAGAATCGGTACCGCATTGCATGAGTTGCATTGAGTTGTTGAGTCACATTAATATATAACATATGCATGAAGTGATGCTTATGTGTGAATGATGAGATTGTGAAATTGTGAGAGTATGCATGATGTGGACATGCTTTACAAATATTCGTGTTGTTATTATATGTGTGGCAAATATACATAACTAAGAAATTGAAGTGTGGTGAGAAATGTGAATATGTGTTATATGATACCTATATATACGTAATCTTATGCCTTGATTATTATGGTTATATTTCTCACCCTTCTGCTGTTTTATAATGCTCTATGAGGCATTGCAGATTAGGATGCTGGAGTCCTTTTGTGAAGATTAGTCTTCATTCTTTTGAGTCTGCTGCACTGATATGTAACACCGGGTAGTTAGACTAGTATAGTCATTCTTTTGTGATACATTGCGATGTGTCAGCTTATGTGGTTTTGTAAATCTAACTGAATATGATATATTAATTTGGATAGCTTATGTGCATTTGAATTAATATTTTGGAACTGATTAAATGATGTTATCTTCCGCTTAAATTAAATGTTGAAATGTGATTTCTAAAACTACGAAAACGTTACATATTTTATGGAGCAAAAATGTTAAAGTGTTTTATTGGTGAAATTGTGGCATTCTTCTTTTATACCTTATTATAAAACCTTTTTACTCTGATATTGTGTATGTGCTTAATTGTTTTATATGCATTTATTTGGGGTATAGTAGGGGGTGTTACAATAGTGGTATCAGAGCAGGTCGGTCCGTCCGGCCAAGTTGTTAGAGTGTTTTTTTTCCCTGTGTATTATTGATATGCGTGTGATGCATTATCAATATTGGTTGTTCTTACGTGGTTCTGTGGTCGGAATTAGTAAGATGGTTGCAGGAAGGAACGACGAAGCGATTGCGGAGGCATTGACGAGATTGGCGGGGGCAATTGGGCAGAATCCTCCGACCAATGTGAATGTGAGGAATCATGCTGATGATGGATTCCGTGCTTTGGGGAAATGCCAAAAGAATAACCCTCCGGTCTTCAAGGGAACTCATGAACCGGACAAGGCACAAATTTGGTTGAAAGCTGTGGAAAAGATTTTTCGAGTTATGAATTGCTCGGATGCACAGAAGGTGCAGTTTGGGACTCATATGCTCGAAGAAGAAGCTGAAGATTGGTGGGGTAATACTCGCCAAAGATTTGAGGAAGATGATATTGTGGTTACGTGGGATTTGTTTAGAAAAACCTTTCTGGAGAAGTATTTTCCAGAGGATGTGCGGGGGAAGAAAGAGATCGAATTTCTTGAGTTGAAACAAGGTAATTCGACGGTTGCTGAGTATGCGGCGAAATTTGAGGAGTTGATCAAATTTTGTCCTCACTATAATACTGGTAATGCTGAGAGGTCTAAGTGCCTCAAGTTTGTGAACGGTTTGAGACCCGAGATTAGACAAGCTATTGGATATCAGGAAATCAGGCGGTTTTCTGAGTTGGTTAACAAGAGCAGAATTTATGACGAAGACAGTAGGGCTAGGTCTAGCCACTACAAGAGCCTAAGTGATAAGAAAGGAAAAGGACAATTCAGAGGAAAACCTTACGTAACTCCTGCCGATAAGGGGAAACAAAAGGTGGGTTTTGGCAAGAAGCCAAGTGGGGGAGTTTCTACCCAGGTCAGGTGTTACACTTGTGGTGAAGCGGGGCATCGTGCTCCGGAGTGCAAAAGTGTTGAACCAAAGTGTTTTAAGTGTGGCAAGCCAGGCCACAAGGCTCTAGAGTGTAGAAGCGGTGCGGGTGTTACTTGCTACAATTGTGGTGAGCAGGGGCACATCAGTACCAAATGTGATAAGCCGAAGAAGAATCAAGGGAGCGGGAAAGTGTTCGCTCTATCTGGATCTGAGACTGCTAGCGACGATCGATTGATCCGAGGTACGTGCTTCATTAATGGTACACCTTTGATCGCTATAATTGATACCGGAGCTACGCATTCTTTTATTTCTTTGGATTGTGTTAGAAGGTTGAATCTTGAGTTGTCTATGATTGGTGGCGGTATGGTTATTGATACTCCTGCTATGGGTTCAGTAACTACACCGTATGTTTGCTTGAATTGCCCGTTGAGTATTTTCGGTAGAGATTTTGGGATTGATTTAGTGTGTCTTCATTTAGATCAACTGGATGTCATTCTTGGAATGAATTGGTTAAAATTCAATCGTGTGTATATTAACTGTTTTGACAAAACAGTTATTTTTCCCGACTCGGATGTTGAAAGGGAATTGTTTATGACGAGGAAACAAGTGAAGGAATCGGTACAAGATGGGGCTAAGGTATTTATGCTTATGGCAACTTTGAGGACTAGTGAAAGTGAAGAGATTGAGGCTTTGCCCATTGTTAGAGATTTTCCGGAAGTATTCCCTGAAGAGATAAAGGATTTACCGCCGGAGCGAGAAGTGGAGTTTTCGATAGATTTGATTCCTGGAACTAGTTCGATATCGATGGCTCCATATCGTATGTCGGCCTCAAAGTTAAAAAAGTTGAAGATTCAACTTGAGGATTTGCTTGAAAAGAGGTTTATTCGTCCGAGCGTGTCACCGTGGGGTGCACCGGTGTTGTTGGTTAAGAAGAAAGAGGGTTCTATGAGGCTCTATGTGAATTACAGACGGTTGAACAAGGTGACTATTAAGAATAAGTATCCACTTCCAAGGATTGATGATCTGATGGATCAGTTGGTTGGTGCAAGCGTGTTCAGCAAGATTGATTTGAGATCTGGGTATCATCAGATCCGCGTGAAAGCTGAGGATATTCAGAAGACGACCTTTCGGATGAGGTATGGACACTATGAGTATTCCGTGATGCCATTTGGTGTGACTAATGCACCAGGTGTATTTATGGAGTACATGAATAGGATTTTCCATCCTTATTTGGATAAGTTTGTGGTGGTGTTTATCGACGACATCTTGGTTTATTCGAAGAGCGAAGGAGAGCATGCCGAGCATCTGAAGATTGTGTTATCTGTGCTGAGAGAGAAGCAGTTGTTTGCAAAGCTTTCTAAGTGTGAATTTTGGTTGAAGGAAGTTAGTTTCCTTGGTCATGTGATTTCTAGTAGTGGTGTTGCGGTCGATCCGTCGAAGGTTGAAGCGGTGTCGCAATGGGAGACTCCGAAATCAGTTTTTGAAATCAGAAGTTTTCTTGGTTTAGCCGGTTATTATCGGAAGTTCATTGAAGGATTTGCTAAGTTATCGTTGCCGTTGACACAGTTGACTAGGAAAGGTCAAGCCTTTGTTTGGGACGCCAAGTGTGAAGCGAGTTTTCAAGAACTTAAGCGAAGGTTGACGACAGCTCCTGTTTTGATTCTGCCAAATCCAAAAGAACCATTCGTTGTGTATTGTGATGCTTCTTTGATGGGTTTAGGAGGTGTGTTGATGCAGAATAACCAAGTTGTAGCTTATGCTTCGAGGAAACTCAAAGTGCATGAGAAGAATTATCCGACGCATGACTTAGAGTTGGCCGCCGTTGTGTTCGTGTTGAAACTTTGGAGGCATTATTTATTTGGCGCAAGATTTGAAGTGTTTAGCAACCACAAGAGTTTGAGATATCTTTTTGATCAAAAGGAATTGAATGCAAGACAAAGAAGATGGCTTGAACTTTTGAAGGATTTTGATTTTAGCTTGAATTACCATCCGGGTAAAGCGAATGTAGTAGCGGATGCATTGAGTCGGAAATCATTGCATATGTCGGTGTTGATGGTGAAAGAGTTAGAATTGGTCGAGCAATTTCGAGATTTGAGTTTGGTATGTGAGAGAACTTCTTTTGGATTTAAGTTGGGTATGTTAAAGCTTACGAGTGGTATTTTGGACGAAATTCGAGAAGGACAGAAATCGGATTTGAGCTTAGTTGATCGGTTGACTTTAATCAACCAAGGCCAAGGTGGTGATTTTCAGATTGATGAGAATGGTATTATGAGATGTCGGGATCGAGTTTGTATTCCAAATGTTGTTGAGCTGAAAAAGAGTATCCTTGAAGAAGGACATCGTAGCGGATTGAGTATTCATCCGGGTGCTACTAAGATGTATCAGGATTTGAGGAAAGTATTTTGGTGGCCTAGTATGAAGAAGGATATTGCGGAATTTGTATATTCTTGTTTGACTTGCCAGAAGTCAAAGATTGAGCATCAGAAGCCATCGGGTTTGATGAAGTCGTTGTTTATTCCTGAGTGGAAGTGGGATAGTATCTTCATGGATTTTGTATCGGGTTTGCCGAGGACGCCGAGTAATTTTGAGGCTATTTGGGTTATCGTGGATAAATTGACTAAATCTGCTCACTTTATTCCTATGCGTATGGATTACCCTTTGGAGAGGTTGGCTAAGTTGTATATTGAGAGGATTGTGTGTCTGCATGGTATTCCGTCGAGTATTGTTTCGGATAGGGATCCGAGGTTTACTTCGAGATTTTGGGAGAGCTTGCAGAGTGTTTTGGGTACTAAGTTGCGTTTGAGTTCAGCGTATCATCCTCAGACTGATGGTCAGACGGAGAGGACGATTCAGTCGCTTGAAGATCTTTTGAGAGCTTGTGTATTGGAAAAAGGAGGAGCTTGGGATAGCTACTTGCCTTTGATTGAGTTTACCTACAACAACAGTTTCTATTCGAGTATCGGTATGGCACCATTTGAGGCGTTGTATGGTAGGCGGTGTAGGACACCATTGTGTTGGTTCGAGTTCGGAGAGAGTTCTGTTGTTGGACCCGAATTAGTTCAACAGACGACTGATAAGATCAAGATGATTCAAGAGAAGATGAGAATTACTCAGAGTCGTCAGAAGAGTTATTATAACAAGAGGAGGAAGGCACTTGAATTTCAAGAGGGAGATCATGTGTTTCTTCGAGTCACTCCGATGACAGGTGTTGGTAGGGCACTGAAGTCGCGCAAGTTGTCGCCGCGTTTCATTGGTCCTTATCAGATTTTGCAAAGGATAGGAGAAGTGGCCTATCGTGTGGCTTTACCACCGTCGCTTGCTAATCTTCACGACGTATTCCATGTATCTCAGTTGAGGAAATACATTGCGGATCCGTCTCATGTAGTCCAAATAGATGATGTGCAGGTGAAAGATAACCTGACTGTTGAGACATCACCTATGCGGATTGAGGATCGGAAATTGAAGCAGCTTCGAGGTAAAGAGATTGTTTTAGTGAAGGTCGCTTGGGGAGGACCGGCTGGTGGAAATGTTACTTAGGAGCTTGAGAGTCGGATGAAAGAGTCTTATCCAGAACTGTTTGAATCAGGTAACATTTTCGAGGACGAAAATTCCTAAAGTGGGGGAGAGTTGTAACAGCCCAAATTTCATTAAATAATTAATTATAGTAATTAATTGATTTAGTGGGATTTTTATTAATGTTGGAAATTAATTTTTATTAATTGGAATTAATAGAGAATTGAGAAGGAAATTGGAAGGAAGGAAAATAAAGGAAATATATAAGTGAGGAAGAAAAGAAAAGAAAGTTAGAAACATTTGGAAAGAAAGAGGAAAGAAGAAGAAAGGAGAGAAAGAGAAGAGAAGAAGAGGAAAAGTGGAAATCATCAAGAACCAACATCAAAGCTCCGATTAATCGAGGTAAGGGTGAGAAATGTTTCTATTTGATCATTGTATGATGTTATGTATGTTGGGTTGGGGTTTTGGTAGAGTTTTCATCACTTTCCAATTAGGGCAAAAGTTGGAATAATCGGTAGATTGATGATTTAATCGGTTGAAACTTGGAAATAATGCCGTAGAATAGTCGGGTAACATGTATTGATGCTGTTTGTACTGATTTTGTTGTGTGAGAAGTTGGATGATGGTGGATTGTGGAGGAGGAACAGAATAGGGTTCTGTTCTGCGCAGGTTCGCTGGCTCTCGCCAGGCGAGCGAAGGCGAAGCTTCGCCAGGCGAAGCCTAGCGAATGTTGGCGAATAATTATATTTAAGTCCCAGTGGATTTTGCTGGCGAGTTCGCCAGGCGAGGTTGGATAGCGAAGGTTCGCCCAGCGAAGGTGCTGGCGAATGGTGGCGAATGAAGTCAGTAGCTACTGACTTGGGCTCGCTGGGAAGTCTCGCCAGGCGAAGCCTAGCGAGTGTTCACTGAGAGGGTTCGCCAGGCGAAGGCCAAGCGAAGGTTCGCTGCGAGGGTTCGCCAGGCGAATGTGGGCGAGTTTGACAACATTTTTCTTTTGCTGTGTTGATCATGTGGAGATGGTTTGGTTGTTTCACATAGATGGATACCTTATGATATGAATATAGATACGATCTATTGTGATAATGTGTGCTATGGGTAGCCTACGGGCGTGAATCCTAGAATTATGATTCAAAGGTTAATTGTATCAAGTATGAATACATGTGAACTTAATAAGTGATTATGTGTGTATTATTTAATGAATTTGTGAATGCTCGATGTGTATACAATTATGTAATGAGTATGCATGAGAACATTTTGAATATGTGTGCATAACTTATAATTGTATGATTGGTATTGCGAAGTGAATACCTTGATTGTTGTGATAAATAGAAATACATGTGAATACAATGATGAATGTATGTGTATTGTCTAATGAACTTGCGAATGCTTAATGGGTATACAATTATGTGATGAGTATGCATGAGAACATTGTAGATATGTGTGCATGACTTATAATTGTATAAATGGTATTGTGATGTGAATACCTTGATTGTGTGATATATGTTGTATGTACAATCATTGTGTAATTCTTGAAGTGATGAATTATGTAAATGCATGAGATTAAGATGTCGGTCTTAAGTGCATTTGTTGTGGTTGATTGTACATGCATCATTTAGTCAAGAGGCAATGTCTGTTAGTTTCGTGGAAACTAGTGGCTTGTCCCAAACCTAGAAGTGTGGGTTTGAAGGCTTAGAGGACGGACCTTTGTGGTTATCGGTCTAGAAGTGTGGACCCGGTTTAACGTAAAAACCGAAAAAAAGATAACGGGTTATCGGTCTAGAAGTGTGGACCCGGTTTAATGTAAAAACCTAAAAAAGATAACGAGAATCGGTACCGCATTGCATGAGTTGCATTGAGTTGTTGAGTCACATTAATATATAACATATGCATGAAGTGATGCTTATGTGTGAATGATGAGATTGTGAAATTGTGAGAGTATGCATGATGTGGACATGCTTTACAAATATTCGTGTTGTTATTATATGTGTGGCAAATATACATAACTAAGAAATTGAAGTGTGGTGAGAAATGTGAATATGTGTTATATGATACCTATATATACGTAATCTTATGCCTTGATTATTATGGTTATATTTCTCACCCTTCTGCTGTTTTATAATGCTCTATGAGGCATTGCAGATTAGGATGCTGGAGTCCTTTTGTGAAGATTAGTCTTCATTCTTTTGAGTCTGCTGCTCTGATATGTAACACCGGGTAGTTAGACTAGTATAGTCATTCTTTTGTGATACATTGCGATGTGTCAGCTTATGTGGTTTTGTAAATCTAACTGAATATGATATATTAATTTGGATAGCTTATGTGCATTTGAATTAATATTTTGGAACTGATTAAATGATGTTATCTTCCGCTTAAATTAAATGTTGAAATGTGATTTCTAAAACTACGAAAACGTTACATATTTTATGGAGCAAAAATGTTAAAGTGTTTTATTGGTGAAATTGTGGCATTCTTCTTTTATACCTTATTATAAAACCTTTTTACTCTGATATTGTGTATGTGCTTAATTGTTTTATATGCATTTATTTGGGGTATAGTAGGGGGTGTTACAGCGGGAACGAAGCTCTACGAGAACCTGGACCTGCTGAGGGAAAGCGATGTCAATCGCGGGAATAGACTGCATGGCCTTCACGGCTACTTCCCTGGGAATAACGACTCCGGTGGGGAAATGTGGCATCAGCTATTCAACATTCCACTGGGGGGAAAACCATTCATGGCCCGAGCGGCTTCCAAGGATTCGGCTCTCTTGGGGATCTGCAAACTTGGCTGAGGAAGAAGAAATCATTCTGCTTTCCAGGGAGAGTACGACTCTGTGGGGGGAATCTCAATTCCGCTGGGGAAGAAGGAATCATCCGGCTTCGGGGGAGAGTACGACTCTGTGGGGAATCTCAATTCCGCTGGAGACTTCAGTCTTGTACCATCAGTTGCTGCACACTTCAGTATAACTCAGCTGAGGAGATGACATTCCTTCAGGATGCATCTGATTGGGGAGAGAATCTTCTCTGCCTGGGGAGACATATCAATGCTCACGATCTCGCGTTCAGACTCTGCGGGGAGAGGCTGCTGAACTTTGCGGGAGAAGGAGGAATCATCCTGCTTGGGGATACGCACGACGCTCTGTCTGGAATAAGCTACACCTGTAACAACACAAACAAACAGACAAGACACCCTTCTCAAAGGGACCTATCAAGGTTATCATCTTGTGGAAATGTTTAAGCAATTCATTGTTTCAACAATCAGTGGCCTAGGCCAGTAAGTTTATGTATGCGCATTTTATCAAAAACATCGGCGTTCTCTTCCGCAAACAAAACAAATAAATGCTAAACATGCAAACAGAATTGCTGAATAGTATACATTTTATTGATAACGAACCCCTGGATGGGTAAAAATGTTTTACAACAGATGCAAGCTCCTGGAATGAGGAAGCCGCGCAAAAATAAAACATAAATATACATCAGTATATACAAATGTCGGCAACGAGGCGTAGACAAACACCATGAGTTGATCCCTCTATGACCCACTCGACTTCGATACTTCTCCGACGCTTCAGCTTCAGAAGAGATTGATTCAGATAAACGGCCCTCAGGTCTTCCAAACCACTAAACAAAGAAAGTCCATACGCGGAATGCAGTCATTTGCTTTTTCAAATCCCTAACTTTTGCGTGAACCGCCCTTTGCGGGTTTTCAGTTCACCGGGATACCCTTTTTTGCCAAAGTCGCCCATCCGGGTTTTCGACTTTGCGGGTGTACATTTTTTCAACTTATATCCCTAATTTTTGCCCGAACCTTTTTCCTTTTTTATGGTTCGTCGGGATGCCCCATTTTTGCCTGGACTCTCTTTTTACTGTCCAGCGGGTCGCTTTCAAGCAAAGTATTTTTTAACTGCGTCCGCGTTCACCGGGGATGCAAAATCTTCACCATCCATCGTGGATAACAACAAATCTCCTCCCGAGAAGACCTTGCTAACGACGTACGGACCTTCGTAATTGGGAGTCCACTTGCCCCGGTGATCAGAGTGTGGAGGAAGAATCTTCTTCAGGACGAGATCACCCGTCTGAAAGCTTCTAGGGCGCACCTTCTTATCATAAGCTTTCTTCATTCGGCTTTGGTATAAACGACCATGCGCAATCGATGCTAACCTCTTCTCGTCCATCAGGCTGAGTTGGTTCAGTTGGTTCGTAATCCATTCTGCCTCGTCGAGTTTCACATCAACCAAAACTCGTAAAGAAGGGATCTCCACTTCTAACGGTAGGACTGCTTCCATACCGTACATCAAGGAGAAAGGAGTTGCCCCGGTTGACGTACGTACCGTCGTACGATAACCGTGCAGTGCAAATGGCAGCATCTCGTGCCAATCTTTGTAGGTCACAACCATCTTCTGAACAATCTTTTTTATGTTCTTATTGGCCGCTTCAACGACGCCATTCATCTTCGGCCGATAAGGAGATGAGTTGTGGTGTTCAATTTTGAAACTCTGGCACAACTCCTTCATCATCTTGTTATTCAGATTCGAACCATTATCAGTAATGATCCGCTCGAGAATTCCGTAACGATAGATGATGTCCCTCTTTATGAATTTAGCCACCACCTGCTTGGTCACATTAGCATATGAGGCTGCCTCCACCCACTTGGTGAAGTAGTCGACAACTACCAGAATGAAGCGATGACCGTTAGATGCAGTGGGCTCAATCTTGCCTATCATGTCGATGCCCCACATGGAGAACGGCCACGGGGAGGACATGACATTTAACGGGCACGGCGGCACATAAACTTTATCAGCATAAATCTGGCATTTATGACATCTCTTCGCGAATTTAAAGCAATCTGATTCCATCGTCAGCCAGTAATATCCTGCTCTCAGGATCTTTCTTGTCATGGCATGCCCGCCGGCGCGCGTACCAAATGTGCCTTCATGGACTTCTTCCATGAGCATACTCGTCTCTTTCTCATCTACACATCTGAGTAGCACGAGATCATGGTTTCTCTTATACAACACTCCAGACAGCCTCCTCAGAGTCTTCTTATCCTGGGTTGACACTCCCGCAGGATACTCCTTAGTCATAAGGAAAGTCTAGATGTCATGGAACCATGGCTTGCCGTCGGCGGCTTCCTCGATTGCAAAGACAAATGCAGGTCTATCAAGACGAGAAAGGACAATTCTTGAAGCTTCATTCCAAAAATTGACTTTATACATTGAAGCCAACGTGGCTAAGGCATCAGCCATCTGATTTTCTGCTCTGGGCACATGATGGAGTTCCACTCGATCAAAGAACGGAAGTAGCCTTCTGGCATAGTTCATGTACGACACCAAATTCGATTGACGAGTCTCCCACTCCCCTTTAATCTGGTTGATCACAAGCGCCGAGTCACCATATACGTCTAGGTTCTTGATTCTCAAATCAATTGCCTCTTCTAGACCCATGATGCATGCTTCGTACTCCGCTTCATTATTGGTGACTGGAAACGTCAGTCTTGCAGTGAACGGGATGTGGGATCTGTGGGGAGTCGTGATGACCTCCCCAATGCCACTTCCGTAGGAATTAACCGCCCCGTCAAATATCAACTTCCACTAGGACTTCCTATCTGGCCCCTCGTCGGGCAATGGTTCATCGCAATCCTTCGCTTTGAGAAACATAATATCCTCATCAGGGAATTCAAATTTCATCGGCTGGTAATCTTCGATCGGCTGTTCGGCAAGGTAATCAGACAATACGCTTCCCTTGATGGCCTTCTGGGAAACGTACTGAATATCATATTCCGTCAAGACCATTTGCCATCTGACAATCCTACCCGAAAGAGCCTGCTTCTTGAAGACGTACTTGATCGGATCCATCTTCGAAATTAGCATAGTGGTGTGATTGAGCATGTACTGTCGTAAACGTTTGGCAGCCCAGGCTAGTGCACAACACGTCTTCTCCAGCATCGAGTAGCGAGATTCACAGTCATTGAACTTTTTACTCAAGTAGTAAATGGCATGCTCCTTTCTGCCCGTCTCGTCGTGCTGACCGAGAACACACCCCATACTATTCTCAAGAATTGTCAAGTACATGATTAATGGCCGTCCAGCCACTGGAGGTATCAAGATTGGAGGTTCCTGAAGATACTGCTTTATCTTATCGAACGCCTTCTGGCAATCCTCATTCCAGATAATCGCCTGATCTTTCTTTAAAAGCTTGAACATCGGTTCACACGTGGCCGTGAGCTGAGAGATAAACCTTGCAATGTAGTTTATTCTTCCCAAGAAACCACGAACTTCTTTTTCTGTTTTTGGCACTAGCATTTCTTGTATGGCTTTTATTTTCGCAGGATCAACCTCGATGCCTCGTTCGCTCACGATAAACCCCAGTAACTTTCCGGACCGTACCCCGAAAGTACACTTGTTAGGATTCAGCCTCAACCTGAATTTCCTAAGCCTCTCAAAAAGCTTCAGCAAATTGACCAGATGTCCCTCCTCCGTTTGGGACTTCGCAATCATGTGATCAACATAGACTTCAATCTCATGATGAATCATGTCACGAAACAAAGTTACCATAGCTCATTGGTAAGTGGCCCCTGCGTTCTTCAGACCGAAAGGCATTACCTTGTAGCAAAATGTTCCCTAAGGAGTGATAAACGTAGTTTTCTCCATGTCCTCCGGCGCCATCTTAATCTGATTGTAACCGGAGAAGCCATCCATGAACGAAAACACGGAGAACTGCGCTGTATTATCGACCAACACATCAATATGAGGCAACGGGAAATCATCTTTAGGGCTCGCCCTATTCAAATCCCGATAATCGACGCACATGCGTACCTTACCGTCCTTCTTCGGTACCGACACTATGTTGGCGACCCACGGAGGGTAGGTAGTGACCGCTAAGAAGCCAGCATCAAGTTGTTTCTGTACTTCTTCTTTGATCTTAACGGCCATATCTGGTCTCGTCCTCCTAAGCTTCTGCTTAACGGGAGGACAATCTTCTCGCAACGGCAAGTGGTGGACCACGATGTCCGTGTCAAGTCCGGGCATATCTTCGTATGACCAAGCAAAGACGTCACTATACTCTCTCGGCATCTCGACTAATCTCTGCTTGACATCACTCTGCAGTGCAGCCCCTATCCTGACGTTTCTGACGAGTTCTTCAGAACCCAGATTCACGATCTCAATCTCCTCTTCATGAGGCAGAATAACCTTCTCCTCTTGTTTCAACAAGCGGACCAACTCTTCAGGAAGGTCTTCGTCTTCATCAATCTCTTCTTCGGCTTGATAGATCGGGCAATCGAAGTCGAAGTGAGCCATAGAAGGTCCAGAGTCGATGTCATCTTTTATGTGGATCCTGCAATAACAAGGGTTAAGTTTAAAACAAGGATGTGCAAGTTAGCACAAACCCCATTGTCATTTTATTTTTTTTCCAAAACAAATATAAAACAGGAACAACAGAGATCACAATATTTGAATACGAAGAAAACGCCTTTGATTTATTAACAAAATGCATGTACATAATCCAACAAGGCCCTGACAATAAAACCACTATGCCCCGGGTAGGACATAGGGTTGTACAATGATTGGAAAAAGTAAATCATTACTCTTCGCTCGTCATCTGGATGATATCCTTGATGGACCAATTGTTGAGGCCCTCGCCTGGCTTGCTTGGCTGGATCCAAGAGTCGAGGTCACAGTCGCTATCTCCGCTGTCTTCAGACACTGTGTTGATGCTTTCAAAAATCATTCCGCCGCTGGTAAACTGGATCGGCCCTTTACCTCGAGACGTACTGCTAGACGAAGAAGAAGCTTCAGCTCCAGGGGAATATCCCAACCCAAACTTATCTTGCTTGTTGGGTATCTCCAAAATTCGCCCCCAGCCTGGGGTAGATCTGGCTTGGACAACGGCCCGAGCTTCCTTGAAGGAGGAGAGAGTCATCTCTGGCTTTTCTGTGACTACAGGAGCTACGTCCTTCACTTTGACGGCTTCGAACGCTTGGCATAGAGTCTCATGGATTTCTCCATCCATCTCCACATACTTGAAGGACGACAAATGGCTCACCATTATATCTTCCTCGCCACACACGGTTACGATGCTTCCCCTGACAACATATTTGAGCTTTTGATGCAACGTGGAGGTCACGGCACCAGCAGCGTGGATCCATGGCCGGCCCAAGAGACAACTATAGGCAGGCATGATGTCCATAATATAAAAGACCGCGTCGAACATTTCCAGCCCGACTTGGATCGGCAGGGTCACCTCCCCGAAAACGTGTCGTTTAGTTTCGTCGAACGCCTTCACAACCAGATCGCTGGGTGTGCAGATCACTCCACGAGTATCCAACTTCATTAATGCCTTCTTCGGAAGGACATTAAGTGACGAACCCGTGTCCACCAACACGTGCGACATAATTGTGCCCCTACACTCTATCGAGATGTGCAGGGCGCTATTATGGTTTCTCCCCTTCGGCGTCAGCTCCAGGTCCGTGAAACCTAGCCCATTTCCAGCATTTACGTGGGCTACGACTTCCTCTAGTTGTTTACCGATATTTCTTGCGGTACATATGTGGCGTTCAACACCTTCAACAGCGCATTGCGGTGTGCTTCAGAACACAACAACAGGTTCAGAATGGAAATCTTTGATGGCGTCTGATAGAGATGATCCACAATCTGGTAGTCACTCTTTTTAATCAACCGCATAAACTCCTCGACATCTTTAACAAGCAAGTCTTTTTCTACCCCACACGGGGCCTCTTCAACGACTTTACTTTTACCCTTATCGGCCGCATCAGCTCTGACCGCTTTATCCGCCACGACCTCTGGTGGTGCAAATACACTTCCGCTGCGAGTAATACCACTAATTCCCGCAAGGTTCTCCATAGTCGACCCAAACGGTTCCAGCTCCAACTTTTGTCCGTTGCAGTAGACTTTGTAACGCCCTTCTAACCCCGTAGAATAAATATAAATAGATCAGAGTAATTATCATGCATTTCACAAAAGGGTGTCACATAAATTTTCAAAACATCACACAACACCTGTCATGCTCAATAATATAAAAATAACTTCCTGCTTTTCATACAACTTCACATTAACATGTAGCAGCGGATTTGCTTTAATCATGATAGACATAATAAAAGTCTCATGCTCATCTCATTTTTAATACTTAGGCTTAAAAGCCAATTCTTCATATAATTCAAAATAACAACAACAGAATAAAGTAGAGTACATAAAATATCTCTCCAAATATGAAATCAAAATATTCCCCGGTGTTACATAATCAGAGCATGACTCGACCCAAAATAAACAAAGACACAACTCAAGCTACTCCAACGGCTACCTCGTGCTAGAAGCAACTCTACTCCTCAGTACCTGAGCGATGTCGTATAAAACATCATTCCAACAGAAGGGTGAGAATTCACATAATTATTGAAATTATAAGATAATATATAATTTAAGGCATACAAACATAATCACTATTATTCTCACACTTCAAAGGTTTCATCAACACAATATTATTCAAGTAACCATACTATTCACAAGTATATACACACAACTCCATAATTCACCAATTTATCAGTTCTACATATCACACATAATCTCATAGCACAAAAATATACACAATGAGACTCAATGCAAAACTCAATGCAAGACTCAATGCAACTCATGCCATGTGGTACCAACACTTGTTATTATTTTTCGGTTTTTACATTTAAACCGGGTCCGTTCCCTAGACCAATAACACACAAAAAGCCCATTCCCTAAGCTTTCAAACCCCGCTCTAGGTTTGGGACAAATCACTAGCTCCCACGGAAATAACAAACATTGCCTCTTGACACAAATGATGTATATGCAAATTTCAACAACCATATGCAAGTTAAGACCATTCCCTAATCTTAACATTCATGCATATCTTCAATAATTCATCACACTTGAATTACCACACATTTGCACATACAAACATATTTCCAAATCATAATATTCATTACTCCAAGCATCATCATTACACTTAGCAAGTAATACACAATTATCGACATATTTCAACTTCAATTCACAATACACAAATCACTAATTAAATATAAAATAATTAATCATCATCAATAATTAAAAATACGATACTCAATAGATAATTAACTATTTACTAAACAATCAATATCTAAATCAATAATCAATATTTAATTAAATATTTTTATGATAATTAAAAAACATTATCAATAATTAAATAAAATGAATTAATATTATTATGCCACTAAAATAAGATATATTAATAACTAACACCAGCATTATTAAATTGATATATAGTTTAATTAAGTATTGATCTCAACTATACAACACATATGTATTAATGAGCTTCGTTATTTATTCTAATTATTGCTACAGGATAATAATTTATATAAGTATTACTTTTATTAAATTGATCATGTGTTATACTATCAGGGCACTGTTGCGCTACAGGAACTAGAATATAGGAGACTACATTTGTTTTCAATGGATTATCCTTTCCTACTATATTAATGGTGCACTACCAGATAGAAAAAGGAAAGTATCATATTAAAGTTATACTTCATTCAATTACTACAAGTTATCTTGTCTCATTAATAAAATAATAAAAGAAGTACAAAAAAATCACTTTCATTTCTAATTTTTATGCTTTGATCCTCATGCTACAACCCATGATAAATAGACAAGATTGCTTATCATTAATTGTTTTCCATTTAGAATTCCTAGCCACTTATTTTTTCTCATACCGCTACAGTTACAGAAGTTAAAAGAACTTCAATTCATTTTCATTTTCTAATCCACTAATTCCTGCGCTACAACACCTAAGCACAGTAAGGAAAAAACACTTCAATTGTTTTCCGCTACAGTTATGAAGTGAATTGAAATTAATGTTATTGTCTAATCACTCAATTCCTTCTAATGCTACCGGACAGGAGAACCAAAAAGGGATTCACTTCACTGTTACTGTTACAGTATCACTAAATATATATAACTATATTTCCGTTCTGCTACAGGACAGCATATATATATATATATATATATATATATATATATATATATATATATATATATATATATATATATATATATATATATATATATATATATATATATATATATATATATATATATATATTATCATGATTCTACCCATTCCTATTAATTTACAGAACAAATTAATTATCACATATTAAATATTATCATCAAAACCTAACCATTACTAAATTATAAAAATTTAGGGGTTTTATCCTAAACTAATTTCTAGTCATTCTATACTATCATACAATCCCAATAATCATATAAAACTCACCCTTACCTTGAATTTGTTGAACTTTTGCTCTTTCTCTTGAGTTTCCTCCTCTTCTTCTCCACTCCTCTCTATGCCTCCTTTCTCCTTTCTATCTTTTCTTTCTTTCTATTCTCTTCTATCCCATTTCTCTTATTTTATAAAATTCTCATAATTTTAATTAACCTAGTAATTCCAATGGGCTTAATAACTCATGTCTATTCACACCCCCAAATAGGCCCAATCAATTAATCTAACAATTCTATATTATTCTACAAATTAGAATATATCATATAAGTTAAATAATAAAATTAAATCAATTATTTCGAATATGTCCAATAATTCAATTAATCAAAATAACTCAAATAAATCAAATAATTTATATAAATTCAATAAATCAACTAATTCAATTATATCAAATAAATCACATAAATTAGTTAATTCAATTAGGCCTAAAATCACATAATTAAGCAATTAATTTAATTAATAAATAATTACTAAAAATTGGGGTGTTACAACCCTCCCCCACTTAAAAGATTTTCGCCCTCAAAAATTACCTCAAATGAATAACTCGGGGTAAGACTCACGCATCTGACTCTCAAGCTCCCAAGTCACGTTTCCACCAGCCGGTCCTCCCCAAGCGACCTTCACCAAAAAAATCTCTTTGCCTCAAAGTTGCTTCAACTTCCGATCCTCTATCCGTATAGGTGATGCCTCCACAGTTAGGTTATCTCTCACCTGCACATCATCTACTTGGACTACATGAGACGGATCCGCAATGTATTTCCTCAACTAAGATACATGGAACACATCATGAAGATTAGCAAGCGACGGCGGTAAAGCCACACGATAGGCCACTTCTCCTATCCTCTGCAAAATCTGATAAGGACCAATGAAACGCGGCGTCAACTTACGCGACTTCAATGCCCTACCAACACCAGTCATCGGAGTGACTCGAAGAAACACATGATCTCCCTCTTGAAATTCAAGTGTCTTCCTCCTCTTGTCATGATAACTCTTCTGACGACTTTGAGAAATTATCATCTTCTCTTGAATCATCTTAATCTTGTCCGTAGTCTGCTGAACTATCTCGGGTCCAACTATCGAACTCTCTCCGGACTCATACCAACATAGTGGCGTCCTACACCGCCTACCATACAAAGCTTCGAACGGTGCCATACCAATACTCGAATGAAAGCTGTTGTTGTAAGTAAATTCAATCAAAGGCAAGTAGTTATCCCAAGCTCCTCCTTTCTCCAATACACAAGCCCTCAACAGATCCTCGAGTGATTGAATAGTCCTTTCGGTCTGACCATCTGTCTGAGGATGATAAGCTGAGCTCAAACCCAACTTCGTACCCAAAGCACTTTGCAAACTCTCCCAAAATCTCGAAGTGAACCTCAAATCCCGATCCGACACAATACTGGATGGAATACCGTGCAAACTGACAATCCTCTAGATGTATAGCTTTGCCAATTTCTCTAACGGATAATCCATTCGCATAGGAATAAAGTGAGCAGATTTAGTCAATCTATCCACGATAACCCAAATAGCTTCAAAATTACCCGGCGTCCTCGGTAATCCAGACACAAAACCCATAGAAATGCTATTCCATTTCCACTCAGGAATAAACAACGGTTGCATCAAACCCGACGATTTCTGATGCTCAATCTTCGACTTCTGGCAAGTCAAACAAGAATACACAAATTCGGCAATGTCCTTCTTCATACGAGGCCACAAAAATATCTTCCTCAAATCTTGATACATCTTAGTAGCACCCGGATGAATACTCAATCCGCTACGATGTCCTTCCTCAAGAATACTCTTTTTCAATCCATCCAGATCCGGAACACAAACTCTATCCCGACACCTCATAATACCATTCTCGTCAATCCGAAAATCAACTCTTCGACTTTGATTCATCAACTTCAACTAATCTACCAACTCAAACCAGATTTTCTAACATTCTCGAATCTCCTCAAGAATACTACTAGTAAGTTCTAACACACACGGCTTAACTCCATAACAAGTCTCTTCACAGACCAAACTTGTATCGCCAAACTGCTCAATCGGTTCTAACTCTTTTCACCATCATCATCGTTATCGGTAAGGTTTTCAAATCAAAGCATCAGCTACCACGTTATATACCGAAAGCACACAGTATGATAACACATCAATCGCACCCGTTCACGACGGTAAAATTGCCAAAATGACGCGTCTTGAATTTTCTGCTATAATTGGATCATCCACTGTCATAAAAACTATTTTTCCCAAAAAGAGCATCTCGTTAGCTTCCCAACACTTCGAACGGGAGTCAAAACCGACATACGATTCAAGAGTTATGAGTTTTCGAAGTTTTCCGAAAAACCAAAATTTTGCCCAAAATCTGCTACGGAAATTCTGCATTTTTGCCCGAAAATCCGACTGATTCAATTTATTTCTTCGAAACAAATACATACTCATACTCCCTTAACATATGGCATTGAATTGGAACTATCAAACGCGATTTCTACGACGTCCGATTTCAATCCGAATCTTAGATCCTCAAATCTCCAAAAATGCAAAACTTCCAAAATCAACCAAATTCGATAACGCAAGCATGCTCAATCACGACTTAACATTATCCGATACAACTACACAATCTAATCTGACTTCCATCCGTAAAACATCAATTCCTCACACACTCTCAGATTAAGCGATTTCAGCTTCCAACTCCGGCACAACTACAACAGGAACCAACTCTAGAACACTGGTCAGATAATTCTTCTTACGTACTTCAAGTTGCCTTAAAGCATAACTAAACTCGTTGAAGTTACCTTTAACATATCTCCAAATCATATCAACAAGCACCTCCAAACACCACTACTAGTCCTATCTGGTTCGACAACAATCAACACACGAGTCGTTGACGACTCTCTCGAAAATTCCAATCAAGTTATACATTTCTGCACCTTCTTACATCAACCGACTCATCAAACAATTCTCAAGCACTTAGCTTACTCAACCAGTTCACTGTTCTCGCCACCTAAGCTTGCAAGACACGTCTATCCCATCCAACACAATCCCGTCTAATATTAACAAGGGATTAAGGATGATTAGTTCCTCAATTTGTCAATAGACAGTCGAAATTCATGATGATGTATAAACCATCTTTACCAAACAATAAGAGCGTTCAACTTTCCTCTGAGCTACAACTCCACACTTGCAGCATTCCGGAGAAACACAAGCTTCTCCCCACTTGAATCATTCCCACTTCTGTAAACCAAGGCTAGATAACAAACATGTACCGGCAGTGTTTCACACACATGCCACATACCAGGGATTAAACAACAACATTAGACAACTTGGCCGGATGGACCGACCTGCTCTGATACCACTAATGTAACGCCCTTCTAACCCCGTAGAATAAATATAAATAGATCAGAGTAATTATCATGCATTTCACAAAAGGGTGTCACATAAATTTTCAAAACATCACACAACACCTGTCATGCTCAATAATATAAAAATAACTTCCTGCTTTTCATACAACTTCACATTAACATGTAGCAGCGGATTTGCTTTAATCATGATAGACATAATAAAAGTCTCATGCCCATCTCATTTTTAATACTTAGGCTTAAAAGTCAATTCTTCATATAATTCAAAATAACAACAACAGAATAAAGTAGAGTACATAAAATATCTCTCCAAATATGAAATCAAAATATTTCCCGGTGTTACATAATCAGAGCATGACTCGACCCAAAATAAACAAAGACACAACTCAAGCTACTCCAACGACTACCTCGTGCTAGAAGCAACTCTACTCCTCAGTACCTGAGCGATGTCGTATAAAACATCATTCCAACAGAAGGGTGAGAATTCACATAATTATTGAAATTATAAGATAATATATAATTTAAGGCATACAAACATAATCACTATTATTCTCACACTTCAAAGGTTTCATCAACACAATATTATTCAAGTAACCATACTATTCACAAGTATATACACACAACTCCATAATTCACCAATTTATCAGTTCTACATATCACACATAATCTCATAGCATAAAAATATACACAATGAGACTCAATGCAAAACTCAATGCAAGACTCAATACAACTCATGCCATGTGGTACCAACACTTGTTATTATTTTTCGGTTTTTACATTTAAACCGGGTCCGTTCCCTAGACCAATAACACACAAAAAGCCCATTCCCTAAGCTTTCAAACCCCGCTCTAGGTTTGGGACAAATCACTAGCTCCCACGGAACTAACAAACATTGCCTCTTGACACAAATGATGTATATGTAAATTTCAACAACCATATGCAAGTTAAGACCATTCCCTAATCTTAACATTCATGCATATCTTCAATAATTCATCACACTTGAATTACCATACATTTGCACATACAAACATATTTCCAAATCATAATAGTCATTACTCCAAGCATCATCATTACACTTAGCAAGTAATACACAATTATCGACATATTTCAACTTCAATTCACAATACACAAATCACTAATTAAATATAAAATAATTAATCATCATCAATAATTAAAAATTCGATACTCAATAGATAATTAACTATTTAATACACAATCAATATCTAAATCAATAATCAATATTTAATTAAATATTTTTATGATAATTCAAAAACATTATCAATAATTAAATAAAATGAATTAATATTATTATGCCACTAAAATAAGATATATTAATAACTAACACCAGCATTATTAAATTGATATATAGTTTAATTAAGTATTGATCTCAACTATACAACACATATGTATTAATGAGCTTCGTTATTTATTCTAATCATTGCTACAGGATAATAATTTATAGAAGTATTACTTTTATTAAATTGATCATGTGTTATACTATCAGGGCACTGTTGCGCTACAGGAACTAGAATATAGGAGACTACATTTGTTTTCAATGGATTATCCTTTCCTACTATATTAATGGTGCACTACCAGATAGAAAAAGGAAAGTATCATATTAAAGTTATACTTCATTCAATTACTACAAGTTATCTTGTCTCATTAATAAAATAATAAAAGAAGTACAAAAAAATCACTTTCATTTCTAATTTTTATGCTTTGATCCTCATGCTACAACCCATGATAAATAGACAAGATTGCTTATCATTAATTGTTTTCCATTTAGAATTCCTAGCCACTTATTTTTCTCATACCGCTACAGTTACAGAAGTTAAAAGAACTTCAATTCATTTTCATTTTCTAATCCACTAATTCCTGCGCTACAACACCTAAGCACAGTAAGGAAAAAACACTTCAATTGTTTTTCACTACAGTTATGAAGTGAATTGAAATTAATGTTATTGTCTAATCACTCAATTCCTTCTAATGCTACCGGACAGGAGAACCAAAAAGGGATTCACTTCACTGTTACTGTTACAGTATCACTAAATATATATAACTATATTTTCGTTCTGCTACAGGACAGCATATATATATATATATATATATATATATATATATATATATATATATATATATATATATATATATATATATATATATATATATATATATATATATATATATATATATATATATATATATATATATATATATATATATATATATATATATATATATATATATATATATATATATATATATATATATATATATATATATATATATATATATATATATATATATATATATATATATATATATATATATATATATATATATATATATATATATATATATATATATATATATATAATCATGATTCTACCCATTCTTATTAATTTACAGAACAAATTAATTATCACATATTAAATATTATCATCAAAACCTAACCATTACTAAATTATAAAAATTTAGGGGTTTTATCCTAAACTAATTTCTAGTCATTCTATACTATCATACAATCCCAATAATCATATAAAACTCACCCTTACCTTGAATTTGTTGAACTTTTACTCTTTCTCTTGAGTTTCCTCCTCTTCTTCTCCACTCCTCTCTATGCCTCCTTTCTCCTTTCTATCTTTTCTTTCTTTCTATTCTCTTCTATCCCATTTCTCTTATTTTATAAAATTCTCACAATTTTAATTAACCTAGTAATTCCAATGGGCTTAATAACTCATGTCTATTCACACCCCCAAATAGGCCCAATCAATTAATCTAACAATTCTATATTATTCTACAAATTAGAATATATCATATAAGTTAAATAATAAAATTAAATCAATTATTTCGAATATGTCCAATAATTCAATTAATCAAAACAACTCAAATAAATCAAATAATTTATATAAATTCAATAAATCAACTAATTCAATTATATCAAATAAATCATATAAATTAGTTAATTCAATTAGGCCTAAAATCACATAATTAAGCAATTAATTTAATTAATAAATAATTACTAAAAATTGGGGTGTTACAGACTTCAGCCCCGTAATGCCACGGGACGCCGTTAGTGCTTTCGAACGGTATTGGCCCAACTTTGGTGATAGTAATTGTGGGCGGTCTGGGCGCATAAATAGTTATCGGCCGACGAGGGATGGTGATGGTGGCGACTTCATCGGCCTGCTTCAGCACTACCTCTCCTGACCCACTTTCAGCCCTCCGGCTAAACTGCAGAATCCCTTCAGTCATCAGACTTTGAATTCCTTCTACCAACTGCTCACATCCATCAGAACGTGTGGCACAGTCCATACATAGTTCTCCGCAACCTGGAAAGAAACCTCTTTTCAGCAACTTAGCTTTAACGAAGCTAAGCGACATCTTTAGATCTCTGACATCAGTCAACAAATCCAAATTCTCTTCTTCGATAATGGCGTTCACTCCGCCTCCCCTATGATTCGGCATAGGATTCTTCGTGACATTTGGCACATTATCGGAGAAGTTGATGATCTTGGCATCCACAATGTCCTGCACCTTATGCTTGAAGGCTTTGCAGTTCTCTATTGTGTGGCCTGGTGCCCCTGAGTGAAAATCACAAGTGGCATTCGCGTCGTACCCTGGCGGAGGTGCCCCTGTCAAGGGAGCCAACATCCTCTTCTGGATCAACTGCAGCTGAAGCAAAGTCTGCAAGAGTTGCGCATACGACATGGGCGGTGTCTCGAAGTGACGGTTCGCCAAAGGTGCCCGATTCTGATACTTCCTGTATCCCTGTTGATTCGGTTGCTGCTGCTGCTGCTGCGGAGCTGCCGGGATATTTATATTGGCCACCTGCTGGTGAGGGCCTTTGCCCTTTCTTCGAGCGTTGGTCACAGCGCTCGCTTCTCCTTCCCGTCTTTTTCCAGCGTAAGGTTTCTTTCCTCCTCCAGCTGAGGATGACTCACCTTGAATTTTCCCGATCTTGATCCCATTTTCGACGTGCTCACCCGTGATAATGAGATCTGAGAACATCCCAGACATACCGCTGACTAACTTCTCATAGTAAACCCCTGGGAGGGTGGCAACAAACATCTGCACGAGCTCGCGTTCAACCATCGGCGGCTGAACCCTAGCTGCCAACTCACGCCACCGCTGGGCGTACTCCTTGAACCCTTCATTGTTCCTCTGCGACAGACTCTGCAACTGGACTCGGTTCGGGGCCAAGTCGCTATTGTATTGGTAGTGGTGCACAAATGCTTCAGCAAGATCCTTCCATGTGCGCACACTAGTGGGCTCCAGACCCATGTACCACTCGAGGGATGGCCCGGAAAGACTGTCTTGGAAGAAGTGCATCAGCAACTTCTCGTCTTCGGAATGAGCAGACATCTTCCTGTAGTACGATCTCAGGTGGACACGAGGGCAAGTGGTGCCCTTATATTTTTCGAAGTCAGGTACCTTGAACTTAGGAGGCACCTTGAAATCAGCAATCAGTCCCAACTTGGACATATCAACACCCAGAGTATTCTGATTCTCGATATCTCTCATCTTATCTTCAAGTGCCTTGAATCTAAGCCGTGCTTCAGCATTCAGCTCCCCTTCAGCACCTTTCTAAGAGAACACATCGTCCTGACGATCCTCTAGCCATGGCTGGGGCACAAACAGATTCCCGACACCCGCATTGCTGTTGCCCGGCCCGATATTGACATTAGCTCCCAGACTCCCATTACCGACACCCGTCGTATTGAGTTCGATGTTGGTCATCATATTGCCGTTAGCACTGTCGTTTCCCCCGGTCACGGGGACACCATTCTGCGGAGTTTCAACTGGTGGAGGAGTAGGCACGGTCCCACCGTGGAGTACGCCGTTGCTATCAACCCTCGAAATCAAAGGCTGAACCAAAGTCCTGAGCTGCTCCTGGCCAGTGGCGACCGCTTGCATGAGCTCCATGAAGCGATCCATTCTCTCGCGGAGTTCCTGAACCTCAGTTTGCACTTGCTCCATGATCCTGATTTGATTAGCTCTAGTCGGATAGCGGTGAATCGGTCTCTGATCAATCCTGGAATCACCTGGAACAACCTGAAACGAGCTGCGACAACCCCTGAAACAACCTGAAATAACCTGGAAAACACAAAAGGGTTAGGAAAACAACAAAATGCTCGTCATGCAAATGCTTCATGCAAATGTATGCGTGTGTCTGTGCGTTGGGGAGATTTCCCCCGATCCTAGTGCCTGAGTGCCAGTGCTGACAATAATAAGAAGTCCGGGTCCAATCATGGAAATAACAATCTCATATATAAAGCAAGCCTATCAAGGCAGTACACAACATCAACGAGTACAAGATGAATCAACAGCGTGACCTCAGCCAACAAGTCTGGTGATGGTCAGCATACAACAATGATCAAAATAAAAGGAGTACAAAAAGTCAAGTACGGCCACGGGCGCGATACTCTTCTAACAACTCCTTCGTTTCTGGATGATCCGGCAGAGTGAGCAACCCTTTGACGAGTAATTCCCTCTGCACAATGGTATACTGAAGTCCTTCGACCGAACCTTCCCATGCTCCTTCGCCGAAGCAATCTTCTAACTTCCGTTTCTTGGACTCAAACGTCAGTTTGCGCTCCTTCAGGTTAGCGAGAGCCCGATTGAGCTGTCCTTCGGCGGCATATCTGCGAGCGGTTTCTTCATCAAACCTCTTCTCACTATCCTTCACCTAGGCTTCCAGCTTGGAGATCTGTAGCATCAGCTTATCCTCCCGCTCTTTCCTAGTGGCCAGGGAAGCCTTCTAGTGTTGGTTGAACTTGGATATCCTCCGATATGCTTCGTCCAAGTGCTGCTTCTTCGTAGCCAGTACGTCGTTGACAGCTTTGAAGTCTTGACCCATGCGCTCACACTCGGCTATCTGCTTAGTCAGGTCTGTACCTAGCTGATTCACCAGCTCTGTCCGCCTTTTGAAGGAATGAACGACTTCGTTCCTCTCGCTTCAGAGCTGAGCCAACTCCTTCTCCAGTTCCTCATTCGCCCGCTTCAATTCATCTCGCTCAGCTAACACCTGATTATGCTGCTGAATGGGCACAATAGTAGGCTCTTCAATCATTGAAGGGCTTTCTGGCTTGGCAAGAAGAAACGGCATCCCTATAGCATCTGCTCTGGCTTCGATCCAAGTCACATACGGAGGGTAGGCTTGATTGTTGCTTCTCCCCAGCAATGGCTTTCCCCTCTTACTGATACCATTCCATGCGTGCTGAAGCTTAGATAACAGATCCCTTTCTAGAAGACCAGTGAGGTACAAAGATTCCTGCACCTCTTCATCCTTCGGCGGAGCTCTCAAAGCGTAGGCGAACTGTCGGACTAGCAAGGACGGATTGTAGTTTATACATCCTTTCCTGCCTATCAAAGGCACGTTTGGAAACCCGCTGCAGCTGAAGATCACCTCAGTACCCAGCCTATCTCTGTCAAACCAGTCAATATCCTCTGCAGATAAACTCATCAGACGCTCGGACCACTCAGCTGTGGCTGCAGACGAAACAAAAGGACCCCTCTTGGGCAAATGACTATCAAGCCACTTAGAAAGCAAGGGTACATAACATGAGACATTCTTGCCCCTCCTGTTTTCGTTTTTGTAGTGGATAGAATGGTAGACATCTCCTATCAAGGTAGGGACTGGATTCCCTGAAGCAAAGATATGAAATGCATCGAAGTCTACAAAATCAGGCATATTGGGGAACAAAATGATGCCATATATGCACAAGGCGAGGATGGCATTGAACGCGACCCAACATCCGTCCTTGGCGCACTGCTGAGCCTTTCCCACTAAAAACTGCAAGGAGAAACCAGGAACCTTGTTCCAACTAGTCAATACCAATTCAGAGGCATCCAGATGAAGTGAAGGAGCTAAACCAGCCAGGTCAGGCTCAACATCCATACGAACAAAAGGCATCTGCCTCTTGATAGGCACACCTAACAAATCAGCATATTATTCCAGCGTGGGTGCAAGAACAAAGTCCTGAAAAGTGAAACATCTCAACGGAGGGTCGTAGAACTGCAGCAGAGCGTGCAACCCATTTAACTCGAACACAGAAGGTTTACGAGCCAAACTGAGCAATTTGCCGTAAAATTTTCTGAACTCATCTCTCACATAATCATCTGCTAAAGTTATCAAACTAGTCAACTTAACCACATCAGGGGCAGGGAACTTGTAAGCCACGGTCTTCCACAGAGAACCCATAACAATACAATAGGAGGCAAGAAATCCTGGATCAGGGAAAACGGTACCTGCAACACAGACACACGTTAATGAAATGCAAATGAGTATGCGAACTAATGCAAAATGCAATCATGCAACAGGAGATCAAGGCAAATGTGCTGTGGAGATTAGGTATCAACAAAACCATAACGCTGCTCTATCAAGAACAACCACTGATAAGAAGAAAACCCCGGTATCGGACCACAAATCTGCTATGTCAAGAACAAGCATCTGATAGGGCCATATACATAGGATCATAATTCTGCTCTGTCAAGAACAAACGTCTGATAATAAAGACCTCTGATATAGGACCAAGAAATCTGCTCTATCAAGAACAAACATCTGATAATAAAACTCTGTTCTATCAAGAACAAACATACATTTGCTGATGAGATCTTCAGACCCCAATCATAAATCTGCTCTGTCAAGAACAAACATCTGATAATAAAACTCTGCTCTATCAAGAACAAAACATCTGATAATGGGATCTTCAGACCCCCAGTCATAAACCTGCTCTGTCAAGAACAAATACACATCTGATGATAAGATCCTCTGATCAAAACCTGCTCTATCAAGAACAAGTACACATCTGATGATAAGATCCTCTGATCAAAACCTGCTCTATCAAGAACAAGTACACATCTGATGATAAGATCCTCTGATCAAAACCTGCTCTATCAAGAACAAGTACACATCTGATGATAAGATCCTCTGATCAAAACCTGCTCTATCAAGAACAAATACACGTCTGATGATAAGATCCTATGATCAAAACCTGCTCTATCAAGAACAAATACACATCTGATGATGAAAATCTCCGGTACCAACAAAACTGATTCGCTGTCAAGAAAACCAGGTAGTCTGAAGGTCAAAGTTTCCTGCAATAAACCCAACCCTGCTCACAGGTATGGACCTAAACTGACTCAAGTTCGGCATCCTATGCGTTCATCAGCGTCACAGACATTCAAGAGGGGTGATACGATACCTAGAAGGTGTGGCATCACCAGCTCATGAAGCGGCCTCACTCGGCTGAATCACAAATGATCGGTCCCCAGAGTCGACAATCCTCCAAACCAGCAACCGTCTTAACCCAAAGGGTTGAAAGAGAAGCCAACCGGGAGAACCTCGTCTGAGCATGGATTTCATGAGACACTAGTGCCTGCAAAGCAAGCACGCGCCCACTAATTTCCACAACTAATGCTATGTTCACTCAAGCCTGGGTCTGGCTTCTCACTCATCAGAATGCCCCTCCCACAACAGCACATATAATCATATCATACTGAAAATAAAATGCGGGAAGTAAAATGCGAGAAATAAAATGCGATAAATAAGCATAGCCCAACAAGTAATCATACAAGCGCTAGGATTGACTCTCGCAGGGGAATCGGAGAACCAGAGATTCTGGGTTCGGTCCCCAGCAGAGTCGCCAGCTGTCGCTTTCGCGAAAATAAGGTGCCGGCACAACAGAAGAGTCGCTACCTTTCGTTATTTATCCCTCGGAGCGGGAAAGTAAACGATCGGAAAAAACCTAACGAAAAAGGGTAAGACAAGGTCATCGCAACCATTGTCTGGGTTCGGGAGTCGGTTACGCAAGGGGAAGGTATTAGCACCCCTCACGTCCGTCGTACTCGACGGGATCCATGCTTGTTGTGTTTACTGGACGGGTTGGTTTATCTATCTACCTATCAAGGCTGGCTTAAACAGAAAAGAAAATGACTCAGCAAAGCGTCGCACTTTATGCCTACGTATTCTCATCAGAGAACGAGAAATCAGAGTCAACGTAGTTCAACCTACTACGGGTTATGGGGAAGGTGGCTCGCCAATACATCAGTATTGTGCCTACGTACTCTCAACAGGTATGAGAGATCAGAGCTTACGTAGTTCGGGACACTACGGATTATTTCCTGTCTTTTACGGAAGAAGTGTTTTTTATTGTGTTTGCAATTTCAATCGCACTAAAGACTATGACCTGAGAGTGAATGCGTCGCATGTCACCCAAAGGGTACCATACTAAACATCCAGACTGTGGAAACGAAACTCTCCCACAATCCTTTCTCAGATAGCTTAAGGCTCGTAACGTACGAAAGAAATCATTCATGATTACTGTATCTTAAACTGTTTTGAGATGAGAAGAGAACAAGCTCAACTAGGAGGGAGACTATCAAGTCCTACTATTATCATGCCAAGGATTCATCCTATGGTTGAGGTTTGAAACAGGGAACTCCTAGAAGTTATCATGCATAGGTTTCAACCTAAAGTTCTATCATCACTTCCTTATCAAAGGAAATGAGAGTCCTAAGGGATCATGTCAATGATACGCAGAAACAGATAAAGCATCAACTTAAACAGTAAACAGTAATACGGTAAAATGCATGCAATGCAAGTGAGGGAGGAAATGTGTGTGGGGCATCAGCCTCCACAAGCTCATCTCAACCTCAAGCCAGAATGGATAACAGTAATCATACTGAAATACATGCTATCAAGCAAGAACAGTAAACTGCAATCATACAGAAGAAATGAAATCATGCTATCAAGCAAAATAAACCACATGGGCAAGGGAGCTGGGCTCTACCGAATACCCGCAAGCAAAGCCATACAGTAACAGTACAAGCAGAGGGAGCAGCTCAACCTCTAGTGCAATCATGCTCCTAGATTAAAGCTATTCTAGATATGGACTTATTCTAATGCATCAAGCAAGTCAAACAAGGCACATCAATACAGAAAAGAAACAAAGAAGAGAGCAGATCAACTCCCCTCTCAACTCCAAGCCTCAGCTCTTCTGACAGCCACTCAGTCTTCAGACCTCCATCACCCTTGTCAAATATCAATTTGCTTTTCCAGGTTTCAACCCTTCCACATAAGTTTCAACTTATCTTCTTCTTCAAGCTTCAGCTCCTTAATATGTTCCACCTTCAGGCTTCACTCTTAACCACAAGTATCAACTTGATTCCTTCAGGATCTCCAAGCTTCAAAGTAGGCATCAACTCATCCTTTGATCTTCAAGCCTCAGCTCTTCAGGGTAGTCTCAATTGCTTAGAAGTGTCAACTTCATCCTTCAGTCTTTTCTCAAGCCTCAGCTCTTCATTCAATCTTTACTGGATCTTCATTGGGTCCTCAAGTATCAACTTGCTCTTATCCTTGCTCTTCAAGCTTCAGCTGAAATGGCAATGCTCAAGGAATCATCCTCTTCTATGCTCTTCAATGAAGTCTTCATCTTCACACTCAAGCCCAACATCTCTCAAGATACTCAAAACAGGAGAAATCACTTAACTGGATAAGCTAGGATGTTAAATTGCTTATTGATCACCAAAGGTGACCTATAAGGGTTCAACATCAAAGGAAGGGTTCCCTCAAAGGTTCTACCTCCTAGGTACCATCACTTATCCCTCCAAAGGAAGGAGGTTAATACCATGGAAGGACCTTGAATCATGGGGAAGAATGGAGGTGAAAGATACCATCCATGTTTAAGAAAGGAATCAACTAAGTCTAAGCTCTTCCTGATCCCTAACCCTAAAACAACAACAAAACAAACAAGTCTTTAATCTCTCAAGCTCCTTCTTCAACTTCAAGTCTTCTACTATGCTCCTCCATGCTCCTCAAAGCAAAATCAAGCCCACCAAGCCAGGAAAAAACCCACAAAGCAAGGCAAACAAAAATACAAGCCCCCAAGGGAAACACAATCAACAATCAACTACAAAAATCAATTAAAAATAGTATACTATCATATTAAAATCTAATATAATTTATAGGGGATCCTATATACCTACACTTAATACCCTATATGTCCCAATATCTAACTTGACCTAGAAACCCAAAATTCTAGTGTTATTATGGACCTATGTTAAGGATTGACCTAATTCTATGCAACCTAAAGTCATCTAATCAAAACTAATAAAAAATTAATCACAAAATTATGGAATAAATCCAGAGGGGAGCTAAAGTCCTAAACTAACTATCCTAAAAAGAATGGCCCAAAAATTCAAAGGGAACTAGCTAAACAAAATTCTACAAGTCTATGCATCAACATAAAAGGAATTAAAATGCTATTAAAAGAGAAAATACACAAAAAATATTAAAAATGCATGAAATGCAAATATTTTGATTTTATAATTTTCTAGAAGTTATCATGAAATGGGAGAAAAAATCCCCATGCAAAAATCATCATTTTTCTATTTATTATGATTTTTCAAAGGTTAAAACAAAATGGAGAAAAAGAAATTAAAATGAGAAAGCATTGGTGTGAATAGCAATTATGTTCAGTACAAATCCAGATGGGCTCAAAATGGGGGTGGGGATATCAATGCGTGCCAGGCCCTATTTTCATCAGAAAATCAATTAAGAAAATATAAAGAAAAAGGAAAATGAACGGTGCAGTTAGTAACAAAAAATAGTTCAAAACAACCATGGGCCATGAAAGGGGGTGGGGATATCAATCAGGCCCAATGTCCCTTTTAATGAAACGCCGCGTTTAGATAGTCTTCAGACTTCCCTCCTCAAGCGAAATTGAATCTCAGCCACACGATCCAAGTCCCAGTCAATGAGTCTTTGTGCATCCAACGACCATGACATTGTCTTCTTCCTCTAGCCAAGGTTTGAACTGAAGAATCCATGGAAACAGCTTCATAGCTCAAACTTACCCTAACTCGTACCACCTCAATTCTCCATGAAAAACTAAAATTCCAAACCCTAATCCACTCTAAATTCCATGCTGATCACAACCATGGCCTCAAAATCAATTGAAGTGCCCTAAATCTCCAAACCCGATCCAAGATCAAAAATAAGCTCAAACATCAACTTCAACAATTCTTGAAATTAATTACCTCAGAATGATCACCATCTCACCCTGGTTAATTCTTGATATCAAACTCATGCTATAGCTCACTATATCTTGAGTTCTTGGTCCAAACAAAAATGGTGCCAGCAACTGAAACCTCACTAATTGATCCCAAACTTCCCAGAATCCAACACCTAATTGTCTCTAACCGTTCTATCCTAACAATTCTGCCTAATTATGCTTAAATCATGGTGTAGAAGAAAAGTTACTAACCTGTCAAATCTTGATTAACAGATAGGGTAAACCTTCACTGCAAGCTCTCAAACTCTTCAGAATCAATCCTTGAATGATGATCTTGCTACTGTTTGCAAAAGATTGGACCAAGAAAGCCTGAATCTCCAAAACCGATTATGACTTGCAACCTTCAAAATCCAAAAGCTATCTCCTCAATTATCCATGGTTTTACTCTCAATTTGGTATGCACAGCTTCAGTGTGATCAATGGAATGTGTTTGGATTGAAAGAAGAAAGGGAAATGGATCAGAATGTGGAATTTGATTTCAACTTGCAATGGAAGCAATTGAAATGGCTATCTCACTCTTCTCTCTAATCTCTCACCAACCTTACATCTGAGCAAGTTCTAAATCATATATGGAATGGTTTAGACTCATCTAGAACCATCTGGAATCATCCAATGAGAAATTGGGATTCTCATGTCATGAGTTTATGACTTCATCTCATCTCATGCATCATCTCATGCCAAGCCTCTTGCAATAACCAATTCTGACCTGAAATTCTCCTTAGATGAGATATGGGATGTGTTAAGATACTTAGCAAGCTTGTACATTGCCTTTCTTTGTGTTTTGCCCTTGTACCTTATTATGCAAGCAAGCATTTTCCAAAGCAACCCCATGATCTAGGCCTCAATTCAAAAAAGTGGCTGAACCATTGTTTCTAAAATGTTCTTTGGAGTCAAAATGACCTATTATATGCCATGGTTTGGATGTGTAACTTGGAATTTCCAATTTCCAACTTCAACTTATTTAACTTATGCCTCCATTTTAGGTCATTTTTATCACTTTTTGCTACAAGCCTTTTCAACATCTCATTACCTCCCTACTAGCCTTAAAAAATCATTCTAAGCAAGTTTTATGTTGAAGATTTTTCCATTTGAAGCTTGGGAAAAGGAGTTATGGCCTTATGCTTGAAATGACCTATAATCTCCAAATGACCAAAATGCCCTTGACTTGTCAAAGCCATAACTTGAGTTCTACAAATCCTATCAAGGACTTATAGTACTATCTAGAAAGCTAAGAAGATGAGGAACAACATTCATGTTGACCAAAAGTTCATAGGAATCATCCTTCTTGGGAAAAGGTTGGATGGAAGCTGGGTGACTTTCAAGGCCCCAGATTCACATACCTCAGATGACCTGTAACTTGTCAAAGTCATAACTTGAGCTCTACAAATCCTATCAAGGACTTCTAGTACTCAAATTAAATCTAAGAACAAGCTCTACAACATTCATGTTGGGGGTAATATGAGATGACAATCACATCTTGAGCTAAACTGCCTTGAAGATAAGGGATCAAACTAGGGGATTTTACACTGTCAAGCCTTAGAAACCCTAGCTTGAAACTTCTCAAACTCCTCAATCATGATGAGTTGATCTTGGAATCATCCTTATAGCATCTCAATGCATCAATCCATGATCACATGGCCCTTGGATTAGGTCTCAACCCTCTCCAACTCATCAGTTGACCTAGAGTTGACCTAGTCAAACCCTAACTGCACCACTCATGGCTGAGTCTTCTTATTCTTGTACAATGGCCTCTCTAGGCTTTATGATGGCTTTCAAGAAATCTCATAAGCTCTCTCAAAGCTTCAAGTCCATCCTCATAGCTTCCGAGTCATCTGAGGAGCTCCCACAACTCTCAAGTTATGAGGCACACAACCTTGGTTTCAACCAATCTCTCTGAGGATCTTCTCACTTCTCTGACAAGGATATCAACCCTTGAACACTTGAATAACCTTCTTAGATAGCTTCAAACTATTGTATAGCTCTTGATTGGTAATCATACCTCTTGATGAACACAAGCTAGGTAAATAAATGTTGGTCAAATTTTGGGGTGCAACAACTGCCCCTATTCAAACGGCTTGAACCTGACTGGGTGAGGAGCGAACGGCTCTCAACCGATCAAGGTAAAATACGGTTGAATACCAACAAACCCGAAAATTTTCCAACTACGCAAGTACACGATACTCCGATGGGAACAAATCTTCAAAAACTGAAACATTAGCTGCACGGCAACTAGCTGGAGAATTGGTCACACGGTAACCGATTAATACATGGTCGATCATGCCATCAGGCATCAAGATTCCTCGGGACTCATCAGGTCAACCATCAGATTGATCACGTCAAATCATGCCGTCAGGCATTCAAATAAAACTTTCGGGCATCAGCCGGACTTCATCAGCAAGTCGGGAATAGAATTCTTGGCCAATCATGAACCAATTGGGAATATCCAAACCTCTGCCATCTGGCACTCCGCATCAGCTGAGAGAACTACTTCGTGAACACGGTCGGACTTCAATCATCAAGTCTTCGAGGGAAGTTTCAACTTCGCTGTTCAGAAACCTGCTGGGGATGACGCACCTCTGCTGGGGATTCTGGAGAACTATCAAGTAACTCTGCTTCGGGGATCCAGAAATCATTCTGAATGAATCAACTCTGCTGAGGACTTCAAGAATCATCTTGGACACATAACTCCGCCGGGGACTTCAAGAATCGTCCTGAACTGATAACTATGCTGGAGCTTTCAGGAGTCATCCTGAGCAAACACTATGTCGGGGACTCTAAGCATCAGCTTGGGCAACCAACTCTGGAGAATGCACTGGGGATCTTAAGAATCATCTTAAGCAAACGATCTCGCTGAGGACTTCAAGAATCATCTTGAGCAGGATACTTCGTTAGGGAGAATTTCAAGAATCATCTTAAGCGAATCTGCGGCGGAACACCTGCAAAAATAGCTTTGAAGTCAGATGATTTTCACAGACAAATTTCAGAGACATCTGAGGACTTGTAACTTGTCTAGACCATAACTTGAGTTCTATAAATCCCCTTGAGGACTTCTAGTACTCAAATTAAAGGTGTTGAGATGCTCTACAAGTTTCATGTTGGCCAAAGATCCATTTGAAACTTGTATTTTGACTCAGGTGGTCTTGAAGTTAGGCATTAAACAGGGAATTTTGCACTGAAACCCTAATTTAGCAACTTCCCACACTCTTGACTCTTCTTGATTTGATCTTGGCACAACACCACAAATGTCTCAACATATCATTCCATGAACTCCATGACCTAAAAGTAGGCTTTGATACCCTTCAATTGCACAGTTGACCTAAGATTGACCCAGATGAAACCCTAATTGCTTGCACCTCAATTGTGGCTCTTACATTTGACACAATGACTTGATTAAACTCTCCCATGGCCCTCTAGGCATTCTATGAGCTCCATACACATCCTATTCTCATATTCAAAACCTCACACCCTCTGATGATCCTCAATTGATCCTCAAGTTAGGAGAATATCCAAATGTAAGCATTTGAACTCTTAGGCACTCAAACCACCTCCTGATGACTTTGACAACTTCTAAATCTTGAGTAAGACCTCTGGCTAGGCTCCTCTTGATAAGAATCACACTTGATCACCTTCTATATGAATGATATCATGATATGCAAATGATATAACTATGCAAATGTTAATGCAAATGAAACATAAACCAGGTAAGAAAAGGTTGAGCAAATTTTGGGGTGCAACAGCTGCCCCTATTCAAACGGCTTGGACCCGGTTGGGTGAAGAGCGAACGACCTTCAAACAATCGAGGTAGAAGACGGTTGAATACCAAGAAACCCAGAAAATTTGCCAACCGCAGAAATACACTGCGAAAACTGCTTGGGGAACAACATCCGTTGCGCTGAACCCAATTGTTACGGCAACAACTGATCAATCATCTAATAAAACTTTGGATTTCAACATCAACCCCCTGTGTGACGCCACAGGCATCAAATCAACTTTGCAAGAAACAACTCCGTCCACAACTGGACTAAATTCGTCAACACGGGGAGAGACTCCATCAACACGGGTACAACTCCGTCCACAACTGGACTAAATTCGTCAACACGAATAACAATCTCTGTCAATCACAGGTAACGAATCCGTCAACGCGGATAATAATCACTAGCGACCTCACTGAGGACAACTCTGTCAATCATGGGTAATAATCACTGTCAACACAGGTACAATTTCGCCAACACGGATAACCATCACCATCAACACGGGTAACAATCACTGTCAACACAGGTACAATCTCTGTCAATCACAGGTAACAATTTCGTCAACACGAATCACAATCACTGTCAACACAGGTACAATTCCGTCAACACGGATAACAATCTCTGTCAATTACAGACAACAATCTCTGTCAATCACAGGTAACAACTCCGTCAACACGGATAACAATCACCGTCAGCACGGGGAAATAATTCCGTCAACACGGATAACAATCACCATCAGCACGGGGATACAATTCCGTCAACACGGATAACAATCACTGTCAGCACAGGTACGATTCCGTCAACACGGATAACAATCACTGTCAGCACAGGTATGATTCTGTCAACACAGATCTGTTTGAAGAATACTTTGCTGAGGAATACGAGAAACTTAACCAAACCACTATGTGGGGAAAAAAAAGTCTACTGGAGAAATCACTAGCGATAACTCCAAAAGTTTGAGCCATGAAATCTTTTAATGCTGATGTAACAGCAACCTGAGAAGAATCCCGCTGGGGATGAAGAGAAACTTAACCAAGCAACTCTATTAGGGGACGAACGTTATCATCACCTATCTCACGTTGAGAATTTGAATATCTAGAAATTCTTCCGAGCAAGAATCTCACTCCTCTGCAAGGAACAACACCTGAAACCAAAGAGGTAACCAACCTGGCTTATGTTTCAAAATGTGTATGGAAATGCTATGCATTTGGGTAGATGCAAATATGATGATATATGCACAATGCAAAGATGCCAAGAGGCGCGTCAGCAAAATAAATGCTGAAGACAAGACCCAATTTGCTGGGGATGGACGGGTATCACAAAGCATTCCAGCAACATAAATGCTAGACATGTGAAACCAACTCCGCTGGGGATAACCATCCTGCTGGGGAATGGCTCACAGGCTTGAAATTACGAACTCTGCTAATGATGTTCATCCTGTCGGAGGAAAAAACAACCTGCTGGGGAGAAGGAGAAACAGTCCTGCGCGGGGATAATCCTTGTGAACCAAAGACGACTTGGTTATACTCTGCGGGAGTTACCCATGCTGGGGATTAATTGTGTACATACTCATTGCTGGGAATGCACCTTCCATTGGGGACATCAAAATCCACAGGGGATACTCTTTTGGGGAGGATAACCTTACATCCAGTAGGGATAAGTGCCATCTCAAATCTCTCTGGGATAAGATGTGACTTCCATCTGCTGAGGAGCGATACAATCACTTTGTCACGAGACTCTGGTTGGGGAAACACAAATTCCAAGACTGTTTGCTTCAAAGGTGAGAACTCTGCAAAACACAAACGAGACAGAACAAATCTATACAACAAGATCTATCCCAGTTAGTATCTGTGACATTCGTTCAGTCAATTCGAAGTTTTAGCAATTATTGGCAAGGGCCAGCAAGTTTATGTACATGCAAGTTTATCAAAAACATCGGCGTTTTTCACAAGCAAAACAGTAAAGAACAAGCATCAAGTACTGAATAACATGCTTTATTGACAGCGAGCCTGTAAATAGGCAAAATTTTGTACACTAGATGCAACTCCTGAAAAGAGGAAGTTACACACAAACAAAATACAAATATACAGAAGCACAAAGAAAATTTGTATACATGTCGGCAACGTGGTACAGACGAACACCATGCGCTGATCCTCCTATGACTCGCCTGACTCTGACGCTTTCCTGATACTCAATCTTCAGAAGAGATTGTTTCGGATATACGACCCTCAGGTACTCCCAAACCACTAAGCAACGCAGTATCAAACTCGGACCGCAGTCATTTGCTTTTTCAAATCCCTAACTTTTGCGTGAACCGCCTGTCGCTACTGCGAAAATCGGCGCCGGCTGAACAGAAGAGTCGCCACCGCGCGTTATTTATCCCAAAGGAGGGAAAGGAAACGCTCGAGGTAAACCTACCGCAAAACGGGGAAAGGAATGGTCATCGCAACCAAATCCTGGATTCGGGAGTCGGTTACGCAAGGGGAAGGTATTAGCACCCCTCACGTCCGTCGTACTCGACGGGATCCACGCTTGTTTTCGGGTACGGATTGTTATTCTATCTACTCTACAGGTCTGGGGTTAAAAGAAAATAAAATGACTCGGCAAAGTGTCGCACTTTATGCCTACGTATTCCCGTCTGGAACGAGAAATCAGAGTCAACGTAGTTCGCCTACCTACGGGAAAGGAGGGGAAGGTTGCTCGCTAGGATATCGCATCCTATGCCTACGTACTTTCATACAACATGAAAGATCAGAGAAAACGTAGTTAGGGCCACGTACGACACAAGTCTGTCTTGGTTGATTTTATTCCTTCTGAAAAAGGTTTTTCTGATTAACAGTCCCAGCGGACAAAAATGACGTTTTGATGAGTTCACATTCTTTTACGGAAGAAGTGTCTTTTATTGTGTTTGAAATCTTATTGTTTTTTTCTGTTTGTTTTGAGGAAGAAGAGACAGAACTCTAACCTACGGTTGCGAAGGGAACCAGACTAACCTAATGTTATCATGCATGGGTTAAGACCTAGTGTCTATCATGCTCCTCTCTTGCACAGAGAGAAACAGAGATCCTAAGGGAATAGACGGAAACAGAAACAATATCATATATATACAGTAAAACAGTAAAATGCATGGATGCAGCAATACAAGCGAGGCAAGGGAGTCCCACTCAACCTCGAACCTGAAAAACAATAGGCAAAAGTGAACAGGCTTCACTTTCAACCCAACAGGGTAAACAGCAAACAATACAGTCAGGAAAACCAATCAATACATCAGAAATGAAATACAGCAAAAATAAACAGCCACAGCAGCTCTGCATCAATATTCATCTTCAGGTCCTCATTAAACAACTATAAGCTTCAGGCAAGCAGCAATCTCCATCTCCACAGCTTTCCAGCAAGGTCTTGATCATCAGTCTTCCATCTACAATGGCTTTTCTTCAAGTCTCAATCTTCAGGAGAAACACCAGTCAACCAGATGAAGTGAATGAATGTTAGACAGTTAATTACCTACCAAGGGTGGTTCATCAACTGTTAACATTAAACATACAATTTCCTCTCAAAAGTTCTATCTTTCAAATACATTCACTGATCCTTCCAAAGGAAGGAGGAGGATATTTGAAAGAGACTTTGAATCATAGAGAAAGGATGGATGTAGCCAAGGCATTCCATGTTTGAGAAACAAGCTTTCTACTCTAGAGCTCTGCCTAGCTCCTAAACCCTAATCTCCTCAACAGCTGCTAGCAGGAGTTTCCTCTCCAATCTCTGGAGGTTGGTCTTTAGTCTCTGGATCTCCAATGGCTTCATCATCACAAGTCTTCAGCTTCCCCAATCCCCAAGCAATCCCAATACCCACACAGACAAGCAGTAATCCCCAGAGGGCACACCACACCAATCAATCACATATAGTAGTATATACTAATAGCAGTAGGGGAACCCTGGTGATTTCTAAGGGGATCTATCCTATACCCATAACCCCTATAGTCCATACCCCAAAAATCAAATGAAAATCTCCTAAAAGAATTAAACTATCTCACCTAAGTTGATTTTAAACCCTAATTTTGTTCATGTTGTTCACACCTAAAACTAACTCCTAAAAATATGAACTAAATTGCATGTACAAGATAACAATGTCTATTAATCAACCTAAAAAGAATGGGCAAAAAATATTAAAGCAACTAGTAGAACAAAAATTAACAAAATCATGTATGAAATTAAACTATTTAAAATGCTATTTATTTGGAAAATATGGGAAAAATATCAAATAAAAAATAAAATGCAATTTTTATTTTTTATAATTTTCTAGACTCTTTAAAGAAAATTATGCAAAAAGAATTATTAAAAAATAATGTTTTTATGATTTATTATGATTTTTAGAAAATGCATAAAAAATGAAAAGAAATTAAAAATAACAAAATAGAGAAATAGAGGGAGGGGGTGCCATCAGCAAGGGCGCTTAGTTGATTTTCCATGTGGGCCACCAGCTGGGAGGTGCGAATATTAATTGCTTAGGCCCATATGCGCTTCAGAATTTCAACCAAAAAACAAAAAACATAAACGGTGTAAATAGCAACATTCTTAGCTAAAATCAATGGGCCTGCGCTGGGAGGGGTGGTATTAGCAAGTGAAGTCTGAGCCCACTCTGAGGGTTAAGTGAAACGGAGCGTTTCACTCCCAAGTCTTCCCTCTGTTATCAACTTTGAATCTGGACCTTTGGATGGACATAAAATGTCAAATAATTTGCACGATCGGACGGCCAGGGGATCGTCTTCCCCAATCAACCCTAGGGTTTGCAGACTAAACCCTGCACACGAGTTTGAATCAACCAACTTCCACCTCTCATATCTCCCTCGTCTCTCCATGAAAGGCCATGATGTAAACACCAAAATTGCTCCAATTCCCGCATAGAACACAACTATATCCATAGCTCTCAGTATAATAGCCTAGATTTTCAAACCCGATAGGCATCACAGTTCTGATCCATCATTTCCACCTGTGATCAACTCAACCAAAACTCACCAATTCTTGTCCTAAATTCAACTACAACTCAAGCTGATCTTAACATGCTAATCCAACAAGATTTTCGTGCCTTATCCTAATAGTTACAAGCTCTAACAGATTTGGTGCATCATACTCAACCTTCATGAAACTTGCCCAAACTCATCAAAATCAGTCTTCTACCCTATCTTAACAACTCTACCCTAACAAATCCCTAAGATTCTAACTAAATCATGCAATACGAAAAGAAAACAAACCTGGTGCAAAATGGTGAAACAGTTATGGAAACCTTTGAATCTGATGCTTGCAGTGATTGGAAAGTGATCAACAACCTTAATGATGAATTCTGTATGCAATATCTTTGGTGCAAACTCCTTGAATCTTGTACTTGAAACCTTTTTGCAACTTGGATGGAGAAGCTAGATAGCACAATTCTTGATCAATTCAGCCAATCCTTGATGTGAATTATGATGCTTGGATGATGATGATGATGATTCAATCAGAAAATGTGAAGATTGGTGGAGATTTGGGAGAGTTTGTGATGCTTTTGCAAATTGGAGAAAGTGTGTATAACTTGGGGTTTTGAGAAAATGCAATCACCAACCATGGCATGAACCATCTCTTATCAATATATAGGTGAGGTTAGAACCTCCTAGAAACTTGGAGAAGCTTCCCTTGCACAAATTCCCTTGGATTTGGTTTATGTACCTTCCATTACAAGCAACCATGGATAACTCCCAAAATATGAACTAAGCTCAAAATTCTATTTTAGCCAATGTGTTTAAAATGATCTTTCCATTCAAAATGACCTATAATTTTGCTTCATTTGGCCAAGATATGAAAAATCTCATTTTTAAGGTCATTTTTATTCATTAAATCCAACAATTTTGGAACCTTGTGCTATGAATCCTTCCAATCTCTCATGGTCACTTTTCTAGACTCAAAATGTCATTTGGAACAAGTTTGATGTTGTAAAGTTTTCCATTTGAAGCTTCCTTGTATGAGTTTTGGGCATAGGTTAAAATGACCTGTAATTCTCAAATGACCAAAATACCCTTTGCTTGCCAAGACCATAAGTAAAGTTCCACAAATCATATGAAGGCATACTATACCATTCTAGAAAGCTAAGCCAATGAGGAACAACTCTTATATTGACCATAAATTCATTTGAAATCTCCTTGAGGGGTAAAATTAGCTTGGAAGTCAAGTCACTTTCACAGACAAAATTTCAGATACCTCAGATGACCTGTAACTTGTAAGGACCATAACTTGAGTTCTATAAATCATCTTGATGTCTTCCACCACTAAAATTAAAGGTCTTGAGATCCTCTACAAGTTTCATGTTGGCCATGGATCCATTTGAAGCTTGCATTTTGACTTATCTTGCTTGGAAATTTGACCTAAACTAGGGGATTTTACACAGAAACCCTAATTTAGAAACTCCTCTTCTCCTTGATTTCTCTTGATTTCTTCTTGGCATATCACCATATCCTCTTCTACATGTCAAATGATGAACCCCACATCTCTTCAATAGCCCTCAATGCCTTTCAAACAAATCTTTGACCTAGGGTTGACCCAGATGAAACCCTAGTTGACCGTCTTCAACTGCAATTCTTGTGGCTTTACCAATGACTTGTTTCCTTCTCCAAATGACTTTCTAAATCCTCCAAGATGTCTAGATGCTCCCCATGCCTTCAATTCACAGCTCATACTTTCCTTGATGATCCCCAGACACCCTCAGTTAGGAGATATACTCAATGCTTGATCTAATGACCTCTCCACCTTTCAAATTCTTTTCTGATGACTTGAATGAGATTGAATTTGAATAATAACCTCTTGATAGGCCTCTAGAGATGAGAATAATGATTGGTTCCCTGTTGAATGACTTGCTATGCTTATGCTATGCAGATGAGTAACCTATGTACATGACTCTTTATGCAAATGACAATGCAATTGAAACATAAGCCAAGTGACTAAGGTTGAGCAAATTTTAGGGTGCAACAGCTGCCCCTATTCAAGCGACTTGGACCCGATTGGATGAAGAGCCCGGAGCCTTCAGACATTCGCGGTACGAGGCGGTTGAATACTAGGAACCCATAAATTTGCCAACCGCAGAAATAAACTGCGCCACTGCTTGGGGAACGACATTCATCAGCTGAATTTAACTGTTACGACAACCCACTGATCCCGTGCGACCGTGCTGGGGATTCTTCTCATCATCCTGAAAAGGATTGAATCATCGGAAACTTCGTCCTTTGCTTGTCCACGTCAGGACTCTGACTTGATATGTCCACGTGAGGACTCAATCTTTCCACGTAAGGAATCAATCCTTTTCCACGTAAGGAAACCATCTTCTTTCCATGTTAGGAATCACCACTTTTCCATGTTACGAACACAATCTCTTTTCCACGTAAGGAATCATTTTTCTTCCATGTAAGGAATCACCATCTCTTCTTCCACGTAAGGAATACAAACTTTCCCCGTAAGGAAAACAAATTGATATGTCCACGTAAGGACTACATCGTCCACGTTAGGACCCACTTTTCCACGTTAGGAATAATAATCTTCTTGATTTGTCCACGTAAGGACTCCATCGTTCCACGTAAGGAATACTCCTTTATCTGTCCACGTCAGGAGTCAATCTTGATATGTCCGCGTAAGGACTCAATCTTTCAATGTAAGGAATGAACTCGTCTTTCCACGTAAGGAAACCGTTTTTCTTCCACGTAAGGAATGCTCTTGATATGTCCACGTAAGGACTCTAATCTTTCCACGTGAGGAATACTACATCAATCTTTCTTTCCACGTTAGGAATGTCATCTTTCCACGTAAGGAACACCTCTTTGATCTGTCCGTGTAAGGACTCCAATCTTTCCACGTAAGGAATCAATCTTGCTATGTCCGCGTAAGGACCCAATCTTTCCACGTAAGGAATAAATTCGTCTTTCCACGTAAGGAAACCAATTCTTTTCCACGTAAGGAATCTCATCTTTCCACGTGAGGAAACTATTTTTCTTCCACGTAAGGAATCAACTTCTTTCCACGTAAGGCGACACATTTTGATTCGTCCACGTAAGGACTCCAACTTGTTCCACGTAAGGAATCACATTTTTCCACGTAAGGAAACCAACTCGTCTTGATCGGTCCACGTAAGGACTCCATCTTTCCACGTAAGGAATAACTTTCTTCTGGATCTGTCCGCGTCAGGACCACGCTTTTCCGCGTCAGGAATAATCTTTTCCAAGTAAGGAATAAACTCGTCTTTCCACGTAAGGAAACCAACTCGTCTTTTCTGCGTCTGTCACTATCAGGACTGAACTTGCTTTTCCACGTAAGGAACTGAAGCTTCTCTTTCTACGTAAGGAATAAACCTGTCCACGTCAGGACTCACGTTTCGTCTTGATTTGTCCACGTCAGGACTCCGCTGAGGAAATAAATTTGTCCACGTCAGGACCCATATCTCACCCTGCTGAAGAAATAAACTTGCCCACGTCAGGACTTGCGCGTCTTCGACTTGCTGGAGAAATGAGACTTGTCCATGTTAGGACTCATACTTTGTCAACAACACGAAGAAGGATGAATTTGTCCGCGTCAGGACTCTCGCATCTTGTCATCACGAAGAACTGCAAACTTGTCTACGTCCGGACACCCCTTTCACCATTACGAATAGAGCTATTTGCTGAAAATAAATGGTCCACGTCAGGACACCAGCACGAAGAGTAACCAACTTTGTCCACGTCAGGACTCCACACTCAATCAATACCGAGAACTCGAACCTGTCCACGTTAGGACTAACACACATCGTCAACTTGAGGAAATGTCCACGTTAGGACTCTCCATTCCAACAATCTTCTCTAGCACAAAGAAATCCCGTCAATAAAATTGTCCACGTTAGGACTCATCCTTTCATTGGTCCGCAAACTTCTTATCACTGACGTTACAGCAACTTTGAGGCTGACTCTACTGGGGACATTTGGAAACCAAACTTCCGGACGCCTGTTCTGATAACCGGCGGTAGCCTCTGAAATTCTGATTCATGAATCCTTTGATGACCAATAGCTCTGCTTGGGGATAAGGAGAAACTTATCCTGCTGACTCTGTGGGGAGTAGTGCCAACGCTGACACTTCGTTGAATGTCTCATGCCGAGACCTCGAATGTTTATTGATTCACCTGAGCGAGGGCTCTCTCTACCTGCAAGAGAAACAATACTTGAAGCAAAAGGTTAGCCATCCTGGTTTATGCTTCTGAAATGCGTATGTTTGATACTGACGCAATGCTTCAATCGAGATGGAAATGCTACGCTTTTTCACTTGATGGATGCAAGTATGACACTATATGCCGATGCCAATGCAGACTCGAACTGCTGAGATACAGGAACTGCTTCAGCAAAATAAATGCTGAAGATAATGCCAATTCCGCTGGGGATAGCCAAATGCTACAGACTTGTTCCAGCAAAATAAATGCTGGAAGAGTGAAATCGACTCAGCTGGGAAATGGGGAACTTGATACAACACACCTCGTTGAAGTAACACCCTGCCGGGAATATAACTCCGCTGGAGAATAGCAGATGCGCTTGGTATGATTGGACTTCTGCTGGAGAGTGAACTGATATCACATGGTATTTTGACAGAATAAACGCCTGGGCACGCGACCAACTCTGCCGGGGAGAGCCTTAATCTTCGAGTTCCACTGGGAGAAATGGAAATACTAGTTGGAAAGAGGACTCCGCTGGGGATGGGATGATTCTCTTGGGGAGATTAACTGACTCCACTGGGGAAGAGAGTAAATGACCCTGCGGGGACAGATAAACTGTCTGAATACAGCTCACAAATATTAAACTTCCGCGGCTAGCCCACTCTGCTTGAGATGCACTGTCTGAATACAGCCTTCGATCTAGGAATCGTCCAAACTCTGCGGATGATAAATGACTTGACTGGAGGATGCCCTCTGGATAAGCTACGACTAGCTGGGGAATTTGATCCTTCTTCAGGAAGATCATGCATGACCTGCGCGGGGGTCAAGTCTTTCGTTACTGCAACCTTTTGATCATCTTCCTCGTACGGCTAGGAAACCTGCAACAACACAAACAAGACAAGACAAGCCTATGCAGCCAAATCGATTCAGGTTAGTGACATTATTTTCAGTTAATTCAAAGCTTCAGTAATTGTTGGCAAGGGCCAGTGGTGTTATACACATGCTAGTTTCAATAAACCTAGGCGTTTTATCATGCACAAAACAGTAAGAGAACCAGCATCAAATACTGAATAACATATTTTATTGATTGGGCCCCTGAATGGGCGGAGTTTTTGTACACGGGATGTAACTCCTGAAAAGAGGAAGCTACGCAAAGCAAATACACAAGTATGCACAAGAAGCATAAATATTTGACAAATTAAATTTTGTACACATGTCGGCAACGGGATGCAGACGAACACCCCGAACTGATCCTCCTATGACTCATCCGACTCTAATGCCATTCCAGTATCCATACCTCTGAAGTGGTTGTATCTGATAATCGACTCCTCAGGTATTCTCCCGCACTGATGCTCAAATGCAGTATCAAATTCGGACCGCAGTCATTTGCTTTTCAAATCCCTAACTTTTGCGTGAACCGCCCTTTACGGGTTTTCAGTTCACCGGGATACCCTTTTTTGTCGAAGCCGCCCAGTGTAGGTTTTCAACTTCGCGGGTGTACATTTTTTCAATTTTATCCCTAACTTTTGCCCGAACCCTTCATTCTGTTTTTGGTTCGCCAGGATGCCCTATTTTGCCTGGACTCTCTTTTTTCTGTCCAGCGGGTCAATTTTAAGCAAAGTATTTTTTAACTACGTCCGAATTCACAGGTGACGTAAAGTCTTCACCGTCCATGGTGGACAACAACAACGCTCCTCCTGAGAAGACTTTCCTGACAACGTATGTCCCTTCATAGTTGGGGGTCCACTTGCCCCTGTGATCTGCTTGCGGCGGGAGAATTCTTTTCAGCACAAGGTCGCCCGTCTGAAAGCTTCGCGGATGTATCTTCTTATCATATGCTTTCTTCATTCGGCTCTGGTACAAACGACCATATGCTAGAGAAGCTAGCCTCTTCTCGTCCATCAAACTCAATTGGTTCAACCTGTCTTTCACCCATTCTGCCTCGTCCAGCTGAACGTCTCGCAATACCCTCAGGGAAGGGATCTCAACTTCCAATGGTAGCACTGCTTCCATTCCGTATACTAACGAGAACGGGGTTGCCCCGGTTGATGTGCGTACCGTCGTACGATAACCGTGCAAAGCAAAAGGTAGCATCTCGTGCCAATCCTTATAGGTCACCACCATTTTCTGAACGATCTTCTTGATATTCTTATTGGCCGCCTCAACAGCGCCATTCATCTTGGGTCGGTAAGGGGAGGAGTTGTGATGTTCGATCTTGAAATTCTGACAGAGCTCCTTCATCATTTTGTTGTTTAGGTTTGAACCGTTGTCCGTGATTATCCGCTCGGGAATCCCATATCGCTAGATGATATCTCTCTTAATGAATTTGGCCACCACTTGCTTCGTTACATTTGCGTAAGACGCCGCTTCCACCCACTTGGTGAAATAATCGATTGCTACTAAGATGAACCGATGTCCATTAGAAGCCGTCGGCTCGATCTTTCCAATCATATCGATTCCCCACATCGAGAATGGCCATGGCGATGACATTACATTCAGAGGACTCGGAGGCACATGGATCTTATCAGCATAGATTTTGCACTTGTGGCACTTCCTCGCAAACTTGAAACAGTCAGTTTCCATAGTCAGCCAAAAATAACCTGCCCGTAGCAGCTTTCTCGTCATAGCATGCCCACCAGCATGCGTACCAAAGGTACCTTCGTGTATTTCCTCCATGAGCAGCTTTGCCTCTCTTTCGTCTACACAACGCAACAGCACCAAATCGTGGTTTCTTCTGTATAAGACACCATCCGGATTCAAATAGAAATTACCCGCTAATCTCCTGAGAGTCTTCTGATCTTGACTGGATGCCCCAGCCGGATACTCTTTATTCTTCAGGAAATTAAGGATATCAAAATACCACGGTTTGTCGTCGGATGCTTCATCAATAGTAAATACGTAAGCTGGTCTGTCAAGCCGAGAGATAATGATTCTGGGAGCCTCGTTCCAGAAGTTGACTTTGTACATGGAAGACAACGTGGCGAGGGCGTCAGCCATTTGGTTCTCTGCCCGCGGTACATGATGCAATTCAACCTTGTCAAAGAAAGGCAACAATCTCCTTGCATAGTTCATGTAATGTATCAAGTTGGGCTGACGCGTCTCCCATTCCCCTTTGATCTGATTCACCACCAGAGCTGAGTCTCCGTATACGTCTAAATTCTTGATTCGCAAATCAATGGCTTCTTCAAGCCCCATTATACAAGCTTCGTATTCGGCCTCATTGTTGGTAACAGCAAAGGTCAATCGGGCAGTAAACGGGATGTGCGACCCGTGTGGCGTAGTAATGATTGCCCCTATTCCGCTACCGTAAACATTCACAGCTCCGTCAAATATCATCTTCCATTTGGAACCCAACTCTGGTCCTTCGTCTGGCAACGACTCTTCACAATCTTTCATCTTTAGGTACATGATATCCTCGTCAGGAAAATCAAACCTCATAGATTGGTAATCTTCAATAGGCTGCTCCGCCAGATACTCAGACAACACACTCCCCTTTATAGCCTTTTGCGAGACGTATTGGATGTCATATTCAGTCAAGACCATCTGCCACCGGGCAATTCTCCCTGACAACGCCTGCTTTTCGAATACATATTTGATAGGATCCATCTTCGAGATGAGCATGGTTGTATGATTCAGCATGTATTGCCTCAATCGCTTGGCGGCCCAGGCTAGCGCGCAACAAGTTTTCTCAAGCATTGAGTATCGAGATTCACAGTCTGTAAATTTCTTACTCAAGTAGTAGATCGCATGCTCTTTTCTTCCTGTCTCGTCGTGCTGACCGAGAACACAACCCATGCTTCCCTCAAGAACCGTCAAATACATGATCAAGGGTCTCCCTGCCACTGGGGGTATCAAAATAGGAGGCTCCTGCAAATACTGCTTTATTTTATCGAACGCCTTTTGACAATTTTCGTTCCACGTTACAGCTTGATCTTTCTTCAACAACTTGAACAATGGTTCGCACGTAGCAGTTAGGTGAGATATGAACCGGGCGATGTAGTTCAACCTCCCTAAAAACCCGCGCACCTCTTTCTCTGTCTTAGGCGTCGGCATTTCTTGGATCGCTTTTATTTTAGCAGGATCGACCTCTATTCCTCTTTCGCTTACGATAAACCCCAGCAGTTTGCCCGATCTCACCCCGAAGGTGCATTTGTTAGGGTTCAGTCTCAGCCTGAACTTCCTAAGCCTTTTAAATAACTTCAGCAGATTCACCAGATGCTCTTCCTCCGTTTGGGATTTGGCGATCATATCGTCAACATAAACTTCGATCTCTTTATGCATCATATCATGGAAAAGAGTCGTCATCGCACGCTGATATGTTGCCCCAGCATTTTTCAAACCAAAGGGCATCACTTTGTAGCAAAATGTTCCCCAAGGCGTTATGAAAGTAGTCTTCTCCATGTCCTCTGGCGCCATTTTAATCTGATTATAGCCTGAAAAGCCATCCATGAAGGAGAATACGGAGTATTGAGCAGTATTATCAACTAGCACGTCAATATGAGGAAGTAGAAAATCGTCTTTTGGGCTCGCTTTATTCAAATCCCTATAATCCACGCACATCCGAACCTTGCCATCTTTCTTTGGCACTGGTACGATGTTAGCAACCCATGAGGGATATTTTGTCACAGCCAGGAAACCAGCGTCCCACTGTTTCTGAACTTCCTCTTTGATCTTCACTGCCATATCTGGTCGAGTTCTGCGAAGCTTTTGTTTGACCGGCGGGCAATCTTCTTTCAGTGGCAGGCGATGCACAACCATATCTGTATCGAGCCCTGGCATATCTTCATACGACCAAGGGAACACATCATTATACTCCCGGAGCATTTCGACCAGTCTTCGCTTGATATCACCCTGCAGCGCGGCCCCGATACGAATATTCTTCTCAACCCCTTCCGACCCCAAGTTGATAATTTCGATGACCTCGTCGTGAGGCAGAATGGCTCTTTCCTCTTGCTTCACTAACCAAGACAGTTCTTCAGGAACGTCACTATCTTCGATAACCTCTTCTTCGGCCTGAAATACCGGGTGCTCAAAGTCGGGACGAGTCATAGGTGGCTCAAGGATGTCATCTGAAAATGTTATCCTGCAAAAGGAATGGTTAAGTGCTTCAAAATGCGTATAAAGCGAATAACCACGTTGCCATTTCATTGAAAAATACAAAATAAGAAAGACAGAGATTACAGTATTTGCACATGAAAAAACGCCATTTATTTAATGATTAACACGCAATGTTCATAACAACACAGCCCTAAGCAAATCCTGGTGCCCTAGGCAAGACATCAGATTATTCAACAATTATTAAAGCAAAGCATTACTGTTTAAGAGTCACAGGAACAAGCTCCTGAATAGACCAGTTGCACAATCCTTACCCTGGCGTGCTTGGCTGTATCCAGGCATCCATATCACAGTCGCTGTCCCCTTCGTCAGACTCCGAAGCAGCATTGATGGTTTCATGACATACTCCACTGGCAGAGATGGTGATTGGCCCTCTGAAACAGGGTGCTCCTACAGCAGGTGTTGACGACGACGGTTGGTATCCCAGCCCGAACCGGTCCATCTTCACAGGAATATCCAGCACTTTGCCCCAGCCCTTTGCTTCTCCTGCTTCCACTAGAGCTTGAGCTTCTTTATACGATGAGACGGCTATCTCCGACGCTTTGCTCGGCCCGGGACCTTTGTCCTTGATACGCAACCCTTTAAATGCCTGGCAAGGTGTTTCGTGGATCTCTCCGTCGACCTCGACATATTTAAACGACGATAGATGGCTGACCAGGATGTCTTCTTCTCCGCATACGGTGACTACGCTGTCTCCGACCATATATTTTAACTTCTGATGCAGGGTAGACGTGACTGCCCCAGCCCCGTGAATCCAAGGTCTTCCCAGCAAGCAGCTATACGCAGGCTGTATATCCATGATATAAAACTCAGTCGCAAACACCTCCGGCCCCACCTGTAGAGGCAATGTGATCGATCCAAAGACTGTTCTTCGCGTGCCGTCAAAGGCCCTGACTACCAAGTCGCTGGGTGTGCACAAGATTCCTCTGACATCTAGCTTCATCATCGCTTTCTTGGGCATCACATTCAAAGACGATCCAGTGTCGACCAATACATGCGACATTACTGATCCTCTACACTCAACAGATATATGCAGCGCCATATTATGATCTCTCCCTTTCGGGGTCAAATCGAAGTCGGTAAAGCCTAGGCTGTGGCCTGCATTTACATGTGCCAACACTCCTTCCAACTGATTCACGGAGACGTCTTGGGGTACAAAGGAAGTATCCAAGACTTTCAACAAAGCATTTCTGTAGGCTTCAGAACACAACAGCAATGACAGGATAGATATCTTGGAGGGCGTCTGTTGCAGATGCTCCACAATCTTATAATCACTTTTTCGAATCAAGCGCATGAACTCTTCTACGTCTTTCGATGCCGATTCTCTTTCGCTTGCTTGCACTGGGACATTCTCAACCATTTTCCCCTTTCCTTTCGCTAGCCTTTCGGCCTCCACCTCAGGCGATATGAAGATCCTACCACTCCTTGTCATACCTCCTGAACCAACAACGTTATCGACAGTCTCAGTTGGCTGCTTATCTACATCAATTTTTATCCCGTCACAATACACCTCCAACCCATATGACCATGGGACTGCTTTTGTATTCTCGTACGGGATTGGCCCGGCCTTAGTTATGGTAATTGGTGGTCGCTGAGTCGGTGCCGCAATAGTGATTGTCTTCCGAGGAATCGTTACAGTGGCCGCATCACTCTGATCATTTGCTACTGCCCCTGCGGGCTCTTCAGTTGCTGCTCGGTCAAACTGCAAAGTGCCCCCATCAATTAAAGCCTGAATGCCTTTCTTCAAATCATCACACCCCCCAGCTAGGGTCCAACATTCTAAGCAATACTCGTCACATCCTGGATAAACACCCCCTTGCAACAGTCTGCTTTTTATCTCGCTCAGCGGCGTCTTTAAATCGTCGACATTCATAATCAGATTCAACCCTTCCTCAGTCAGAATGGCGTTTGCCCCATGATTAGGCATGGGTTTCTTCACTATATTCGGACCTGCCGTTCCGAAATTGATAATCTTATTGTCCAAAAGATCCTGCACAACATGCTTAAAAGCATGGCAACCCTCTATATCGTGGCCCGGAGCCCCAGAATGAAACTCACAATGCCTGCTTGCATCATAACCATACGGAGGAGTTCCCGTTATCGGTGCCAGAGTTCTCTTCTCTACCAGGCTCAAACCCAACAATGTCTGCAACAAATCTGCATAGGTTGAGGGAGGCTTCTCAAACACTCTTCTTGGTTTACCACCCTGGAATCTTCGCTGAGCCTGCTGTGCCCCCTGCTGAGGCTGTTGCTGCTGTTGCTGTTGTTGCTGCATTGGCTGCTGCTGAAACGGTTGTTGTGGTTGAAGTGGTTGTTGCTGATACGGGATAGTAACACTCGCCACCTGCTGCGGCTGATGATATTGGTTTCGTCCCCTGCCTCGGCCTCGGCCTCGGCCTCCAAATACTGCGCTTGCCTCGCCCTGACGGCGCCCACCAAAAGCCTTCCTATTACTGCCAGATGCAGTTGATTCCTCAACCTGGAATTTCCCTTGCTTAATGTTACGTTCAATCTTTTCTCCCATCAAAATTAGGTGTGAAAAACTGGCCAGAGATGTATGAAACAACATGTCATGAAACAACCCTGTGAATGTGCCGACGAACATGTCATTCATTTCCTTATCTTCTACAGGAGGACGGACCATGGCAGCCATGTCGCGCCACCTTTGCGCGTACTCTTTAAAGCTCTCCCCTTTCTTCTGTGACATCCCTGCCAATTGGACCCGATTGGGCGCCAAGTCGCTGTTATACTTGTAGTGAGCTACGAATGCCTCCGCCAATTGCTTCCATGTCTTGATATTAGTCGACTCCAACCCCATGTACCACTCCAAGGAAGGGCCCGACAGACTATCTTGAAAGAAATGCATTAGCATTCTTTCATCAGTTGAGTATGCAGACATCTTTCTGTAATAAGCTCGCACATGCACTTTCGGACACGTGTCCCCTTTATACTTATCAAACGCAGGAGCTTTGAATTTGATTGGCACCCTCAAGCCAGGTACCAGGCCCATTGTTGCCATGTCCAAGCCCACAGCACTTTGGTTCAGGACCCCCCTCATCTGCTCTTCCAACATTCTGATCTTCTGGGAGTCATCCATCGGCCCTTCGAAACCTCCGCCGGAGAAAGCGTCCTCCTACTGATCTTCTTGCCACATACCATTCCCAGCTCCATACCCGTCATATCCATTATTGCGGCCAACTCTAATCTGATTCATCACTGGGCCTCGGCCTCTGTTGCCGTATCCCTGAACACCTCCAGCAGGCCCAAAAGCCATTAACCCAGCGCCGTTTCCGTTTCCGAAACCTCCGTAGCCCTGATTGGCCACACCATAACCATCTTGCCCAAAACCTTGAGCATTGAAACCATATTTCCCAGCATTATCGAATCCCTGATCATTGAACCCGAATCCAGTATTGACAAAGCCGTTGACTCCCATATTATCACCCAAGTTGACATCCCCAAGCCCAACGTTATGGACAGCAGTCTCGTTCCCAACTCCGACGTTACCTTTCACAGCAGCGGTAGCGTTGTTGACATTAGCAGCAGGTATATCGACTACAGGTGGAGCCACTGGCGTAGGAGTGCCGTCTCCATGAACAGTATCGACTCGCACAGACTGATGCTCCACATTACCGTGACCAGCATTTCGAGCCAACAGAGGTTGGACCATGGCTTGCAAATTTTCCTGACCTTTTGCAATAGCTTCCATGGTCTGCATAAAGAGAGATAGCTTCTCGCGCACATCTTGCATCTCGTTCTGCATTTGATCCATGATTCTTCGACAGTTGGTGCGAGTAGAATAGCGGTGCGGGTGCTGATCTGCAATCCTGAAAAGTACCTGGTACAGAGCAGGAAATAAGACACCATCCAAAGATTACCTGTAATGCAATATGAATATGAATGCAATGCAACGTGTGTCTGTGCATTAGGGAAATTCATTCCCCGATTCTAGTGTGAAGGTGCCGGTGCAGTGGCAGTGCTAACAATATGAAGATCGGAGCTGAATCACAGAAAGCCTCATATATTGCTGAAAAATCAATAAGCCCGGAATACAATATCACTGAGAGTACAACAAGAAGGCATGACCTCAACCAACAATCCTGGTGATGGTCAGCACTATGCAAATAAAGCATACAAGTTACTACATGAAATGATCAAATCCTCCCATAAGTCTGGTATTCTTCTAGCAACTTCTTGGTCTCCGGATGACTAGGTCGAGCGAGCAGCCCTTCGACAAGTTGGTTTCTTTTCTTAAGAACATGCCGCACGTCTTCAGCAGTTTCTTCCCATGCCCCCTCTCCGAAGCGGTCCTCTAGTTTACGCTTCTGAGACACAGCTTCATCTCTGCCTTTGATGGCCTTGTTTAGTGCATTCTGGAGACTATACCGGGTCATCACTTCTTCCTCACACTTCTTGATGCTGGACTTCAACTGCTCTTCGAGGTCGGAGATTTGCTGCTTCAACTTATCCTCCCTTTTCTTATTGTTAGTGAGCGTGGCATTCCAAGTCTTATTGCAGGAAGAGATCTCTCGGTGAGCGATGTCAAGTGCTTTCTTCTTGGATTCAAGCATGTCATGTGAGCTTCTGAACTCTTGCCCCAGACGTTCGCGCTTCTTCCTCTCCTCAGTCAACTCAGCCCCTAACCTGTTCATTAGCTCAATCTGCTGTTGGAAAGCATACACGACCTTGTTTTTCTCACTGCGTATCTGGGCTAGCTCCTGCTCTAACCCTTTGTTAATCTTCATCAAGGCTTCTTTTTCTTTCACAACTTGCTCGTAGGCTTCCCGAGAAACAGTGGTTGGCTCTGCTACCGGAATAGGAACAAGGATTGGTACATCTGGGAATGGCATCCGCAACTGACTTGCTCTCTCCTGGACCCAAACTCTGTATGGTGCATAGGCCTGACAGTCATTCTTTCCTAACAACGGCTTCCCTCTGCGGTTAATACGCGTCCAGGCATGCTGCAACTTGGCTAACAACTCCCCCTTCACATCTCCGGTGAAGTACAGAGATTCCTGTACTTCTTCCTCTTTTGGCGGGCTCTTCAGTGCATATCCGAACTGACGGATGAACAGAGAAGGGTTGTAATTGATACACCCCTTTCTTCCTATCAGCGGAACATTAGGGTACCCAGAACAACTGAAGATAAGTTCAGATCCCAGCAGATCTCTATCAAACCATCCAATGTCTTTGGAAGATAGCCTCATCAGGCGCTCTGACCAGCTAGCTGTGGTTGCACTCTCTACAAAAGACCTCTTCATGGGAAGATGACTCTTGAACCACATGTTCAACAAAGGAGCACAGCAGTAAACAACCTTTCCCCTTCTGTTTTCGTTCTTGTAGTGCAAGGAGTGGTAGAAGTCTCCGATCAATGTTGGCACTGGATTGCCGGCAGCGAATAGATGGAAAGCGTCCAAGTCTACGAAATTGGGCAAGTTAGGAAACAACACAATTCCATAAATGCATAGGGCCAAAATAGCGTTGAAAACCACCCAACATCCGTTCTTGGCATACTCCTGAGCCTTGCCAACTAGGAAATCAAGAGAGAAGCCTGAAACCCCAAGCCAAGAAGTCAATAACAGTTCTGCAGCGTCCATATGCAAAGCTTTGGCTAAGTCCTCCAACTTGGGCTCAGCAGCAGAGTGAATAAATGGAACCTTGTTCTGCACAAGTAGCTCAGTAAACTCCACATACTCCTCAATGGTGGGCCCTAGAATGAAGTCAGCAAACGTAAAACATCTCAATGCAGGGTCATAGAACTGCATCAAGGTGTACAACCCGTTCATCTCATCAGCAGTGGGCTTGCAGACTAATCTCAGTAGTCTCCCATGACTCATTCTGAAGCTTCTTCTAACCTCCTCATCAGCGAGAGATATCAGACCAAGCAAAGAAGTAATATCAGGTGAAGGCAGCTTATACGCAACTGTTTTCCTCAAACCAGCCATAATCAACACTCAGAAGTCTGGGCACTAGAATCGGAGGATATGCAAATGCACCTGCAGCACAGACACACGTTAATGGGATGCAATGATAATGAGTATGCAAACAATGCAATGCAAATAACACACAACAGGGACCAACTGCCGTAGCTGAATAGCCTGAACCATATCAAGAAGTCTCAGACAAACTCTATAGAAATCCTCAACCCTGGTCTCAGATAGACCTAAAACAAAGCTCCAACAATGGTCTCTGACAGACCTCAACCATAACTCCAACTGGTCTCTGGTAGACCTCGTATCACATCTCCAACTGGTCTCTGACAGACCCCAGAACTAACCAACTGGTCTCTGACAAACCTCAGAACACATCTCCAAATGGTCTCTGACAGACCTCAGAACTCATCATAATTACCCAGGATCTCTGATCAAGGAACAAACCGGTAGTCTGAAGGTCTAGTTACCTGCATAACCCCAAACCCTCTCACAGGTGGATGTCCTAGTAACTGACAAAGGTATGGCATCCTATGCGGTCGTCGGCGTCACAAACTTTCAGGGTTGATGATACGATTCCCAGAAGGAGTGGCATCATCAAATCCTGAAGAGGCCTCACTTAGCCAACTTCCAAATGATCGGTTCCCGGAGTCGACAATTCAGCTGACCAACAACCCCTTCGACCCAAAGGGTAGAAAAAGAAGCCAACCAGAAGAACCTCGTCCGAGTGTAGATTTCATGAGACACTAATGCAAGCAAAGCCGGCACGCGCCCACTACTTTCTACCCTAATTCTAGGTGCACTCAAGCCCAGGTCCGGCTTATCTCTCAATCATAGAACCACCCATCACACCCCAATGCAGCAGTAATAATCAACATATAATGCTGAAAATAAAGGTCAGAAATATATAAATCCATACAACATCCTCGACGGGAAAACAAGCGTTAGGATTGACTCTCTTAAGGGACGTTGGATCCCAAATGCGTAAGAACTATCGCAGTCCTTAGTAGCCAGGGGACGTTGGATCCCCAGCAGAGTCGCCAGCTGTCGCTACTGCGAAAATCGGCGCCGGCTGAACAGAAGAGTCGCCACCGCGCGTTATTTATCCCAAAGGAGGGAAAGGAAACGCTCGAGGTAAACCTACCGCAAAACGGGGAAAGGAATGGTCATCGCAACCAAATCCTGGATTCGGGAGTCGGTTACGCAAGGGGAAGGTATTAGCACCCCTCACGTCCGTCGTACTCGACGGGATCCACGCTTGTTTTCGGGTACGGATTGTTATTCTATCTACTCTACAGGTCTGGGGTTAAAAGAAAATAAAATGACTCGGCAAAGTGTCGCACTTTATGCCTACGTATTCCCGTCTGGAACGAGAAATCAGAGTCAACGTAGTTCGCCTACCTACGGGAAAGGAGGGGAAGGTTGCTCGCTAGGATATCGCATCCTATGCCTACGTACTTTCATACAACATGAAAGATCAGAGCAAACGTAGTTCGGGCCACGTACGACACAAGTCTGTCTTGGTTGATTTTATTCCTTCTGAAAAAGGTTTTTCTGATTAACAGTCCCAGCGGACAAAAATGACGTTTTGATGAGTTCACATTCTTTTACGGAAGAAGTGTCTTTTATTGTGTTTGAAATCTTATTGTGTTTTTCTGTTTGTTTTAAGGAAGAAGAGACAGAACTCTAACCTACGGTTGCGAAGGGAACCAGACTAACCTAATGTTATCATGCATGGGTTAAGACCTAGTGTCTATCACGCTCCTCTCTTGCACAGAGAGAAACAGAGATCCTAAGGGAATAGACGGAAACAGAAACAATATCAGATATATACAGTAAAACAGTAAAATGCATGGATGCAGCAATACAAGCGAGGCAAGGGAGTCCCACTCAACCTCGAACCTGAAAAACAATAGGCAAAAGTGAACAGGCTTCACTTTCAACCCAACAGGGTAAACAGCAAACAATACAGTCAGGAAAACCAATCAATACATCAGAAATGAAATACAGCAAAAATAAACAGCCACAGCAGCTCTGCATCAATATTCATCTTCAGGTCCTCATTAAACAACTATAAGCTTCAGGCAAGCAGCAATCTCCATCTCCACAGCTTTCCAGCAAGGTCTTGATCATCAGTCTTCCATCTACAATGGCTTTTCTTCAAGTCTCAATCTTCAGGAGAAACACCAGTCAACCAGATGAAGTGAATGAATGTTAGACAGTTAATTACCTACCAAGGGTGGTTCATCAACTGTTAACATTAAACAGACAGTTTCCTCTCAAAAGTTCTATCTTTCAAATACATTCACTGATCCTTCCAAAGGAAGGAGGTGGATATTTGAAAGAGACTTTGAATCATAGAAAAAGGATGGATGCAGCCAAGGCATTCCATGTTTGAGAAACAAGCTTTCTACTCTAGAGCTCTGCCTAGCTCCTAAACCCTAATCTCCTCAACAGATGCTAGCAGGAGTTTCCTCTCCAATCTCTGGAGGTTGGTCTTTAGTCTCTGGATCTCCAATGGCTTCATCATCACAAGTCTTCAGCTTCCCCAATCCCCAAGCAATCCCAATACCCACACAGACAAGCAGTAATCCCCAGAGGGCACACCACACCAATCAATCACATATAGCAGTATATACTAATAGCAGTAGGGGAACCCTGGTGATTTCTAAGGGGATCTATCCTATACCCATAACCCCTATAGTCCATACCCCAAAAATCAAATGAAAATCTCCTAAAAGAATTAAACTATCTCACCTAAGTTGATTTTAAACCCTAATTTTGTTCATGTTGTTCACACCTAAACTAATCACCTAAAACTAACTCCTAAAAATATGAACTAAATTGCATGTACAAGATAACAATGTCTATTAATCAACCTAAAAAGAATGGGCAAAAAATATTAAAGCAACTAGTAGAACAAAAATTAACAAAATCATGTATGAAATTAAACTATTTAAAATGCTATTTATTTGGAAAATATGGGAAAAATATCAAATAAAAAATAAAATGCAATTTTTATTTTTTATAATTTTCTAGACTCTTTAAAGAAAATTATGCAAAAATAATTATTAAAAAATAATGTTTTTATGATTTATTATGATTTTTAGAAAATGCATAAAAAATGAAAAGAAATTAAAAATAACAAAATAGAGAAATAGAGGGAGGGGGTGCCATCAGCAAGGGTGCTTAGTTGATTTTCCATGTGGGCCACCAGCTGGGAGGTGCGAATATTAATTGCTTAGGCCCATATGCGCTTCAGAATTTCAACCAAAAAACAAAAAACATAAACGGTGTAAATAGCAACATTCTTAGCTAAAATCAATGGGCCTGCGCTGGGAGGGGTGGTATTAGCAAGTGAAGTCTGAGCCCACTCTGAGGGTTAAGTGAAACGGAGCGTTTCACTCCCAAGTCTTCCCTCCGTTATCAACTTTGAATCTGGACCTTTGGATGGACATAAAATGTCAAATAATTTGCACGATCGGACGGCCAGGGGATCGTCTTCCCCAATCAACCCTAGGGTTTGCAGACTAAACCCTGCACACGAGTTTGAATCAACCAACTTCCACCTCTCATATCTCCCTCGTCTCTCCATGAAAGGCCATGATGTAAACACCAAAATTGCTCCAATTCCCGCACAGAACACAACTATATCCATAACTCTCAGTATAATAGCCTAGATTTTCAAACCCGATAGGCATCACAGTTCTGATCCATCATTTCCACCTGTGATCAACTCAACCAAAACTCACCAATTCTTGTCCTAAATTCAACTACAACTCAAGCTGATCTTAACATGCTAATCCAACAAGATTTTCGTGCCTTATCCTAATAGTTACAAGCTCTAACAGATTTGGTGCATCATACTCAACCTTCATGAAACTTGCCCAAACTCATCAAAATCAGTCTTCTACCCTATCTTAACAACTCTACCCTAACAAATCCCTAAGATTCTAACTAAATCATGCAATACGAAAAGAAAACAAACCTGGTGCAAAATGGTGAAACAGTTATGGAAACCTTTGAATCTGATGCTTGCAGTGATTGGAAAGTGATCAACAACCTTAATGATGAATTCTGTATGCAATATCTTTGGTGCAAACTCCTTGAATCTTGTACTTGAAACCTTTTTGCAACTTGGATGGAGAAGCTAGATAGCACAATTCTTGATCAATTTAGCCAATCCTTGATGTGAATTATGATGCTTGGATGATGATGATGAAGATTCAATCAGAAAATGTGAAGATTGGTGGAGATTTGGGAGAGTTTGTGATGCTTTTGCAAATTGGAGAAAGTGTGTATAACTTGGGGTTTTGAGAAAATGCAATCACCAACCATGGCATGAACCATCTCTTATCAATATATAGGTGAGGTTAGAACCTCCTAGAAACTTGGAGAAGCTTCCCTTGCACAAATTCCCTTGGATTTGGTTTATGTACCTTCCATTACAAGCAACCATGGATAACTCCCAAAATATGAACTAAGCTCAAAATTATATTTTAGCCAATGTCTTTAAAATGATCTTTCCATTCAAAATGACCTATAATTTTGCTTCATTTGGCCAAGATATGAAAAATCTCATTTTTAAGGTCATTTTTATTCATTAAATCCAACAATTTTGGAACCTTGTGCTATGAATCCTTCCAATCTCTCATGGTCACTTTTCTAGACTCAAAATGTCATTTGGAACAAGTTTGATGTTGTAAAGTTTTCCATTTGAAGCTTCCTTGTATGAGTTTTGGGCATAGGTTAAAATGACCTGTAATTCTCAAATGACCAAAATACCCTTTGCTTGCCAAGACCATAAGTAAAGTTCCACAAATCATATGAAGGCATACTATACCATTATAGAAAGCTAAGCCAATGAGGAACAACTCTTATGTTGACCAGAAATTCATTTGAAATCTCCTTGAGGGGTAAAAATAGCTTGGAAGTCAAGTCACTTTCACAGACAAAATTTCAGATACCTCAAATGACCTGTAACTTGTAAGGACCATAACTTGAGTTCTATAAATCATCTTGATGTCTTCCACCACTCAAATTAAAGGTCTTGAGATACTCTACAAGTTTCATGTTGGCCATGGATCCATTTGAAGTTTGCATTTTGACTTATCTTGCTTGGAAATTTGACCTAAACTAGGGGATTTTACACAAAAACCCTAATTTAGAAACTCCTCTTCTCCTTGATTTCTCTTGATTTCTTCTTGGCATATCACCATATCCTCTTCTACATGTCAAATGATGAACCCCACATCTCTTCAATAGCCCTCAATGCCTTTCAAACAAATCTTTGACCTAGGGTTGACCCAGGGTTGACCCAGATGAAACCCTAGTTGACTGTCTTCAACTGCAATTCTTGTGGCTTTACCAATGACTTGTTTCCTTCTCCAAATGACTTTCTAAATCCTCCAAGATGTCTAGATGCTCCCCATGCCTTCAATTCACAGCTCATACTTTCCTTGATGATCCCCAGACACCCTCAGTTAGGAGATATACTCAATGCTTGATCTAATGACCTCTCCACCTTTCAAATTCTTTTCTGATGACTTGAATGAGATTGAATTTGAATAATAACCTCTTGATAGGCCTATAGAGATGAGAATAATGATTGGTTCCCTGTTGAATGACTTGCTATGCTTATGCTATGCAGATGAGTAACCTATGTACATGACTCTTTATGCAAATGACAATGCAATTGAAACATAAGCCAAGTGACTAAGGTTGAGAAAATTTTAGGGTGCAACACCGCCCTTTGCGGGTTTTCAATTCACCGGGATACCCTTTTTTGCCGAAGTTGCCCTTTTCAGGTTTTCAACTTCGTGGGTGTACATTTGCCGCTACGCGAAAAATGACACAGAGTCGCCACTGGATTTTATTTATCCCAAGGAGGGAAAGGGAAATAGCGATAAAACCTTAGGAAAAAGAGCGTGGTCATCGCAACCAAGTCTTAGGGTTCGGGAGTCGGTTATGCGAGGGGAATGTGTTAGCACCCCCTCGCATCCATCGTACTCGATGGGAACCTCCTAGGTTGTTTAGCGTGAATGGGTGTTTTTATTAAGAGTTTGCTTGCTTAAGGAAAAGAGGGGTTGGTTTATTTATTTTTATGCTCGCCAAGGATTGTGGCCCTTGTGCCTACGTATCCTCACTTAAAAGAAGTGAAGAATCAGAGCTCTGTAGTTCAGAGGCTTGTGAAATTGTTGTTTGTTGGTTGATTTTATACCTTGAAAAATGGTTTTTGGATTGATGCCCTAAGGCGAAAATAGGTTTGATGAGTTGATGTTATTTTTAAGTTTCTTAAGAGAAATTGTTCTTGATTAGGATTATACACAAAATAATTTGGATAAAAATGAATGTTTCGAATAACCAAGTAGAGCGCCTTGTATCCAAAACATTCGGAACGAGTGTAGGAGGACTCCATTCTCATTCCTTTTCCACCACTTTAAAGTCCATGGTGTATAGTCCTAATCATATATTTATTGTGTTTTAGATTTTTTTTTATTGAGAAAATGATCACTTGATGTTGGATCAAGGTTTATTGTTTATGAAAATGAACTTGAAGTGATACGAACATGGTTGGTGGCGATGCACAAGGCAATCGACTTATACGGGTGAAAATGGCTCGATAAAATCGAGAGTTTACCTTTAAAATATTTTTTGGAATCAAAGGTCAACAAGGACCACAACAACATTCACATACAAAAAACATACAAACATATCGGGTTAGTCGTATAAAAAAAATCGAGACATGCAAAAAAAACGGCGAACTCTTTGAGAAAATTTTTTTTGGAGGTAAAATAACAAAATAAGTGAAAAAACAGTGGTGTGACACGGGCGGTCGTGTTGTGTGACACGGCCCGTGTCACAGGGTACATGCAAAGAGGATTTTTGGGTCTTGACAGAGGTGCAACACGGGTGGCCGTGTTGTGTGACACGGCCCGTGTCATAAAGTCTGGGAGAAAAATGTTTTTGAGGCCAAACAGAGGTGCAACACGGGTGGTCGTTTTGTGTGACATGGCCCGTGTCAGGGGTCCAGGGCATTTTACATGTTGAAGCCTCAAACAGAGGTGCAACACGGGCGACCGTGTTGTATGACACGGCCCGTGTTCTGATGCCTGGGGTTTTTGGACGTAGAAAAGGCTATCAGAAGTGCAACACGGCCGGCCGTGTCGTGTGACACGGCCCGTGTCAGGCTACCAGGTGAAAAAACCTAATTTTTTCTATGTTTTTCTTTCGTTTTTGTGGTTTCTTGAGAATGGTTGCTTGGTCCCTTTGGAACCTTACATGATACATACAATACAACAACACATAAAAGAGTAAACAAAATGAATGTAAGAGCAAAAAATAAGAGAGAAAGGTTGGAGGAAATGGATACCCAAGAGCTTCCTATCCTTCTTGCAAGTCCTCCTTGGTCTTGGTTGAATGTACCTCACTTCTCTTCACTCTATGTTGTGAAGGTTTTGTTTCTCAATGATCCTCTTGGTTCTATCTCACTCTCTTTTTCTCTAGTTTGCAAAGCTTTCTATTTTTCTGGTTTTTAGGGTTTTTGTTTGCTCTCTCTATCTTTTTCTAGTTTTGCAATGTGTGTCTAGCATGAATGTTGAATGAATGAAGAATCTTGTTTACAACCCCCTCCTCTTATCTCAGCTCCTAGGGTTTTCTCTTCCCCCAAAAAATCAGATTTTTTCATGGGGCAATGTCTCTTGCCACCTTTTCTCATGTCACTCTCTTTCTTTCAATTTCCATGCAACTTGCTATGCTGCATTTTCTGCACTACTTTCCTATGCTATTTGCTGCAGCACCTTGTGCCTTGCATCCATTTTGTTGGTTTATGTTTGGACAGCTCCTCTTGGTCAATGCCACCAACTCTTGACAGCATTTTGAAAATTCTGATATGTAGAATCATTGTCACATGTTATTCCCTTGGTCTTGTGACATGTAGTTTTTTGTGACATGAGGAAACTTGCCACCTTTTGCATGGGACTGTTTTATTCATGACTAACATGCATAATCTTGGTTCATAACATGAATTTGACTAGATACTTGAATGAAGTATTAGAAATAAATTAATTTCTAAACATTACTTAGAGTTGGAAATCTTGCAACAAATGACATTCTTGTAATGTCATAAAACTTCTCTTTGTAATATTCTTGCCTTTAATCTTGAATTCATGATGGATTTCCTTAGAACCATTAAGCTTGAAATGGATGAAGTCTTGAATTATGGACTTGTGATCTTGACTCATGCTTTGCAAATTTGAACTCCACTTGATTAAGAATTTAAAACAAAATTGGATGAAGCAATCTTGAATTATGCCTTGCATTTCATGGTCATTAGGAATATATCTTGAATATCCTAATATTTTGTCAAGTAACTTCTCTTTGAAGAAATCTACAAGAGTAGACTTTCCAATTTATATCAAACCTTAGATAATGAACCTTTTCTTCCATGTAGTCCAAGATATACGAGTTATCTCATTTAAAATGGAAAATGACAAATCGACCCAATCCGTACCCACATGCTTGATATGCAATAAAATGATGTATGATATGGCGAATGTAAGGTATAAAGGCTAAAGGAGAAAATGAGGGTGTGATAGCTGCCTCTATTTAATCCTCTTGGACCTAAATGTCTGGAGGGTAAAGGTGCTCGAACATTCATGGTAGAAGAGAATTAAATACTAGAATACCCGGGATTTTCGACTGGAGAGGTATGGGGTGAAAGTAAACAGTCAATGAGATGGCTTGAAAAAGGTGTCTTGTTATTGAACAAGGGGTATGAGGGATATGTTGATATGCTTGAGATGCAATGCTGAATGAACGTGAGTGCTTTGCCAGCCGGAAGAGGAAGCTCCTCGTAATATGGAACCATAATTGGCCAAGAGATATTCCTTCTATAAAAGATAGAGAGGACTCAAGAAATAGGAATGTGAGATATTCCTTCCACGAAAGGGGGAAAGGACTCTAGAAATAACAATGAGATATTCCTTCTACGAAAGGTAGAGAGGACTCTAGAAAAATGGTTTTCCTCTTACAAAAGGCAAGGAGGACTCCCGAACAAAAGGTTAGGCGAAAAATATTTCTTCTACAAAAGGTAGAGAGGACTTCAGAACAAAAGGTTAGGAGAAATATTCCTTCTACAAAAGGTAGAGAGGACTCCAAAACAAAAGGTTTGAAGACAAAATAACTCCTTCTACATTATATAAAGGAGACTCCCTTGAGAGAATACGATCGTATTCCCTTCCGTCACGGCAGAAAGGACTCCAAAACAAAAGGTCAGGAGAAAATGTTCCTTCTACAAAAGGTAGAGAGGATTCCTGAACAAAAGGTTAGGAGAAAAATTCCTTCTACAAAAGGTAGATAGGAAACTCCCTTAGGAGAGGATGATCGTATTTTCTTCTGCGAAAAGCAGAAAATATTCCTGAACCAAAAGGTTAGGAGAAAATGTTCCTTCTACAAAAGGTGGACAGGATACTTACGAAAGGTAAGCTGATAAGAACCTGTACAAAAGGTACGAGAGGTATTATTAAAGGTAAGTTGAATCTGTTGCGAAAGGCAAGGCAGGGATATTTCGAAAATACTCATAAAAGGTAAGTTAAGGGCAATAACCGTCCTCCTGCAAAAGGTAGAGGAGACTTGTATAGGGTATTGCAACATCATTTGACCTCACAGGCACAACGGCGGAGATGACATTCTTTGAGTATGGTGACCATTCAGTTCTTGGCCATATAGGCATCAAGCGTTCAAATTGATCGAAGATACCCAAAACAAAGTTTTGTCGCATGTCAAAGACAGCGAGAAACGCTTACAAAAGGGAAGCGAAGGGAAAAGATTTCACGCAAAAGGCAATGAAATCCCTTACGAAAGGTAAGGTGATAAAATATCTCATGCAAAAGGCTCAAAAGGACTTACAAAAGGTAAGTGAATGGATAAACACTCCAAAAGGATCCTGTCGGGATTTCCACAGGAAACTCGCATCTTTGAGAATGACAGGCTAAGCACGTGTAATGATGCAATATGTATGCAAAAATGTCAGGGACGTAAGGACATGAAGGTTAGGGGTGATAATTTATGCCAAGTGATGGGGCTTTGATTTGGGGCGTCGAGTTTGACTTCCCAACACTCTCGTGACAAAATTTGGATCATCTCCAGATGGTCTTATCAGACAAGTTGTGCTGGCCAGTCAGGTTGCCCTTGATTTGGTCAAGTTCCCGGCGAACTTTATGATCAGACGATGCTTAGTGTACACGTGCGCCTACTAGAGATCGCTTTTATCCTTCATACACCTAGGTCGAAGAGCAACTTTATGCTTTCTTTTGCTATTATTGTCGTTATCCCCTAATTTTCAATGCAATATTTATTAAGAATGAAAATTCCACTTTTTGCAAACATAGAAGAAAGTAAATGTGACACCCGAATTGGTGAAAGAGATTTTTATTGATGATAAAGTGACCCATAAATGGGTAATTTTACATAAGGTTACAACTCCTAAAAGAGGTAATTGCAAAAAAACATGACAAAAAGCACAGTGGCAATGTGAAAAAGGATCGGATTTCCATTGAGTTCCAATTCTGCTATGATCCCTATGGCCTTGAAGCTTCTCGTACATTTCTTCTGAGGAAGGTGAATGGATTGATCTTCCCCATGTGTAGTTCTCCTTATTCTGATGATGAGCTCACAGACTTTTCGCAGACCTCAATCTTTTCTTTTTTAGGTCCCTAACTTTTGCCTAGACCGCCCTTTCGGGTTTTCAGCCTACCGGGATACCCATTTTTTGCCTAAGTTGCCCCTAAGGGTTTTTAACTTATCGGGTATTATTATTATTTTTTATTTTTAACCCTAATTTTTGCCTGGACTTTTTTTTTTGTCCACCGGGTTTGCTCTCAAGCGTAGTATTTTTTGACTGCGTCTGCGTTTACTGGGGATGACAGATCTTTACCGTCCATGTTGGATAATATCAAGGACCCTCCGGAGAAAACCTTCTTTACAACATATGGACCCTCATAGTTAGGTGTCCATTTGCCCCTTGGGTCTGTGTGGATTGGCAGAATCTTTCTCAATACCAAGTCTCCCACTTCGAAATCTCGAGGACGAACTTTCTTGTCAAACGCCCTTTTCAACCGCTTTTGGTAAAGCTGGCCATGGAAGATGGCTGCCATGCGTTTTTCATCAATGAGATTAAGTTGATCAAATCTCGCCTGCACCCATTCTGCTTCGTCAAGCTTGACACCAGTCAGAATTCTCAGGGAAGGGATTTCTACCTCAACAGGGAGTACCGCATCCATGCCATACACAAGAGAAAATGGAGTTGCCCCAGTAGAAGTGTGCACCGAAGTGCGATAGCCATGCAAAGCAAATGGTAGCATTTCATGCCAATCTTTATATGTTTTCACCATTTTCTGAACAATCTTCTTGATGTTTTTGTTCGCTGCTTCAACGGCGCCGTTCATCTTCGGGCGATACGGTGACGAATTGTGGTGCTCGATCTTGAAACTTTCACATAATTCCTTCATCATCTTGTTATTGAGGTTTGAACCATTGTCAGTAATGATTTTATTTGGGACCCCATAACGACAAATGATTTCCTTTTTGATGAAGCAAGGGACCACTTGTTTGGTGACATTGGCATAAGATGCGACTTCCACCCATTTAGTAAAGTAGTCAATGGCCACTAAGATGAAACGATGACCGTTTGAAGCAGTTGGCTCGATGCGTCCGATCACATCTATGCCCCACATGGCGAATGTCGCTACTGCGAAAATCGGCGCCGGCTGACAGAAGAGTCGCCACCGTGCGTTATTTATCCCAACGGAGGGAAAGGAAATGCTCGAAGTAAACCTCGCAAAAAACGGGGAAGGTATGGTCGTCGCAACCAAAACCTGGGTTCGGGAGTCGGTTACGCAAGGGGAAGGTATTAGCACCCCTCACGTCCGTCGTACTCGACGGGATCCACGCTTGCTTGGTTTGTCTAAAGGATGCAAAAACAATCTATCTACGGCTGCTAAATATAAACGGAAGGGAATTGACTCGATAGAGTGTCGCACTCTATGCCTACGTATTCTCAAGAGAGAAAGTCAAAGTCAACGTAGTTCGGGGAACTACAGGGAATTGGCTCGCCAAGACTTCGCGTCTTGTGCCTACGTACTTCCACACAGCATGGAAGATCATAGCTTTCGTAGTTCAGGCTAACTACGGCTAAGAAGGGTGTTCTCACACAGAAGTGAGATATTAAGATTGGTTTGAGAGGTACAGGAACCTACGGGAACTAAAACTACGGTCTGGTCTCAAATGCACTCGGGCAAGAGAAAAGGATAACATCAGTCGTCAGCGGGAAAGTCTCGATCGCACAGCAGCGAGAGAACAAAAGGTTAGTTGTTAGTTTGCTCGCTAGGATATCGCATCCTATGCCTACATATTCTCGTCTAGTACGAGAAATCAGAGCAGCTGTAGTTCGGCTACTTTCGGGACCACAGCTCAAATCTCGTTTTATTAATATTCTGAAAAATGGTTACAATGATTGAGAAATAGGACTAAATTCCTAAAAAATACTATCCTATCCATCTATAATGGAAAATCAAATGGAAAATAGTCCCCTAACAAGTGGACTTCTAAAACTACCTCTAAAAAGGTGTAAAAGAATTTCTATGAAAAATTATATCCTAAGAATTGAAGTGAAGCTGAATATTTTTATGTTCTTTTTCTCAATATTTCTTTTCACATTTTTTTCATTTCTTCTCAATATCCTTTATTCTTTTTTCTTATATTCCACATACTTTTTTTTTCACATATTCTTTTTCAACTATTTTTCTTCATTTTCTTATCAATATCCTTTTTTCAACATCTCTTTTTATTATTATTTTTTTTCACTATTCTTTTTTTCCAATATTTTCTCTTAATATTCTTTTATTTTTTTTTCAATATTTTTCTTATTTCTTCTCCTAAAGAGGCATACAAAAGAAAATAAAAAAACAAGAACAAAAAGAAAAGCAAAGGGGGTGCAGCCAGCCCAGCCAGGGGTGAGGCAGTAAAAACAATACAAAACTGGGCCCAGCCCATAAGCAATTCAGAAAAAAAAACAAAGAACCTAGGGGGGGTGAGTTGAGAAAAACGGAGGTGTAGTGCCCAAGATACGTTGGGCCCAGCCCAACCACTAAAGGACCATACGGGGGGTGGAAACAAGGAAAACAGAGGTGTGATTCGCAAAAGCACTTGGGCCTCAGAAGCCTAAATCCAGCCCAACGCATCCACTTCAGAACCCTCTCAACACCTTCACTGTTCATGCGCCGTCTAGCCTCTCTCCCTCTCTCGTTGATTCTCCCCAATCTCCTCTCTTCTCAACCTTTCTCAGTCTCACTCTCTAACAATATTCCTCCAAAACTTAAATCAAACACAATGAAACTCTTAATCACCAACGAGAAAACAATACGCTGTAATCCATACAACCCAATCCACGGCTTGAATCAACTCGTGAAGTATCTGACGATTCTGAAAAGGATTTCTGGAGATGACATTCAAAGTACTTCGAAGGTTCTTGAAGGTTCGAAGGATCTTGATGCGAGGACGATGAACACGAATCAAGAAGTAAAGATCCACGACGAGGATCTTGCCTGTTCTAGAATGGATCGAAGGTCATCATCAAGAATTTCTGGAAGAAAACCTGTTGAAAATTGAGGAGATCTTGATGGATCTGGAAAAGAAATGGAAGAACGGAGGAAGGTTGTATGCGTTTGACGTTGTTGGAGATTTGAGGGCGAGATGAAGATTGAGTGGCGTGCGAAGCTTCGTTGATTAATGATGTTGATGAAGACGTTCATGGTTTTCTGGCGATTTTGTTGAAGGTTGAGATGAATGTCTTCATCTTCTTTGAAGGACATCTGGAAAACTGAAGAACCTTGCTGAACTTCAGATGAAGATGAAGATTCCTGTGACGTTTTTGATAGAAGGTGATGTTCTTGACATCGAAATGATGAATCAATGGCGGATCTTGGAGGTGGACGGTTGAAGGAGATCTGGAGATCGGAGAAGGTTGTTGGAAGATCTGGAGATCGGAAAAACGGATGAGGCTGAGGGATATAGTGGATGAGTTTGGATGAACATGTGGATGAAGGTCCTGGGAAATTTCTGGAAACAAACGATGAAGATTCCGGCGACCAGATGCAGTTTCCGGTGAGAGGTTGATGAAGTGGATGAATTCGTAAACGGAGAAGATGAATTTCTGGGGATTTTCTGGAGTTTCTGGCGAGTTTGGATTTTCCGGCGAACGGTTGTGGTGGCCAGAGTAGGTTAGGAATTGGTTACGGTGGCCGGAAACTGGAGGTTGTGGTGGTTGCATGGCCGGCGACCATGCATCCGGTGAGTCTCCGGTGAGGACAAGTGGCGATGGTGAGTGCTGAGGGAGAGCGCATGTGCCACACGTGGCACTGGGGAGAGATAGTGGGAAGCTATGTGTCAGTATCTGAGAGTGGCAAAATGTGAGGTGGCCCCTTCTTGAATGCACACGCGGCTTGGTATATATATGACACCTGGCGCGGACAAAAACGGAATGAAAGATTTTGGGCCTCCAAAAACAAAACTGGGCCCAAACGAAAATGAATGGCTAAAACTGAATTAAAATGATTGGATTAATGGACAATTAATGATGAATTAAAACTGAACTCTGGATTAAGACCCTAATTAAAAGATGATCAAGACCAAACAAATAAACCTAATTAAGACTAACAATTAATCCTAATTAATCTAAACAATAAACCTAACCGATAATACTCTAACAATTAACATTCTAATTAACTCTAAACAACTAATTAATATCTAACAATTAACATTCTAAAAAAGAAAACTATTAATATATATTAAAAAAAACTATTAATTCCTATATCTAGATTAAAATCTATATCTAACAATTAAATCTACAAATTAATATTCAGAAAAATCTATTAATATCTAACTATATTCTAACATTTTAAAAACTTATTAAAAGCTATCTATAGAAATCTATATTAATTCTTATTTAAAATCTAAAACAACCATATTAAAATCTATATCTAAAAGAAAATAATGTCTAAACCTATTAAAAATATTAAAAGAATCTACTTAAATTCTAGAAAATGCTAATAATATCTAATAAAATCCTAATAATTCCAGAGGGAACAAAAACGGCACAGAACGACAAATAGGACCACGAGAGCGCACCGGAATAACCGGTAAAAATAAATGGACACCGAAATATCCCTAAAAACAACAGCGCGAGCTGAAAACACCGGGAATAGCACGACTTCCCAAAAATGCGACTCTACTTATCTAACTGAGTAAAAAACACCTGAAATGCGAGGAGAGGGCTGTGATCCCGATAAAATCAAAACAACTGAAAAAATGCACTGTATGCAATATGCGGATGCGAATGCGGTCATGCGTCGAAACATCGAGCCAGATACGGGACCCGATTGATCAAATTTTAGGGTGCAACAGCTGCCCCTATTCAAGCGGCTTGGACCTGAATGGGTGAAGAGCGCTCAGCCTTCAAATATTCAAAGGTAGATGATGGTTGAATACCAATGAAACCTTGAAATTTGCCAACCGTGGGAATATACTGCAAAACTGCTTGAGGAATAGCCTCCAATAAACTGAAGTCTGGTTGTCACGGCAACAACTGGTCAATTATCTGATAAAAATTTCTCTCCTTTTCAACGTCAATCACCTGTGTGACGCCACAAGTATTGAAATAATGCTTCAGACATCAAACACCTTGATTCCCATCTTACTTATGGGATCAAATCCTGTCATCTCACAGTTCACGGCGAACTTGAGGACAATTCTCCTGGGGAACTTCTGAATCGACTGCTCGACACCCATTCTGTCAACAGGAGGCAGCTTCAGAAATCTGATATATGTCAATCTTTTTTCAGTGCCGACGTAACAACCAAATGTGAAGAATCACTCCGCTGGGGGAGAAGAGAAGCTTAACCAAACAACTCTGCAAGGGAACATACTCGAAAGCCATGAGGTAACCAACCTGGTCCATGTTTCGAAATGCGTATGTCTGAGAATGATGCAATGTTCCATACGGCGTGGAAATGCTATGCGTTCTGTTTGAAAATGCGAGGCCCAAACGGCATGGAAATGCTATATGTTTGTATAAATGCTATGACGATATATGCAAATGTAAATGCAGGCTCGAGCTGCCAGAGAACACCAGATCTGCAACCACTTGGCAAAATAGATGCCGAAGGCAACGTCAACTCCACTGAAGGTAACCTGATATCACAGAATCATCTCAGCAAAATAAATGCTGGAAAAGGGAAACCAAATCCGCTGGGGATAACCATCCTGCTGGAGAAATGGAAAGGCAACCCTGCTTGGGGAGAAAGAAAAAGCAACCCTGCTTGGGGATGCTCTCTTCAAACCATTGGCAACTGATTGTGCTCTGTGGGGATTGACCCAAACTGGGGTTGAGTGCGCGCAGCACGCTGCTGGAAATGCCCCTACTATCAAGGATATCAATCTTAATCTGCTGGGGATACTCCTGATCCTACTCTGATGCGGGATAACAATACAATCTCAATTCTTCCGATAATACACAACTTTCATCTGCTGAAGAGTAGCAATTCTGATTTAACAACATCCACAAGGAATTCAAACATTAATCGGAGCACTAGTATCTGTCGAGCTTCGTATCGGGGAACATGACAACATGCGAGTCATTGGGAACTACTGTGTCAGATACCTTTAGGTTTTTTGTTTTTTCCCTGGTTTAGGATGAACACGGATTATGTACAAAATGGAAGATATTGAAAATACTAGACGAGAACTAGCATTCAGAGGTAGACTACCAGGCGAGAACTGATAGCAAAATAGATTAGGAAAATTGAACGAAAATTGATTTTTGTGTTTTGAACGTCAGACGGGGCTGACTGGATATAGGCTAAGAAAAAGACAATCAGGCGAGAACTGGCTGAAAGCTGACATGTACCAGACGAGAACTGGTATAACACATAGGTTAAAACACACGATGACCAGACGAGAACTGATTATGCAATGACATGTACCAGACGAGAACTGATACAACACTTGAAGAAACGGTGACCAGACGAGGACTGGTTACAATAAACTGCACCAGACGGGAACTGATGCTTACAATAAACTACACCAGACGGGAACTGATGCTTACAATAAACTACACCAGACGGGAACTGATGCTTACAATAAAATACACCAGACGGGAACTGATGCTTACGGAGATGCGGGCCAGACGAGAACTGGTTACCGGTTTGCCAGGCGAGAACTGGACTTTGGAAACGACTGGTTACTGACACGTAACAGGTTTAAACTGTAGGATAACGATCCAACGACAGCAAGGCCTTCTTCGGAATGCTAATGCTTTTTATAAGGGTAATGACACGATTCCCCGATACTCAACTCCGGCTGGGGATAAACAGACGGGCTTGAATAACTTGCCCCAGTGCACTCAACTTGCCCCAATCTAACTCTTGGGAGTATTGCTCTGAATAGCTTACCACACGACGACCTAGAGATTACTTGCCCCGGTATCTATACGACAACATAATTCAATCTCCATTAAACCCCTATCAACCCAGTTGGTTTCAACACTCTCTGCGGTGACTTGCCCCTGAATGAGCGTTCTAGCGACTTAACCTGATCTGATTATCCACCTGAAGTATCTGCTCTCAAATCTCCACGTTCTGTATAATTGCCCCTGATTGGCTCTCGAGAAGACTCACTTCTGATGAACTTCTTCTCAAGCATACTGCCCCTGATCAACTGAAGCTTCGGGACTTGTCCTCAGACTAACTGATTCCGAACTCACTGGAAGTCAATGCCCCTGATTCACAGGGTTTCACAACATACGTCATTCTGATCCAGACTGCTGAATTATTCGGTCCTGCTCGATTATTCCCTGTTGGAATTTCCTTCGTGTCAACTACTATCCTGCAAGTAAAAATTGTCTATTCACGAATGGTAATCTTAATGCAGTGTTCATGCAGATTTTGAAAATTTTTGTGCTGTCACTCATTTACATGTCATGATTGTGAGTGACGAATGAACCGTAGTGCTTACGTGGTCAGATCAGTGAGAAATACAACAAGGATGTGACTAGCAATTCAAGAAGGAGTCAGGTTACTCAACCTTATCGTAATGCGCTTTCAGAATAAACCCTGCCTCAATTAGGTCTTTTAAGGGTTGTATCGTGGTCGGGTTCACGGTTCGTGAAATAAAGGATATTTGGCTCAAATTTTGATTTGTACCCACCCCTTCTACGTGATGATCTCCGATCCTAAAGTTCAGTTAACCTGGCACAAGCGCTCGCCTCTTCGAGAGGTATGCTGAATGGTAGGAACCATAGTTAGGGAACTCACGAGGTTTTTTCTTGGAGTGACAGTTACTCCTTTTTCGTTTTCGGTGCCTGTGTACACGACTTTGTGACTTCACTGGATTTTTCTATTGGTATCCTTTCTTTTTCATTCTTTTTGATTCCCTAATTTTTGCCTGGACTGACTCCTTTTGAGTTCTTTTCGATTTTTTTCGATTTCTTTTGAAGTCCAGCGGGATGCCCTGATTTTTGCCTAAGTATTAGCTTTCCAGCCTTTTCTTTCTTTTTACTTAGCGGGCTTTATTTTTCTTTCTTTTGGAACAAAGTCGTGTGACACTGGTTGTCTTGATTGCTCCGAAAGGATTGTAACTGTCTCACTCCTGATTGGTGAGGTTTAACCACTGTGGTTGACGAGGTACGACCTCTTGAAAGGCATAAACTGTAATTGGTCCTCGAAAGACAACACTCCTCTGTAGGACTTGAATGCTCGGTCAAGCTAACTGACAACCACCCTGCCCCGGGTTAAGATGTGAGGGTTTAAAAGTACGAAAAAACTTCTACTTCCTGGCTCAAAGTGGTTAACAAGGGACTAACTCCTTATATCTCCAGTGTTTGGGGGTCTGAAACAATGCCTTGTACGTCATCGACAAGGTTTTATCTGAAAGCATACGATCATCGGTTATGAGTTTAGTTTCGTCATCCTCCCTCCAGTCTTTGCTAATCACAGTGATAAAGTGGAGTGAATAAAATGCAAGTGTCAGTACAATGCAATAAATGAGCGACAGCGACATGATTAATTCAGAAAAATGCATAGTCACTTTATTATTATTACCATTCGAAACATACAATGTTTAAAGCAAGTAGTAACTAACAGAAAAGGAACTACAAATGAAAATGATATAAAGTCTGAGGACTGCCAATGCTGAGGGCCTGCCTGTCTGGACCACTGGCTTCTGCTAGGGAATACCTTCCGAGTCTACGAGCTTAGACAGCTGAGAAGTTGGTATGAACAAACAGAAATCCTTCTCGAAAGGAAATGCAATCCTGGTCGATCAACTGCTGTACCTTCGCCTAAAACGCTTTACAATCTTCAGTTGAATGCCCCGGTGATCCGCCATGATAACCACACTGAACATGGGGATTATACCCAGGAGGGTAAGGTTCTGGCACGGGCTTGAGAGCTTTAGGTTCCACCAAAGAACTCTGGACCAACTGTGGCAAAAGCTGACTGTACGGCACAGGAACTGGATAAGAAGGAGCATTCCTTCGTTCCAAATTGCTACGAGGTCGATTATGATTCTGACGCTGACTCCGATAACCTCGACCACGAGTTCGCTGTTTTGCGAGGGAAGCGACATAAGACTCCTGATATGGTGCCCCAGGCACAGTGGTCTGTCCAGCATAACAAGGCACAGGAGATACTGATCCAACAGATTTCACCGATTCATCTCGAGGATACCCAACATCTGGCATGACTGCATTGATCACAACTCCTTCTTCCTTCTGATAGTCGTAAAGAGATTCAGTTTCACTAGCCTGACCGCTTGAGACAACCTGAATTTTTCCAATCTTTATAGCATTCTCAATACGTTCTCCAACTCCCACTAATTCGGAGAAGTTCAGCGAAATCCCAAGCAATCTCTCGAAGTACGAGCTTTGCAAAGAGTCTACGAACATGCCTGCTAACTCTCGGTCTAGAAGTGGTGGCTGTACTCTGGCAGCAAATTCTCTCCATCTCTGCGCATACTTCCTGATAGGGTCATCGTTCTCTTGAGACAATTCTTGCAACTGCACGCGATGAGGAGCCATGTCTAGGTTGTAGTCGTACTGCTTCAGGAAAGCTCTGGCTAAATCCACCCATGATCGAATCTGATCCTTCTCTAACTGCATATACCAACGTAGAGATGCCCCAATCAAACTGTCCTGAAAACAGTAAATCATCAACTTGTCATTTTGCACAAACGAAGTCATCTTTCTGCAGAACATCACCAAATGTAGCCTCGGGCAACTATCTCCTTTATACTTTTCAAACTTCGGCGCTCTGAATTTAGGAGGTAACACTAGGTCAGAAACCAAGCACATATCTGAAGCATTAAGACCAACATCGTTCTTAACTTCCAGGGATTTGACTTGTTCCTCCAATGCGTGCAACCTCTTAGCTTGCACAAGAGCTAATGGATTATTAGTCCTCACTATCGGAACTTCTCTTCGGGAGATCAAACCAGCAGGAATAACATTCTGATAATTCGCGGCATCAGAAGAAGAACGTTCACTTGGGATGACAAACTGTTGGTGCAGATTTTGGCCTCTAACAGAAGTCTGCACAAGTTGAGCTGCAGTAAGGTTATTCACTTGCGGAAAGCCTTCGTCAGACGTGGAATCAAACAAAGGATTGTTCATCATAATAAAGCCTGACAAGGCATCAACAATCTGGAAGTCGTTTCCTGACATGACTATCAGCAACTTTCAACTGACGGCACTGCTTGATTCTGCTTGATCCGTTTCAACCCCTTGGTCGTCTTCTAACAATCCACACTTGCCTCGAACAATCCCCCGAGAATCACCCTCTGAAGCAAACACGGGATCACAGCCCCTACAACACGCTCTGAATACTGCTGTACTGCTGACGGAGATAATCACTCTGAAGCGAAAACCAAAAAACCGGGTCGTCTGGAGGTTAAGTTTCCTGCAAAAAAACCCTCCCACTCACAGGTATGGACCTAAGGTACGACATCCTATGCGGTCATCAGCGTCACAGACTTTCATAAGCGACGATACAATTCCCAGAAGGAGTGGCACCATCATCTCATGAAGAGGCCTCACTTAGCTGACTTCCAATTGATCGGTCCCCAGAGTCGACAATCCTCACGTCTGGACTCCCCTCAGATCCTCAGGACCGGAAAGAAGCACCTCGGAGAGAACCTCGTCTGAGCGTGAATTTCGTGGGGAACTTGTGTCTGCTCAACAAACAGGTTCGTCCACTAATCTCCACAACTACATCTAAATGCATACTCAAGCACCCTAGGTCCGGCTTCTCACTCAAAGGAACACCCTTCCCACATCACGACAGCAACAAATAACAATAGTGCGAGAAACGTAAAATACAGTGATATACAACATACAACGCACAGAAAAAAAACACCCAAAGACAAGCAAACAAGCGCTAGGATTGACTCTCTTAGGGGACGTTGGATCCCACATGCATGGGGAACTATCGCAGATCCCCAGCAGAGTCGCCAGCTGTCGCTACTGCGAAAATCGGCGCCGGCTGACAGAAGAGTCGCCACCGTGCGTTATTTATCCCAACGGAGGGAAAGGAAATGCTCAAAGTAAACCTCGCAAAAAACGGGGAAGGTATGGTCGTCGCAACCAAAACCTGGGTTCGGGAGTCGGTTACGCAAGGGGAAGGTATTAGCACCCCTCACGTCCGTCGTACTCGACGGGATCCACGCTTGCTTGGTTTGTCTAAAGGATGCAAAAACAATCTATCTACGGCTGCTAAATCTAAACGGAAGGGAATTGACTCGATAGAGTGTCGCACTCTATGCCTACGTATTCTCAAGAGAGAAAGTCAGAGTCAACGTAGTTCGGGGAACTACAGGGAATTGGCTCGCCAAGACTTCGCGTCTTGTGCCTACGTACTTCCACACAGCATGGAAGATCAGAGCTTTCGTAGTTCAGGCTAACTACGGCTAAGCAGGGTGTTCTCACACAGAAGTGAGATATTAAGATTGGTTTGAGAGGTACAGGAACCTACGGGAACTAAAACTACGGTCTGGTCTCAAATGCACTCGGGCAAGAGAAAAGGATAACATCAGTCGTCAGTGGGAAAGTCTCGATCGCACAGCAGCGAGAGAACAAAAGGTTAGTTGTTAGTGTGCTCGCTAGGATATCGCATCCTATGCCTACATATTCTCGTCTAGTACGAGAAATCAGAGCAGCTGTAGTTCGGCTACTTTCGGGACCACAACTCAAATCTCGTTTTATTAATATTCTGAAAAATGGTTACAATGATTGAGAAATAGGACTAAATTCCTAAAAAATACTATCCTATCCATCTATAATGGAAAATCAAATGGAAAATAGTCCCATAACAAGTGGACTTCTAAAACTACCTCTAAAAAGGTGTAAAAGAATTTCTATGAAAAATTATATCCTAAGAATTGAAGTGAAGCTGAATATTTTTATCTTCTTTTTCTCAATATTTCTTTTCACATTTTTTTCATTTCTTCTCAATATCCTTTATTCTTTTTTCTTATATTCCACATACTTTTTTTTTCACATATTCTTTTTCAACTATTTTTCTTCATTTTCTTATCAATATCCTTTTTTCAACATCTCTTTTTATTATTTTTTTTCACTATTCTTTTTTTCCAATATTTTCTCTTAATATTCTTTTATTTTTTTTTCAATATTTTTCTTATTTCTTCTCCTAAAGAGGCATACAAAAGAAAATAAAAAAACAAGAACAAAAAGAAAAGCAAAGGGGGTGCAGCCAGCCCAGCCAGGGGTGAGGCAGTAAAAACAATACAAAACTGGGCCTAGCCCATAAGCAATTCAGAAAAAAAAAAACAAAGAACCCAGGGGGGGGGGGGGGTGAGTTGAGAAAAACGGAGGTGTAGTGCCCAAGATACGTTGGGCCCAGCCCAACCACTAAAGGACAATACGGGGGGGGGGGGGGGGGTGGAAACAAGGAAAACGGAGGTGTGATTCGCAAAAGCACTTGGGCCTCAGAAGCCCAAATCCAGCCCAACGCATCCACTTCAGAACCCTAACCCTTTCCTCTCAACACCTTCACTGTTCATGCACCGTCTAGCGTCTCTCCCTCTCTCGTTGATTCTCCCCAATCTCCTCTCTTCTCAACCTTTCTCAGTCTCACTCTCTAACAATATTCCTCCAAAACTTAAATCAAACACAATGAAACTCTTAATCACCAACGAGAAAACAATACGCTGTAATCCATACAACCCAATCCACGGCTTGAATCTACTCGTGAAGTATCTGACGATTCTGAAAAGGATTTCTGGAGATGACATTCAAAGTACTTCGAAGGTTCTTGAAGGTTCGAAGGATCTTGATGCGAGGACGATGAACACGAATCAAGAAGTAAATATCCACGACGAGGATCTTGCCTGTTCTAGAATGGATCGAAGGTCATCATTAAGAATTTCTGGAAGAAAACCTGGAAATCTTTTGAAAATTGAGGAGATCTTGATGGATCTGGAAAAGAAATGGAAGAACAGAGGAAGGTTGTATGCGTTTGACGTTGCTGGAGATTTGAGGGCGAGATGAAGATTGAGTGGCGTGCGAAGCTTTGTTGATTGATGATGTTGATGAAGACGTTCATGGTTTTCTGGCGATTTTGTTGAAGGTTGAGATGAATGTCTTCATCTTCTTTGAAGGACATCTGGAAAACTGAAGAACCTTGCTGAACTTCAGATGAAGATGAAGATTCCTGTGACGTTTTTGATAGAAGGTGATGTTCTTGACGTCGAATGGATGAATCAATGGCAGATCTTGGAGGTGGACGGTTGAAGGAGATCTGGAGATCGGAGAAGGTTGTTGGAAGATCTAGAGATCGGAAAAACGGATGAGGCTGAGGGATATAGTGGATGAGTTTGGATGAACATGTGGATGAAGGTCCTGGGAAATTTCTGGAAACAAACGATGAAGATTCCGGCGACCAGATGCAGTTTCCGGTGAGAGGTTGATGACGTGGATGAATTCGCAAACGGAGAAAATGAATTTCTGGGGATTTTCTGGAGTTTCTGGCGAGTTTGGATTTTCCGGCGAACGGTTGTGGTGGCCGGAGTAGGTTAGGAATTGGTTACGGTGGCCGGAAACTGGAGATTGCGGTGGTTGCATGGCCGGCGGCCATGCATCCGGTGAGTCTCCGGTGAGGACAAGTGGCGATGGTGAGTGCTGAGTGAGAGTGCATGTGCCACACGTGGCACTGGGGAGAGATAGTGGGAAGCTATGTGTCAGTATCTGAGAGTGGCAAAATGTGAGGTGGCCCCTTCTTGAATGCACACGCGGCTTGGTATATATATGACACCTGGCGCGGACAAAAACGGACTGAAAGATTTTGGGCCTCCAAAAACAAAACTGGGCCCAAACGAAAATGAATGGCTAAAACTGAATTAAAATGATTGGATTAATGGACAATTAATGATGAATTAAAACTGAACTCTGGATTAAGACCCTAATTAAAAGATGATTAAGACCAAACAAATAAACCTAATTAAGACTAACAATTAATCCTAATTAATCTAAACAATAAACCTAACCGATAATACTCTAACAATTAACATTCTAATTAACTCTAAACAACTAATTAACATCTAACAATTAACATTCTAAAAAAAGAAAACTATTAATATCTATTAAAAAAAACTATTAATTCCTATATCTAGATTAAAATCTATATCTAACAATTAAATCTACAAATTAATATTCAGAAAAATCTATTAATATCTAACTATATTCTAACATTCTAAAAACTTATTAAAAGCTATCTATAGAAATCTATATTAATTCTTATTTAAAATCTAAAACAACCATATTAAAATCTATATCTAAAAGAAAATAATGTCTAAACCTATTAAAAATATTAAAAGAATCTACTTAAATTCTAGAAAATGCTAATAATATCTAATAAAATCCTAATAATTCCAGAGGGAACAAAAACGGCACAGAACGACAAATAGGACCACGAGAGCGCACCAGAATAACCGGTAAAAATAAACGGACACCGAAATATCCCTAAAAACAACAGCGCGAGCTGAAAACACCGGGAATAGCACGACTTCCCAAAAATGCGACTCTACTTATCTAACTGAGTAAAAAACACCTGAAATGCGTGGAGAGGGCTGTGATCCCGATAAAATCAAAACAACTGAAAAAATGCACTGTATGCAATATGCGGATGCGAATGCGGTCATGCGTCGAAACATCGAGCCAGATACGGGACCCGGTTGGTCAAATTTTAGGGTGCAACAGCGAAAGGCCAAGGCAACGTTAAGACATTCAGAGGAACTGGCGGCACATGTATCCTATCTGCGTAGATTTGGCATTTGTGGCATGTTTGCACGTGACAATAGCAATCAGTTTCCATCGTCAACCAATAATAACCAGCTCTCAAAATCTTCTTAACCATCGTGTGTCCACTGGAATGTGTACCAAAAGAACCTTCATGGATTTCGTTTATGATCCGGTCGGCTTCGTGTCTATCCACGCATCTGAGCAAGACCGAGTCATAGTTTCGCTTGTAAAGCACATCTCCACTTAAGAAGAATTTAGACAAAAGCCTTCTTAAATACTTCTTGTCTGTGATGGCAACATTTTCTGGATACTCTTGCTTTTCTAGATATCTTTTGATATCATAGAACCAAGGTTGATCATCGGTTGCTAACTCTGCTTCCAGACAGTGGGCAGGCTCATCAAGATATTCAATACGGATAGAGGGTGCCTCATTTTTCCATTTAACTTTGAACATGGATGACAACGTGGCAAGAGCGTCTGCCAATTGATTGCTTTCTCTAGGAATGTGATTGAAAGTAATCTCATCGAAGTATGGGATCAACTTTAAGACGTGATCGCGATACGACACTAATTTGCTGTCACGTGCTTCCCAGTCGCCTCTGACTTGGCTGATGACTAGAGCTGAGTCTCCATACACTTCCAGAATCTTGATTCTATGGTCAATAGAGGCTTCAATCCCGAAGATACATGCTTCATATTCTGCCATATTGTTGGTGCATTCGAAACATAATCTTGCGGTGAATGGAATGTGGAAACCGGTAGGAGAGGTGAGGATTGCCCATATCCCATTGCCTTGAGCATTTGCGGCACCATCGAACACGAGTGTCCATCACGATCCTGGTTCAGGTCCTTCGTCTGGGCCTGGTGTTTCGTAGTCTCTGACAAACATGATATCTTCATCAGGGAATTCAAAATGCATGGGCTGGCAATCTTCCACGGGTTAGTGGGCAAGATATTCAGATAACACACTCCCTTTGATAGCTTTTTGCGAGACGTACTGAATGTCATATTCTGTCAGTACCATTTGCCAACGGGCTACTCGTCCGGTGAGGGCAGGCTTCTCGAAGATGTACTTGACTGGATCCATCTTTGATATCAACAATGTGGTATGGGTCAACATATAATGCCTTAAGCGTTTGGTAGCCCATGCGAGTGCACAACAGGTCTTCTCCAACACTGAGTATCTCGTTTCACAGTCAGTAAACTTTTTTCTTAGGTAGTAGATGGCATGCTCCTTTCTACCTGTTTCGTCATGTTGCCCCAACACACATCCCATGGATCCTTCCAGAACGGTCAAGTACATGATGAGAGGTCTTCCTGGCACGGGAGGCATCAAAATCGGTGGCTCTTGCAGATATTCTTTTATTTTCTCAAATGCTTTTTGGCAATTGTTATTCCACACGATTGCTTGATCTTTGCGAAGCAGCTTGAATATTGGCTCACAGGTGGCTGTTAGGTGAGATATGAATCTGGCAATGTAGTTTAATCTCCCTAAGAAACCACAAACCTCCTTCTCGTTTCTTGGAGCTGACATATCTTGGATAGCTTTTACTTTGTCAGGATCGACTTCAATCCCTTTTTGGCTCACGATAAAACCTAGCAATTTACCAGATCTTACCCCAAAGGTACATTTATTCGGATTGAGCCTTAGCCTGAACTTTCTTAGCCTAGCAAAAAACTTTTCCAAGTGGATGAGATGTTCCTCTTCAGTTTGGGATTTTGCGATCATATCGTCTACATAGCATTCAATCTCTTTATGTATCATGTCATGAAAGAGAGTCACCATTGCTCATTGATATGTCGCGCCGGCGTTCTTCAAACCAAATGGCATAACCTTATAGCAGAAGGTTCCCCAAGGGGTAATAAAGGTAGTCTTCTCCATATCCTCTGGAGCCATTTTGATTTGGTTGTATTCGGAGAAACCATCCATGAAAGAGAACACAGAGAATTGGGCCGTATTATCCACTAACACATTAATATGCGGCAGCGGAAAATCCTCTTTTGGGCTGGCTCTATTTAGGTCTCTGTAGTCGACGCACATCCGCACCTTACCTCCTTTTTTAGGCACAGGTACAATGTTGGCAACCCATTTAGGGTATTTTGACACTGCCAAGAATCCTGCATCAAGCTGCTTTTGTACTTCCTCCTTAATCTTCAGGGCCATGTCAGGTCGAGTTCGTCTCATCTTTTGCTTTACCGGCGGACAATCTTCCTTGAGCATCAATTTGTGCACCACGATGTCTGAATCCAATCCGGGCATGTCTTGGTATGACCAAGCAAACACATCTACATACACGCGTAGGAGCTCGATCAGTCTTCTCTTCACACCTTCATCTAGGGCAGCGCCTACCTTGACCTCTTTCCTGTCCTCTTCGGTTCCAAGATTGACAACTTCCAATGACTCTTGATGCGACTGGATGATCTTTGATTCCTGCTTTAATATTCTGGCTAACTCCTCGGGGAGTTCACAATCTTCTTCACAATCCTTGTCGGCGTGGAAGATTGGATTATCAAAGTCATATGGAACCGTAGCAGTATCGTTATCAATGGAATCCGGGGTAGATCTGCATGATTGGTGATTTTATGCTTTAGTTTCAGGAGATGGAAAAGAAACATGCAAGAAAACATTTCCATTTATTTATGCAAGAAGTAAACAAGAAAAACAGGGAACACAATTGAATGCAAAGAGGTTCATTTCATTCATGATAAACATTATTTGAAAACATGGGGGCCCTACAAAATAATCCTTATGCCTTGGGCAGAGCATAGGATTTGAAAGTAGAACAAGGAAAAATTACTCTTCGACAAGGGTGATCTCTGGTATTTCCGTAACAGTCCAATTGTTGAGTTGTTGATTTGGTGCCTTTGGGTACACCATGCAGACTTCCTTTAATGCATCATCTTCAGCTTCCACAACGGCCACCTGATCATCCACCATATGTCCACCACTAACAAAGGCAAGTGGAGAAATGAACCTTTTGCCCTTGTCAATGGTTGTCTTCTGTTGATCTTTGTGATTGCCTGGGTAACCCAAACCAGTTCTGTTTTTGTTGATGGGTAGCTCCAACACTCTTCCCCAACCTTCGGGGTGACCGACCTCAATTACGGTCCTTGCGTCCTTCCAAGTAACCATGGGGGGTCCTGACCTATTTGATTTCTTTTCCTCCTTCTTAGCAGGGATCATTTCCACACTTATCACATCAAACGCTTGAAAAGGGGTCTCATGAACTTCCCCTCCCACTTCAATATAGCGGAATGAAAACAGATGGCTTATTAGCATATCCTCCTCTCCCTCGATGACAACAAGTTGGTTATTAACCATGAACTTTAGCCTTTGGTGAAGAGTGGACGTTACATCACCGACCGCATGAATCCATGGACGACCTAGCAGGCAACTGTACGCCGGGTAGATATCCATCACATAGAATGTGATAATGAAAGTATGAGGTCCTATTTTGATGGGGAGATCAACTTCCCCTATCACGGTCCTTCTTGCCCCGTCGAAAGCTTTCACTATCACTGAACTGGGTTTCATCATCAATCCTTCAATGGTCAGCTTGGCCAATGAATTCTTTGGTAAAACATTTAAGGATGACCCAGTATCTACCAATAATCTCGACAACACAACATCAACACATTCAATGGAGATGTGCAAAGCCTTATTATGGTTCTTCCCCTCGGGGGGCAACTCTCCCTCATTAAAGCTCAGAATATGTGCGGAGGCAATGTTCGATACCACTCCTTCAAATTGTACAACGGATATTTCTTGGGGAACATGAGCAGTCTTCAAGAACTTGATCAACGACTCCTGATGGGCAGGAGAGCACATTAGCAATGACAACATGGAAATCTTTGAAGGTGTTTGGTTGAGCTGGTCCACCACCTTATAATCGCTTTTTCGAATGATCCGTAAGAATTCTTCGACATCTTCATTGGAACTCCTTTTTTGAGTAGAAGTCTGCCCCTGCTTAATCGTTGGCTGCTTTTCACTTGTACCGTTTGGTGGTGGTACGGGCGCAAAAATCCTCCCACTTCTGGTTATTCCACCGGTCCCAACCATGTTCTCTACAGAATTATCAACTTTCACAGCATCCTCTTCCACCTTCTGCCCATTAATGTAAACAGTTGGCTCATATTTCCAAGGGACAGCCTTGGTTCTCTCAAAAGGGAAAGGAGCAGGTGTAGATATCACTAATGGAGCAAGTGAAGGTGGGGATAATGGAATCTCTACTTGGTCATATGGTATTTGCAATGGTTCACGAACTTGATTGTATGGGGTCTGAACAGAGTACCAATCGTAATCACATGGGATTTCCAAGGGCGCACGAGGCTCGTCACATGGAATTGTCAGTGGTGTAACATCATATGGGATTTGTAGTGGAACTTGGGTAGGATACCAATCTTCATCATACGGAATTGTCAAAGGTACACGGTTTTGACCATACAAATTGTTCAATAGTTCTTCATCATAAGTAAACTCCATTGGATCATAGGGAATATCAAGAGTGGCCACTTCTTCAGCACTAGACATCTGTTCTATCAATATGACACCTTGATCTAACAAAGTTTGGATGCCCATCTTCAATTCATGACAGTTTTGGGGATCTTTCAAACAGTGTTGGCAATCCTCGGTACATCCTGGGACAATTTTCTTCATTAATAATTGTTTTTTGACAACAGCAAAGGGGGTCTTCATTTTATCAACTTCTGATACCAACTTCTTTCCTTTAGATTCTTCAACCATGTTTGTGGCATGGTGCGGCATTGGATTTTTAGTCACGTTGGGAGGGTTCTTGGTGAAATTGATGGCTTTTGAATCAATGAGATCTTGTACCACGTATTTCAAAGTTTTGCAGTTTTCAATGTTATGTCAGGGAGCTCCAGAATGGAATTCGCAACGGGCATTTGCATCATAGCCGGGAGGTAGAACAGCTGGGGGAGCCTTCATTTCTCTCAACTGCACCAATGAACCTCTAAGCAAGAGCGGGAGCAACCTAGCGTACGTTGTAGGAATAGGATCAAATTTTTTCTCAGGTCTCCTTTGTCTTGGTGGACCTTGATAATAGTTTTGACGTTGTTGTTGATAGGGAGCTTGAACAGCCGGTTGACTTGCAGGTATATAGAGAGGCTGATTTGGAGTAACAGCGGCCACATGATGATAAGAGCCTTGGTATGCTTTGGCCTTCCCCTTATCCATCAAAGCAGCGCTTGTTTCGCCTTCCCTTTTCCTCGCAAAACCTTGATAGGGCTTCTTAGAAGCTCCATCAGCAATTTGAATATTTCAAATCTTTATCATATTCTCTATCCTCTCACTCACCATCACTAAATCTGAGAGCACAGTAGATGTGCATCCCGCCAAACGTTCTAGGAAAGGACCTTGAAGACTCCCCATAAACATATCGGTCAATTCTCTTTCAAGAAGAGGAGGCTGGACTCTAGCAGCTAAGTCCCTCCACCTTTGAGCATAGTCCTTGAACGCTTCACCAGATTTCTGGGTCAAGCCTTGGAGTTTTGTGCGATTAGGCGCCATGTCAGAATTGTATTGGTAGTGCTTCAAAAATGCCTCGGCTAACTCTTTCCATGTCTTGATATGCGTACCTTCTAACTGCATGTACCATTCAAGGGAAGCTCCACTGAGGCTATCTTGAAAGAAATGCATTAGTAGTTTTTCATCATCAGAGTAGGCAGCCATCTTCCTACAATAAGATCAGATGTGAGTTCGGGGACAGCTTGTCCCTTTGTATTTTTCAAAGTCAGGGACTTTGAACTTGAGTGGTGTCATACCCTAAATTTTCCCTACCTTCGTATAACCCCCATTCTGTATATCTACTCAACTTACTTTTTTTATAAAAAAAAGGGTCAAAAGAATGCGTTGTTATTTTCACTTGAAAATGTCGGGTCAGGCGTGTGAATAATGTTGAATGAGGAATAGTTCAGGTTATCTGGTCGAAGCTGACTTTTGCAAAGTTTTCAGTACAGTGCATATTTGAAAGCGTTATTTTTGGTATCATGGTATTACTCCTTGATTTCAAGGCAATGAGGCTTTTGATTCATGGCAATACGATTTCACTCCCTATTTAATACCAAGTTTGAAGTGGTAGATTCACGATGAGCTTAGATTTTGATTAAATAGGGATTCACGAATTATTTCATTTGCCAAGGAATTAATTTGAAATATTTTGTGTTTGAGTGTTAATCCAAGAAAAGTAGTATTTGATTGCGTGGTTCGAATAACATGGAGGTGCAAAAAGAATATAGTTTAATCCAATTCAATTCAGCCCATATCACAAAAGAAAATGATTTAAACCTCACAAAAAGGAACCACACGGCCCAAATTGAGGATCTAATACCACTACATGACAATATACACTCCACTTGCAGTACACGAGGTAGCCATATTTTGTCAAGCCAGAATTTCTCTTTTACAACATAATTGCAACGTACAAATCAAGAAAAAATAAAACTACAAACAAGTTGTTGTCTACAGCATGTAGTGTACCAATTTATTGGATTCACTCTTTTTCTATCAAGCCAGTCCAAACCTACAAACAGACCATGGATTAACAACAACATAAAAAGCCTGTTTCACAAATGTCTTGATTCTCTAACCACAGAGCCATTATGTTCTTCCATCACAAAACCCCTGCACCTCACGCTAGCCCACTAGCAACACAACCTGCATAAACCTTACAAGTACGAACCTGCAGTGAAAACAAAACTGGACCAGCAAACACAGCTATGAAGAAAAAAGAGAAAACCGGTACATAAAGAAAAAGAGAAATGGAGTTTGGAAGGCACATAAGAAAGGCTGTTACCAAACAACTGTTACAATTAAAAGTCCCATGCCACGGAATACACACGGAAATTTGCAAATAAAATCATTCTACAGCTCTCAACTTGGACTGTTTTAAGGACTTCACCAGCATGCTCACATAAGTTCATAAAGGCATCGCAAATTGACTTGAGGCTTTGACATACATCCTTTGCTATACAGGCCCTTTCCGTTAACCACAACACGTCCTCGTACGAAAACCCACACAACAAGCACAAATCAAAACCGTACTGCCAGACAACAGCCTGCTACTATGCTACACAACCTGCAAGTGAAAACAAAACCACACTAATAGCCAAAAATGATGAAAATTTGCACAGAGGAGTCGTGCCATCACCTTTCCAAAACCGGCACTAGCCTGCAAAACAAAAGAGCCAGCCCACACACTAGCCTGCTGCAAACCAGACAACACCTGCATAACACAGCCTACACCCTGCAGCACAATAAGAAACAAAATCAGCCTACACAAGCCATGCCAGACAAGCTCTGCACAAGCTGTACCAGCCTGCTACAGACCAACTCTGCTACAACCAGTGAAACCCCACACCAGACCAAATTCTGCATAATTATTTAACAAACTAGGTACCTGCGATAAAAAGGGGGAGAGAAATCCATTCAAAAAAGGAGGCTTCAGCAGTAAAAGGGGGGAGGGAAATGAAAAAAGTTTAAAAGAAAATGTAGAGAACAAAAGCATACCTCTTCTTCACCATGAAGCATGACCATTTTTCTCCTGCTTGCTACAAAACATCATTCTTGCAGCAATCACGACCGAACCACACTTCAAGTTTTCTTCTCATAACCATCACCATTTTTGACCATTCTTCAAAGCTCAGATTCAATCACCATTAAATAATCTTCTTCCAGCTGCCAACATCTCACCTTCAAATAGATAACCTTCAAACAATTCAAACAGAAACAAAACTAATCTCCTCAACCTCTTTTTCGCTCAACTTCGACCACTTTCAGGATCCATCTCCAACCTTTTATTACCAAACTTCCTTCCATAAATTGAACCGTAACCCTCCATGTAAACACCATTAACTCACAACTCTTCAAGGAACTCCTCATACACAAACCACACAACAATGTTCAACACTTAACTCTTAAAGATAAAACTGTGACAACAACCACTGCTATGTTCATACTCACTGTCACAACATCACAAACCGCTTTGTAAACCTCCATTCAAACATCAACAAAAACACCTTCCTCCACATCTGCTAAAACTTCTATTTCCATAACCAAAGAGCTTCATATTTCAACAACACCCTTGTGTATGTGAACTTTCATAAACAACAAACAACAACCGCTGCAACATAACTCCAAAATCACCATCTCTCCCAAGTCAAGTACACTCTCGAAGCCGTTAGTAAAAGTAACGCCACCGTTGGCGTTCATAGTGCTGACAACGTTGTTCTTGGCTTCGAGAAGAAAATCGCCATTACCGCTAACACTACCTCAAATCTCCAGAAACTTCAACTTTCAAAAACTCACCGTATCTCAAACGTAACACTTTCTTTACCTTCATTAACAGAACCTTCAAGTTCTCAAAATCGAAACTTCAAATCGTCAAACTCTAAGAGCTTCCAACAACCTCTTTTCTGCCATTTTTATAACCACCTGCAAGCACTACCATCATTACAAATCTCACGCCCAAACCACCATATAAACGAAACCGCCTTCTAAAACCATTAAAACGCTCTTTCTGTCATCTCGTTCAACGACTATAACCATGAATCAACCTTCATACCACCGAAACCGTAAATCTCCTCAAATCTCCAGCTTTGACCAAAACCTTCATCTTCCATTAACCCTCACTAGAAATCTTCGAAGCTCACAAACCAAATCCATAAACTCAGAAATTCCAGAAATAACAACTTCATTATCATCATCTTCATCGTGACCATGAGTTTCAAACCCGTTTCCAGAAACTTAGCCAAAACTTTAGAGAGACCCACCGTTAATCTCACAACACCATCCGTTTTTTCGCCCTTCGACATTCACCATCTTTGGATTTTCACTTCTCGGACCGTCACCACAGACCTCTGAACAATATCCTTCATCATCCCATGAACAAAAACCTCTCATTATCTTCTATCTTCCATAAACAATACCCAACAAACTTCAATCACCATTCCTCCTCAGAACTTCATCAACATCCTTCAATCACCTTCCAGAAATTCATTTCCTCACACCGCGTCTCGCACCAACTCAAACTCCAAAAGTGATCTCGACAACTGGTTCTCCTAGAGGATATTTCTGATATTGTATCACCCAACCAAACAACTGATGCACTCACTAGCTGATGACCATCCACCGCAAGCTGAAACCATAGATATTAGAACCTGTGATCAAGTTGTTCCAAAAGCGAAAACAGAGGTCATTTTCACAAACACATGGTGTGCGATCCCATTCGAACCACACCATACGCATCACCTTGCTCGTTCCATGACCAGACGATATTCATCCCTCTTTAAAACATTGCTTCACTAATTTTCTTCACAACAACAATCCATAAACCTCAAACGCACTTCTACCACATCTAAACCAAAGCAGAAGAATAAAAGAATTTGAGTTTCACGCAACCAAACCGCGATGTCGAAGGAAGGAGAACGGAAGTTGATTCAATCTGAAGTCAATTGAAGAACCCATAAAGCGAACGAGAAGACGGAGAAAGGTCCGGCGAGGAGATATAGAAGAGCACCGCGAGGAAGAACCTAAATTCCGCAGAAGAGCATGTTGGGAACACGATTTAGGGTACAATCTGAACCTTTTTGCCCCCTTTCTCTTTTATTATTATCATTTATTTTGAACATTATTATTAATTATTATATACTATATTTTTGTTTTAGTTTTCTTTTATATATTATTATTAATTATTATTAGTTAGTATGTATATTATATATTCTATAGTTTATTTTAATTTATTTAGAGTTTTGTTTAAATTTCTTATTAATTTTTATTTTAGATTTTTAATACTATTTTATCTTTAGAAGTTGATTCTATTTCTCTTTTGTTATTGGCATTTTTCATCGTTTTGGGTCGATGACGACGCTTCCATAAATCGATTACTAAGTCAATATATTGATAAGTATCGTTGGATCCGAGACCACCCCATTCTCTTCTCATCTCTTCTCTATTTAAATTTCATTTTGACTTATGGATCGATGAAAGCTTTTTATCCGCAAGCGTCAGATTTTCGAAGTCGATAACCTTCCCGATTTCAAATCTATGGGGGATGAGCATTGGGGTCATCTTCCTTACTTTGGGATCGCGATAGGCTACCTTCGATTAATCGACATTTTGTTTGTGGTTAAGACGAGATCCTATTCTTTCGAGTCCCGATTCAATCAACTAACCAATATACAACTGCTTTATTTTCTGTCAATATACAACTGTTTTATTTTCAGTCATTTATATTCTCGTACATATTATATCTGTATATTATTATTATCTTGTAAATATTCAACACTTGTACATTATTTAAAACACTTAACAAATATCGAAACCGTAAAATTTAAATTGGTGGATTGTTGATTATATATCTTGTATATTATCCATTTCCTGTATATATTCGAATTTATCTCATCTCTTTGGCAGGTTATCAAATCTTTTCAATAAACAAATAATTCTTTGTATTGAATTAAAAAGAGAGGATTGGGTGTAGGCCTCTTCTTCTTCGAGTGTTGGGATGCTCACTGTAGTGTGGGTGGTTTAGACACTCGTCTTTCAATACGAAGACGTTTTCCATCAAATCATCTTTGCATTGAACTAAACGAGGGGATTGGGTGTAGACCTCTTCTTCTTCGAGCGTAGGGATGCCCACTGTAGTGAGGGTGGTTTCGACGCTCGTCTTTCAATATGAAGACGTCTTTCTTTCCATTTCTTTACATTTTCAAACCCTTTTCCTCCTAAAACCTCGGTCCCGAACCGAGCACACTTTTAATAATAAACTAATTTCTCTTTGTATTGAATTAAAAAGAGAGGATTAGGTGTAGACCTCTTCCTCTCCGAATGTTGGGATGCCCACTGTAGTGAGGGTGGTTTCGACGCTCGTCTTTCAATACGAAGACGTCTTTCTTTCCATTTCTTTACATTTTCAAACCCTTTTCCTCCTAAAACCTCGGTCCCGAACCGAGCACACTTTTAATAATAAACTAATTTCTCTTTGTATTGAATTAAAAAGAGAGGATTAGGTGTAGACCTCTTCCTCTCCGAATGTTGGGATGCCCACTGTAGTGAGGGTGGTCTTGATATTCGTCTTTCAATATGAAGACGCGACTTTATCCACCATCTCTCTTTCACGACTTCCTTCCGTAATCTTTCTCACCTAAAACCTCGGTCTCGCATCGAGTGCATTTTCAAATCATTTTCGCATTAAAACTTGAATGGTCGTGGAGTGGTTAGGCGTAGGCCTTCTCCTATCCCGAGTGCTGACATTTACCGTAGGATTCTCTGTCGCAAAGCACTTACCATTCAAAACCAAAAACATCTTTAATAAGAGAATGAAGTTCTCTTTGGATTGAATTAAAGAGAGTGGATTCAGTGTAGACCTCTTCTTCTCTGAGCGTAGGGATGCCCACTGTAGTGAGGGTGGTTTCGACGCTCGTCTTTCAATACGAAGACGCCTCGTTCGCCACATATTTTTACAACAAAAACTTTGAGATAAAGAATCGGATACTACCTGTAGGGGTTACTATCCGAGGACCTATCTCGCCCCAAAAACAATCTCAACCAATCAAACATGATACCTTGCCTCGCATGGCGAAAACCAACCTTTCAAACACGATATGTTATGTCCGTTCTACCGCAAACAGGTACGCATAAGTCTCCAAACGAGCGAGCAGCAAAACACCCAAACTGCTAGAACGCGCATGATAACATCATCCACACAAACACACCGGTTATCCGCACCGTAGGCACGAACTACGTTGCTCTGATTTCTCTTGCATATTGAGAATACGTAGGCATAGGATTGCGATATCCTAGCGAGCACCCTTTTCTTTTTCCACCCTTTCCCAAAAAGGCATGCTACGTCCGTTCTACCGCAAACAGGTAACGCCTAAGTCTCCAACGAGCGAGAAATAATACACCTAACTGCTAGAATGTGCACGATAGCAGCGTCTACCAGAACTCCCCCCGCATACCGTAGGCCGAACTACGGCTGCTCTGATTCTTTACTTCGTTCAAGTAAAGATACGTAGGCACAAGGGACACAATCCTTGCCGAGCACATTCCCCCTATATCTGTAGTTCCCCAAACTACGTCGACTCTGACTTTCTCATATCTTTTGAGAATACGTAGGCCTAGGACCGCGAAGTCCTATCGAGTCTGTTCTTTCTCTTTTCTCCCTCTGTTACCTCTCTTTTCGCGTTTCTAAACCCTTCTCTCTATATTTTAGAAAACTCTTTTTATAGCATAATATTTAAGCAGATAAATTCACACATCGACAAACAAAAGGTTCCCATCGAGTACGATGGATGCGAGGGGTGCTAATACCTTCCCCTCGCATAACCGGCTTCCGAACCCGTTCATGGTTGCGAGACCATCTTATCCTTTCTTTTCTTAAGGTTTTCTCGATATTTTCCTTTCCCTTCATGGGATAAATAAAGTTCGGTGGCGACTCTTCTGTCCTTTCTTTTCGCCTCCCCGTCGTTGCGCGATGCATTTTTCGAGTAGCGACAAGTGGAATCTTAACGCCGGGTACCAAACACATATCCGCAGCCTCTAACCCAAAAGTGCTTGGGCCTTGTAGTCCTTTGACCGTTTCTTGCAAGGCGAGTACCTTCTTTTCCAAGTCAGTAGTTGGTGCTCCAGAACCGTCTGCGACCAAGTCATTGTGAGAGTTGTAGAAACCTTCATGATCATCAAAGTGGATTTGAGGGGTAGTCGTACCACTACGAGGAATAGGGATTGCGCCTGCGCCAGCAGGAGTAGGGATCGTGCCACCAGGAACAGGGATTGCATTTGTAGGAGTTAGAACGACTTCGCCAGGAGTGGGAGTTGAGCCTACAGTAGTAGGAACTAGAGTGTTGGCAGCGTTTCTCTCCATAGCTTGCTTCAACTCTTCTTGTTCTTTAGCCATAGCCTGGATGACTTCCATCAACTGGCCCATCTGAGTCTTCATGTGGGTCATCTCGTCTCTGAAGGTGGCTTGGGTCTGTTCAATCTGATCCATCAGTTAACTTTGCTTGCCACGAGTGTAGTAGGGATGTCGGGAAGTCAGCTTGTTTACTGCGAATGGAGGTCAAGTTTTTGTATGTTTTGGTTTTGTTTTTATGAAATGCGATATGATGCATATGGAATGCATATGAATAATGTTATGCGCAAAGCTCTTAGTAACCTTGTTAGTTATTATTGAGAATATAAACATCTTCCATTGCAATCAATCAGAAGAGACATAATAGAACAAACTCTCATTTCATTAAGGCTTGAAGCCAAGTTCAAATACAAAAGATACACTTCTTAAGTAAATTACAAAACGACTCTAAATGTGACTCCTTGGGCTCTGCGAACCGCCTCTAAATCTGTAACAAGTTCCCCCATTGTTTCCTTGCAAAACTTCACAAAGTCGAACACAGGGACAAGAGTGTTTTCAGGAGTCATCACTTGATCGTCTACCTTCAATCTTTCAGGGATCTGCTGAAGCACAAAGTTGGAGAATCCCGCCAAGTTTATGAATTTGTCCTTCCACTCCTCATAGAGAATTTGGAGATCATGGATGATGTCATCTCTTTGAAGTACAACGGCTTCTGCCTGACGACAACTTTCTTCCCAATAATGGCAGCTGTCCTTCAACTCTAGATATAGCTCATCATATATTCCATCTTTCAGTCTTCGGATTTCTTCGATAGCTCTACCCAACTGGTACTCTGCTTGCACGAAGTCTCGCTGCGCATTCTCCTTTTCCAATAACTCACAAGCTAATTGATCTTCGCAGCCTTTTATAATGCCTGTCAACTTGTGAATCTGAGCTTCAAATTTTTCCCTTTCATCTTTCTTCATCTGGGTGGCTATTCTCACATCATTTTCTAAGTCTCTGACTTTTCGCCACACTTGGTCCAATTTTTCATTTTGGTGATCCAAGTCGGCGTTGGCGTTTTTGAGAGCTCCACCAACCCATTCTTTCTTTCCTTTCTCTTCCCTAGCCCTTTTCTTGCTATCCTCGAACTTTTCTTTCAACTCTTTGCTTTTGTCTTCCCAAACTTCGCTTTTCTGCTTAGCCTCGTTGAGTCGAATTCGAAGCTGAGTATTCTCATCTTCAAGTTCTTGGATCTTAGCCTTAAGTTTCTCCATATCTTCGGGTAAGATAGGCTCGGGCTCAGGATTCGATGGGAAAACAGATGCATCAAAGACAAAAGGTAATCTGACCTCTTTCACTCTCTCTTTCACCCATTTTACATAAGGTTCACGAGCAAGGATGTTCTTCCGCCTATTGTCTGGATTGCTTTTTTGGATGTTTACCCATGCTCTTCTTACTCTTCATACAGACGGATCACTTGGATCGGCCGTATTGACAAGGAATGACACCAAATCTTCTTCCTTAGGAGAGCCATCCATGGAGTGTCCAAACTGTCTCTTGAGTAACACCGGGTTGCAATTGATGCAACCTCGTGTCCCTACAAGAGGCACGTTGGGAAATTCTCCACAAGAAAAGATAATATCTTTGGTATCCCATTCCCTCTTGTACCATGTGATGGAACTAGCGGTGAGTGAAGCGAATCTTTGAGGCCATGAGAGTTCCTTGGAAGTAAAAGGACATTTTTCGGGCATGTGGGTCCTTAGCCACTTATGCAGGAGTGGGGCGCAACAAAGGAACATTCCACTTCCTTTTCTATGTCTTGTATGGAGTGTGTGGTAGAAGTCACCTAAGAGGAAAGGCACAGGGTTCTTGGTCAAGAAGATTTCCACAACTACTTGGTCCACAAAATTTTCCCCATTTGGAAACATCACAATTCCATAGACCAAGAGTGCCAGAATTGAACCACATATTTCCCATTTCTCTTCCTTGGCATACTTCCACGCTTGTTCTTCCAAGAACTTCCTCGAGAAACCCCTAGCTCCTTTGGGTGCCCAATTGGCTATCACATCTGATGTGGGAATCCCTAAGGCAGAAGCCACTTTCTTCAAAGTGAACTCTTCTTCGAGCTTGGGAAAAGGATTGCGATCTTTGATGTAGAGGTTCAAAATCTTCTCAAATTCTTCCAAAGTAGGAGCTATCTGAAAATTGGCGAAGGTGAAACAACGGAAAGACGTGTCATAGTATTGAGCCAAGGCTGTGAGAGCTTCAAACTCTATCTTCTCTGTCAACAGATCCAAAATTCTCCCATAAGAATAGTGAAATTTGTTGTGCTTGATGGGAGTGATCTTGGCACTTAGAGCTTTTAGACTGTCGATTGAAGGATCTTTGTATTTGAAAGTGAAAGTACTCTTTCGGTCGGTCTTCTTGTTTAGATTCATTGTTCCTAAATTCACATTCATCATAACTGCTTCTGAAAAATGCTTATATCTGCAACAAGAACAAGACACTAAGAGCTTTGTTTTTTTTATGAAGTATGTATGTATGAACAGATGCAGAATTCGAGCATATGGGTTCATAAGTCCGTGGTATGGATAGGGCCGATACAGACTGCTTTATAAAAAAGGTTCTCACAAGGTGTGATCTAGGGTTTAAAAGGGATCCCAAAGTCATGGATTCACATGACTGTTCATCATACATGACATGAATATGTCGGAAGATGACTCCATCATACGAATCTCAAGGATTTCAGAGTCATGGACTTTCTTGACTGTTTGTTACGTATGTCAGTCATTGCCAGGCAACAAACTCCATCAAGAAAGTCTCTTCTAAACAAGGTCTTCGTATCGATCCACACGAGAAGAGCTTCTCGAGGACCCATACTATGCGACCATCAATCTTAGTTGGCCAAAGGTTTAGGGTTCTAAAAGGTCCTTAGAGTAATGGATTCTTGAGAAAACGTTGATCAAACACGCCAAGAGCTTGACAGTTCTCATCATTCTCAAATGAATCTACTCTAAGCGAGGTTCTCGTATCGACTATCACGAGATGAGCATCTCGGAAGCCCATACTACTCAACCTCTCCTATCTCAATTTTAACACTCTAGACTCGGGTATAGAGTCTTTCCCTCAAGGTTTGCCACCAAAATTTCCAATCCATACCAAGAACCAATGAAACCAAACACGGTGAGATACAATTTAAAAATAAGGAAAGCGATAAACACGCAAAAAGGAAAGAACCCAAACACGCAAAAACAACCTAGGTTAGTCTTGACTCGCTTAGGAAAAAAAATTCCCCAGCAGAGTCGCCAGCTGTCGCTACGCGAAAAATGACACAGAGTCGCCACCGAATTTTATTTATCCCAAGGAGGGAAAGGGAAATAGCGATAAAACCTTTGGTAAAAGAGCGTGGTCATTGCAACCAAGTCTTAGGGTTCGGGAGTCGGTTATGCGAGGGGAAGGTGTTAGCACCCCCTTGCATCCATCGTACTCGATGGGAACCTCCTTGGCTATTTAGCGTGAATGGGTGTTTTTATTAAGAGCTTGCTTGTTTAAAGAAAAGAGGGGTTGGTTTATTTATTTTAATGCTCGCCAAGGATTGTGGCCCTTGTGCCTACGTATCCTCACTTAAAAGAAGTGAAGAATCAAAGCTCCGTAGTTCGGAGGCTTACGAAATTGTTGTTTGTTGGTTGATTTTATACCTTGAAAAAGGGTTTTTGGATTGATGCCCTAAGGCGAAAATAGGTTTGATGAGTTGATGTTACTTTTAGGTTTTTTGTATAAAAATGGTTCTTGATTAGGATTATACAAAAGACTTTGGATAGAGATGAATGTTTTGAATAACCAAGTCGAGCGCCTTGTATTCAAAACATTCGGAACGAATGTAGGAGGATTCCATTCTCATTCCTTCTCTATCACTTTAAAGCTCATGGTGCATAATTCTAATCGTATATTTTATTGTGTTTTGGATTTTTACGAGAAAAGAGAACCACTTGACGTTGGATCAAGGTTTATTGTTTATAAAGATACATTTGAAGCGATACGGACAAGGTCGATGACGGTGCACAAGGCAACCGACTTACAAGGTTAAAAATGGCTCGATAAAATCGAGAGTTTGTTTTTAAAAATGGTTTTTGGAATCAAAAGTGGACAAGGACCACAACAACATTCACATAAGAAAAACATACAAACATATCAGGTTAGTCGCATAAAAAAATCGAGACATGAAAAAAAAACGGCACCATCAAGGAGTTCGCCGTGCGAACTCCTTGAGAAAATTTTTTTTGGAGGTAAAATAAAAAAATAAGTGAAGAAACAGTGGTGTGACACGGGCGGCCGTGTTGTGTGACACGGGCGGCCGTGTCACAGGGTACATGCAAAGAGGATTTTTGGGTCTTGACAGAGGTGCAACACGGGTGGACGTGTTGTGTGACACGGCCCGTGTCATAAAGTCTGGGAGAAAAATGTTTTTGAGGCCAAACAGAGGTGCAACACGGGTGGCCGTGTTGTATGACACGGCCCGTGTTGTGATGCCTGGGGTTTTTGGACGTAGAAAAAGCTACCAGAAGTGCAACACGGCCGGCCGTGTCAGGCTACCAGGTGAAAAAACCTAATTTTTTCTATGTTTTTCTTTCGTTTTTGTGGTTTCTTGAGAATGGTTTCTTGGTCCCTTTGGAACCTTACATGATACATACAATACAACAACACATAAAAGAGTAAACAAAATGAATGTAAGAGCAAAAAAAATAAAGAGAGAAAGGTTGGAGGAAATGGATACCCAAGAGCTTTCTATCCTTCTTGTAAGTCCTCCTTGGTCTTGGTTGAATGTACCTCACTCCTCTTCACTCTATGTTGTGAAGGTTTTGTTTCTCAATGATCCTCTTGGTTCTATCTTACTCTCCTTTTTTCTGGTTTGCAAAGCTTTCTATTTTTCTGGTTTTTAGGGTTTTGTTTGCTCTCTCTATTTTCTGGTTTTGCAAATATGTGTAGAATGGATGTTGAATGAATGAACTCTCTTGTTTACAGCCCCCTCCTCTTATCTCAGCTCCTAGGGTTTTCTCTTCCCCCCAAACATCAGATTTTTTCATGGGGCAATGTCTCTTGCCACCTTATCTCATGTCACTCTCTTTCTTTCCATTTCCATGCAACTTGTTATGCTGCATTTTCTACACTACTTTCCTATGCTATTTGCTACAGCACCTTGTGCCTTGCACCCATTTTGTTGGTTTGTGTTTGGACAACTCCTCTTGGTCAATGCCACCAACTCTTGACAGCATTTTGAAACTTCTGATATGTAGAAGCATTGTCACATGTTATTCCCTTGGTCTTGTGACATGTAGTTTTTTGTGACATGAGGAAACTTGCCACCTTTTGCATGAGACTGTTTTGTTCATGACTAACATGCATAATCTTGGTCCATAACATGAATTTGACTAGAGACTTGAATGAAGTATTAGAAATAAATTAATTTCTAAACATTACTTAGAGTTGGAAATCTTGCAACAAATGACATTCTTGTAATGTCATAAAACTTCTCTTTGTAATATTCTTGCCTTTAATCTTGAATTCATGATGGATTTCCTTAGAACCATTAAGCTTGAAATGGATGAAGTCTTGAAATATGGACTTGTGATCTTGACTCATGCTTTGCAAATTTGAACTCCACTTGATCAAGAACTTAAAATAAAATTGGATGAAGCAATCTTGAATTATGCCTTGCATTTCATGGTCATTAGGAATATATCTTGAATATCCTAATATTTTGTCAAGTAACTTCTCTTTGAAGAAATCTACAATAGTAGACTTTCCAATTTAGATCAAACCTTAAATGATGAACCTTTCCTTCCATGTAGTCCAAGATAGACAAGTTATCTCATTTGAAATGGAAAATGACAAATCGACCCAAGCCGTACCCACATGCTCGATATGCAATAAAATGATGTATGATATAGCGAATGTAGGGTATAAAGGCTAAAGGCTAAAGGCGAAAATGAGGGTGTGACAACATCTTTTTCAATTTTATCCCTAACTTTTGCCTGAACCTTTTATTCCTTTTTTATGGTTCGCCGGGATGCCCCATTTTTGCCTGGACTCTCTTTTTTCTGTCCAGCGGGTCTCTTTAAGCAAAGTATTTTTTAACTGCGTCCGAGTTCACAGGGGATGTAAAATCCTCACCATCCATGGTGGACAACAGTAAGGCTCCTCCAGAGAAAACCTTTCTAACGACATATGGACCTTCATAGTTGGGAGTCCATTTGCCCCTGTGATCTAATTGTGGTGGGAGAATATTTTTCAGCACAAGATCGCCCATCTGAAAGCTTCGAGGACACACCTTCTTATCATAAGCTTTCTTCATCCGGCTCTGATACAGCCGACCGTATGCTAGAGAAGCCAATCTCTTCTCATCCATTAAACTGAGCTGATTCAATCTATCTTTCACCCATTCTGCCTCATCAAGTTGTACATCACGCAAAACTCTCAGAGAAGGAATCTCAACCTCCAATGGTAGGACAGCCTCCATACCATATACCAATGAAAAAGGAGTCGCCTCGGTTGATGTGTGTACCGTCGTACGATAATCGTGCAAAGCAAAAGGCAACATTTCATGCCAATCCTTGTAGGTCACAACCATCTTCCGAACGATCTTCTTTATGTTTTTATTGGCCGCTTCAATAACACCATTCATCTTGGGCCGATAAGGAGAAGAGTTGTGATGTTCAATCTTGAAATTCTGGCACAAGTCTTTCATCATCTTATTATTCAAATTTGAACCGTTGTCAGTGATAATCTGCTCCGGGATTCCATATCTGCAGATAATATCCTTCTTGATAAATCTGGCTACCACCTGCTTGGTAACATTAGCATACAATGCCGCTTCAACCCATTTGGTGAAGTAATCAATAGCTACCAAGATAAAACGATGTCCGTTGGATGTCGTGGGCTCAATTTTCCCAATCACATCAATTCCCCACATGGAAAAAGGTTAAGGTGATGACATAACGTTCAGAGGGCTCGGAGGCACATGAATCTTGTCCGCATAAATCTGGCATTTATGACACTTCTTTGCAAACTTGAAACAATCTGTTTCCATCGTCAGCCAGTAGTACCCTGCTCGTAATAACTTTCTCATCATTGCATGTCCGCCCAGCATGTGTACCAAATGTATCCTCGTGGATCTCTTCCATGAGCAACTTAGCTTCTTTCTCATCCACACACCACAACAACACCAAGTCGTGGTTTCTCTTGTACAAAACACCGTCCAGATTCAAATAGAAATTGCCAGCCAACCTCCTAAGAGTCTTCTGATCACGACTGGATGCCCCAGCCGGATACTCTTGGTTCTTCAGGAAATTCTGGATATCAAAATACCACGGTTTACCATCGGAAGCTTCCTCGATGGCAAATATAAAAGCGGGCCTATCAAGGCGAGATATAACTATCCTGGGAGCCTCATTCCAGAAGTTAACTTTATACATTGAAGACAAAGTCGCGAGAGCGTCTGCCATCTGATTTTCTGCTCGTGGTACATGGTGCAATTCCACCTTGTCAAAGAAAGGTAACAACCTCCTTGCATAATTCATATAGGGTATCAGATTTGTCTGACGAGTCTCCCATTCTCCCTTAATCTGGTTCACAACTAAAGCAGAGTCTTCGTACACATCAAGATTTTTAATTCTCAGATCAATAGCTTCTTCGAGCCCCATAATGCACGCTTCATATTCAGCCTCATTGTTGGTAACTGGAAAGGTCAATCTAGCAGTGAATGGGATGTGCGACCCATGGGGAGTAGTAATGATTGCCCCTATTCCACTTCCGTATGAATTAACGGCATCGTCAAATATCAATTGCCATTTGGAACCCAGCTCTGGACCTTCATCAGGCAACGACTCCTCACAGTCCTTCATTTTTAAGTACATGATATCCTCGTCAGATAAATCAAACCTCATCGGCTGGTAATTATCAATTGGCTGCTCAGCTAGGTACTCTGACAGAACACTACCTTTAATAGCCTTTTGAGAAACGTACTGAATATCATATTCTGTCACTACCATCTGCCATCGGGCAATCCTTCCGGAAAGTGCTTGCTTTTCAAACACGTATTTGATCGGATCCATCTTTGAAATTAGCATGGTTGTATGATTTAGCATGTATTGTCTCAGACGTTTGGCAGCCCAGGTGTCGCTACCGCGAAAATAAGGTGTCGGCAAAACAAAAGAGTCACCACCTTTCGTTATTTATCCCTCAGAACGGGAAAGGAAACGATCGGAAAAACCTGACGAAAAAGGTATAAGACAAGGTCATCGCAACCATTGTCTGGGTTCGGGAGTCGGTTACGCAAGGGGAAGGTATTAGCACCCCTCACGTCCATCGTACTCGATGGGATCCACGCTTGTTGTGTTTATCGGACGGGTTTGTTTACTATCTACCTATCAAGGCCGGTCTGAAAAGAAAATAAAATGACTCGGCAAAGCATCACACTTTATGCCTACGTATTCTCATCAGAGAATGAGAAATCAGAGTCAACGTAGTTCGACTAACTACGGGTTACGGGATGGGGAAGGTGGCTCGCCAATACATCAGTATTGTACCTACGTACTCTCAACAGGTATGAGAGATCAGAGCTTACGTAGTTCGGGATAATACGGATTACGGGAATTCAGATTCATCTGTTTTATCGAGTAGGGTTAACAAATAGTTCCAGCAGTTTGGTGTACGCAGCTCGACCCTTGGAGACTTAGGCGTTACCATTTGCGGTAGAACTGGGAGTTAACAACACTCTTTTCTTCAGAAAAGCTTTCCTTTGACTTACGGGCCCACGGGGCAAAAAGGTTTGAAGTTGTTTTCTGTCTTTTACGGAAGAACTGTTTTTTAGTTGTCTGTAGTTTGTACAGCACTAGAGACTATGACCTGGGAACGAATGCATCGCATATCGTCCAAAGGACGTATACTAAACATTCTAGACGATTGAGAGGAGGCCGCTCAATTATCATTACCCAAGTAGCTTAAGGCTCGTAACACACTTATACTAACTTGCCTTTATTACGTTTTTTACTGTTGTTTCAAGATGAGAAGAGAGAGGGACAACTACGGGGAGACTATCAAGTCCTAATGTTGTCATGCCAAGGATTCATCCTATGGTTGAAGTTTGAAACAAGGAACTCCTAGAAGTTGTCATGCATAGGTTTCAACCTAAAGTTCTAATCATCACTTCCTTATCGAAGGAAGTGAGATTCCTAGGGGATCATGTCAATGATAAACAGAAACAGGTAAAGCATCAGCTGAAACAGTAAACAGTAAACAGTACAGGAAACAACTGTAAAATGCGTGCAATGCAAGTTAGGGAGGAAATGTGTGTGGGGCATCAGCCTCCACAAGCTCGTCTTGACCTCAAGCCAAATATGAATAACTGCGATCATACAGAAAAAATGAAATGCCATCAAGCAAAACACAAACCATATAGGCAAGGGAGCTAGGCTCTACCGAATACCCGCAAGCAAAGCCATACAGTAAAATACAAGCAGAGGGAGCAACTCAACCTCTAGTGCAATCATGCTCCTAGCTTAAATCAGTCTAAACATGAACTTATTCTAATGCATCAAGCAAGTCAATCAAGGCACATCAATACAGTTGCACAGAAAGAAAGCAGACAGGAAAGAAAGCAAATTAACAGCTTCCACAGCTTCACAACAAAGCAATCCTCTGACAACAGCTCAGCCCTCAGTCTGTAACTGTTCTCCAAGGCTCTCATCTACAATAGCAAGTATCAACTTGCTTCTTCAAGCTTTCACTACATCAAACACAAGTGTCAACTTGTTCTTCTCCTTCAAGCTTCAGCTCTCAATTTCAATTTGAATCCTCTTCACACAAGTGTCAACTTGTTCTTCCTGATCTTCAAGCTTCAGCTCTAATGGCAGTCTTCAGACAAAGGGAAGTGGAATCTAGCATCTTCAGTCTTCTAGCAAGGAACTCCATCCTCTAGCAAGGGAGAAAGATTTGTCTAACAAGAGCAAGGTGTGGATAGTAGTGAGCAAAGTGAATACCAAGGTCACCTCCGAGCACTCCACTATCAAGGAAAGGCACCCTCAAAGGTTCTACCAATTTGTGAGGAGCCAATCATCCTACCAAAGGAGGGATGAGGCCTTCACAATGGGACCTTACATAATAGGGAGGAATGGAAGTGATCAACACCTTCCATGTTTCATGAAGGAAGAAAATCTATTCTAAGAGATCTCCCTAAAACCCTAATCCTTAACCCTAAACAAACTACACCAAAGGAAAAGGAAACTTCAAGTCCAAGCTCCACCATGCATTCCTCAGCAGCCCACACATGCCTTCATCATCATCCAAGAGCAAGAGAAGCAAAACCCTAGTCTAAGGGAACTAAAGAAGTCATTCTAATTGAATTAGCAAGTTAGGATCACCTAAAACCTAGTACTAAAGTTAATTCCAACTAAAAATACTAAAACCAATTGTAAAATCCTACAAAAATAACTATGGGAACCTAAGTCAATCATGACTCTATCATGTTAATTCCAGAGATCAAATCATCCAATAAGTCCTAGAATTAAATCCTAAACTATGAGGGACTAAGGTTAAACCCTAAAACTAGAGTACCTAAAGTTTCAATCTAAAAACCACACCTAATTTCATCACAAAAATGTGATAAAAATACTATGGGAGCATACATGTCTAAGATAACTACACACAAAAAATCAGCTCAAAAATCACAATCAAATGATCACACAAATATTCACAAGACAAGGTATCAACCATAATGAAATTAATATCAATTAAAATACAAAAATGAAATTGAAAATAAAAAATGCATGAATCCCTAATATTTCAATTTCCTAAAATTCTAGACTCATTCATGAGTCAGGGGAAAAAAATTTGGATCAATTTGATTTATTTTCCTATTTATTATGAATTATTTTCTAAACTATATGAAATGATGAAAAATAAAGAAAATAAGAAGAAAATAACAAAATACACGTGACAAATAGCAAATATTTCAAGTTCATTTTCCAGACTGGGCCAATTGGGGGGTGTGGATATCACTTGGATCCTTAAGCCCAAACCAACCAATTAATGAAACGGTGCGTTTCATTCAAAGTATCTCTTCAGAGTTTGAAATCAAATCGTGGCCGTGTATCCTTGGATTGAGTCAAAGGTCCAACCTTCATCTGATGGCTCATGTGCATCGTCCCCAAATTCAAACTGAGGGAGGGAGTTTCCCAGACGGTTGCCTGAGTTGCAGCGCCACCGTCTTCTCCGGTGAGGTGGTCATAACAGGTCATCAAACACAACAAAACAAATCATCATCTCACTCAATTTTTCATCCTGAACACGAATCCATCATCCAAATTCACTAAATCCTTCTCTAACTCCAAACACGATAGGATTTTCAGAAATGCCTCAATTCTTGATCATCACAAATCTCAAAGATAATGATCCTAATGTAATCTACACTTCTCACTGATCAATTTCCACTATCCAATCATGAATATATCACCAAGAATCTTGAGAAATCAGGCTCAACAGAAAGTGGTCCATAACCTAGAGTGCCTCTATCCATCAAATTCTTGTACCAAAATCCATCTATGTCATGCTATGAACCTAACCACCTAGAGATTTCTAGCTATCTCCCTATAGATTAAGCACAATTTCGATTTGTACAAACCTGGTTTCAGATGAAGAACAGGTGCAATTCTTGCTCGATTCCTCCTCCACAATGATCCAGATTCACTCCAAATCTTCCTCTGAAGCTAATGCACACCTCAATTTTCTTTGATTCTTCCTCAATCCAAGAACACGATATTGAGTTGCAGCTCTGCAAAATCCAATGCTCTCTCTGCTACCAGCTTCAAATGCTTCCAAAAAAATGGCTGAACACACTCCAAATCTTATATAGAACTCATTAGAATCATCTAGAAACTTCTGTAACCACCCAAATGAGATTTTGCAATTTCAATTTCTCTCCAAAATGTCATCCACACCAGCCACGATTCTAGCTCTGTTTGGGCATGAAAATGCTTGGAAAATTCATCTCATGAGATATTGAATTGGTTGGTTATGCTCACTTCTATGCTTGCAATCCAATGGTTCATGTTGGTTATGTTGCTTCATCATGAAGAAATGAAATGAAATGGTATGAATTTTACCTCAAACCAAAATTATAACATTTCCATTTTCTCTAAAATGATTTTCCCAATCAAAATGACCTATAACTTTGCCTTATTTGGACATAAAATGAATTATTTCAATTTTGGTCATTAAATGCCTTTAATTCTTCCTTTTCAAAATTTTCTCAAACCACATCCTTCCTTGAGCCATTTCAATGTCTCCTTGATACATGGTCAAGGTTAAAACCCCATTTTGAGCAACTTTCAAGTTGAACAAAATTTCATTTGAGGTGTCTAAGTTGGTGAAAATGGCCTATAACCAAAAATGACCTATAATCACAACTTCCCAAAATACCCTTGACTTGTCAAAGCCATAACATGAGCTCTACAAATCCTATCAAGGACTTCTAGTACTCTATAGAAATCTAAGAGAATAAGGAACAACATTCATGTTGAACAAAAGTTCATAGGAATCATCCTTGGTCAAAAGTTTCATGCAAGTTGGGTAACTTTCAAGCTCCAAATTCATATGTCTCAGATGACTTGTAACTTGTCAAAGCCATAACTTGAGTTCTACAAATCCTATCAAGGACTTCTAGAACTCAAATTAAATCTAATACCATGCTCTACAACAATCATGTTGGGGGCAAGATGAGATGACAATCATATCTTGAGCTAAATTGCCTTGAAGATAGGGGTCAAACTAGGGGATTTTACACTGTCAAGCCTTAGAAACCCTAGCTTGAAACTTCTCAAACTCTTCAATAATGATGAGTTAACCTTGGAATCATCCTTATAACATCTCATTGTATCAATACATGATCACATGGCTCTTGAATTATGTCTCAACCTCCTTCAAATCCTCAGTTGACTTAGGGTTGACCCAATCAAACCCTAGTTGCACCAATCATGGCTGAGGCTTCTTATTCTTGCATAATGACCTGTATAGGCCTCAAAGTGATCTTCAACACATTCTCATGAGCTCACTCAAGACCTCAAGTCCATCTTCATGGCCTCATAATCATCTGATGGCTTCCCACTCCTCTCAAGTTAGGAGACCTACACACTTGGCTTCAATCACTCTCTCTGAGGATCTTTTAACTTCTCTGACAAGGATATCAACCCTTGAGCACTTGAATAACCCTCTTAGCTAGCTTCATAATCTTGTGTAGCCCTTGATTAGTAATCATACCTCTTGATCTCCTGCATACATGCCAATGAAATGCAAATGATGATGTTAATGTGCATGAAATGAAACATAAGCTAGGTAAAGAAATGTTGGGCAAATTTTGGGGTGCAACAGCTGCCCCTATTCAAACGGCTTGGACCTGACTGGGTGAGAAGAGAACGGCTCTCAAACAATCACGGTAAAAGACGGTTGAATACCAATGAACCCAGAAATTTGCCAACTGCACAAGTACACGGTACTCTGATGGTGACAAATCTTCGGAAACTGAAACAATAGCTGCATGACAACTAGCTGGAGAATTACTGATCTGAATCCCCGTCAGGATGATTCTCTGATTTATCTGATATCATTGCATCCTCAACTCATCAAGGGGTCACCAGTTACACGGTAACTGGCGATCTGCCAACCGCACAGGTAAACAATACTCTGATTGTTAGGAACGTCTTCAAAAACTGAGCATGACAGTTGCACGACAACTCTGCTGGGGAATTGGTCACACGGTAACCGGTGAAAGGTCTAATCTCAAATCTCCATCAGGATGATCGTCTGATTTTGCTGTAGATCTTCGTCCTCAAGTCATCAAGGGGTCGCCGGTTACACGGTAACTGGTAATGGATGGTTGATCATGCCGTCAGGCATTCTGCGTCATAGCAGAAGAATTCCTCGGGACTCATCAGGTCATTAGGGAGTTTTTAACAATCAAGTTAATTGCGCCATCGGGCATTCAAAGAAATTTTCAGGCGTTAGCCGGACTTCGTCAGTAAGTCGGGAATAGAATCCTCAGTAAATCATGAACCAAATAGGGATATCCAAACTTCCGCCATCAGGCAATCCATATTAGCTGAGAGAACTGCGTCGACATCACAGTTGGACTTTGTCAGTAAGTATTCAAATGGGATCCTCAATCGATCAGGAACCACTAAGGATATATAATCTTTTCCCATCAGGCACCCAGCGTCAGCTGGGAGAACTGCTTTGACATCGCAGTTAGACTTCATCAGTAAGTCTGGGGTTTTGGCACCGCTGCCGGACTTCAATCATCAAGTCTTCAAGGAAATTTCAACTTCTCTGTTTAAAACCTGATGGGGATGACACATCTCCGCTGGGGATTCTGGAGAACTATCAAGTAACTCTGCTTCGGGGATCCAGAAATCATTTTGGGTGAATCAACTCGACTGAGGACTTCAAGAATCATCCTGAACCAATAACTCTGCTGGAGGTTTCAAGAATCATCCTGAGCAAACACTCTGCCGGGGACTCTAAGCATCAACTTGAGCAACCCTCTCTGGCGACTTCACTGGGGATTTTAAGAATCATCTTAAACAATCAACTTCGCTGGGGAATTCAAGCATCATCTTGAGCAAACCATTATGCGGAGGAACACCTGCAAAACAAGAACGGTAACGACCTAGCTCATGTTTCATATGCATGATAATGGCGCAATGCTCCACGCAGTGGAAATGCTACGTGTTTAGGGTAAATTCTATGCAATCATGCAAAATGCTACGACCCCATCAGCAAAATAAATGCTGAAGGGAGAATCCTCCTGTCAAGGAGAAAGAACCACTCTGGTGGAGGAAGGACTCATCCTGCCAAGGAGAAGAAGTCACACCAATCTCAATTGGACTCCACCTGGGGAAACGAACTTCAGTCGACTGCTGTAGGGGCAAAAAGTTCTGCGAGAACCTGAACCTGCTCAACTAGGTTTACGAACCACAACTGCTGAGGAAAACGATATTAATCGCAGAAATAAACTGCACAGCCTTCACGGCAAAACTTTCTTGGAGATAACGACTCTGGTGGGGAAATACAGCATCAGTTATTCTACACTCTACTGGAGAGAACCAATCATGGCCCGAACGACTTCCAAGGACTCGGCTCTCTTGGGGATTTTCCAGCTCGGCTGGGGGAGGGAGGAGTCATCCTGCTTGCTGGGGAGAGCACGACTCTGTGGGGAATTTCAATTCCGCTGGAGACTTCAGTCTTGAACTATTGAATGCCACATACTTGCAAATAGTCTTCTACTAAAACTGCATTCTGACCCAGTGCTGGGGAGCGAACGTACACTTCAGTGTATGACTCAGCTGGGGAGATGACGTTCCTTTAGGATACATCTGATTGAGGAAAATCTATCTCTGCTTGGGAAGACATATCAATGCTCTTGGTCCCATGTTCAGACTCCGTGGGGAGAGGCTGCTACATTTGCTGGGGAAGAAGGGATCATCCTGCTTGGGGACGCATACGGCGTACCGCCTAGAATATGCTATACCCGCAACAACACAAACAAACAGATAAGATACCCTTCTCAAAGGGACCTATCAAGGTGTTGCACCCTAAAATTTGCTCAACCTTATTCACTTGGTTTATGTTTCAATATCATTAGCATTTGCATATAGAGTCATGTGCATAGTCTGATCATCTGCATAGCATAAGCATAGCAAGTCATACAACAGGGGGACCAATCATTATTCTCATCTCTAGAGGCCTATCAAGAGGTTATTATCCCAATTCAATCTCATTCAAGTCATCAGGAAAGAATTTGAAAGCAAAGAGTTCAGCAGATCAAGCCTTGAGTCCATCTCCTAGCTGAGGGTATCTGAGGGTCAACAAGAGGGTTGTGAGCTGTGAGTTGAAGGCATGGAGAGTATCTAGACATTATGAGAGACTTATAAAGTCATTTGGGGAAGGAGACAAGTCATTGATGAGAGCACAAGAGCTATAGCTGAAGGCAGTCAGCTAGGGTTTCACCTGGGTCAACCCTAGGTCAATTGACTGATTTAAGGGGCATTCAAGTCTAGTGGAGAGGTGTGGGGTTCATCATTGGACATATAAAGAAGGATATGGAGATATGCCAAGAAGAATTCAAGAGAAATCAAGGAGAAGAGGAGCTTCTAAATTAGGGTTTCTGTGTAAAATCCTCTAGTTTAGGTCAAATTTCCAAGCAAGATAAGTCAGAATGCAAGCTTCAAATGAATTTCTGGACAACATGAAACTTGTAGAGGATCTCAAGACCTTTAATTTTAGTGGTGGAAGACATCAATGAGATTTATAGAACTCAAGTTATGGTCCTTGCAAGTTACAGGTCATCTGAGGTATCTGAAATTTTGTCTGTGAAGGTGACTTGACTTCCAAGCTAGTTTTACCCCTCAAGGAGATTTCAAATGAATTTCTGGTCAACATAAGAATTGTTCCTCATTGTCTTAGCTTTCTAGAATGGTATAGCATGCCCTCATATGATGTGTGGAACTCAACTTATGGTCTTGGCAAGCAAAGGGTATTTTGGTCATTTGTGAATTACAGGTCATTTTAACCTATGTCCAAAACTCATACAAGGAGGCCTCAAATGGAAAAACTTACAACATCAAACTTGCTCCAAATGACATTTTGAGTCTAGAAAGAAGGTCATAAATTATTGGAAAAGCTCATAACATGAAGTTGCATGATTGGTCAAATTTGAACTAAAATGGCTTATAACTTAAATAAAGTCAAAGTGAAAAATGGTTTGAGAGATTTATAAGTCCAAATGGAGAGTTCCCATATATGATTTTGGGTCCAAAACACATTCTAAGAACAATGGTTCAAGTACATTTTTGAGCTTAGTGGAAAAAATCAAAGTTATTTATGGTTACTTGCATTTGAAGAAACATAACCAATTGGGAATGCAAGGGAAGTTGCAAGATGATTCTAGAAAGTTCATTTGAGCACTATATATTCATGAAATCAGAATTGAGCAAGGGTTGGATTCATTTTTCACCAAAAATTTCCCAAAGTTCTCTCATTCTCCAAGTTGCAAGTTCACTTCAATCTCACAAATTCAGCATCAATTCTCATCAACATTGATCCTCCTACATTTCACCATCATCATGGATCAGAATTGAATCAAAGATTTGGTGGATATTGATCATTTTCGTGCACTTCCATCAAGAACACACAAATTGCAATTTCCATTGGAACTCAAGATCCAAGGCCAAATTCATCAAGGTGTTGCATACAGAATCAAGCACTGAGTTAGTTGACCAAGATCCAAGCCTCAAAAGCCTCAGATCCACGAGTTCCATCAGCATCTCCAAGCTTTTGCATCAGGTGCATTTTCTCTGCCATAGCCTGATTTAGTTAGTTTAGCATAGTTTTGTTAGTTTAGATGTGATCTAGGTTGTTAGTAGAACGATTAGGATGATTTTGGTGCTGTTTAGTGATGATTGTTAGCAGGTGCTTGAAACTGTTAGGATGTAGAACTCATAGCATAGTACATTATAACCTTAGCTTGTTAGTTTAGAATGATCACCATTAAGTATAGAAGAGATTAGTATAGGTTTGGTTGAGAATCTTGAGGATGAGTTGCAGAGTATTTTAATGGAACCAAGAATGTCATGCGCTCGGGTTGAGTGATTTGTTGAGTTTCAAAACAAACTACCACCATAGTCTTGTAGAGGAAGAAAATTGGAGCGTTTTTCATGTTTATATCGTGTTGATCCATGGACTGTGGAGAGAGAACCGAGAGGTTAAAGTTGGTTCGTGCATGTGTATTCATGGAGGTAAACCCTAGTTCTCATGAACCAATGTAGAAGACATAATCCTGATCGTCCATTGCGTGTAGACCATTGACCAAAGAGCCTAGATCGTGTGGCTGGAATTCATACTGAAGATTGGAGGGAAGTTGAGCGCCCTAAACGCACCGTTTCATTTAATGAAACGGGCGGGCCTAAGTCCTTGCTTTTGCCACCCCCCAGTGTTGAGCCCATTGTGAATTGAACGCGAAAACCATACTGAATGCACCCCCTGCTTCCTCTTATCTTTTTTCTTTTATTTTCATTAATGCTGACTTGTTCTGGGCTTAACAAACTCGCTACCCACACCCCCGTCTGCTGGCCCACTGGAATCTGAACGTGAATCCATTGCTATTCTTACCCCTCCCTCTCATTTTAATTGATTTAGTTTTTTAATTCACTTTAATTTTTACCAACTTTAAAAAATCATGTAAAATAGGAAATTAACTCTTTTTTAGTGGTTGTTTTTTCTATATTTTCTTGGTTCTGTCTAGAAAATTATAAAAAAATAAAAATTGCATTTTATTTTTATTTGACATTTTTCCCATATTTTATAAATAAATGACATTTTGAATAGCTTCATTTCATGCATGATTTTATTAATTTTTGTTCTACTAGATGCTTTAATATTTTTTGTTCATTCTTTTTAGGTTGTTTAGATTAGATATTGAACTTGTAGAAACAATTTAGTTCCCATTTTTTAGAAATTAATTTTAGGTGCTTAATGTAGGTATGAATAACATGAACAAATTAGGGTTTTTAGGTGATGACTTAGGAAGTTTGATTCTTTCCCTTAGGACTTAGGGTTTAACTAGATTAGTTATGGGACTATAGGGGCTATGGGTAGTTATTAGATCCCTTAGAGAAAAAGTCAGGATTCCCCTACTGCTATTAATACTCTGTGTATGTCTGATTGACTGGTGTGGTGTGCCCTCTGGGGATTATTGCTTGCTTGCTTGGGTATTGGGGTTGTCTGGGGACTTGGGAGAGCTGAAGACTTGAGGAGATGAAGACCATTGGAGATTCAGAGATGGAAGATCAACTGCCAGAGTTGGAGAGGAGATTCTTGCTAGCAGCTGCTGAGGAGACTAGGGTTTAGGAGCTAGGCAGAGCTCTAGATTAGAAAGCTTGTTTCTCAAACATGGAATGCCTTGTCTGCATCCATCCTTTCTCTATGATTCAAAGTATCTTTCAAATATCCACCTCCTTCCTTTGGAAGGATCAATGAATATATTTGAAAGATAGAACTTTTGAGAGGAAACTTTCTGTTTAATGTTAACAGTTGATGAACCACCCTTGGTAGGTAATTAACTGTCTAACATTCATTCACTTCACTCTTGTGACTAATCTCTCATCCTGGAGGTTTGAACTTGAAGAAAAGCCATTGCAGATAGAAGACAGATGATCAAAGCCCTTGCCTGAAGGCCATGAAGATGGAGATTGATGCTTGTTGAAGTCTGTAGCTGATTGGAGATTACTTGGAGTCAGATGTTGATCCAGGACTGCTGATGCTGTTTTTTTATTGCTGTATTTCATTTCTTGATGTATTGCCTGGTTTTCCTGACTGTATTGTTTGTTGTTTACCCTGTTGGGTTGAAAGTGAAGTCTGTTCACTTTCGCCTATTGTTTTCTAGGTTCGAGGTTGAGTGGGACTCCCTTGCCTCGCTTGTACTGTTGCATCCATGCATTTTACTGTTTTACTGTATATATCTGATATTGTTTCTGTTTCTGCCTATCCCTTAGGATCTCTGTTTCTCTCTGTGCAAGAGAGGAGCATGATAGACACTAGGTCTTAACCCATGCATGATAACATTAGGTTAGTTCGTTTCCCTTCGCAACCGTAGGTTAGAGTTCTGTCTCTTCTTTCTCCAAACAAACAGAAAAACACATAAAGATTTCAAACACAATAAAAGACACTTCTTTCGTAAAAGAATGTGAACTCATCAAAACGTCATTTTTGTCCGCCGGGACTGTTAATCAGAAAAACCTTTCTCAGAAGGAATAAAATCAACCAAGACAGACTTGTGTCGTACGTGGCCCGAACTACGTTTGCTCTGATCTTCCATACTGTGTGGAAGTACGTAGGCATAGGATGCGATATCCTAGCGAGCAACCTTCCCCTCCTTTCCCGTAGGTAGGCGAACTACGTTGACTCTGATTTCTCGTTCCAGACGGGAATACGTAGGCATAAAGTGCGATACTTTGCCGAGTCATTTTTTATTTTTCATTTTCTTTTCTTTTAACCCCAGACCTTTAGCGTAGATAGAATAACAATCCATACCCGAAAGCAAGCGTGGATCCCGTCGAGTACGACGGACGTGAGGGGTGCTAATACCTTCCCCTTGCGTAACCGACTCCCGAATCCAGGTTTTGGTTGCGACGACCATACCTTTCCCGTCTTTGCGAGGTTTACTCTGAGCGTTTCCTTTCCCTCCCGTGGGATAAATAACGCGCGGTGGCGACTCTTCTGTTCAGCCGGCGCCGATTTTCGCAGTAGCGACAGCTGGCGACTCTGCTGGGGACTCCAACGTCCCCTGGCTGCTAAGGACTGTGATGGTTCTTATGCATTTGGGATCCAACGTCCCTTTGAGCGAGTCAATCCTAGCGCTTGTTTTCCCGTCGAGGATTTTGTATGGAGTTATTGTATATTTCTAACCTTGTATTTTCAGCTTTGTATATTGATTATTATTGCTGTATTTGGGGTGTGACGGGTGTTCTGATATTGAGTGAGAAGCCGGACCTGGGCTTGAGTGCACCTAGAATTAGAGTAGAAAGTAGTGGGCGCGTGCCGGCTTTGCTTGCATTAGTGTCTCATGAAATCTACACTCGGACGAGGTTCTTCTGGTTGGCTTCTTTTTCTACCCTTTGGGTCGAAGGGGTTGTTGGTCAGCTGAATTGTCGACTCCGGGAACCGATCATTTGGAAGTTGGCTAAGTGAGGCCTCTTCAGGATTTGGTGATACCACTCCTTCTGGGAATCGTATCATCAACCCTGAAAGTCTGTGACGCCGACGACCACATAGGATGCCGTACCCTTGTGCCAGTTATAGGGCCATCCACCTGTGAGGGGATTTGGGGTTATGCAGGTAACCAGACCTTCAGATACCGGTTTGTTCTCGATCAGAGATCCTGGGTATTTATGGAGAGTTATGAGGTCTGTCAGAGACCATTTGGAAATGTGTTCTGAGGTCTGTCAGAGACCAATTAGAGATGTGATTTGAGGTCTACCAGAGACCAGTTGGAGTTATGGTTTGAGGTCTGTCAGAGACCAGTGTTGGAGCTTTGTTTTAGGTCTATCTGAGACCAGGGCTTGATGACTTCTGGATGGTCTATCTGAGACCTTTCTTGATTGGGTTCAGGCTATTCAGCTACAGCTTTGGTCCCTGTTGCATGTTACTTGCATTGCATTGCCTGCATATCCATTACCATTTGCATTTCACTAACGTGTGTCTGTGCTGCAGGTGCATTTGCATTTCCCTAGTTCTAGTGCCCGGACTTCTGAGTATTGACTATGGCTGGTTTGAGGAAAACAGTTGCGTATAAGCTGCCTTCACCTGATATTACTTCTTTGCTTGGTCTGATATCTCTTGCCGATGAGGAGGTTAGGAGAAGCTTCAGAATGAGTCATGGGAGATTACTGAGATTAGTCTGCAAGCCCACTACTGATGAGATGAACGGGCTATACACCTTGATGCAGTTCTATGACCCCGCATTGAGATGCTTTACTTTTGCTGACTTCATTCTAGGACCTACCATCGAGGAGTATGTGGAGTTTACCGAGCTTCCCGTGCAGAACGAGGTTCCCTTTATTCACTCTGCTGCTGAGCCCAAGTTGGAGGACTTAGCTAAAGCCTTACATATGGACGCTGCAGAACTGTTATTGACTTCTTGGCTTGGGGTTTCAGGTTTCTCTCTTGATTTCTTAGTTGTCAAAGCTCAAGAGTACGCCAAGAACGGTTGTTGGGTGGTTTTCAATGCTATTTTGGCTTTATGCATTTATGGAATTGTGCTGTTTCCTAACTTGCCCAACTTTGTGGACCTGGACGCTTTCTATCTGTTTGCTGCAGGCAACCCAGTGCCAACGCTGATCGGAGACTTCTACCACTCATTGCACTACAAGAACGAAAACCGAAGGGGAAAAGTTGTTTACTGTTGTGCTCCTCTATTAAATATGTGGTTCAAGAGTCACCTTCCCATGAAGGGACCATTTGTGGACAGTGCAACCTCAGCCAGTTGGTCAGAACGCCTGATGAGTCTATCTTCCGAAGACGTTGTATGGTTTGATCGAGATTTGTTGGGATCCGAGCTCATCTTCAGCTGTTCTGGGTACCCTAATGTGCCGCTGATAGGAAGAAAAGGGTGTATTAATTACAACCCTTCTCTATTCATTCGCCAGTTCGGATACGCACTGAAGAATCCACCTCAGGAGGAAGAAGTACAGGAATCTCTGTACTTCACCGGTGACGTGAAGGGGGAGTTATTAGCCAAGCTGCAACATGCCTGGACGCGTATTAACCGCAGAGGGAAGCCTTTGTTAGGAAAGAATGACTGTCAGGCCTATGCACCTTATAGAGTTTGGATTCAGGAGAGGGCTAGTCAGTTGAGGATGCCGTTTCCAGATGCACCAATTCTTGTTCCCGTCCCGGTAGCAGAACCAACTACTGTTTCTAGAGAAGTCTACGAGCAAGTTGTGAAGGAAAAAGAAGCCTTGATGAAGATTAATGAAGGGTTAGAGCAAGAGTTAGCCCAGGCACGCAGCGAGAAGAACAAGGCCGTATATGCTTTCCAACAACAAATCGAGCTGCTAAACAGGTTAGGGGCTGAGTTGACTGAGGAAAAGAAAAAGCGTGAACGTCTAGGGCAAGAGTTCAGAAGCTCCCATGACATGCTGGAAGCCAAAAAGAAGGCGCTCGACGCAGCACACCGAGAGATATCTTCTTGCAATAAGACTTGGAATGCTACACTCACTAACAACAAGAAGAGGGAAGATAAGCTGAAGCAGCAAATTTCCGACCTTGAAGAGAAGTTGAAGTCTAGCATCAAGAAGTGTGAGGAAGAAGTGATGACCCGGTATAGTGTCCAGCATGCACTGAACAAGGCAATCAAATCCAGAGATGAAGCAGTGTCTCAGAAGCGAAAGTTAGAAGATTGCTTCGGAGAAGCAACATGGGAAGAAACTGCTGAAGACGTACGCCGTGTCCTTAAGAGGAGAAATCAGCTTGTTGAAGGGCTGCTTGATCGACCAAGCCATTCGGAGACCAGGAAGTTGATAGAAGAGTACCAGACTTTTGGGAGGATTTGATCATTTCATGTAGTAACTTGTATGCTTTATTTGCATAGTGCTGACCATCACCAGGATTGTTGGTTGAGGTCATGCCTTCTTTGTACTCTCAGTGATATTGTACCCTGGGCTTATTGATTTTCCCTGCAATATATGAGGCTTTCTATGATTCAGCTCCGATATTCCTATTGTCAGCACTGTCACTGCACCGGCACCTTCGCACTAGAACTGGGGGAATGAACTTCCCTAATGCACAGACACATTGCATTGCATTCATATTCATATTGCATTACAGGTAATCTTTGGATGGTGTCTTATTTCCTGCTCTGTATCAGGTACTTAACAGGATTGCAGATCAGCATCCGCACCGCTATCCTACACGCACCGCTATCCTACACGCACCAACTGTCGGAGAATCATGGATCAAATGCAGAACGAGATGCAAGATGTGCGCGAGAAGCTCGCCCTCTTCATGCAGACCATGGAAGCTATAGCGAAAGGGCAGGAGAATTTGCAGGCCATGGTCCAGCCTCTGTTGGCCCGAAGCGCTGGTCATGGTAATGAAGATCATCAGTCTGTCCGGGTCGATACTGCTCATGGAGACGGTACTCCCACGCCAGTGGCTCCGCCTGTAATCAATACACCTGCTGCTAATGTCAACAACGCTACCACTGCTGTGAATGGTAACGTCGGAGTGGGAAATGAGACTGCTGTCCATAATGCTGGGCTGGGTGATGTCAATTTGGGAGATAATCTAGGAGGCAATGGCTTTGTCAATGCTGGGTTCGGATTCAACGATCAGGGATTCGATAACACTGGGAAATATGGCTTCAATGCTCAAGGCTTTGGGCAAGATGGTTATGGTATGGTCAATCAGGGGTACGGAGGCTTTGGAAACGGAAACGGTACTGGATGTATGGCTTTTGGTCCTGCTGGAGGTGTTCAAGGGTACGGCAACAAAGGCCGAGGTCCGGGGATGAATCAGATCAGAGCTGGACGTAATAATGGATATGATGGGTACGGAGCTGGAAACGGTATGTGGCAAGAAGATCAGCAAGAGGACGCCTTCTCCGGAGGAGGTTTTGAAGGGCCGATGGATGATTCCCAAAAGATTAGAATGCTGGAAGAGCAGATGAAGGGAGTCTTAAATCAAAGTGCTGTGGGATTGGACATGGCAACCATGGGTCTGGTACCTGGCTTGAGGGTGCCAATTAAATTCAAAGCTCCTGCGTTCGATAAGTACAAAGGAGACACATGTCCAAAAGTGCATGTGCGAGCTTATTACAGAAAGATGTCTGCATACTCAACTGATGAAAGAATGCTAATGCATTTCTTTCAGGATAGTCTATCGGGCCCTTCCCTAGAGTGGTACATGGGGTTGGAGCCAACTGATATCAAGACATGGAAGCAATTGGCGGAGGCATTTGTAGCCCATTACAAGTATAACAGCGACTTGGCACCCAATCGGGTCCAGTTGGCCGGGCTTTCGCAAAAGAAGGGGGAGAGTTTTAAAGAGTACGCGCAAAGGTGGCGCGATATGGCTGCCAGGGTCCGCCCTCCTGTAGAAGATAAGGAAATGAATGACATGTTTGTCGGCACATTCACAGGGCTGTTTCATGATATGCTGTTTCATACGTCTCTGGCCAGTTTTTCAGACCTGATTCTGATGGGGGAAAAGATTGAACGAAATATTAAGCAAGGAAAGTTCCAAGTCGAGGAATCAACTGCATCTGGCAGTAATAGGAAAGCTTATGGTGGGCGCCGTCAGGGCGAGGCAAGCGCAGTATTTGGAGGCCGAGGCCAAGGCCGAGGCAGGGGACGAGGTCAATATCGCCAGCCGCAGCAGGTGGCGAGTGTTACTATCCCATATCAACAACAACCGCTCCAGCAACAACAACCGGTTCAGCAACAGCCAATGCCACAGCAGCAGCAGCCTCAGCAGGGGGCACAGCAGGCTCAACGAAGATTCCAGGGTAGTAAACCGAGAAGAGTGTTTGAGAAGCCTCCCTCGACATATGCCGATTTGTTGCAGACATTGTTGGGATTGAATCTGGTAGAGAAAAGAACTCTGGCGCCGATAACGGGAGCTCCCCCGTTTGGTTATGATGCAAGTAGGCATTGTGAGTTTCATTCTGGAGCCCCGGGTCACGATATAGAAGGTTGCCATGCTTTTAAGCACGTTGTGCAGGATCTCTTAGACAACAAGACTATCAATTTCGGAACGGCAGGTCCGAATATAGTCCAGAAACCCATGCCTAATCATGGGGCAAACGCCGTTCTGACTGAGGAAGGTCTGAATCTTATTATGAATGTTGAAGATTTAAAGACGCCGCTGAGCGAGATAAAGAGCCGACTGTTACAAGGAGGTGTCTACCCAGGATGTAACGAGTATTGCTTAGACTGTTGGACCCTAGCTGGGGGGTGTGAGGATTTGAAGAAAGGCATTCAGGCTTTAATTGATGAGGGCATATTGCAGTTTGATCGAGCGGCAACTGACGAGCCTGCAGGGGCAGTAGTGGATAATCGGAGTGATGTGGCCACGGTAACGATTCCTCGGAAGACGATCACTATTGCAGCACCAGCTCAACGACCACCGATCACCATAACTAAAGCCGGGCCAATCCCGTACGAGAACACGAAAGCAGTCCCATGGTCATATGGGTTAGAGGTGTATTGTGATGGGATAAAGATTGATGTTAACAAGCAGCCAGCGGAGATTGTGGATAATGTTGTTGGTTCAGGAGGCATGACGAGGAGTGGCAGGATCTTTATATCTCCTGAAGTGGAGGCTGAAAGGCTAGCGAAAGGAAAAGGGAAAGTGGTTGAAAATGTCCCGGTACAAGCAAGTGAAAAAGAAGCAGCATCGAAGGATGTAGAAGAGTTCATGCGCTTAATTCGAAAAAGTGATTATAAGATTGTGGAGCATCTGCAGCAGACACCGTCCAAAATATCTATCCTATCATTGCTGTTGTGTTCGGAAGCTCACAGAAACGCTTTGCTGAAAGTCCTGGACACTTCTTTTGTACCCCAAGATGTCTCCGTAAATCAGCTAGAAGGAGTATTGGCACATGTGAATGCAGGCCACAGCTTGGGCTTTACCGATTTTGACTTGACTCCGAAAGGGAGAGATCATAATATGGCATTACACGTATCTGTTGAGTGTAGAGGATCAGTAATGTCGCACGTTTTGGTTGACACCGGATCATCTTTGAATGTGTTGCCCAAGAAGGCGATGATGAAGCTGGATGTTTGAGGAATTTTGTGTACACCCAGTGATTTGGTAGTCAGAGCATTTGACGGCACGCGGAGAACAGTCTTCGGATCGATTACTTTGCCTCTGCAAGTGGGGCCGGAAGTGTTTGCAACGGAGTTTTATATCATGGATATACAGCCTGCGTACAGCTGCTTGCTTGGAAGACCCTGGATTCATGGGGCAGGGGCCGTCACGTCTACCCTGCATCAGAAGTTAAAATATATGGTCGGAGACAGCGTAGTCACCGTGTGCGGGGAAGAGGACATCCTGGTCAGCCATCTATCGTCATTTAAATATGTGGAAGTCGACGGGGAGATCCACGAGACACCCTGCCAGGCATTTGAAGGGTTGCGCATCAAGGACAAAGGTCCCGGGCCGAGCAAAGTGCCAGAGATAGCTGTCTCATCATATAAGGAAGCTCAAGCTCTAGTGGAGGCAGGAGAAGCAAAGGGCTGGGGCAAAGTGCTGGACATTCCTGTGAAGATGGACCGGTTCGGGCTGGGGTACCAACCGTCGTCATCAACTCCTTCCGTGGGGGCCCCCCGTTTCAGAAAGCCAATTACCATCTCTGCCAGTGGAGTGTGTCATGAGACTGTCAATGCCGCTTCGGAGTCTGACGAAGGAGACAGCGACTGTGATATGGATGCCTGGATTCAACCAAGCACGCCAGGACAAGGACTGTGCAACTGGTCTATTCAGGAGCTTGTTCCTGTGACTTTTAAACAGTAATGCTTTGCTTTATTAATTGTTGAATAATCTGATGTCTTGCCCGGGGCATCAGGATTTGCTTAGGGCTGTGTTGTTATAAACATTGCGTGTTAATCATTAAATAAATGGCGTTTTTCATGTGCAAATACTGTAATCCCTGTCTTTCTTGTTTTATATTTTTCAATAAAATGGCAACGTGGTTATTCGCTTTATACGCATTTTGAAGCACTTAACCATTCCTTTTGCAGGATAACATTTTCAGATGACATCCTTGAACCACCTATGACTCGTCCCGACTTTGAGCACCCAGTGTTTCAGGCTGAAGAAGAGGTTGTCGAAGATAGCGATGTTCCTGAAGAACTGTCTTGGTTAGTGAAGCAAGAGGAAAGAGCCATTCTGCCTCATGATGAGGTCATCGAAATTATCAACTTGGGGTCGAAAGGGGTTGAGAAGAATATTCGTATAGGAGCCGCGCTGCAGAGCGATATCAAGCGGAGACTGGTTGAAATGCTCCAAGAGTATAATGATGTATTCGCTTGGTCGTATGAAGATATGCCAGGGCTCGATACAGATATGGTTGTGCATCGCCTGCCACTGAAAGAAGATTGCCCGCCAGTCAAGCAAAAGCTTCGCAGAACACGACCAGATATGGCAATGAAGATCAAAGAGGAGGTGCAGAAACAGTGGGACGCTGGGTTCCTGGCTGTGACGAAGTATCCTTCATGGGTTGCCAACATCGTACCAGTGCCAAAGAAAGATGGCAAGGTTCGAATGTGCGTGGATTATAGAGATTTGAATAAAGCAAGCCCAAAAGACGATTTTCCACTTCCTCACATTGACGTGTTAGTTGATAATACTGCTCAATACTCCGTATTCTCCTTCATGGATGGCTTTTCAGGCTACAATCAAATTAAAATGGCGCCAGAGGATATGGAGAAGACTACTTTCATAACGCCTTGGGGAACATTTTGTTACAAAGTGATGCCCTTTGGTTTGAAAAATGCTGGGGCAACATATCAGCGTGCGATGACGACTCTTTTCCATGACATGATGCATAAAGAGATCGAAGTTTATGTTGACGATATGATTGCCAAATCCCAGACAGAGGAAGAGCATCTGGTGAATCTGCTGAAGTTATTTAAAAGGCTTAGGAAGTTCAGGCTGAGGCTGAACCCTAATAAGTGCACCTTCGGGGTGAGATCGGGTAAACTGCTGGGGTTTATCGTAAGCGAAAGAGGAATAGAGGTCGATCCTGCTAAAATAAAAGCAATACAAGAAATGCCGACGCCTAAAACAGAGAAAGAGGTACGCGGGTTTTTAGGGAAGTTGAACTACATCGCCCGGTTCATATCTCACCTAACTGCCACGTGTGAACCATTATTCAAGCTCTTGAAGAAAGATCAAGCTGTAACGTGGAACGAAAATTGTCAAAAGGCGTTCGATAAAATAAAGAAGTATCTGCAGGAGCCTCCTATTTTGATACCCCCAGTGGCAGGTAGACCCTTGATAATGTATTTGACGGTTCTTGAGGGAAGCATGGGTTGTGTTCTCGGTCAACACGACGAGACGGGGAGGAAAGAGCATGCGATCTATTACCTGAGTAAGAAATTTACAGACTGTGAATCTCGATACTCAATGCTGGAGAAAACTTGTTGCGCGCTAGCCTGGGCCGCCAAGCGTTTGAGGCAGTACATGCTGAATCATACAACCATGCTCATCTCGAAGATGGATCCTATCAAATATGTATTCGAAAAGCAGGCGTTGTCAGGAAGAATTGCCCGTTGGCAGATGGTCTTGACTGAATATGACATTCAATACGTCTCGCAAAAGGCTATAAAGGGGAGTGTGCTGTCTGAGTATCTGGCGGAGCAGCCTATTGAAGAGTATCAATCGATGAGGTTTGATTTTCCTGACGAGGATATCATGTACCTAAAGATGAAAGATTGTGAAGAGCCGTTGCCAGACGAGGGACCAGAGTTGGGTTCCAAATGGAAGATGATATTTGACGGAGCCGTGAATGCTTACGGTAGCGGAATAGGGGCAATCATCACTACGCCACACGGGTCGCACATCCCGTTTACTGCCCGATTGACCTTTGCTGTCACCAACAATGAGGCCGAATACGAAGCTTGTATAATGGGGCTTGAAGAAGCCATTGATTTGCGAATCAAACATCTAGATGTATACGGAGACTCAGCTCTGGTAGTGAATCAGATAAAAGGGGAATGGGAGACACGTCAGCCCAATTTGATACATTACATGAATTATGCAAGGAGATTGTTGCCTTTCTTCGACAAGGTTGAATTGCATCACGTACCGCGGGCAGAGAATCAAATGGCTGACGCTCTGGCCACTTTGTCTTCCATGTACAAGGTCAACTTCTGGAACGAAGCTCCCCAAATCACTATCTCTCGGTTGGACAGGCCAGCTTATGTATTTGCTATTGATGAAGCATCTGATGACAAACCGTGGTATTTTGATATCCTTAATTTCCTGAAGAATAAAGAGTATCCGGCTGGGGCATCCAGTCAAGATCAGAAGACTCTCAGGAGATTAGCGGGTAATTTCTACTTGAATCCGGATGGCGTCTTGTACAGAAGAAACCACGATTTGGTGTTGTTGCGTTGTGTAGACGAGAGCGAGGCAAAGCTTCTCATGGAGGAAATTCACGAAGGTACCTTTGGTACGCATGCTGGTGGACATGCTATGACGAGAAAGCTGCTGAGGGCAGGTTACTTTTGGCTGACGATGGAAACTGATTGTTTCAAGTTCGCGAGGAAGTGCCACAAGTGCCAAATCTATGCTGACAAGATACACGTGCCTCCGAGTCCTCTAAATGTAATGTCATCTCCATGGCCATTCTCGATGTGGGGAATCGATATGATTGGAAAGATTGAGCCGACAGCTTCTAACGGGCATCGGTTCATCCTAGTAGCAATCGATTATTTCACCAAGTGGGTGGAAGCGGCGTCTTACGCAAATGTAACGAAGCAAGTGGTGGCCAGATTCATCAAGAGAGATATCATTTGCCGATATGGGATTCCCGAGCGGATAATCACGGATAATGGTTCAAATCTGAACAACAAAATGATGAAGGAGCTCTGTCAGAATTTCAAGATCGAACATCACAACTCCTCTCCTTACCGACCCAAGATGAATGGCGCTGTTGAAGCGGCCAACAAGAATATAAAGAAGATCGTCCAGAAAATGGTGGTGACCTATAAGGATTGGCATGAAATGCTACCTTTTGCTTTGCACGGTTATCGTACGACGGTACGCACATCAACCGGGGCAACTCCGTTCTCGTTGGTATACGGAATGGAAGCGGTATTACCATTAGAGGTTGAGATCCCTTCTCTGAGGGTATTGCGAGACGTTCAGCTGGACGAGGCGGAATGGGTAACGAATAGATTGAACCAACTGAGCTTAATGGATGAGAAGAGGCTAGCGTCTCTAGCATACGGTCGTTTGTACCAGAGCCGAATGAAGAAAGCGTACGACAAGAAGATACATCCGCGAAGCTTTCAGACGGGCGACCTTGTGCTGAAAAAGATCCTCCCGCCGCAAGCAGATCACAGGGGCAAGTGGACCCCCAACTACGAAGGGCCATACGTTGTCAGCAAGGTCTTCTCAGGAGGAGCGTTGTTGTTGTCCACCATGGACGGAGAAGACTTTGTGTCACCTGTGAATTCGGACGCAGTTAAAAAATACTTTGCTTAAAATAGACCCGCTGGACAGAAAAAGAGAGTCCAGGCAAAAATGGGGCATCCTAGCGAACCAAAAAACAGAATGAAAGGTTCGGGCAAAAGTTAGGGATAAAATTGAAAAAATGTACACCCGCGAAGTTGAAAACCTACACTGGGCGGCTTCGGCAAAAAAGGGTATCCCGGTGAACTGAAAACCCGTAAAGGGCGGTTCACGCAAAAGTTAGGGATTTGAAAAGCAAATGACTGCGGTCCGAATTCAATGAGCATCAATGCGGGAGAATATATTTGAGGAGCCAGTTATCGGATACAATCTCTTCAGAAGTGGGGATACCGGGAAAGCATTAGAGTCGGGCGAGTCATGGGAGGATCAGTTCGTGGTGTTCATCTGCATCCCGTTGCCGACATGTGTACAAAATTTAATTTGTCAAAATATTCGTGCTTCTTGTACATACTTATGTATTTGCTTTGCGTAGCTTCCTCATTTCAGGAGTTACATCCCATGTATAAAACTCCGCCCATTCAGGGGCCCGATCAATAAAATATGTCATTCAGTACTTGATGCTGGTTCTTTACTGTTTTTGTGCATGATAAAACGCCTAAGTTTAGTGAAGCTAGCATGAGTATAACATCACTGGCCATTGCCAACAATTGTTAAAGCTTTGAATTAACTGAGTGTAACGTCACTAACCTGAATTGATTTGATTGCATAGGCTTGTCGTGTCTTGTTTGTGTTGTTGCAGGTTTCATAACCATACGAGGAAGATGATCAAAAGATTGCGATAACGAAAGACTTGATCCCCACGCAGGTCATGCATGTTCTTCCTGAAGAAGGATAGAATTCCCCAGCTAGCCGTAGCTTATCCAAAGGACGTGCTCCAGAAAAGTTATTCGTCCTCAATAGAGTTTGGCGATTCCAAGATCGTAAGGCTGTATTCAGACAGGTTCATCTTTCCCCGCAGGGTCATGCACTCTCCCCCCCAGCGGAGTCAGTGGATTTCACCCCGAGAGAATCATCCCATCCCCAGCGGAATTCTCTTTGCAAGTGTTTTCATTCCTTCCAGTGGAACTCGAAGATTAAGACTCTCCAAAGCAGAGTTGATGGTGGGTCCTGTCATTTATTTTGTCAGAGATACTGTGTAATATCAGTTCACGTTCCAGCAGAAAGTCCGATCGTACTTGGCATACCTGCTATTCCTCAGCAAGGTTATATTCCCCAGCAAGGGGGTTACCTCAACAAGGTGCCCGGTTTAAGTTCCTAATTTCCCAGCTGAGTCGACTTCACCCTTCCAGCATTTATTTTGCTGGAATAATTCTGTAGCATCTGGCTATCCCCGGCGGAGTCGGCATTATCTTCAGCATTTATTTTGCTGAAGCAGTTTCTGTACTCTAGCAGTTCAGGTGGAGAGAACTCTTGCTTAAATGAACAACCAAATGTTCAAGATCTCGGCAGGAGACATCCAATGATAATGTCAGTTTCGGCAGTATTCCCCACAGAGTTACCAGGATAAGTTTCTCTTTATTCCCAGGCAGAATTGGTTGTCATCAGGGGTTCCATGAATCAGAATTTCAGAGGCCACCGCCGGTTATCAGAGCAGGCGTCCGATAGTTGGTTTCCAGACATCCCCAGTAGAGTCCGCCTCAAAGTCGCTGTCACGTTGGTGCTGAGGAGTTTGTGGGTGAGGATCATTGGAGAACTAAGTCCTGACACGGACAATTTATTCCTATATTGACGGGATTTCTTCAGAAGTGGGCGTCCTAACGTGGACAGGTTTATTTCCCCGGATTGGTGAGGTGTGTTAGTCCTAACGTGGGCAGATTCGGGTTCTCGAAATTAGTGGAATGGGAGGTCATGACGTTGACAAAAGTGATTACTCTTTGTGTTGGTGCCCTGACGTGGACAGATCAGACCAGCGTGTGAGTCCTTACGTGGACAAGTCTTATTTCCTCAGCGGGTCGAAGACGCCTGAGTCCTAACGTGGACAAATCAAGACGAGATCAGTGTCCTGACGTGGACAAATCAAAGAAATTATTATTCCTAAAGTGGAGAAGTGGGTCCTAACGTGGACGATGTAGTCCTTACGCGGACATATTAAGAGAGGAGTCCTTACGTGGACAGATTAAGATGGCATTCCTTACGTGGAAAAATGTAGTCCTAACGCGGACAAATCGGAAGGAATTGGTTGCCTTATGTGGAAAAGTTATGTTTCCTTGCGTGGAAAACGGATAACATTCCTTACGTGGAAAGAAAGAGTGTATTCCTGACGTGGAAGGGGTTTAGTTCTGATGTGGACAGACTCAAAAGAAGATTTATTCCTTACGTGGAAAAATTGGGGTCCTTACGTGGACAGATTCAAGAAAAGTTGACTCCTGACGTGGAAGAATGATGTACTCCTTACGTGGAAAGTTGAGTCCTGACGTGGACAGGTTCAGAACCAAAGTTGAATTCCTTACGTGGAAAGGATGGAGTCCTGACGCGGACATGTCAAGTGGTATCGGAATCCTTACGTGGACAGATTGATGTAGTTCTCCTTATGTGGAAAGAAGATTGCTTCTTGACGTGGAAAGATGAAAGGTTTAGTCCTGACGTGGACAGATGCAGAAGAGATGATTCCTGACATGGACAGGTGTTATTCCTAACGTGGAAGGGCTTATTCCTAACGTGGATAGTGTATTGAAATGCAGACAGATCATCCCCAGCGGAGTGGCCGAGATTCTTCTGGGTTAACAGCAAGTGGAGTCCTAACGTGGACAGGTTCTAGTTGAGAGTTCTTCGTATTGGTGACAAACAGAGTCCTAACGTGGACAAGCAAGCAATCTGTTATGACAGAACTCTCTTCAGGATGATGAGAAGAATCCCCAGCACGGTCGCACGAGATCAGTGGGTTGTCGTAACAGTTAAATTCAGCTGATGAATGTCGTTCCCCAAGCGGTGGCGCAGTTTATTTCTGCGGTTGGCAAATTTCTGGGTTCCTAGTATTCAACCGTCTCGTACCGCGAATGTCTGAAGGCTCCGGGCTCTTCACCCAATCGGGTCCAAGCCGCTTGAATAGGGGCAGCTGTTGCACCCTAAAATTTGCTCAACCTTATTCACTTGGTTTATGTTTCAATATCATTAGCATTTGCATATAGAGTCATGTGCATAGTCTGATCATCTGCATAGCATAAGCATAGCAAGTCATACAACAGGGGGACCAATCATTATTCTCATCTCTAGAGGCCTATCAAGAGGTTATTATCCCAATTCAATCTCATTCAAGTCATCAGGAAAGAATTTGAAAGCAAAGAGTTCAGCAGATCAAGCCTTGAGTCCATCTCCTAGCTGAGGGTATCTGAGGGTCAACAAGAGGGTTGTGAGCTGTGAGTTGAAGGCATGGAGAGTATCTAGACATTATGAGAGACTTAGAAAGTCATTTGGGGAAGGAGACAAGTCATTGATGAGAGCACAAGAGCTATAGCTGAAGGCAGTCAGCTAGGGTTTCACCTGGGTCAACCCTAGGTCAACCCTAGGTCAATTGACTGATTTAAGGGGCATTCAAGTCTAGTGGAGAGGTGTGGGGTTCATCATTGGACATATAAAGAAGGATATGGAGATATGCCAAGAAGAATTCAAGAGAAATCAAGGAGAAGAGGAGCTTCTAAATTAGGGTTTCTGTGTAAAATCCTCTAGTTTAGGTCAAATTTCCAAGCAAGATAAGTCAGAATGCAAGCTTCAAATGAATTTCTGGCCAACATGAAACTTGTAGAGGATCTCAAGACCTTTAATTTGAGTGGTGGAAGACATCAAGGAGATTTATAGAACTCAAGTTATGGTCCTTGCAAGTTACAGGTCATCTGAGGTATCTGAAATTTTGTCTGTGAAGGTGACTTGACTTCCAAGCTAGTTTTACCCCTCAAGGAGATTTCAAATGAATTTCTGGTCAACATAAGAATTGTTCCTCATTGTCTTAGCTTTCTATAATGGTATAGCATGCCCTCATATGATGTGTGGAACTCAACTTATGGTCTTGGCAAGCAAAGGGTATTTTGGTCATTTGTGAATTACAGGTCATTTTAACCTATGTCCAAAACTCATACAAGGAGGCCTCAAATGGAAAAACTTACAACATCAAACTTGCTCCAAATGACATTTTGAGTCTAGAAAGAAGGTCATAAATTGTTGGAAAAGCTCATAACATGAAGTTGCATGATTGGTCAAATTTGAACTAAAATGGCTTATAACTTAAATAAAGTCAAAGTGAAAAATGGTTTGAGAGATTTATAAGTCCAAATGGAGAGTTCCCATATATGATTTTGGGTCCAAAACACATTCTAAGAACAATGGTTCAAGTACATTTTTGAGCTTAGTGGAAAAAATCAAAGTTATTTATGGTTACTTGCATTTGAAGAAACATAACCAATTGGGAATGCAAGGGAAGTTGCAAGATGATTCTAGAAAGTTCATTTGAGCACTATATATTCATGAAATCAGAATTGAGCAAGGGTTGGATTCATTTTTCACCAAAAATTTCCCAAAGTTCTCTCATTCTCCAAGTTGCAAGTTCACTTCAATCTCACAAATTCAGCATCAATTCTCATCAACATTGATCCTCCTACATTTCACCATCATCATGGATCAGAATTGAATCAAAGATTTGGTGGATATTGATCATTTTCGTGCACTTCCATCAAGAACACACAAATTGCAATTTCCATTGGAACTCAAGATCCAAGGCCAAATTCATCAAGGTGTTGCATACAGAATCAAGCACTGAGTTAGTTGACCAAGATCCAAGCCTCAAAAGCCTCAGATCCACGAGTTCCATCAGCATCTCCAAGCTTTTGCATCAGGTGCATTTTCTCTGCCATAGCCTGATTTAGTTAGTTTAGCATAGTTTTGTTAGTTTAGATGTGATCTAGGTTGTTAGTAGAACGATTAGGATGATTTTGGTGCTGTTTAGTGATGATTGTTAGCAGGTGCTTGAAACTGTTAGGATGTAGAACTCATAGCATAGTACATTATAACCTTAGCTTGTTAGTTTAGAATGATCACCATTAAGTATAGAAGAGATTAGTATAGGTTTGGTTGAGAATCTTGAGGATGAGTTGCAGAGTATTTTAATGGAACCAAGAATGTCATGCGCTCGGGTTGAGTGATTTGTTGAGTTTCAAAACAAACTACCACCATAGTCTTGTAGAGGAAGAAAATTGGAGCGTTTTTCATGTTTATATCGTGTTGATCCATGGACTGTGGAGAGAGAACCGAGAGGTTAAAGTTGGTTCGTGCATGTGTATTCATGGAGGTAAACCCTAGTTCTCATGAACCAATGTAGAAGACATAATCCTGATCGTCCATTGCGTGTAGACCATTGACCAAAGAGCCTAGATCGTGTGGCTGGAATTCATACTGAAGATTGGAGGGAAGTTGAGCGCCCTAAACGCACCGTTTCATTTAATGAAACGGGCGGGCCTAAGTCCTTGCTTTTGCCACCCCCCAGTGTTGAGCCCATTGTGAATTGAACGCGAAAACCATACTGAATGCACCCCCTGCTTCCTCTTATCTTTTTTCTTTTATTTTCATTAATGCTGACTTGTTCTGGGCTTAACAAACTCGCTACCCACACCCCCGTCTGCTGGCCCACTGGAATCTGAACGTGAATCCATTGCTATTCTTACCCCTCCCTCTCATTTTAATTGATTTAGTTTTTTAATTCACTTTAATTTTTACCAACTTTAAAAAATCATATAAAATAGGAAATTAACTCTTTTTTAGTGGTTGTTTTTTCTATATTTTCTTGGTTCTGTCTAGAAAATTATAAAAAAATAAAAATTGCATTTTATTTTTATTTGACATTTTCCCCATATTTTATAAATAAATGACATTTTGAATAGCTTCATTTCATGCATGATTTTATTAATTTTTGTTCTACTAGATGCTTTAATATTTTTTGTTCATTCTTTTTAGGTTGTTTAGATTAGATATTGAACTTGTAGAAACAATTTAGTTCCCATTTTTTAGAAATTAATTTTAGGTGCTTAATGTAGGTATGAATAACATGAACAAATTAGGGTTTTTAGGTGATGACTTAGGAAGTTTGATTCTTTCCCTTAGGACTTAGGGTTTAACTAGATTAGTTATGGGACTATAGGGGCTATGGGTAGTTATTAGATCCCTTAGAGAAAAAGTCAGGATTCCCCTACTGCTATTAATACTCTGTGTATGTCTGATTGACTGGTGTGGTGTGCCCTCTGGGGATTATTGCTTGCTTGCTTGGGTATTGGGGTTGTCTGGGGACTTGGGAGAGCTGAAGACTTGAGGAGATGAAGACCATTGGAGATTCAGAGATGGAAGATCAACTGCCAGAGTTGGAGAGGAGATTCTTGCTAGCAGCTGCTGAGGAGACTAGGGTTTAGGAGCTAGGCAGAGCTCTAGATTAGAAAGCTTGTTTCTCAAACATGGAATGCCTTGTCTGCATCCATCCTTTCTCTATGATTCAAAGTCTCTTTCAAATATCCACCTCCTTCCTTTGGAAGGATCAGTGAATATATTTGAAAGATAGAACTTTTGAGAGGAAACTTTCTGTTTAATGTTAACAGTTGATGAACCACCCTTGGTAGGTAATTAACTGTCTAACATTCATTCACTTCATCTTGTGACTAATCTCTCATCCTGGAGGTTTGAACTTGAAGAAAAGCCATTGCAGATAGAAGACAGATGATCAAAGCCCTTGCCTGAAGGCCATGAAGATGGAGATTGATGCTTGTTGAAGTCTGTAGCTGATTGGAGATTACTTGGAGTCAGATGTTGATCCAGGACTGCTGATGCTGTTTTTTTATTGCTGTATTTCATTTCTTGATGTATTGCCTGGTTTTCCTGACTGTATTGTTTGTTGTTTACCCTGTTGGGTTGAAAGTGAAGTCTGTTCACTTTCGCCTATTGTTTTCTAGGTTCGAGGTTGAGTGGGACTCCCTTGCCTCGCTTGTACTGTTGCATCCATGCATTTTACTGTTTTACTGTATATATCTGATATTGTTTCTGTTTCTGCCTATCCCTTAGGATCTCTGTTTCTCTCTGTGCAAGAGAGGAGCATGATAGACACTAGGTCTTAACCCATGCATGATAACATTAGGTTAGTTCGTTTCCCTTCGCAACCGTAGGTTAGAGTTCTGTCTCTTCTTTCTCCAAACAAACAGAAAAACACATAAAGATTTCAAACACAATAAAAGACACTTCTTTCGTAAAAGAATGTAAACTCATCAAAACGTCATTTTTGTCCGCCGGGACTGTTAATCAGAAAAACCTTTCTCAGAAGGAATAAAATCAACCAAGACAGACTTGTGTCGTACGTGGCCCGAACTACGTTTGCTCTGATCTTCCATACTGTGTGGAAGTACGTAGGCATAGGATGCGATATCCTAGCGAGCAACCTTCCCCTCCTTTCCCGTAGGTAGGCGAACTACGTTGACTCTGATTTCTCGTTCCAGACGGGAATACGTAGGCATAAAGTGCGATACTTTGCCGAGTCATTTTTTATTTTTCATTTTCTTTTCTTTTAACCCCAGACCTTTAGCGTAGATAGAATAACAATCCATACCCGAAAGCAAGCGTGGATCCCGTCGAGTACGACGGACGTGAGGGGTGCTAATACCTTCCCCTTGCGTAACCGACTCCCGAATCCAGGTTTTGGTTGCGACGACCATACCTTTCCCGTCTTTGCGAGGTTTACTCTGAGCGTTTCCTTTCCCTCCCGTGGGATAAATAACGCGCGGTGGCGACTCTTCTGTTCAGCCGGCGCCGATTTTCGCAGTAGCGACACAAGGTTATCATCTTGTGACAATGTTCAAGTAATTCATTATTTCAACAATCAGCGGCCTAGGCCAGTAAGTTTATGTATGTGCATTTTATCAAAAACATCGGTGTTCTTTTTCGCAAACAAAACAGATAGATGCTAAACAAATAAACAGAATTGCTGAATAGTATATATTTTATTGATGATGAACCCCTGAATGGGTGAAAACATTTTACAACAGATGCAAGCTCCTGGAATGAGGAAGCTGCGCAAATATAAAAACATAAATATACATCAGTATATACACAAATGTCGATAATGTGGCATAGACGAACACCATGAGTTGATCCCTCTATGACCCACTCGACTTCGATACTTCTCCGACGCTTCAGCTTCAGAAGAGATTGATTCAGATAAACGGCCCTCAGGTCTTCCATACCACTAAACAATGAAAGTCCACACGCGGAACACAGTCATTTGCTTTTTCAAATCCCTAACTTTTGCCTGAATCGCCCTTTCGGGTTTTCGATTCACCGGGATACCCCTTTTTGCCAAAGTCGCCCTTCCAGGTTTTCGACTTTGCGGGTGTACGTTCTTTTCTTTTATATCCCTAATTTTTGCCCGAACCTTTTTCCTTTTTTATGGTTCGCCGAGATGCCCCATTTTTGCCTGGATATTCTTTTTCTTTCCAGCGGGTCATTCTTTAAGCAAAGTATTTTTTAACTGCGTCCGTGTTCACCAAGGATGCAAAATCTTTACCATCCATCGTGGATAACAACAAGGCTCCTCCCGAAAAGACCTTGCTGACAATGTACGGACCTTCGTAATTGGGAGTCCACTTGCCCCGGTGATCGGAGTGTGGAGGAGGAATCTTCTTCAGGACGAGATCACCCGTCTGAAAGCTTATAGGCCGCACCTTTTTGTCATAGGCTTTCTTCATTCGGCTTTGGTACAGACGACCATATGCAATCGATGCTAACCTCTTCTCGTCCATCAGGCTGAGTTGGTTTAGTCGGTTCTTAATCCATTCTGCCTCATCGAGTTTCACGTCAACCAAAACTCGTAAAGAAGGAATCTCGACTTCTAACGGTAGGACAACTTCCATACCGTACACTAGTGAGAAAGGAGTTGCCCCGGTTGACGTACGTACTGTTGCACCCTAAAATTTGACCAACCGGGTCCCGTATCTGACTCGATATTTCGACGCATTTCGCATTCACATTTACATACTGCATATAGTGCATTTTCTCAATCATGGTGATTTTATCGGGATTACAGCCCTGCTGTCGCATTTCGGGTATTTCAGACCGGTTCGGATAATCGGAGGTTATTTTGAGAAGTCACGCGCTTCCTGGGTGTTTTCAGCTTACGCAGTGACTTTGGAGGTTCTTGGTGTCGGGGTTTACTGTTTGCTTCGATCTGGTCTCACGCTCTCTTTTATGTTGGTTATTTGCCTTTGTTTGCATTTTTAGGGTTTAATAGCCTTTTACGGATTTTAATATAGATTTTCTAGAATTTAAATAGATTTCTTTTAATATTTTCAATAGTTTTAAATCATTTTTAGGATATAATGGGTTTTGTTTTAATATTTGCTCTTTAGATATTAAATAGATCTTTAATAGTTTTTTTTAGAACATTAATTGTTAGAATAATCCTTTTTAGAGTTTATAGATTTTATTAATCTAATTGAGGAGAGTTAATGGTTTAGTTTTAATTGTTTGATTAGGTTTAATTAGCCAGCTTTTTAATGTTGATCAGATTTTAATTAGTATTAGTTGAGTCAGTTTGTTTTAATCAACATTGTTAAACGAGTCTTAATTGTCTTAATTAGGTCCATTGTTAGTCATTAATTTCTGTGAATAATCCAATCAGTTTTAGTCCATTTAATCTTTTTAATCAGTCCTTTATTAATTTTCGTGGGCCCAAAATAGTGGTGGAGGCCCAGTCAAAGTCCATCCATGTGTCATTATAAAAGCTGCCACACGTGTATTCAACTTCTCCTTCCACCTCTCTCTTCCTTCACTCAGAACTCGCCACATCACTAGCTCCACTATCTCTCCCCAAAGCCACTTGGCACTTTCTCTTTCAGCCTCCATGCCACACGTCCGCACCAGGCTCTCCAAGCTCTGCATGCTTGCCAGCACACACTCCACTACCAACAACCTCGCCGGATTGCATGCAAACTCACCGGAGAACTCACTGGCAAAATCAAGCGGTGGTTCTCGTGGCCATTTCACCAGAACTCTCACCGAAAACATCAACAATTCGCCGGAAAACTCAACTGATCAAGAACTTCATCGCCAAATCATCAAGATCCACCAGATCTTCATCAGTGTTCTTCAAAATTTCCAAGATCCACCGTGTTCATCAATTCCTCACCATCTCTGCCCAGATTCGTCCAAGATCTACCAACTCCTCGCCGGAAAATGCAAGAGCACACCGAAATTTTCAAAGATCTATCAACCTTTCGCCAGATTCATCAACAATTTCATCAAACATTCACACGATTTGCCAGATCTGCAAGAACACTCATCTTAATCTTCATACGGATTTTCCAGAATCTCCTTCAGATCTTCGTGTTCATCTTCGAAGTAACTCCCAGAAACACTCAAGAACCTCATCCCAGATTCAACGTTCTTCCCCAGATGCATCAGTTCTTCAACCAGATTCAAGACTCGTTCATCGTTCCTCAAGAACTTCACGAATGCCATAGATCTTCAATGGCGCTTATCAGTATTCATCCTTGTTCATCATGTGTTCGTCGTGCTTCATCTTCACCCTTAGTTTTCCCAGAAGGCAACGAGAGTCTTCGTCCAGGATTTCTTCAACATCCAAGAACATTCCTCGACGACCCTTATACGAGCTTGCACCTTCAATAAAATTTTCCAGAACATGCATCAAGATCCTCTCAGTGTTCATAACCGTTTCCAGAACTCTTTAAACAACTTTCACCGGAGTTCATCTAGGTTCGTCAGATTCGTCAAACTTCCATTAAGAACTGAAGCCTTCATCAAGAAAGTTCCAGAAAACCTCCAAGAACTTCATGTGTTCTTTAGTCTTTTTTCCAGAAATCAAGACATTCATCAGATTCAACTTCCAAGCTTCTTCATGAGTTTGTGGTATCTGTTTGAGGGAGTGAGTTTTAACAAGAATGTTCCAATGGAGGTTGAAAGTTGGAAAGAGAGAGAGCTGAGCGAGAGAGGCGTGGGGAGGTTTTTTCTGGAGCTGGAATGAGGAAGGAAGGAGTCCCTGTGTTGGATTGGGCCTTGGGCCCATTGGGTTCTGCAATCCATACCCCTCCGTTTTTTCTTCATACACCCTTCCGTTGTTGTTTTGTTATGGATTGGGCTGGGCCAGCCTTCGCTAATCACACCCCCCGGTTCACTTTCTTCACCCCCTCCCCGTTTCTGAATTGCTTATGGGCTGGGCCCAGTTCTTTTATTTTCTGCATTATTTTTGCTGTACCCCCTGGCTGGGCAGTCCTGCACCCCCCTTGTGCTTTCCTTTATTTTTCTTTTATTTTCCTTTGTTTAGTTTTTTAAGGAAAAAATATGTAATAAAAATAGTGAATATAGAAAGATAGAAAATATATAAAAAATAATAGATTTTTAATATTTTCTTTTCTCAGGATATATTTTCTTTTAGAGTTTATTTTGCACATTTTTAGAAATAGATTTAAAAGTCCACTTGTTAGGGGACTATTTTCCATTAGACTTTCCATAATAGATGGATAAGATTCTTAGGAGTTTATTTTCCTGTACTCAATCATTGTAATTTCTTTCAGAATATTAATAAAATGAGATTGATGCTGTGGTCTCCGTTCTACCCGTAGTTAAGCTGAACTACAGCTGCTCTGATTTCTCGTACTGAGCGAGAATATGTAGGCATAGGATGCGATGTCCTAGCGAGCACACTAACAACTAACCTTTTGTTCTCTCGCTGCTGTGCGATCGAGACTTTCCCGCTGCCGACTGATTGTTTTTCCCTTTCTCTTGCCCTTTCCCATGTGAGACCAGACCGTAGTTTTAGTTCCCATAGGTTCCCGTACCTTTAAAACCAGCTTAATCTCTCACTTCCTGTGTGATCGAGAACACCCTGCCTAGCCGTAGTTATCCTGAACTACGAAAGCTCTGATCTTCCATGTTGTGCGGAAGTACGTAGGCACAAGACGCGAAGTCTTGGCGAGCCAATTCCCTGTAGTTTCCCAAACTACGTTGACTCTGACTTTCTCTCTTGAGAATACGTAGGCATAGAGTGCGACACTCTATCGAGTCAATTCCCTTCCGTTTAGATTTAGCAGCCTTAGATAGATTGTTCTTACATCCTTTAGACAAACCAACAAGTGTGGATCCCGTCGAGTACGACGGACGTGAGGGGTGCTAATACCTTCCCCTTGCGTAACCAACTCCCGAATCCAGGATTTGGTTACGATGACCATTCCTTTCCCGTCTTTGCGTTAGGTTTACTTCGAGCGTTTCCTTTCCCTCCGTTGGGATAAATAACGCACGATGGCGACTCTTCTGTTCAGCCGGCGCCGATTTTCGCATTAGCGACAGCTGGCGACTCTGTTGGGGACCCAACGTCCCCTGGCTGCTAAGGACTGCGATAGTTCCTTATGCATTTGGGATCCAACGTCCCTTATGAGAGTCTATCCTAGCGCTTGTTTGCTTGTCTATTGGGGTTTATTTATTGATATTATCTGTTGCTGTTGTGCTGTTGGGTGGGGATGTTCCTTTGAGTGAGAAGCCAGACCCTGGCTTGAGTGTACATTAGAATTAGAGTGGAAAGTAGCGGGCGCGCACATGCTTTGCATGTCCTAGTGTCCCGCAAAATTCACACTCGGACGAGGTTCTTCTGGTTAGCCTCTTGTCCCACCCTTTGGGTGGCATGGGTTGCTGGTTAGTTGAATTGTCGACTCCGGGAACCGATCAATTGGAAGTTAGCTAAGTGAGGCCTCTTCAAGACTTGATGATGCCACTCCTTCTGGGAATCGTATCGTCAGTTTTGAAAGTCTGTGACGCTGACGACCGCATAGGATGCCGTACCTTGACAGATCTAGGTCCATTACCCGTGAGTGGGAGGGTTTTTGCAGGAACCTTGACTTCTAGCCTACCCGTTATCTTGGCATCTCTCTTCATAGCGAACGTACTCTGCCAGCAGTGCAGCAGTGTTCAAATTGTGTGGGGGCTGTGATCCCGTTGTTTGCTGCATCTTGCATACCATGTGCATAAACGTGTTGCATCATATTGCATATCATCCTCCAGCTAGCCAGAGTTCTGATCCAGCCTTTGTTTCCTGAAGGTGATTACCCGGAGTTTGGATTGAGCGACTGTTGATTGTTAGAAGACGACCAAGGGGTTGAGTAGATTTGAGTAGATTTGAACAAATTTGAGTAGATTTGAGCAGAATCGAGCAGCGAAGTCAGCTGAAGACTTTCCGCAAGCGAACAACGTTATTGCAGACCAAGTTGTACAACCTTCTGTGGAGAACCGAGATCGACCCGAGCAGTTTGTTGTCCGGAACAAGCGTCCTCCTCCTGTTAACAATCAAGGTGTTGTTTTCCCTGCGATGGATCCTCGAAGAGATATCCCGATAACCAGGACGGTAGATCCAAGAGCTCTTGAGATGGATAGAAAACTCCGAGCATTGGAAGAAGGAGTTAAGGCTTTGAAAATGAAAGATGCTGTTAACCTGAATGCTGCAGACATGTGTTTGGTTCCTGGCCTGGTGTTGCCTTATAAGTTCAAAGTGCCAAAATTTGAGAAGTACACGGGAGATAGCTGTCCGAAGCAACATTTGGTGATGTTCTGTCGTAGAATGACTTCGTTTGTGCAAAACGACAAATTAATGATCCATTGCTTTCAAGATAGTCTGACTGGGGCATCTTTGAGGTGGTATATGCAGTTAGAGAAAAATCAGATTCGATCATGGGTGGATTTAGCCAGAGCTTTTCTGAAGCAGTACGATTATAATTTAGACATAGCTCCCCATCGCATGCAGTTGCAAGAATTGTCTCAGGAGAACAATGAACCCATCAGAAAGTATGCTCAGAGATGGAGAGAATTTGCTGCTAGAGTGCAACCACCACTTTTGGACCGAGAGTTAACGAGCATGTTTGTAGATTCCCTACAGGATCATTACTTCGAAAGATTGCTTGGACTTCCGTTAAGTTTCTCTGACTTGGTAACATTAGGAGAACGCCTTGAGTATGCCATAAGAATTGGGAAAATTCAGATTATTCCAAACGTTCAGGCTGGTGAAACTGAATTTCATTGTGACTATCAGAACAAAGAAGAAGTTGTGATTAATGCAGCCATGCCAGATGTTGAATATCCTCGAGACGAATCGGTGAATTTTGTTGGTTCTTCATCTTATCAGAGATCAGTACCTCCGGTGACTTGTTATACTGAACAGACAACTGTGCCTCAGGCACCCTATCAGGAACCTTATGTCGCTTCCATTGCAAAGCAGCGAACTCGTGGTCGAAATTATCAGAATCAGCGTCAGAATCAGAATCGACCTCGCAACAATTTGGAACGAAGGAAAGCTCCTTCTCACCCAGTGCTTATGCCGTATAGCCAGCTGCTACCATCTTTGATCCAGAGTTCTTTGGTGGAACCTAAAGCTCTTAAGCCAGTTCCAGAACCTTACCCTCCTGGGTACAATCCCCACGTTCAGTGTGGTTACCATGGTGGCTCCCCCGGACATTCGACGGAAGATTGTAAAGCGTTTCAGGCAAAAGTACAACAGTTGATCGACCAAGATCGCATTTCCTTTCGAGAAGGATTTTTGTTTGTTCATACCAACCGCTCAGCTGTCTAAGCTCGTAGATTCAGAAGGTTGTTTTTAAAGGAGCCAGTGATTCAGACAGGCGGGCGCCTCGACATTGGCAGTCCTCAGACTTTTATATCATTTGCATTTGTAGTTTTCTTTCTGTCAGTTACTATTTGCTGTAAATATTGTATGTTTCGAATGGTGATATTAATAAGGTGACTATGCATTTTTCTGAATTAATCATGTCGTTGTCGCTCATTTATTGCATTGCACTGACACTTGCATTTTATTCACTCCACTTTGTCACATGATTAGCAAAGATTGGAGGGAGGATGACGAAATTAACTCATGACCGATGATCGTACGCTTTCAAATAAGACCTTACCGATGACGTACAAGGCATTGTTTCAAATCCCCTAAACACTGGAGATATAAGGAGTTAGTCCCTTGTTAACCACTTCGAGCCAGGAAGTAGAAGTTTTTTCGGACTTTTTAACCCTCACATCTTAACCCGGGACAGGGTAGTTGTCAGTTAGCTTGACCGAGCATTCAAGTCTTATAGAGGAGTGTTCCATTCAAGGACCAATCAATATTATGCCTCTCAAGAGGTCGTATCTCGTCAACCACAATGGTTAAATCTCACCAATCAGGAGTGAGACAGTTGTAAACCTTTCGGAGCAATCAAAACAACCAGGGTCACACGACTTTGTTACAAAGAAAAAGAAAGAAATGAGAAAGCCCGCTAAGTAAAAAGAAATGAAAAAGCTGGAAAGCTAATACTTAGGCAAAAATCAGGGCATCCCGCTGGACTTCGAAAAACGAAAAAAAATCGAAAAGAACTCAAAAGGAGTCAGTCCAGGCAAAAATTAAGGAATCAAAAAGAATGAAAAAGAAGGGATAGAAAAAAATATAGATCCCCAGTGAAAGACAAAGTCGTGTATACAGACACCGAAAACGAAGAAGGAGTAACTATCACTCTGAAAAACCTTGTGAATTCCTTAGTTATAGTTCTTACCATTCAACATACCTCTCGAAGAGGCGAGCGCTCGTGCTAAGTTAACTGAACTTTAGGATCGGAGATCATCACGTAGAAGGGGTGGGTATAAATCAAAATTTGAGCCAAATATTCTTTGTTTCACGAACCGTGAACCTGTTGCACCCCAAAATTTGCCCTCACAATACAAGACTTTGTGTTCCAAGAAGGTTCACAAGGTTCACAAAATTCACAATTGGTCAGAAGAGTTGACAATTCCCTCAGACAATGCACCTCCTAAGCAGTGCATCCAAAACTAGGGTTTTGACTTTAATCAGGCTAAATGGACTTCCAAGACTTCAAGTGAGCTTCATAACATCTTATATGTGTATAAGAACCCCCATGTCAAATTTCAAGACTTTTCTCAAAAGTTTGCTCAGTCAGATGATCAGATAAGTCAAAAGCAGTCAATGCAGTTAAAAGGTCAAACTGAGGTCAACTGTGGTCAAACCAAAGTCAAACTTCATGATTTTTTTTTGCCAACATCAAAGAGAGGTTGGGTGAGAAATATTATCATAATAACTGTAATACCCCAAATTTTGCCCTAAGATTTGTCGTCGCATTTCATTGCATTTAATCAATTACTAACAAATTTGTGTAGTCGTTTGACTTTTTGCAGGTAAATATCATATGGCATGCATTTTTTTTCTAAAAAGTAAAAATGGCACAATTGGCAGGAGGACATGTGTAAGGAGTTATGAGTGTGAGAGGTTGAGAGTTCGAATCTCACCTTTGTCACTTTTTTTTTGTTTTTTATTATTTTTACTCTAAATTTTTCTATCTTTCATTAAAAAAATAACAAAAATAGTTTTTTATTATTATTTAATTATTATTTTCGTATTTTAATTAAATCATTTTTTAAAATATTATTTTTTTTACTTTTTTCTAAATTATTCATAAAAATATCCAAAAAATCATAAAATAAAAAATATTGAAAAAAATTTTGTTCTTTTTATAATATTTTTTATTTTAGGAATCAATAGGATTATTAGTTTTCATTTTAAGTTTATTTTAATTATTTTAAATTATTTAAATTTTATTTTTTCTTAACTAATTATTTAGTTTGGGCTTTAAAATGGGTTTTAGGGACATTATTGACAATTTGGTGTTAACCCTAATTTGTTCCCTATATATACATGTGTTGCCTTGTTGGAAAAAAGGGGAGAATGAAAAAAAAACCTAAGAGGAGTGAGTGCCGTTTGCCGTTATTTAGTTTTCTTCTTCATCCATTACTATTGTTTCTTTTTCTTCATCGTTAACCGTTATTTCTTTTCCTTCATCTATTACTGTTGTTTCTTTTTCTTCATCTTTTACCGTTATTTCTTTTTCTTCATCTATTACCGTTATTTCTTTTTCTTTATCTATTACTGTTACGTTTATATATATATAATTTTTAAATTGTTAGAGTTTATATATATAAGATTTTTGATCGAATTATGTCGATACGATGTTTGCACATTTGTGTGCATGACGCGTGACATTTGTGTTAGTTCGATCTGGTTGCGATGATCGCATTTTTGTGTGAGCAATAATACTATTTTTGCTTAATTTCTTTTTCTTTGCGATAAATTTTGTTTCGTCCGATTTAGATCTGGTTGCGATGAGCGCATTTCTGCGTTAGCAACATTGTTGGGTTATTTGGCACATTTAAAATTCATTATTGCTTTATTATTATTATTATTATTATTATTATTATTATTATTATTATTATTATCATTATTTATTATTATTATCATTATTATCATTATTATTACCATTATTATTATTATTGTTATCATTAATTTATTAAAATTTGTTATAATATAAAAATCTGTTTTTTAAAATAAATAACATTAACATCTTTTCCAAATTAATATGAAAACCTATTATTTTTAAGAAAAACTTTTTTTTTAGATAAATTTAAAATAATAACTAAAATCTTTTTTTTAAAATAATAACTAGAACCGTTATTTATTTTATTTTATTATTGTTCAATTCAAATTTCATTATCATATTGTATCTGCTCCTCTCATGTAACCTCGCGAACTTAACAATCGCTCTTTAAATTCTGCCTTTAAATTTCTGCTTGCATGGTTTAAATTATGACATTATCTCTCTGTTTGCATGATTCAATTATCTCACGCGTTTACCATTATTTCTGTCACATTGCACACATCCGAAGGTTAGGTTTAACTGTTTGGCCGCCGCGCCAATAGTCCGTAAAACTTCACACATTCAATTTCAAATCCTCAAAACTACAAACTACAAACCCTAATTTTCACAAATGCCTCGCCGCAGGCAAAATTACAATTTTACCCTTAGCATTAGGTCAAAGAGCCGCCGCGCTCATTTTAGGGTTTCCCGCCGTGGAATCCCTAATTTAACCCTAATTACAACTTAACATTTCAACGTAGAGATTTGGAGTTTCTACACTCCACGTAAGCGTGTCCTTAAGATGCGTTTATTCCCCTTGAGACCTTGACCACAGTCAAGAAGTTTCTAACCTCCCTATTGAGGGGAACTACGATTACTCTGATTCCACTCCCGTAAGGATACGTAGGCACAAGATGCGATGTCTTGCCGAGTAAACTTAGAATTAACCCCCTTTATTATTTATTATTGCTTATTTATATTTTATTTATCTTTACTATTTAATTATTTTGCTTATTATTTTGTAATTGTTTCTTGGATGTAAAGTTGTTTAATTATTTAATTATTATTATGGTTAGTAATTAGGGAGTGTAACAACATGTATGTAATATTAAAATAAATTTAGATCACTTTTAAATAAAGATAATTAAAATAAACACGTCACACACGTAAGTCGATTTTAATCGCCGTCTCACTTCCTAAGGATATCCCTCAAGTTGCCTACGAATAATGGTTAAGTGGGGTGTATAAAGCAAGTCCCTCAAATAAAAAAATCATCAAAGTCCCTTATGGTTGCCTTTATGAATCAAGTCCCTTTCGAAAAATGATGATGGTCCCTTATATGTGCTTATTACATCCCGCAATGACCTTCAAAAATCCAATTGTCCCTCACATGTCCCTTAACATCCAAAGTAAGGACTACCTACTCCATTATAGTAGGGATAGTCTTACTAAGGAAAGTATAAATAATAAGAAAGACCTTAAAACATTGGGGTAGGCTACTCCTAGATACTTGCTCACTTCAAAACTTTTTCACACTTAAACAAATTTCCAACAAAATTTTCAAACAAGTTTTTTTCACATCCATACACGGATTATTATTAAACTATTCTGAAATTTTTTGCTATTCACACACTACACTTTCAAAACAATTCAAAAGTGAGCTTAAGTACCTAAGAGCCCATGGATAACCATGGATGAAAAGGGTGCTAACACCTTCCCTTTTCATAACCTACCCCCCGGACCCAAAATATTCTCTAAGGTCTTTCCTGTTCTTTTATAACCTTTCCTTATGGATAAAATAAAAGTCGGTGGCGACTCTTGCTATCCGCAACATTGTTTAAAGTCAGTTCTCCCACCGTGTTACAGAACTGGCGACTCTGCTGGGGATCTATTTAAGAGGGGTACCCTTGGGAATTAAGATCACTTTAAATTGTTTGCCTTGTTTGCTTTATTATTATATTGTTGGGGTGCTCTTATGTGTGAAAGGTCCTAACCCGGATCTAGTGTACCTTAGGTAAATGGCAATAGACCAAGGAAACTGTACGACGTATATCGATACGGTTGATCTGGTGGCCATAGTTAGTGCGACTTCTTGGTTGGTGCTTATATTCCTTAAGTCAAGTTGAGGATAATATTGAGGCTGCCATATGTTGTCAATGCACTAACTGACTTTTAGAACCCTAGTTAACTCATCTTGGCCTTTAGAAAGTAGTGAGGTAACCGGCTTTGGTGCAGACTGAAGTTGGTTGACACTCGATACTACGCTCATTGAGATCTTAAACTTGGAGGGTTTTGGTTGGCAAGTAAGTTGCCTTCTGAACAACCACCCTTGTGAAGGATCAATGATATTGAGATCCCTTAGAACCTGGTTACTTTTGTAGGACAGGATGAACCATCTAACTTCAGGGGAGGGTACTTGCCTTTGAACCTCATGCAAGCCTTTAAACCTAGGGCTATGGTGTGACTTGTTTGTGTGTGCCACATGTTTGTGATTGAGCATGACATCATGACATCATCATGCATCATAAGCATATCATTTTCCCTAACCATTTCAAGGACCAAAGGATTTATCTTTGTTCTTTGTTGCAGGTCATGGCTTCTGCTCGTAGAAACACCATCAGGATCAACTTTGTAGGGATACCTGCTAAGCTCAAGGAGTTGGTTTCCCTAGTGCCATATCATTCCCAGTTCAACAAGAGACATGGTCACTTATTGGATCTAGTTACTTCAGGGTTCAGTGAAGACATGATGAGTGTGCTGTTTCAGTTCTTTGACCCTAAGCACCATTGCTTTACATTTCCTGATTATCAGCTGGTTCCAACCATGGAGGAGTTCTCTAAACTTCTGGGTATACCTGTTCTTGATCAGAAGCCATTCACAGGCTTAGAGAAGGAGCTTAAACCAGAAGTTATTGCTGCAGCTCTACATCTGAAGAAGTCTGACATTGTTCTAGAGACGAGAAGTGGAGTTAAAGGTATTCTTGCCAAGGTATTAGTGGATAAAGCTCAAATGTTCTTGAAGGCTATGAGCTACGATGCTTTTGAGGAGATCTTAGCCTTATTGATTTATGGCTTAGTGTTGTTCCCCAATCCTGATCAGTTCATAGACGTTCATGCCATCAACATATTCCTGAGTCACAATCCAGTGCCTACCTTACTTGGAGACATCCTACATTCTCTTCACACCCGTACTACAAGGGCAAGAGGAACTTTGATGTGCTGCATACCTTTACTTTCTAGGTGGTTTATTTCTCACCTTCCTCGCTCAGTAATGAAGAATGAGCAAGGGTTCAGATGGTCCAAGAGGATCATGTCACTTTCTCACTCAGACATCCATTGGTGCTCCAGATCTATGGAGAATGTCACCATCATTGACCGTTGTGGGGAGTTTCCTAATGTGCCACTTCTAGGCATAAGAGGAGGCATCACCTACAACCCATCTCTAGCTTTACGACAGTTTGGTTACGCCCGGAGCGATGGTCCACATGACATGTTGATTCAGGGCATTGTGTTTGACTACGACAACGATCTTCAGGGTTACCGTCAGAGATTCATACGAGCTTGGGGAAAGGTAAACAGGATTGACAGCAAGACACTGGAGCCTAAGTACACCATTCCTATGGAGGCTTATCTCAGATGGGTACGATTTCGTGCTCAGACACTCATGATGCCATATCCTGCCATCCTACCAGTTACCATGGAACCTGTTGCTGAAGGAGACACAGCTTATACCATCCTTCACCCAGACATGCCTACTGATATGGAAGACTTGCAGAGATCATGGATCCAACTGAAAGAGCAAAGGGATACTTTCGAGGCTCATTACAAAGCAAGCCAAGCAAGGATCCTAGAGCTAACAAAGCTACTTCATGAGGAACGAAACCTCAACTCATACCTCAACACCAAGAGGAAACGTCCATGGGAGACTTAAAACCCCATCTTTTGTACTTATTTCGTTTTCATTTTTTGTAAGCCTAAAAGGCAAAACAAGTTATTACTAATAAAAAGTTACTTTCTTGTTTGTTTAAGCAAATTTAAATCCTGCGGTCCTTGAAAACATTGCATATGCATTCCCATATCATTGCATCACAGGTTTATAATTGTGCACAGGTTTCTCATCTCCTCGCTGTTTATTTCAGCAATGGCTCTTGAACAATCAGTTAAGGATCTCCAGGCACAGAATGCACAGTTCCAAGAGCTGATCCTGAACCTATCCAAGGGGCAGGATGAATTGAAGACACTGCTGGCCAAGAAGACTAAGAAGGCTAGAAGGTCTGCTGGGTTGCTCAACATGGGAAGAAGGTTCAAAGGTCCTGACAAGACCAAGGAACAGGTTGAAGACTATGAATCTGAAGAATCTGAGCAGGAGAGAGGCAGTCTCCACAACACTATGGGGGACTCTGATTCTGAGACTAACTACTACCATGAGCCTAACGAAGACAAATTCAAGATGCTGGTGGATAGAATGGATGCTATGGAATTACAGAAATCATCTGGGCTGGATTTTGAGGATTTGAGCTTGATATCTGGGGTGGTCATACCCATTGGGTTCAAAGTTCCTACATTTGTTGTCTACGATGGGGTCTCTTGTCCCAAATTGCATCTGAGGTCTTATGTCAGAAGAATTCAACCCCACACTGCTGATAAAAAGTTGTGGATCCATTTCTTTCAAGAGAGTTTATCTGGAGCTCAGCTAGAGTGGTATTATCAGTTGGAGAGTGTCAACATCAGAGATTGGAATGACCTTGCTGAAGCTTTCTACAAGCAGTATCAATACAATGCTGACTTAGCCCCCACTCGCATGCAGCTTCAAAGCATGTCTATGGGTGCCAAAGAAAGCTTTAAGGAGTATGCTCAGAAGTGGAGAGACTTAGCTGGAAGAGTTCAACCCCCTTTGACTGATAGGGAGTTGGTTGATATGTTCATGTGTACGCTGAATGGTCCGTTTTACAGTCATCTCATTGGAAGCTCATCATCTGGCTTCACTGAGTTGATCATGACAGGAGAGCGAGTAGAGAATGGTATCAAGAGTGGTAAGATCCAAGTGGGCACTTCTTCATCAGGTGCTGCAAAGAAGCCTCCCACTGGGAAGAAAGAATCTAATGCTGTGTATGGTCAGCCTGATCGTAACAGAAGGCATCAGTCTGTTAGTGCAGTTCATATTTCAAATCCAACTCCTGCAACAACAGAGCAGCCTCAAGGCAACCAACAGAAGGCTAGAAGACAGTTCACGAAGATCAACATGTCAATGGCTCAGGCATTGCAACACTTGTTGAAAGCTGAACTTATTACCCTGAGGGAGGCCCCTCAGAATCCCAATGTTACCTCTCCCAAGTACAATCCCAATGCACGATGTGCATATCATTCAAACTGTCCAGGACATGATACTAATAACTGCTGGGTCTTGAAGAACAAAATTCAGGATATGATTGATGCTGGAGAAATTGAGTTTGATCCACCAGGTACTCCAAATGTGATTACAGCTCCAATGCCAAATCACGAGAAGACTGTCAACGCCATTGATGAAGATATTGATGAAGATCTGCATGTCTATTCAGTTATGGAGTTGAGCACACCATTGTCTGTTATCAAAAAGAGGTTAGTACAAGCTGGGATCTTTCCAGGTTGTCATGAAGATTGTCTATATTGTACCTATAAGCCGGATAGCTGCTTCATTTTGAGAGATGGGATTCAACGTCTCATGGATAAATATACTATAGTGTTTGAAAGAAGACCAGCATCTGTAGAAAGTATGGTGGATCATATGACTCAGGGTAAGAAGATTGAAGAGGTTGACATGGTTGACAAAGTACCACTAAGAATCACTTCAAAGGGTCCCATTAAAATCACTCATCAGGGCCCAATCAAGATTACTGCTGAAGGTCCTGTGAAAGTTGTTGCTGAAGCCAGAGTAGCTCCTCTGATCATTACCACTCCTGGTCCTATTTCTTATACATCTGACAAAGCTGTGCCTTGGCACTATGGGTCTGATGTTTACATCCATGGTGTCAAGCAGGAGCCTTTACCTGATATGCCTGTTGACATTGATAATATTGCTGGATCTAGCAAGATCACTCGTAGTGGAAGAATCTTCTCTCCTCCAGTTGCTTCTAAGAGTGCAGTTACTCCTGCTGTTACTTCCACCACTGATGCTCGGGGCAAGGGTCCTGTTATTGAGCCTGTATCTACTGATGTGCCAGCTGCTGATGACCTCTCTAAGCAGATGGAAGAAGTATTGAAAATCATTCGCAAGAGTGATTATGATATTGTTGATCAGCTGGGGCATACTCCCTCAAAGATTTCTATGCTCTCCCTGTTATTATGTTCTGAGGCTCATGCCAAGTCATTGATCAAGTTTCTAAAGATGGCTCATGTACCCAGTGCAATTTCTGTGGACCAGTTTGAGAATTGTGTTGCTCACCTGACCTATGACAACGGGTTAGGATTTTCTGATGCTGACTTGACCCCTGCCAAGAGGGATCATAACAGGGCCTTGCATATTTCAATTGAATGCAGGGGCACTACCCTGTCTCATGTGCTAATAGACAATGGTTCCTCTCTGAATGTGTTGCCTAAGGAAGTCCTGAACAAGCTAAGTCCTGAAGATACGGTATTGAAGCCCAGTAATATTGTGGTAAAGGCTTTTGATGGTTCTAGAAGAGTAGTGCATGGGGAAATTGATCTTCCAATCAAGGTTGGCTCTCAGGTGTTTACCGCTACATTCTATGTGATGGATATTCGTCCTTCGTACTCATGTCTGCTTGGTCGTCCCTGGATCCATGGGGCAGGTGCTGTGACCTCCACATTACATTAAAAGTTGAGATATCCGGTGAATGGAAAAGTTGTTACTGTCTTTGGAGAGGAAGAATACTTTGTCAGCCATGTAAACACTTTCAAGTATCTGGAAGTAGAAGGTGAATACATTGAAACTCCATGTCAGTCATTTGAAGTGGTTCCCTGGGCTGTTAAGGATTGTGTGACTCCTCCTGCTGTGAAGAAGGTTCCTGTGGTCATCAGAAACCCTCCAACAATGGCAATGGCCTCCCTCAATGATGCAAAAGCTGTGGTGGAAGAAGGTGGTTGTACTATTTGGGGTCAGCTTCCTGATATTCCATACAAGTCTGACAAGTTTGGTTTGGGTTTCACTGCAGAGTCCCAGAAGGCTGTTCGTCGTGCTCGTGCTGTTCATATCACCAATCAAGGGGTTATCAATGCTGTGGGAGATCAAGATGAAGACTACAACTTGGAGGCATGGATTTTTCCTACTGTGGGTGCTGGACTCAATAATTGGAAAGCTGAAGATGTTATCCCTATCTCCTTTAGTCGGGAGTAAATACTATTACTGTGTTATGTTTTTAAATTTGTACTTTCAAGCCATGTGCCTTACCCGGGGCACAATGGTGTGCTTGTTACGGGTTGTCATTTCATTTGCATACTTCATTCAATAAAATCAGTGGACGTTTCGTTTTCGTAAATATTGTGTTCCTTGTCTTTCTTTTTCTTTTATCTTCGCTTTATCAGCTATGTGTTCTTACACACACCCACGTCACTAAAATGCAGATCCTCATCCACTCTGGATCCAGTTGATAACAGTTCTACTATTGCCAATTACAATTTCGAGAATCCGATCTATCAAACTGAAGACGGAAACGAGGACGATTGTGAAATACCTGTAGAGCTTGCTAGGTTGTTACAACAAGAAGAGAAAGCTATACAGCCACATGAAGAGCCAGTCGAAGTTGTGAATCTGGGAACTGAAGAAAACAGAAAAGAGGTCAAGATAGGGGCTGATTTAGAGGACAGTGTCAAGAGCAGGTTGATTCAGATGCTACGTGACTATGTGGAGATCTTTGCTTGGTCTTATGAAGATATGCCAGGGTTGGATACAGACATCGTGGTTCACCGTCTGCCAGTGAAAGAAGATTGTCGTCCAAAGAAGCAGAAGGTTCGTCGTATGCGTCCTGAAATGTCAGAAAAGATCAAAGCAGAGGTAATGAAACAGTTCAATGCAGGGTTCTTGGCCGTAACTTCTTATCCTCAGTGGGTTGCAAATGTGGTACCAGTTCCTAAGAAAGATGGTAAGGTACGTATGTGTGTAGACTACAGAGATCTGAACAAGGCTAGCCCTAAAGATGACTTTCCACTTCCTCATATTGATATCCTGGTAGACAACACTGCTCAGCATAAGGTATTCTCTTTTATGGATGGTTTCTCTGGTTACAATCAAATCAAGATGGCACCTGAAGATATGGAGAAGACTACATTTGTGACACAGTGGGGCACCTTTTGCTATAAGGTAATGCCATTTGGTTTGAAGAATGCAGGGGCAACATATCAGCGTGCCATGGTGGCTTTGTTTCATGATATGATTCATCATGAGATAGAGGTATATGTGGATGATATGATAGCCAGGTCTCAGAATGAAGAACAACATCTTGATCATCTGCACAAGTTGTTTGAGAGGTTGAAGAAATACAGGTTGAGATTAAATCCAAACAAGTGTACTTTTGGAGTTAGATCTGGAAAGCTCCTGGGTTTCATTGTCAGTGGAAAAGGTATTGAAGTAGATCCTGCAAAAGTGAAAGCTATACGAGAGATGCCAGCTCCCCGTACTGAGAAGGAGGTTAGAGGTTTCTTGGGACGATTGAACTACATTGCAAGATTTATTTCCCAATTAACTACCATCTGTGAGCCAATCTTCAAGTTGTTGAAGAAAGATCAGGTGATGGAATGGAATGATGAGTGCCAGACTGCCTTTGATGAAATCAAGAGATATTTGCTAGAACCTCCAATTTTAATACCACCAGTTGATGGAAGACCCTTGATTATGTATTTAACAGTATTAGACAACTCAATGGGGTGTGTATTGGGGCAACATGACGAGTCTGGTCGAAAAGAGCAGGCAATATACTACCTTAGCAAAAAGTTTACCGACTGTGAAACAAGATACTCACTGCTCGAGAAAACTTGCTGCGCTTTGGCATGGGCTGCTCGCCGACTAAGACAGTATATGTTGACCCATACTACCTTGTTGATTTCGAAGATGGATCCAATCAAGTACATATTTGAGAAACCTGCTCTCTCCGGAAGAATTGCAAGATGGCAAATGATCTTGACGGAATATGATATACAGTATACTACTCAGAAGGCCATTAAGGGGAGTGTTGTTGCTGATCATTTGGCTCATCAAGCAGTAGGTGATTACCAGTCAATGAATTTTGAGTTCCCTGATGAAGACATTATGTCTGTTACCAAAGAACCTGGACAATATGACGGACCTGAACAAGGATCCCGATGGACTATGGTTTTTGATGGTGCCTCCAATGCACATGGTAATGGTGTTGGTGTTGTGATTAGTTCCCCTGAAGGTTGTCATACCCCGATTACTGCCAGACTTTGTTTCTATTGTACCAATAACATGGCTGAGTATGAGGCATGTATCATGGGTATGCAAGTTGCTATTGATATGAAGATTCAGTTCCTTGAGGTGTATGGAGATTCAGCTCTGGTAGTAAGTCAGATTAAAGGAGATTGGGATACAAAGCATGATAATCTCATTCCTTACAGAGAACATGTGTTGTCTTTGATCCCACATTTCAAAGAGATTACTTTTGGACATATTCCACGAAGAGAGAATCAGTTGGCAGACGCATTGGCCACCATGGCATCTATGTTTGAGATAAGCTGGGATGATGAAGCTCCCAAGATTACCATTGATAGATTTGAGAAGCCTGCATACTGCAATGAGATTGACACTGAAGGGGCAAGTGGACTCCAACATATGAGGGACCATTTGTAGTCAAGACAGTATTCTCAGGAGGTGCCATGATACTGACTACAATGGATGGTGAAGACTTCCCACAACCTGTAAACGCAGACATAGTTAAAAAATACTACGCATAAAAAGAGACCCGCTAGGTTGACAGGCCTAGGCAAAAATAAGGGCATCCCGGCAAACCAAAAGGGTTTGGGCAAAAATTAGGGATATATATATAAAAAAGATGTACACCCGGCAAGTCGAAAACCTGAAAAGGCGGCTTGGGCAAAAAAGGGTATCCCGGTGGATTGAAAACCTGAAAGGGCAATCCAGGCAAAAGTTAGGGATTAAAGCGTATGACTATGTCTCGTTTGGATCACTCATGAAACTGCAACCGGTTGTACTACTTACTCAAGCTCAAACAGATAAAGCTCAATCCAATCGTTTCCGTCTCAACAGCAAGAAGATGAGATACTTGAGTGGCAATAGTAGAATTGAAACTCAATAGGATTATTTCCCACATAGCTGATTCTTTTTGTAAAACTTCATGACAAAATTCTCTTACTGGGGTTTATGTCTCCTTGTACAAACTTACCCGTGTATGGGTCACTTTTGATATAAATAAATTCCATCTTTTGAATCCAGATTTACTTTTACCCTATTTACATAAGCGAAACGTCCATTGGTTGTGTTTGAATGTATGTATGCCTTTTAATATGATTGATGTTTACCAGAAATGCATGTATGCTTTTAATATGATTGATGTTTACCAGAAATGCATGAAAATGCAGTAATAGTATTTACTAAGGACGAACGAGGGAAGGATTTCAACGAAGCTTCGTCGGTTCATCTTTACAAGACAGTTACAAACCATCAGTAGGACTAATCCATTTTCACAAAGTCTAATCTCCCCTGGAATTTATATCCATCTCTTTTATCCTCATACGGATATACGGGAAATTACTTTACAATAAGGGCACGATGAACGAAGACGGGATGTTATACTTATCCTACTATCAAACGAAAACGAAGGTTATCTATACCCTACTATCCCCAACAACGGGAGGTTATCTATACCTTGTTATCCCCAACAACGGGAGGTTATCTATACCTTGCAGACGGAGGGTTATATATTCTTCAACAACGAATCGGGATTTATTTTCCTTGGCCAGCAGTTGTTATACAAGGATATCCAGACACTTCCAGCAGTGTCATAGCATACATACATCATTTACATCATACCATAACATATATGTCTATAGTACATTACCTAAGTGCATCATGTCATACATGCATACATAAAGCATAAACTAATGTTGTTATACAGAATGCTACCTTGTTTTCAGGTTAATTATCCAACAAACAATCTTATGATCTTTGGGACTGCTTTATTGTAACCTCAGGGTTACTTTATCCTCCTGATGAGCTTCTTATTACTTTGGGACTGCTTTATTGTAACCTCAGGGTTATTTTATCCTCCTGATAGCCTCTCATGACTTCAAGACTGCTTTAGAGCTACTGATTGCTCTATCCTCCTGAAATCATCCTATTACTTCAAGACTGCTTTAGAGCTATTCATTGCTCTATCCTCATGAGGTCATATTACTACTTCAAGACTGCTTTAGAGCTATTCATTGCTCTATCCTCCTGAAGCCATCTAATTATTTCAAGACTACTTTAGAGTTATCCATTGCTCTATCCTCCTGAAATTACATTATTATTTCAAGACTGCTTTAGAGCTATCCATTGCTTTATCCTCCTGAAATCATTACTTCAAGACTGCTTTAGAGCTATTGATTGCTCTATCCTCCTGAAGACATATCACATTATTATTTCAAGACTGCTTTAGAGCTGTTGATTGCTCTATCCTACTGAAGCCATTCTATTACTTCAAGACTGCTTTAGAGCTATTGATTGCTCTATCCTCCTGAAGCCATTATTACTTCAAGACTGCTTTAGAGCTGTTGATTGCTCTATCCTCCTGAGGTCAGATTTATCACTTCAAGACTGCTTTAGGGTTATCATTATTGATTGCTCTATCCTCATGAAGACATGCTGTTACATCAGTATTACTCCAGACTCCTGACAGTTCTCATTATACTACTGAAGAACTTTCCCCTAGTGGCATCTTTAAGCCCACTCAATCATGTTCAACCAACCATCAATATCACTCCATGCACTGGTGAGTGCAAATTTTTGGGCTTTTTTGTTCAATCCCCTTCAACCTTCCAGGTTACGACTGGCAAATATACCAATCTAACCCCTCAGGTTTCAGAAAATTGAACAGGGGCAGCTGTTGCACCCCAAAATTTGCCCTCACAATACAAGACTTTGTGTTCCAAGAAGGTTCACAAGGTTCACAAAATTCACAATTGGTCAGAAGAGTTGACAATTCCCTCAGACAATGCACCTCCTAAGCAGTGCATCCAAAACTAGGGTTTTGACTTTAATCAGGCTAAATGGACTTCCAAGACTTCAAGTGAGCTTCATAACATCTTATATGTGTATAAGAACCCCCATGTCAAATTTCAAGACTTTTCTCAAAAGTTTGCTCAGTCAGATGATCAGATAAGTCAAAAGCAGTCAATGCAGTTAAAAGGTCAAACTGAGGTCAACTGTGGTCAAACCAAAGTCAAACTTCATGATTTTTTTTTGCCAACATCAAAGAGAGGTTGGGTGAGAAATATTATCATAATAACTGTAATACCCCAAATTTTGCCCTAAGATTTGTCGTCGCATTTCATTGCATTTAATCAATTACTAACAAATTTGTGTAGTCGTTTGACTTTTTGCAGGTAAATATCATATGGCATGCATTTTTTTTCTAAAAAGTAAAAATGGCACAATTGGCAGGAGGACATGTGTAAGGAGTTATGAGTGTGAGAGGTTGAGAGTTCGAATCTCACCTTTGTCACTTTTTTTTGTTTTTTATTATTTTTACTCTAAATTTTTCTATCTTTCATTAAAAAAATAACAAAAATAGTTTTTTATTATTATTTAATTATTATTTTCGTATTTTAATTAAATCATTTTTTAAAATATTATTTTTTTTACTTTTTTCTAAATTATTCATAAAAATATCCAAAAAATCATAAAATAAAAAATATTGAAAAAAATTTTGTTCTTTTTATAATATTTTTTATTTTAGGAATCAATAGGATTATTAGTTTTCATTTTAAGTTTATTTTAATTATTTTAAATTATTTAAATTTTATTTTTTCTTAACTAATTATTTAGTTTGGGCTTTAAAATGGGCTTTAGGGACATTATTGACAATTTGGTGTTAACCCTAATTTGTTCCCTATATATACATGTGTTGCCTTGTTGGAAAAAAGGGGAGAATGAAAAAAAAACCTAAGAGGAGTGAGTGCCGTTTGCCGTTATTTAGTTTTCTTCTTCATCCATTACTATTGTTTCTTTTTCTTCATCGTTAACCGTTATTTCTTTTCCTTCATCTATTACTGTTGTTTCTTTTTCTTCATCTTTTACCGTTATTTCTTTTTCTTCATCTATTACCGTTATTTCTTTTTCTTTATCTATTACTGTTACGTTTATATATATATAATTTTTAAATTGTTAGAGTTTATATATATAAGATTTTTGATCGAATTATGTCGATACGATGTTTGCACATTTGTGTGCATGACGCGTGACATTTGTGTTAGTTCGATCTGGTTGCGATGATCGCATTTTTGTGTGAGCAATAATACTATTTTTGCTTAATTTCTTTTTCTTTGCGATAAATTTTGTTTCGTCCGATTTAGATCTGGTTGCGATGAGCGCATTTCTGCGTTAGCAACATTGTTGGGTTATTTGGCACATTTAAAATTCATTATTGCTTTATTATTATTATTATTATTATTATTATTATTATTATTATTATTATTATTATTATTATCATTATTTATTATTATTATCATTATTATCATTATTATTACCATTATTATTATTATTGTTATCATTAATTTATTAAAATTTGTTATAATATAAAAATCTGTTTTTTAAAATAAATAACATTAACATCTTTTCCAAATTAATATGAAAACCTATTATTTTTAAGAAAAACTTTTTTTTTAGATAAATTTAAAATAATAACTAAAATCTTTTTTTTAAAATAATAACTAGAACCGTTATTTATTTTATTTTATTATTGTTCAATTCAAATTTCCTTATCATATTGTATCTGCTCCTCTCATGTAACCTCGCGAACTTAACAATCGCTCTTTAAATTCTGCCTTTAAATTTCTGCTTGCATGGTTTAAATTATGACATTATCTCTCTGTTTGCATGATTCAATTATCTCACGCGTTTACCATTATTTCTGTCACATTGCACACATCTGAAGGTTAGGTTTAACTGTTTGGCCGCCGCGCCAATAGTCCGTAAAACTTCACACATTCAATTTCAAATCCTCAAAACTACAAACTACAAACCCTAATTTTCACAAATGCCTCGCCGCAGGCAAAATTACAATTTTACCCTTAGCATTAGGTCAAAGAGCCGCCGCGCTCATTTTAGGGTTTCCCGCCGTGGAATCCCTAATTTAACCCTAATTACAACTTAACATTTCAACGTAGAGATTTGGAGTTTCTACACTTCACGTAAGCGTGTCCTTAAGATGCGTTTATTCCCCTTGAGACCTTGACCACAGTCAAGAAGTTTCTAACCTCCCTATTGAGGGGAACTACGATTACTCTGATTCCACTCCCGTAAGGATACGTAGGCACAAGATGCGATGTCTTGCCGAGTAAACTTAGAATTAACCCCCTTTATTATTTATTATTGCTTATTTATATTTTATTTATCTTTACTATTTAATTATTTTGCTTATTATTTTGTAATTGTTTCTTGGATGTAAAGTTGTTTAATTATTTAATTATTATTATGGTTAGTAATTAGGGAGTGTAACAACATGTATGTAATATTAAAATAAATTTAGATCACTTTTAAATAAAGATAATTAAAATAAACACGTCACACACGTAAGTCGATTTTAATCGCCGTCTCACTTCCTAAGGATATCCCTCAAGTTGCCTACGAATAATGGTTAAGTGGGGTGTATAAAGCAAGTCCCTCAAATAAAAAAATCATCAAAGTCCCTTATGGTTGCCTTTATGAATCAAGTCCCTTTCGAAAAATGATGATGGTCCCTTATATGTGCTTATTACATCCCGCAATGACCTTCAAAAAATCCAATTGTCCCTCACATGTCCCTTAACATCCAAAGTAAGGACTACCTACTCCATTATAGTAGGGATAGTCTTACTAAGGAAAGTATAAAGAATAAGAAAGACCTTAAAACATTGGGGTAGGCTACTCCTAGATACTTGCTCACTTCAAAACTTTTTCACACTTAAACAAATTTCCAACAAAATTTTCAAACAAGTTTTTTTCACATCCATACACGGATTATTATTAAACTATTCTGAAATTTTTTGCTATTCACACACTACACTTTCAAAACAATTCAAAAGTGAGCTTAAGTACCTAAGAGCCCATGGATAACCATGGATGAAAAGGGTGCTAACACCTTCCCTTTTCATAACCTACCCCCCGGACCCAAAATATTCTCTAAGGTCTTTCCTGTTCTTTTATAACCTTTCCTTATGGATAAAATAAAAGTCGGTGGCGACTCTTGCTATCCGCAACATTGTTTAAAGTCAGTTCTCCCACCGTGTTACAGAACCCGACCACGATACAACCCTTAAAAGACCTAATTGAGGTAGGGTTTATTCTGAAAGCGCATTACGATAAGGTTGAGTAACCTGACTCCTTCTTGATTTGCTAGTCATTTCCTTGTTGTATTTTTTCACTGATCAAATCAGCACTACGTTTGAACTTAGTTTCATTCGTCACTCACAATCATATAAATGAGTGACAGCACAAAAATTTTCAAAATCTGCATAAACATTGCATTAAGATTACCATTCGTGAATAGACGATTTTTACTTGCAGGGTAGTAGTTGACACGAAGGAAATTCCAACAGGGAATAATCGAACAGGACTGAAAAATACAGTAGTCTGAACCAGAATGGTGTATGTTGTGAAGCCCTGTGAATCAGGGGCATTAATTTCCAGTAAGTTCAGAATCATTTAGTCTGAGGACAAGGCCCGAAGCATCAGTTGATTATGGGGCAGTTTGTTTGAGAAGCAACTGATCAGAAGTGAGTCTTCTCGAGAGCCAATCAGGGGCAGTTATACAGAATGCTGAGTTTTGAAATAGATACTTCAGGTGGATAATCAGATCAGGTTAGGTCGCTTATACGCTCATTCCGGGGCAAGTCAGTTCGGAAATTTTGAAACCAACTGGGTTGATAGTTGTTTAATTGAAGTTGAATCCTTTTGTGGTATAGATACCGGGGCAAATATTCTCGAAGTCGTCTCGTAGCAAGCTGCTCAGAGCAAGTATTCCCAAAAGTTGGATTGGGACAAGTTGAGCCATACTGAGGCAAGTTATTCAAGCAAGTTTGTTTATCCCCAGCAAGAGTTGAGTATCGGGGAATCGTGTCATTACCTTTATCAAAAAAAGAAAACCTGAACCTTCCAAACAAGGAGAGCCGTGTTGTCGATGGATTGTTATCCTACAGTTTAAATCTGTTACCTGTCAGAACCAAGCCGTTTCCAAAGCCCAGGTCTCGCCTGGCAAACCGGTAACCAGTTCTCGTCTGGCCCACATTTTCGTAACTACCAGTTCTCGCCTGGTACTGTCTTTCTTTTAACCAGTTATCGTATTGTCGATTTGCTTTCTGTAAACATCGGTTCTCGCCTGATGCATGCTAGCTTTTAAAACACCAGTTCTCGTCTGGTTGTCTTCTTTTCTTTAACCTATTGTTGTATCAGTTCTCGTCTGGTACATGTCAGCTTTCAATCAGTTCTCGCCTGGTTGCCTTTTTCTTTACCTATTATCCAGTCAGCCCCGTCTGACGCTCAAAACCTAAAACCAATTTTCATCCGATAACCTAATCTATTTAGCTATCAGTTCTCGCCTGGTAGTCTACCTTGAATGCTAGTTCTCGTCTAGTATTTTCCATCTTGTTAATAACCCGTTTTTATCCTAAAAAACCAAAAAATGTGTAAATACCTGATACAATAATATTGTCACGTTTCCCGATACAAAGCTTAATTGATATCAGTTCCCGATTAATGTTGAGCGTCGTGTGAGGTGTTGTTAAAATCAGAATTACTCCTCTTCAGCAGATGAAAGTTGCGTATTATTCTCGGAAGAGTTGAGATTGTATTGTTATCCCGCATCAGAGTAGGATCAGGAGTATCCCCAGCCGATTAAGATTGATATCCTTGACAGAAGGGGCATTCTCCAGCGGTGAGCCGTTCACAATCAACCCCTATTGGGTTAATCCCCACAGAATACAGTTTGATAGTGGTTAGAAAGAATATCGTCGAGATGATTATGTGATAACCGATTACCTTCAGTGGAATTGACTTCACCTCCGGCATTTATTTTGCCAAACGGTTTATAGACCTGGTGTTCTCTGGCAGCTAGAGCTTACATTAGCATTTGCATATATCGTCATGTTTGCATCTATCAAAACGCATAGCATACTCATGCCGTATGGGGCATTGCATTTACAAATACATAGCATATTCATGCCATATAGGGTATTGCAGTTACAAACGCATAACATTTACATGTCATATAGGGCATTGCATCATTTCAGACATCCGCATGTCGAAACATAGACCAGGGTGGTTACCCATTAGATTTCGAATCTGTTCCCCTGCAGAGTTGTTTGGTTAAGCTTCTCTACTCCCCCCAACGGAGTGATTCTTCACATCTGGTTGTTACTTCGGCACCGAAAAAAGAAAGAAAGATTGACATATATCAAGCTTCTGAAGCTGCCGCCTTCGTCGAAATAGGTGCCAGGCAGTTCAATTCAGAATTCCCCAGGAAAGTTTCCTCAGGTTCGCTGGAACCATGAGTCGACAGAAAAGATCCCATAGTAGATGGGAAGGTGTTTGCTTTTTTGAAGCATTATTCAGAAGAATCAGTGCCTGTGGCATCACGCAGGTGATTGGTGTTGAAAAAACAGCAGAAAATTTATCAGATAATGGACCAGTTGTTGCCGTGACAACCAGACTTCAGTTTATTAGACGCTATTTCTCAAGCAATTTTGCAGTTTGTTTTGCGGTTGGCAAATTTCAGGGTTCATTTGTATTCAACCATCTTCTACCTTTGAATGATTAAAGGTTGTGCGCTCTTCAACCATTCAGGTCCAAGCCGCTTGAATAGGGGCAGCTGTTGCACCCTAAAATTTGACCAACCGGGTCCCGTATCTGGCTCGATGTTTCGACGCATTTCGCATTCACATTTACATACTGCATATAGTGCATTTTCTCAATCATGGTGATTTTATCGGGATTACAGCCCTGCTGTCGCATTTCAGGTATTTCAGACCGGTTCGGATAATCGGAGGTTATTTTGAGAAGTCACGCGCTTCCTGGGTGTTTTCAGCTTACGCAGTGACTTTGGAGGTTCTTGGTGTCGGGGTTTACTGTTTGCTTCGATCTGGTCTCACGCTCTCTTTTATGTTGGTTATTTGCCTTTGTTTGCATTTTTAGGGTTTAATAGCCTTTTACGGATTTTAATATAGATTTTCTAGAATTTAAATAGATTTCTTTTAATATTTTCAATAGTTTTAAATCATTTTTAGGATATAATGGGTTTTGTTTTAATATTTGCTCTTTAGATATTAAATAGATCTTTAATAGTTTTTTTTTAGAACATTAATTGTTAGAATAATCCTTTTTAGAGTTTATAGATTTTATTAATCTAATTGAGGAGAGTTAATTGTTTAGTTTTAATTGTTTGATTAGGTTTAATTAGCCAGCTTTTTAATGTTGATCAGATTTTAATTAGTATTAGTTGAGTCAGTTTGTTTTAATCAGCATTGTTAAACGAGTCTTAATTGTCTTAATTAGGTCCATTGTTAGTCATTAATTTCTGTGAATAATCCAATCAGTTTTAGTCCATTTAATCTTTTTAATCAGTCCTTTATTAATTTTCGTGGGCCCAGAATAGTGGTGGAGGCCCAGTCAAAGTCCATCCATGTGTCATTATAAAAGCTGCCACACGTGTATTCAACTTCTCCTTCCACCTCTCTCTTCCTTCACTCAGAACTCGCCACATCACCAACTCCACTATCTCTCCCCAAAGCCACTTGGCACTTTCTCTTTCAGCCTCCATGCCACACCTCCGCACCAGGCTCTCCAAGCTCTGCATGCTTGCCAGCACACACTCCACTACCAACAACCTCGCCGGATTGCATGCAAACTCACCGGAGAACTCACCGGCAAAATCAAGCGGTGGTTCTCGCGACCATTTCACCAGAACTCTCACCGAAAACATCAACAATTCGCCGGAAAACTCAACTGATCAAGAACTTCATCGCCAAATCATCAAGATCCACCAGATCTTCATCAGTGTTCTTCAAAATTTCCAAGATCCACCGTGTTCATCAATTCCTCACCATCTCTACCCAGATTCGTCCAAGATCTACCAACTCCTCGCCGGAAAATGCAAGAGCACACCAGAATCTTCAAAGATCTATCAACCTTTCGCCAGATTCATCAACAATTTCATCAAACATTCACACGATTTGCCAGATCTGCAAGAACACTCATCTTAATCTTCATACGGATTTTCCAGAATCTCCTTCAGATCTTCGTGTTCATCTTCGAAGTAACTCCCAGAAACACTCAAGAACCTCATCCCAGATTCAACGTTCTTCCCCAGATGCATCAGTTCTTCAACCAGATTCAAGACTCGTTCATCGTTCCTCAAGAACTTCACGAATGCCATAGATCTTCAATGGCGCTCATCAGTATTCATCCTTGTTCATCATGTGTTCGTCGTGCTTCATCTTCCCCCTTAGTTTTCCCAGAAGGCAACGAGAGTCTTCGTCCAGGATTTCTTCAACATCCAAGAACATTCCTCGACGACCCTCATACGAGCTTGCACCTTCAATAAAATTTTCCAGAACATGCATCAAGATCCTCTCAGTGTTCATAACCGTTTCCAGAACTCTTTAAACAACTTTCACCGGAGTTCATCTAGGTTCGTCAGATTCGTCAAACTTCCATTAAGAACTGAAGCCTTCATCAAGAAAGTTCCAGAAAACCTCCAAGAACTTCATGTGTTCTTCAGTCTTTTTTCCAGAAATCAAGACATTCATTAGATTCAACTTCCAAGCTTCTTCACGAGTTTGTGGTATCTGTTTGAGGGAGTGAGTTTTAACAAGAATGTTCCAATGGAGGTTGAAAGTTGGAGAGAGAGAGAGCTGAGCGAGAGAGGCATGAGGAGGTAGCGTTTGGAGATTGAAGGGCGGCGCCGTGAACAGTGAACGAGAAGGATTCACCTAGGGTTTTTTTTGGAGCTGGAATGAGGAAGGAAGGAGTCCCTGTGTTGGATTGGGCCTTGGGCCCATTGGGTTCTGCAATCCATACCCCTCCGTTTTTTTCTTCATACACCCTTCCGTTGTTGTTTTGTTATGGATTGGGCTGGGCCAGCCTTCGCTAATCACACCCCCCCGGTTCACTTTCTTCACCCCCTCCCCGTTTCTGAATTGCTTATGGGCTGGGCCCAGTTCTTTTATTTTCTGCATTATTTTTGTTGTACCCCCTGGTTGGGCAGTCCTGCACCCCCCTTGTGCTTTCCTTTATTTTTCTTTTATTTTCCTTTGTTTAGTTTTTTAAGGAAAAAATATGTAATAAAAATAGTGAATATAGAAAGATAGAAAATATATAAAAAATAATAGATTTTTAATATTTTCTTTTAGAGTTTATTTTGCACATTTTTAGAAATAGATTTAAAAGTCCACTTGTTAGGGGACTATTTTCCATTAGACTTTCCATAATAGATGGATAAGATTCTTAGGAGTTTATTTTCATGTACTCAATCATTGTAATTTCTTTCAGAATATTAATAAAATGAGATTGATGCTGTGGTCTCCGTTCTACCCGTAGTTAAGCTGAACTACAGCTGCTCTGATTTCTCGTACTGAGCGAGAATATGTAGGCATAGGATGCGATGTCCTAGCGAGCACACTAACAACTAACCTTTTGTTCTCTCGCTGTTGTGCGATCGAGACTTTCCCGCTGACGACTGATTGTTTTTCCCTTTCTCTTGCCCTTGCGCATGTGAGACCAGACCGTAGTTTTAGTTCCCATAGGTTCCCGTACCTTTAAAACCAGCTTAATCTCTCACTTCCTGTGTGATCGAGAACACCCTGCCTAGCCGTAGTTAGCCTGAACTACGAAAGCTCTGATCTTCCATGCTGTGCGGAAGTACGTAGGCACAAGATGTGAAGTCTTGGCCAGCCAATTCCCTGTAGTTTCTCGAACTACGTTGACTCTGACTTTCTCTCTTGAGAATACGTAGGCATAGAGTGCGACACTCTATCGAGTCAATTCCCTTCCGTTTAGATTTAGCAACCTTAGATAGATTGTTCTTGCATCCTTTAGACAAACCAACAAGCGTGGATCCCGTCGAGTACGACGGACGTGAGGGGTGCTAATACCTTCCCCTTGCGTAACTGACTCCCGAATCCAGGATTTGGTTGCGATGACCATTCCTTTCCCGTCTTTGCGTTAGGTTTACTTCGAGCGTTTCCTTTCCCTCCGTTGGGATAAATAACGCACAGTGGCGACTCTTCTGTTCAGCCGGCGCCGATTTTCGCAGTAGCGACACGTACCGTTGTACGATAACCGTGCAGTGCAAATGGCAACATCTCGTGCCAGTCCTTATAGGTCACAACCATCTTCTGCACAATCTTCTTAATATTTTTATTGGCCGCTTCAACGGCGCCATTCATCTTCGGCCGGTAAGGAGATGAGTTGTGGTGTTCAATCTTGAAACTCTGGCACAGCTCCTTCATCATCTTGATATTCAGATTCGAACCATTATCAGTAATGATCCGCTCGGGAATTCCATATCGACAGATGATGTCCCTTTTTATGAATTTAGCCACCACCTGCTTGGTCACGCTAGCATACGAGGCTGCCTCCACCCACTTGGTGAAGTAGTCGATAGCTACTAGAATGAAGCGGTGACCGTTAGATGCAGTGGGCTCGATCTTGCCTATCATGTCGATACCCCACATGGAGAACGACCACGGGGAGGACATGACGTTCAATGGGCACGGCGGCACATGAATCTTATCAGCATAAATCTGGCATTTATGACATCTCTTCTCGAATTTAAAGCAATCTGATTCCATCGTCAGCCAGTAGTATCCTGCTCTCAGGATCTTTCTTGTCATAGCATGCCCGCCGACGTGCGTACCAAATGTGCCTTCATGGACTTCTACACATCTGAGTAGCACGAGATCATGGTTTCTTTTATACAAAACTCCATCAGGATTGAGATAAAAATTTCCAGACAACCTCCTCAGAGTCTTCTTATCCTGGGTTGTCGCTCCCGCAGGATACTCCTTAGTCATAAGGAAAGTCCGGATGTCATGGAACCATGGCTTGCCATCGGAGGCTTCCTCGATTGCAAAGACGAAGGCAGGTCTACCAAGACGAGAAAGGACAATCCTTGGAGCTTCATTCCAAAAATTGACTTTATACATCGAAGCCAACGTGGCTAAGGCATCAACCATCTGATTTTCAGCCCTGGGCACATGATGGAGTTCCACTCGATCAAAGAACAGAAGCAGCCTTCTGGCATAATTCATGTACGACACCAAATTCAATTGGCGAGTTTCCCACTCCCCTTTAATCTGGTTGATCACAAGTGCCGAGTCACCATACACATCTAGGTTTTTGATTCTCAAATCAATTGCTTCTTCTAGACCCATGATGCATGCTTCGTACTCCGTTTCGTTATTGGTGACCGGAAATGTCAGTCTCGCAGTAAACGGGATGTGGGATCCATGGGGAGTCGTGATGATTGCACCAATGCCACTTCCGTAAGAGTTAATCGCCCCATCAAATATCAATTTCCATTGGGATTTCCTATCTGGCGCCTCGTCAGGCAACGATTCATCGCAATCTTTCACCTTTAGAAACATGATATCCTCATCAGGGAATTCAAATTTCATCGGCTGATAATCCTCGATTGGTTGTTCGGCAAGGTATTCAGACAATACGCTTCCCTTGATGGCCTTCTGGGAAATGTACTGAATGTCATATTCCGTCAACACCATTTGCCATCTGGCAATCCTGCCCGAAAGCGCTTGCTTCTCGAAGACGTACTCGATCGGATCCATCTTCGAAATTAGCATGGTTGTGTGTTTGAGCATGTACTGTCGTAAACGTTTGGCAGCCCAGGCTAGTGCACAACATGTTTTCTCCAGCATTGAGTAACGAGATTCACAGTCTGTAAATTTTTTACTCAAATAGTAAATGGCATGCTCCTTTCTGCCCGTCTCGTCGTGCTGACCGAGAACACACCCCATACTATTCTCAAGAACTGTCAAGTACATGATTAAGGGTCGTCCGACCACTGAGGGTATCAAGATCGGAGGTTCCTGTAGATACTGTTTTATCTTGTCAAATGCCTTCTGGCAATCCTCGTTTCAGATAATCGCCTGATCTTTCTTTAGCAGTTTGAACATCGGTTCACATGTAGTCGTGAGCCTCAACCTGAACTTCCTAAGCCTCTCAAAAAGCTTCAGCAAATTGACCAGATGTCCCTCCTCCGTTTGGGACTTTGCAATCATGTCATCAACATAGACTTCAATCTCATGGTGAATCATGTCATGAAACAAAGTAACCATTGCTCGTTGGTAAGTGGCCCCTGCGTTCTTCAGACCGAAAGGCATTACCTTGTAGCAAAACGTTCCCCAAGGTGTAATAAACGTAGTTTTCTCCATGTCCTCCGGCGCCATCTTGATCTGATTATAGCCGGAGAAGCCATCCATGAACGAAAACACGGAGAACTGAGTTGTATTGTCGACCAACACATCAATATGAGGGAGTGGGAAATCCTATTTAGGGTTGGCCCTATTCAGATCCCGATAATCGACGCACATTCGCACCTTACCGTCCTTCTTCAGTACAGGCACTATGTTGGCGACCCACGGAGGGTAAGTAGTGACCGCTAAGAAGCCAACATCAAGCTGCTTCTACACTTCTTCTTTGATCTTAACGGCCATATCTGGTCGCGTCCTCCTAAGCTTCTGCTTAACGGGAGGACAATCTTCTCGCAGCGGCAAGTGATGGACCACGATTTCAGTATCAAGTCCGGGCATATCTTCGTATGACCAAGCAAAGATGTCACTATACTCTTGCAGCATCTCGACCAATCTCTGCTTGACATCACTCTGCAATGCGGCCCCTATCCTGACGTTCCTGACAAGTTCTTCAGAACCCAAATTCACAATATCAATCTCTTCCTCGTGAGGCAGGATAACTTTCTCTTCTTGTTTCAACAAGCGGGCCAACTCTTCAAGAAGGTCTTCGTCTTCATCAATCTCTTCTTCGGCTTGATAGATCGGGCAATCAAAGTCGAAGTGAGTCGTAGAAGGTCCAGAGTCGATGTCGTTTGCTATGTGGATCCTGCAATAACAAGGGTTAAGCTTAAAACAAGGATATGCAGGTTAGCACAAACCCTATTGCCATTTTATTGTTTTTCAAAACAAATATAAAACAGGAATAACAGAGATCACAACATTTGAATGCGAAGAAAAACGCCTTTTGATTTATTGGTAAAATGCATGTACATAATCAAACAAGACCCTGACAATAAAACCACTATGCCCTGGGTAGGACATAGGGTTGTACAATAATTGGAGAAAGTAAATCATTACTCTTTGCGTGTCACTTGGATGGTATCCCTGATGGACCATTTGGTGAGGCTCTGGCCTAGTTTGCTTGGCTGGATCCAAGAATCCAGGTTGCAATCGCTATCTTCGCCGTCTTCAGACAATGCGTTGATACTTTCAAATATCACACCGCCGCTTGTAAACTGGATCGGCCCTTTACCTCGCGATGCACTGTGAGAAGAGGAGGCTTCAGCCGTAGGAGAGTATCCTAACCCAAACTTGTCCTGTTTGTTAGGTATTTCTAGCACTTGCCCCCAGCCTGGGGTCGATCCGGCTTGAACAATGCCCCGGGCTTCCTTGAAGGAAGAGAGAGTCATCTATGGTTTCTCAATCATTACAGGAGTCACGTCCTTGACCTTAACAGCTTCGAACGCCTGACATAGGGTTTCATGGATTTCCCCGCCCATCTCAACATATTCGAAGGACGACAAATGGCTCACCATTATATCTTCCTCGCCACATACAGTCACGATGCTGCCTTCGACAGCGTACTTGAGTTTCTGGTGCAGCATGGAGGTCACGGCGCCAGCAGAGTGGATCCAGAGCCGGCCTAAGAGACAGCTGTAGGCTGGCATGATGTCCATGATGTAGAAGACTACGTCGAAAGTTTCTGGCCCAACTTGGATCAGCAGAGTTACCTCTCCAAAAACATGACGCTTGGTTCCATCGAGTGCCTTCACAACCAGATCACCAGGTGTGCAAATCAATCCTCGAGTATCTAACTTCATCAATGCTTTCTTCGGAAGAACATTGAGCGATGACCCAGTGTCTACCAACACGTGAGCCATAACTGTTCCCCTACACTCTATCGAGATGTGCAGGGCGCTGTCGTGGTTTCTTCCCTTCGGCGTCAGCTCCATGTCAGTGAACCCTAACCCGTTTCCAGCATTCACGTGGGCTACTACCCCTTCCAATTGGTTGACCGAGATTTCCTGCGGTATATACGTGGCATTCAAAACTTTTAACAGAGCGTTGCGATGTGACTCCGAACACAGCAACAAATTCAGGATTGAAATTTTCGAGGGTGTTTGCTGAATAGTATATATTTTATTGATGACGAACCCCTGAATGGGTGAAAACGTTTTACAACAGATGCAAGCTCCTGGAATGAGGAAGCTGCGCAAATATAAAAACATAAATATACATCAGTATATACACAAATGTCGGCAATGTGGAGTAGACGAACACCATGAATTGATCCCTCTATGACCCACTCGACTTCGATACTTCTCCGGCGCTTCAGCTTCATAAGAGATTGATTTAGATAAACGGCCCTCAGGTCTTCCAAACCACTAAACAATGAAAGTCCACACGCGGAACGTAGTCATTTGCTTTTTCAAAACCCTAACTTTTGCCTGAATCGCCCTTTCGGGTTTTCGATTGACCGGGATACCCCTTTTTGCCAAAGTCGCCCTTCCAGGTTTTCGACTTTGCGGGTGTACGTTCTTTTCTTTTATATCCCTAATTTTTGCCCGAACCTTTTTCCTTTTTTATGGTTCGCCGGGATGCCCCATTTTTGCCTGGATATTCTTTTTCTTTCCAGCGGGTCATTCTTTAAGCAAAGTATTTTTTAACTGCGTCCATGTTCACCGGGGATGCAAAATCTTCACCATCCATCGTGGATAACAACAAGGCTCCTCCCGAAAAGACCTTGCTGACAATGTACGGACCTTCGTAATTGGGAGTCCACTTGCCCCGGTGATCGGAGTGTGGAGGAGGAATCTTCTTCAGGACGAGATCACCCGTCTGAAAGCTTCTAGGTCGCACCTTTTTGTCATAGGCTTTCTTCATTCGGCTTTGGTACAGACGACCATATGCAATCGATGCTAACCTCTTCTTGTCCATCAGGCTGAGTTGGTTTAGTCGGTTCTTAATCCATTCTGCCTCATCGAGTTTCACGTCAACCAAAACTCGTAAAGAAGGAATCTCGACTTCTAATGGTAGGACAACTTCCATACCGTACACTAGTGAGAAAGGAGTTGCCCCGGTTGACGTACGTACCGTTGTACGATAACCGTGCAGTGCAAATGGCAACATCTCGTGCCAGTCCTTATAGGTCACAACCATCTTCTGCACAATCTTCTTAATGTTTTTATTGGTCGCTTCAACGGTGCCATTCATCTTCGGCCGGTAAGGATATGAGTTGTGGTGTTCAATCTTGAAACTCTGGCACAGCTCCTTCATCATCTTATTATTCAGATTCGAACCATTATCAGTAATGATCCGCTCGGGAATTCCATATCGACAGATGATGTCCCTTTTTATGAATTTAGCCACCACCTGCTTGGTCACGCTAGCATACGAGGCTGCCTCCACCCACTTGGTGAAGTAGTCGATAGCTACTAGAATGAAGCGGTGACCATTAGATGCAGTGAGCTCGATCTTGCCTATCATGTCGATGCCCCACATGGAGAACGACCACGGGGAGGACATGACGTTCAACGGGCACGACGGCACATGAATCTTATCAGCATAAATCTGGCATTTATGACATCTCTTCCCGAATTTAAAGCAATCCGATTCCATCGTCAGCCAGTAGTATCCTGCTCTCAGGATCTTTCTTGTCATAGCATCCCCGCCGGCGTGCATACCAAATGTGCCTTCATGGACTTCTTCCATGAGCATACTCGCTTCTTTCTCATCTACACATCTGAGTAGCACGAGATCGTGGTTTCTTTTATACAAAACTCCATCAGGATTGAGATAAAAATTTCCAGACATCCTCCTCAAAGTCTTCTTATCCTGGGTTGACGCTCCTACAGGATACTCCTTAGTCATAAGGAAAGTCCGGATGTCATGGAACCATGGCTTGCCATCGGAGGCTTCCTCGATCGCAAAGACGAAGGCAGGTCTACCAAGACGAGAAAGGACAATCCTTGGAGCTTCATTCCAAAAATTGACTTTATACATCGAAGCCAACGTGGCTAAGGCATCAGCCATCTGATTTTCAGCCCTGGGCACATGATGGAGTTCCACTCGATCAAAGAACCGAAGCAGCCTTCTGGCATAATTCATGTACGACACCAAATTCGATTGGCGAGTTTCCCACTCCCCTTTAATCTAGTTGATCACAAGTGCCGAGTCACCATACACATCTAGGTTTTTGATTCTCAAATCAATTGCTTCTTCTAGACCCATGATGCATGCTTCGTACTCCGCTTCGTTATTGGTGACCGGAAACGTCAGTCTCGCAGTAAACGGGATGTGGGATCTGTTAGACTATAGCACAAATCTAGAAGGGGGGGGGGGGGGTTGAATAGATCCCCAATTAAAATTTGTGTCGGCGCTACCAATTTAAAATTGGTTTTAAAAATGTTTTAAGTGCGGAAGCGGCCGAGGAAAAATATAGTCTAAAACGAACGGTTATTGGAAAACCGGATATACGTAAGCCTATGGATTTATGACAATTCGGAAAAATAAAATCACAACACACACACTGCTTATCAATTATTTACTTCAATTGCAAGGTTACCTAGTTCCAATGATCCAAAATTAAACCAAAACTAGATACACAAGTAAGGTAATTTTGGTTCAAGCAATATGTCAAACACTTGGTGTGCAAAGACACTCCAAGTGATGTTTATGTTGAGTAAGTGATTTCAATCAGCCAAGTACAACGTTTTGTTGTACGTTAGAGTTAAAAACAATGTCTTAATCTCTTACTCAATTTATATCACAGTTTTGACACAAGAGCATACACAAAAATTACTTATTTGAGCGGTAACGAAAATGCTGAAAATAAAGAAGACAAGTAATTTGGTGAGGCAGTTCCCCCGTCGTCCTCGCTTCGGGGTACGTCTGCCCTCAATTCTAAACCTAGAATTGAGAAATATTGTATAGATATCACCTGTTTGAATGAACAGTTTATACAAGGATTGAGCAGCAAAATTACAACAAAAATCTCAATGTGTTGAAAGTTGCCTTCACTCCTTGCCCCTTGATTCAAGCTGAATCAAGTTCTTCGATTTGTGTTGATGGACCTCTGACTCCAGCCACCTTATTGAAGAACACGTTGTTGTTCAAACCTTTGGCTCCGGCTGATCTCAACAGCACCAAATCGAACCCGAGACCTTCCCTTCAAAGTCACCGAATCCGATTGATCGTTGATGAAGAATCTCGTCCAAAAACCCCCAAAATTATAACCAATCTTGGAGGGCAAAACCCCAATGGTTTTATTCAAGAAAGAACCTGTCGCAATCTTCAACCCGAGCTTGATTCTCCAATCTAAGCCTCGAACCTTATCGCCTTGAATCTCTCACAAATGCATTTCAAAAATGATTGTGTGTAATTGAAATGTTGTGAGAGGTTGAAGATGAAGATGATGAATCTTGGACACCTATTTCACTCTTTCTTGTTTTTGAACACATGAATCAAAAGAATATCAAATGTTATTAGACACAAGTGTTTAAGCAAGTATATATAGAGCCCACAAAATTCAGAACATAACAGTATTTCAAATATGAGAGGGAACAAGGTTAAAAACAGTTTTTCCGCGCGAACGGTCGACCATAACAGGTCTATGCGTTGACGCATGGCCTGTGATGTTTTGAATTTCTGGAAATTTCATCAGTATGCGTCGACCATACAGTCGGCGCGCGCTGACCCGTTGAAATTCTTTTCCTTTGTGCGCCGACCCTATGGTCGACCAAAGCTTTCATGCGTTGACCCGCTGGAAAATCACTCTTTCATGCGCTGACCCAATGGTCGACGCATGCTTTGTGCGCTGACAGTCCTTCCCTTGTTTTTGATGGATACGTCGACCCTTTGGTCGACCCATGCCCTGTAGTCCTGCAAAATATTGTTAGTTTGAAGTTTTTCATGCTTTTAGTCATGATTGCATTTTGTCAACTCAATATATATTTATTTAAGAAAAATTAGACAAGCAAAAGGATAATATGATGAGTGATATGTTGCATCTGGTTTAGTGAATCTGGAACTCATACTTTCCAGTCTATCCTGGGAATTTGTCATCATCGAAACCTGCATTTACCAATGTCTTGCGGCTTTGTGTGATATGTGGCGACTTGCCTCCACAATCTCCCCCTTTTTGATGATGACAACCTGTATACATTTAAAAACACCAAATATGCAACATATACACACGCACACCAGAATACATAGGCTCCCCCTTTCTTTTGCACTATGAGGCTGTAGAACAACAGTCATCAAATGTTGTTAATATCCTGAACTATTGGCTTTGGTGTTTGCTTGCAACATTGTCTTCTCCCCCTTTGACACCATCAAAAAGAGAAGAGGAACGCATCAAATAACATAGTACAGACAATAGGTGATAGTTGATTACCAAACTTCACACGCAACCATGATAATAAACAAAGTACTGGAATTAATAGATAATGACGAACACATGTAATTAAAGTTCAGGCACAGATAATACAAAACAAATGAAAAGTACACAGACTATAACATATAAGAAAATATGAAATATGCAACTATGAATCTAATAACCACGCCCCCGTCCTCGTCCTCTCCCTCGATATGGAGCATCTGGATTTTGGTAGGGATCCGAGAAGTTCAAAAAGGCCTCGACGGACATGTTGAGATGACTAAGAGCATTGGTGATTTCCCAATCTTGCCGCCCATGTGATTCAACCAGAGAGTCAATACGGGCATCCATCCGAGTAGAGAAAGAATTGAACCTTTCATTTTGGGCATGAAGGTCAGCTCTAATCTGCTCCATCTGAGTGTCTTGACGCCTTATGAAGTTTTGTTGTTCTAACTGCATTGACTGCATCATAGTGATGACTTCGGAGTTATCTGAAGGCGGAGGAGGAGATGAGTGCTCAGAGGGTTGGTAGTCTTGAGGGTAGCCGTGATATGGGTCATAGAATCTACCCAAGGTAGTCCAGCCTGTATATTGCCAATCGCCCCAACCTTGATTTGTAGAATTGCCTTCTTGGTCTTCTGATCGATATGAGTATTGGACCCAATCGGTGTTTGTAGCCGTATCATGGACTGGAGATTGATGATAATCTTGAGTCTCATAGATAGGTTCGGGGATCTCTGCATCTGTGTTGTCTTCTGCATTGTCTTCTTCACTTTCCTCTTCACTTTCTTCATCACCTTTTATCGTCACTTTCTTCTTCACCCTGCTCTTCACTTTCTTCTTCATCAGAATCGTTATCAGGAACCGGAGGGATATTAGCCCGTCAGACAAATCTGTACGAACGACGTTCAGCACACCAAAAATACCCCATCATTGCAAGGGTTTTGGTGCTAAATTCTTTATATGGGGAAACTGATACACACGGAAATGTTTGATACACAACATTCGCAGCAGCAAGGATTTCTGAAATAAATGACCCATAGGCTAAAGCAGTGCCTCTACTTGAGTCTCTCAGAGCAAACATCCGGCTAGCAATATAGTAAGGCCAATTTATTTTTATCCTGTTTTGCAGAATGTAGATAAGATGTACCTTAGCTTGTTCTACACGCGACAGACCACCTTTCTTCGGTCGTAGAATACGAGCGACAATCCACTGAAGAATGCGCTCCCCTGTGTTGAGTTTACCGGCAGTGACTGATCGAGGAAAAGCATCGCTATTGACAATTGCCTCTGGATACGGTCGTTTGAGCATTCCATTCAGAGCCCTCTTATATTCATAACCCGGCACCGTACGAGTATCAGTTACCTCATGGAGAGGGGGTGCATCAGCATCAACAGTCATATCAAAATATTTATTCCATACTTCAGAATTGATATTAACTAGTCTATTTCCTACAGATGTGTGAAAATGTTGGTCTTGAAAGTTACCTCTCATATTTGTGTAGAACACTCTGACCAGATCTTCACTGTACTTTGTATTATACTCCAGGAAGTTTACGAACCCTTGAAAGTCTAATAGGGACAGAAGCCGAGTGAGATGTAAGCACTCACTTGTTGCATGGTAGAAGGCATGCTGTGGAACTATGGCCCTCTTGCTGAGACTTTTGTGGAAGTTTTCAACCGCAGGAGGATGAACAAGCGAGACAGCAGTTACCGGAACTGAAGCAGAGGATGAAGATGCTCTTGATCGCTTACCGGTAGTTTTGCAGAGAGAGGAAGCCATTGATAAGAAGTTTTGGAGAGTTGGAAGAGAAATTTTGAAGAGGAATAATGATTTAGGAGTAATGTTGGAGAAGAGGAATGCTTGGGTCTTTAATATATGAAGAAGTTAGGGTTTTTGGGAAGAGGGAGAAGACAAGGAGACAATATAGGTTACTAGATGCAATTCACAAGAAAAAATGTCATGTCAAAGTATTACAACACATTTAATGCAGGGAAGAGGGAAAGTGGAACGGTTTTCAAACCAAAAAATTTCTGGGTTTTCAAGCGAGCCGTCGACCATAGCCCTGCATGCATCGACGCATACTGTTCAGTTTTTGATAATTTTGAAAAATTTACAGCATGCGTCGACCATTGTCCTGTTTAGGTCGACTCAAGCTTTCAAAAACTCAAAGTTTTCAATTTTCAAGCTATGCAACATGTCACACTTGCTTATTTATCATGCCTATGCATTTTTTCACAATATGACCTGCATTCAACATACATAGTATCAACCAGCAACAGTCATATTCATATATAAGTACCATGATTGTATAACGATATAGATGTTTTCAAGTCATGAATGCCAAGAGAGAAGAAAGAGAAGGAGAAAGGAGCAATATCACCTTTATACGAACTACTCTCGTTAATCACTCTGTACCTTTTTACCTCAACATCTTTGCCACTTTCATCTTTACTCATGTTTGCACAAGTTAGCATAGGGGTGTCTATGGCTTTTGCATTTGCCATGTCAAATCTCTTGAGAAGATCCAAACAATATTTTGTTTGGCTCACGAATGTTCCTTCCTTCAGTTGCTTGATTTGTAACCCGAGAAAATATGTGAGTTCACCCATCATACTCATCTCGAATTCACCCTGCATAAGCTTAGCAAACTCTCTTACGAGATTCATGTTAGTGGATCCAAATATGATATCGTCAACATACATTTGTACAAGAATTAATTGTTTTCCTTGATGTTTAATGAAGAGAGTAGTATCAACCTTTCCTCTTGAGTAGCCTTGATCAAGTAAGAATTTGCTTAGTCTCTCATACCAAGCTCTAGGAGCTTGTTTAAGACCGTACAAAGCTCTTTTCAGTTTATAGACATGATCAGGATACTCATGAGACTCAAAACCAGGTGGTTAAGCAACATAGACTTCTTCATATATAAATCCGTTAAGGAAAGCACTTTTGACGTCCATTTGAAATAACTTAAAATCTTTCGCACAAGCGAAAGCAAGTAAAAGGCGTATAGCCTCGAGTCGGGCAACCGGCGCATAAGTTTCCTCATAGTCGATGCCTTCCTCTTGGTTATACCCTTGCGCGACTAAACGCGCTTTGTTACGAGTTATTACTCCGTTCTCGTCCAATTTATTTCTAAACACCCATCGGATGCCGATTACTCGATGACCTCGTGGAGGCAGGACAAGGTCCCAAACCTCATTTCTAGTAAACTGATTCAGTTCCTCCTGCATTGACAAATATCAATGTTCATCGAGTAGGGCTTCCTTAGGGTTTTTAGGTTCCATTTGTGACACGAAAGCGAAGTAATAATAGAAATTACTTAGCTTAGCACGAGTTGTTACACCCTTTGTGATGTCTCTAATAATGTTTTCAATAGCATGGTCTTTAGATGACTTCCATTCACGAGGAAGATCGTCGTTTGAAAGCGGATGAACTTCCTCTGTTACATCACGGTGTGCATCCTTATCCTCCTCAACTTTGGCTTTGTCAGGTTGATCAATCCCTATCTCGCCACTTTTGAGTATGTCTTTAGTGGATGTACCTGCACCATGAACAACACTATCCTTTCTGACATTTCTCGGGTAGGACTCATCAAAGGTAACATGCAAAGACTCTTCTACAGCAAGTAAACGTTTATTATATATTCTATATGCTTTACTCGAGTGAGAGTATCCGAGAAAGATACCTTCATCGGCTTTGGAATCAAATTTACCCAAGTTTTCCTTTCCATTGTTTAATACAAAACATTTACATCCAAACACGTGCAAGTGAGAGACATTTGGCTTTCGCCTTTTTAAGAGTTCATACGGTGTTTTGTTTAGAATGGGGAGAATAAGTACCCTATTCAAAACATAGCATGTCGTACTAATGGCGTCAACCCAAAAATATTTAGGTAAACCACTTTCATTAATCATTGTTCTTCCCAATTCTTCTAAAATACGATTTTTGCGCTCCACAACCCCGTTTTGTTGAGGAGTGCATGGAGCGGAGAAGTTATGATCAATACCATGGTTACCGCAATATTCTTCAAACAAATGATTTTCAAACTCACCTCCATGGTCGCTCCTAATGGACACTATGTTTGTATTTAACTTGTTTTGGGAAAGCTTAGCAAACTTTTCAAAAGCGGCGAATGTATCACTTTTACTTACTAAGAAGATGGTCCAACAAAACCTAGAAAAGTCGTCCACTATTACGAACCCGTAATAGTTTCCTCCTAGACTTTTGATCCTAGACGGCCCAAACAAGTCTATGTGTAGAAGTTCAAGAGGTCTCGTTGTTGAAATTATCTTTTTGGATTTAAATGAGATCCTCGTTTGCTTCCCTTTTTGACAAGCATCACAAAGGTGATCATTGGTGAACTTTATTTTGGGAAGTCCTAAGACTAGGTCTTTTGAGACTACCTTATTGAGTAAGTCAAAATTAACATGCGCTAAACGCCTATGCCATAGCCATGAGTCTTCACTCATAGTTATGAGACATTTGTCGCTTGTTAATGATACTTCATTTAAGTCAAGCATATATACATTGTTTACTCTAAAACCATTAAACATATTCTTCTTATCATTTTCATGCACAATTTTGCAACAATCTTTTGAAAAGGATACATTGTATCCTTTGTCGCACAGTTGGCTAATACTAAGCAGATTATGTTTAAGGTTTTCGACAAGCAATACATCGGAAATCATAGTAGAGGCGGGATTACCTACACTACCTTTACCTAGTATTGCTCCGTGGTTGTTATCACCATAAGTTACATACCCTTTCTTCTTAGCCACAAAGTCTATGAATAAGGATATGTCTCCAGACATGTGTCTTGAGCACCCACTATCAAGAACCCATCTTCTCTCGGTGGTCTCGACACATTTCACCTGTCAAAACATAATTAGCACAAGGAGGTACCCAATGGCATATTGGGTCCTAATAGGTTAGCGACAAAATGGTTGCGTTTGGGCAACCATTGGTAGATGCCTTTAGGAACAAGAAATCTCCTAAAACGGCATTTACCAATGGAGTGGCCTTTCCTGCAACAGTATAAGCAAGCAAAATCAACTTTAGAGACACTTTCACTTGCTTGATCCCTAATTACATATGCATATTTTTGGTATGGGTTAATCATACTTTTTCTAAAATCCTTTTTATCAATAGCAAATGTAACTTTAGGCTCAAGTGCCTTGTTTAATTTGGCCTTGAGGTGTCTAACCTCACCTTGCCAAATATGACAAGTACCACACCCGAAGTTGAAAGAGTTTCTATCGTCTTTACAATCCGATTCATTGCCTTTCACAATGGAAGCCTTTAGGTCCTCTAATTTCTTGAAGGCTTCAACTGCTTCATTATGTAAGGCATGAAATGCGGCTAGTAATTCTGAATGCGACATATTTGAGGACTTATCATATTTAGAGTGACGTACCTGTTTTTTCTTATTTTTCTGATTGGCGGAGAGACATAGATTCACGGACTCTTCTTCATCACTAGAACTTTCATCAGAGGAGGAAGAGTCGCTGTCACTTTCCCATGCTATGTACACTCTCCTAGGCTTTGATGATTTCTTGTGTGATTTTGATGATTCCTTGTCCTTTCCCTTTTTATTCATTGGACAGTCCGGTTTGTAGTGACCGGGCTTTCCACACTTGTAGCACATCCCTCTAGTCTTTTTACCTTTCGAGTCATCATCCTTGGAGTGTCTTGATTGTTTCCGGAAGTTTACCAAGTTCTTCTCGGAATGTTGTATGCCATTCTTTCTCACGTAACGGTTATACCGTTTAACAAACAACCCCATATCTTCGCTTGTGTCCTCTTCTTCTTCGTCGCTCGAGGAATAATCATTTTGCTCTTTTGCTTGATACTTCGAGGAGGAAGTCTTGAGAGTTATCGATTTCTTTTCACTCACCTTTGTTTTGTCTTTCTTTTCCATCTTTTCGCGTTGGTCTAAGCTCAAGAGTACCTGTTCATGCTCTTGTAATTTTCCAAACAATGTTGTTAAGTCTAATAAGGTAAGATCATGTGCTTCTTTGATGGCGGTCACTTTAGGCTGCCATTCCCTGTTTAAACATCTTAAAATCTTATTAGTAGCAACATCATTGGAAACAGGCCTACCTAATGAATGTAAACGATTGATGAGATGTGTAAATCTCTTTTGCATGTCAGCAATGGTTTCCCCTTGCTCCATGAAAAAGAGATCAAACTCTTGAGTTAATGTATTGATTCTAGCCAACTTAACATCGTTTGTCCCCTCATGGGCTATTGGTAGTGAATCCCACATGGCCTTAGCAGTAGGACAATGGGATACACGATAGTATTCATCTACACCTAATGAGGAGATTAAGATGTTTTTAGCTTTCCAATCATAATTGTATTATTTCTCATCATCATCGGTCCATTGTGCTTCAGGCTTTGGCACAACTACATTATCCGCATTGGTCATAGTAATTTCTATTGGACCATTAAGGATAACGTTCCATATTTTTCTGTCTATGGAGTTTATATGCACACGCATACAGTCTTTCCAATAACTATAATTTTCACCGTTGAAAACAGGAGCCCTATTATACGCCCCTTTAGGTTCGTTTGCCATTTTTTATCTCGTTGTATTTGAAGCACCGAGTAACCGGAGCTCTAGATACCACTTGTTAGACTATGGCACGGATATAGAAGGGGGGGTTGAATAGATCCCCAATTAAAATTTGAGTCGGCGCTACCAATTTAAAATTGGTTTTAAAAATGTTTTAAGTGCGGAAGCGGCCGAGGAAAAATATAGTCTAAAACGAACGGTTATTGGAAAACCGAATATACGTAAGCCTATGGATTTATGACAATTCGGAAAAATAGAATCACAACACAAACACTGCTTATCAATTATTTACTTCATTTGCAAGGTTACCTAGTTCCAATGATCCAAAATTAAACCAAAACTAGATACACAAGTAAGGTAATTTTGGTTCAAGCAATATGTCAAACACTTGGTGTGCAAAGACACTCCAAGTGATGTTTATGTTGAGTAAGTGATTTCAATCAGCCTAGTACAATGTTTTGTTGTACGTTAGAGTTAAAAACAATGTCTTAATCTCTTACTCAATTTATATCACAGTTTTGACACAAGAGCTTACACAAAAATTACTTATTTGAGCGGTAACGAAAATGCTGAAAATAAAGAAGACAAGTAATTTGGTGAGGCAGTTCCCCCGTCGTCCTCGCTTCGGGGTACGTCTGCCCTCAATTCTAAAACTAGAATTGAGAAATATTGTATAGATATCACCTATTTGAATGAACAGTTTATACAAGGATTGAGCAGCAAAATTACAACAAAAATCTCAATGTAAAGTTGCCTTCACTCCTTGCCCCATGATTCAAGCTGAATCAAGTTCTTCGATTTGTGTTGATGGACCTCTGACTCCAGCCACCTTATTGAAGAACACGTTGTTGTTCAAACCTTTGGCTCTGGCTGATCTCAACAGCACCAAATCGAACCCGAGACCTTCCCTTCAAAGTCACCGAATCCGCTACTAGACTTGTGAAGACAACCTCTTCACAATCACCTTCGCTCGATTGATCGTTGATGAAGAATCTCGTCCAAAAACCCCCAAAATTAGAACCAATCTTGGAGGGCAAAACCCCAACGGTTTTATTCAAGAAAGAACCTGTCGTAATCTTCAACCCGAGCTTGATTCTCCAATCTAAGCCTCGAACCTTATCGCCTTGAATCTCTCACAAATGCATTTCAAAAATGATTGTGTGTAATTGAAATGTTGTGAGAGGTTGAAGATGAAGATGATGAATCTTGGACACCTATTTCACTCTTTCTTGTTTTTGAACACATGAACCAAAAGAATATCAAATGTTATTAGACACAAGTGTTTAAGCAAGTATATATAGAGCCCACAAAATTCAGAACATAACAGTATTTCAAATATGAGAGGGAACAAGGTTAAAACCAGTTTTTCTGCGCGAACGGTCGACCATAACAGGTCTATGCATCGACGCATGGCCTGTGATGTTTTGAATTTCTGGAAATTTCATCAGTATGCGTCGACCATACAGTCGGCGCGCGCTGACCCGTTGAAATTCTTTTCCTTTGTGCGCCGACCCTATGGTCGACCAAAGCTTTCATGCGTTGACCCGCTGGAAAATCACTCTTTCATGCACTGACCCAATGGTCGACGCATGCTTTGTGCGCTGACAGTCCTTCCCTTGTTTTTGATGGATACGTCGACCCTTTGGTCGACCCATGCCCTGTAGTCCTGCAAAATATTGTTAGTTTGAAGTTTTTCATGCTTTTAGTCATGATTGCATTTTGTCAACTCAATATATATTTATTTAAGACAAATTAGACAAGCAAAAGGATAATATGATGAGTGATATGTTGCATCTGGTTTAGTGAATCTGGAACTCATACTTTCCAGTCTATCCTGGGAGTTTGTCATCATCGAAACCTGCATTTACCAATGTCTTGCGGCTTTGTGTGATATGTGGCGACTTGCCTCCACAGGATCCATGGGGAGTCGTGATGATTGCCCCAATGCCACTTCCGTAAGAGTTATTCGCCCCATCAAATATCAATTTCCATTGGGATTTCCTATCTGGCCCCTTGTCGGGCAACGGTTCATCGCAATCTTTCACCTTTAGAAACATGATATCCTCATCAGGGAATTCAAATTTCATCGGCTGATAATCCTCGATTGGCTGTTCGGCAAGGTATTCAGACAATACGCTTCCCTTGATGGCCTTCCGGGAAACATACTGAATGTCATATTCCGTCAACACCATTTGCCATCTGGCAATCCTGCCCGAAAGCGCTTGCTTCTCGAAGACGTACTCGATCGGATCCATCTTCGAAATTAGCATGGTTGTGTGATTGAGCATGTACTGTCGTAAACGTTTGGCAGCCCAGGCTAGTGCACAACACGTTTTCTCCAGCATTGAGTAACGAGATTCACAGTCTGTAAAATTTTTACTCAAATAGTAAATTGCATGCTCCTTTCTGCCCGTCTCGTCGTGCTGACCGAGAACACACCCCATACTATTCTCAAGAACTGTCAAGTACATGATTAAGGGTCGTCCGGCCACTGGGGGTATCAAGATCGGAGGTTCCTGTAGATACTGTTTTATCTTGTCAAATGCCTTATGGTAATCCTCGTTCCAGATAATCGCCTGATCTTTCTTTAGCAGTTTGAACATCGGTTCACACGTAGCCGTGAGCTGAGAAATAAACCTTGCAATGTAGTTTATTCTGCCCAGGAAACCACGAACTTCTTTTTCGGTTTTTGGCGCTGGCATTTCTTGTATTGCTTTTATCTTCATAGGATCAACCTCGATGCCTCTTTCACTCACGATAAACCCCAGTAGTTTTCCAGATCGTACTCTGAAAGTACACTTGTTAGGATTCAACCTCAACCTGAACTTCCTAAGCCTCTCAAAAAGCTTCAGCAAATTGACCAGATGTCCCTCCTCCGTTTGGGACTTTGCAATCATGTCATCAACATAGAGTTCAATCTCATGGTGAATCGTGTCATGAAACAAAGTAACCATTGCTCGTTGGTAAGTGGCCCTTGCGTTCTTCAGACTGAAAGGCATTACCTTGTAGCAAAATGTTCCCCAAGGTGTAATAAACGTAGTTTTCTCCATGTCCTCCGGCGCCATCTTGATCTGATTATAGCCGGAGAAGCCACCCATGAACGAAAACACGGAGAACTGAGATGTATTGTCGACCAACACATCAAAATGAGGGAGCGGGAAATCGTCTTTAGGGTTCGCCCTATTCAGATCCCGATAATCGACGCACATTCGCACCTTACCGTCCTTCTTCAGTACAGACACTATGTTGGCGACCCACGGAGGGTAAGTAGTGACCGCTAAGAAGCCAACATCAAGCTGCTTCTGCACTTCTTCTTTGATCTTAACGGCCATATTTGGTCGCGTCCTCCTAAGCTTCTGCTTAACGGGAGGACAATCTTCTCGCAGCGGCAAGTGATGGACCACGATGTCAGTATCAAGTCCGGGCATATCTTCGTATGACCAAGCAAAGATGTCACTATACTCTTGCAGCATCTCGACCAATCTCTGCTTGACATCACTCTGCAATGCGGCCCCTATCCTGACGTTCCTGACAAGTTCTTCAGAACCCAAATTCACAATCTCAATCTCTTCCTCGTGAGGCAGGATAACTTTCTCTTCTTGTTTCAACAAGCGGGCCAACTCTTCGGGAAGGTCTTCGTCTTCATCAATCTCTTCTTCGGCTTGATAGATCGGACAATCGAAGTCGAAGTGAGTCGTAGAAGGTCCAGAGTCGATGTCGTTTGCTATGTGGATCCTGCAATAACAAGGGTTAAGCTTAAAACAAGGATATGCAGGTTAGCACAAACCTATTGCCATTTTATTGTTTTTCAAAACAAATATAAAACAGGAATAACAGAGATCACAACATTTGAATACGAAGAAAAACTCCTTTTGATTTATTGGTAAAATGCATGTACATAATCAAACAAGACCCTGACAATAAAACCACTATGCCCTGGGTAGGACATAGGGTTGTACAATAATTGGAGAAAGTAAATCATTACTCTTTGCCTGTCACTTGGATGGTATCCCTGATGGACCATTTGGTGAGGCTCTGGCCTAGTTTGCTTGGCTGGATCCAAGAATCCAGGTCGCAATCGCTATCTTCGCCGTCTTCAGACACTGCGTTGATACTTTCGAATATCACACCGCCGCTTGTAAACTGGATCGGCCCTTTACCTCGCGATGCACTGTGGGAAGAGGAGGCTTCAGCCGTAGGAGAGTATCCTAACCCAAACTTGTCCTGTTTGTTAGGTATTTCTAGCACTTGCCCCCAGCCTGGGGTCGATCCGGCTTAAACAATGGCCCGTGCTTCCTTGAAGGAAGAGAGAGTCATCTATGGTTTCTCAACCATTACAGGAGTCACGTCCTTGACCTTAACAGCTTCGAACGCCTGACATAGGGTTTCATGGATTTCCCCGTCCATCTCAACATATTTGAAGGACGACAAATGGCTCACCATTATATCTTCCTCGCCACATACAGTCACGATGCTGCCTCCGACAGCGTACTTGAGTTTTTGGTGCAGCGTGGAGGTCACGGCGCCAGCAGAGTGGTTCCAGAGCCAGCCTAAGAGACAGCTGTAGGCTGGTATGATGTCCATGATGTAGAAGACTGCGTCGAAAGTTTCCGGCCCAACTTGGATCGGCAGAGTTACCTCTCCAAAAACATGACGCTTGGTTCCATCGAATGCCTTCACAACCAGATCACTGGGTGTGCAAATCAAACCTCGAGTATCTAACTTCATCAATGCTTTCTTCGGAAGAACATTGAGCGATGACCCAGTGTCTACCAACACGTGAGCCATAATTGTTCCCCTACACTCTATCGAGATGTGCAGGGCGCTGTCGTGGTTTCTTCCCTTCGGCGTCAGCTCCAGGTCAGTGAACCCTAACCTGTTTCCAGCATTCACGTGGGATACTACCCCTTCCAATTGGTTGACCGAGATTTCCTGCGGTACATACGTGGCATTCAAAACTTTTAACAGCGCGTTGTAATGTGACTCCGAACACAGCAACAAATTCAGGATTGAAATTTTCGAGGGTGTTTGATGGAGGTGATCCACGATCTTGTAGTCACTCTTCTTGATCAACCTCATGAACTCTTCAGCGTCTTTTACAAGTAAGTCCTTCTCTACCCCACGAGGGGTTTCCTCAACGACTTTACTCTTTCCCTTATCCGTTTCCTCGGCTTTGTCCGCTTTGTTCGCCACACCCTCAGGTGGAGCAAATATTCTTCCGTTGCGCATGATTCCGCCAATTCCCACTAGGTTATCCACAGACCGCCCAGATGGTTCTAGTTCCAACTTCTGTCCGTTACAGTAAACGTCTGCCCCATAGTGCCATGGGACAGCATTGGTGCTTTCAAAAGGTATCGGCCCAGCCTTCGTGATGGTAATTATGGGCGGCCTGGGTGCAGATATGGTTATCGTCTGACGAGGGATGGTGATGGTGGCAACCTCATCATCCTGCTTCAGCATTACCTCTCCAGATCCACATTCGGCTCTTCGGCTAAACTGCAAGATTCCTTCGGTCATCAGACTCTGAATCCCATCTATTAACTGTTCACATCCATCAGGACGAGTCGCACAACCCATACACAGTTCTCCACAGCCCGGAAAGAAGCCTTTCTTCAGCAGCTTGGCTTTAACGAAGCTAAGCGGTGTCTTCAGATCCTTGACGTCAGTCAATAAATCCAAGTTCTCGTCTTCAATAATGGCATTCACCCCACCTCCCCTATGATTCGGCATAGGGTTCTTTGTGACATTCGACACATTATCTGAGAAATTGATGATCTTAGCATCCATCATATCTTGCACCTTGTGCTTGAACGATTTGCAGTTTTCTATCGTGTAGCCGGGTGCCCCTGAGTGAAAATCACATGTAGCATTCGCATCATAACCCTGCAGAGGTGCCCTTGTCAAAGGAGCCAGGGTTCTTTTCTGGACTAGCTGTACTGAAGCAGAGTTTGTAACAGCTGAGCATAAGACATGGGCGGTGTCTCAAGGTGACGACTTGACAGAGGTGCCCTGTTCTGATACTTTCTATACCCTTGCTGATTTGGCTGTTGCTGCTGCGACTGGGGTTGTTGGACAGCAGGGATGGTTATGCTAGCCACCTGCTGGCGTTGGCCCTTACCTTTCCTTCGAGCGTTAGACACGGCGCTCGTCTCTCCTTCACGCCTTTTGTTACCATATGGTTTCTTTCCTCCTCCAGCTGAGGATAGATCACCCCCTTGAATTTTTCCCAATTTGATCCCATTTTCAACGTGCTCGCCAGTAATGATGAGATCTGAGAAACTCCCTGACATACCACTGACCAGTTTCTCGTAATAAACCCCCGGGAGAGTGGCTACAAACATTTCAACAAGCTCTCGTTCAACCATCGGTGGTTGAACTCTAGCTGCTAATTCACGCCATCGCTGAGCGTATTCTTTGAACCCTTCGTTGTTCCTCTGTGACAAGTTCTGCAGTTGAACCCGGTTCGGAGCTAAGTCACTGTTATACTGATAATGGTGCACGAATGCGTCAGCAAGTTCCTTCCACGTGCGCACACTGGTAGGTTCCAAACTCATGTACCATTCCAAGGATGGCCCGGACAAGCTATCCTGAAAGAAGTGCATCAGCAGCTTCTCGTCTTCAGAGTGAGCGGACATCTTTCGGTAGTATGACCTTAAGTCACTGTTATACTGATAATGGTGCACAAATGCCTCAGCAAGTTCCTTCCACATGCGCACACTGGTAGGTTCCAAACTCATGTACCATTCCAAGGATGGCCCAAACAAGCTATCCTGAAAGAAGTGCATCAGCAGCTTCTCGTCTTCAGAGTGAGCGGACATCTTTCGGTAGTATGACCTTAAGTGGACGCAAGAGCAAGTGGTGCCCTTGTACTTCTCAAAGTCGGGTACCTTGAATTTGGAAGGCACCTTGAAATCAGAAATCAATCCCAATTTAGGCATGTCGACACCCATAGTGTTCTGGTTCTCGAAATTCCTCATTTTGTCATCGAGTGCCTTAAACCTCAGACGTGCTTCAGCAGTCAGCTCTCCTTCAGCACTCCTCTGTGAGAACAAATCTTTTTGACGATCTTCTAGCCATGGCTGAGGCCCATACAGATTTCCAGCACCTGTGTTGCCGTTGCCCAGTCCAACATTACCATTAACTTCAAAATTTCCATTACCGACGCCAGTCGTATTACCATTGAGCCCGATGTTAGTGCTCACGTTGCCGTTACCACTTCCATTCCCCCCGGTCACGGGGATTCCATTCTGAGGGGTTTCAACAGGTGGAGGGGTTGGGACGCTCCCTCCATGAAGTACACCATTGCTGTCAACCCTTGAGATCAGAGGATGGACCAACGTTCTGAGCTGGTCTTGGCCGTTGGCGACCACTTGCATGAGTTCCATGAAGCGGTCCATCCTCTCTCGGAGTTCCTGAAGGTCAGTTTGCACTTGTTCCATTGCTCTAGCTTGATTTGCTCTGGTCGGATAGCGGTGGATCAGTCTTCGATCAATCCTGGAACAACCTGCATACACAAAGGGTTAGAAGAAAAAACGACAAGGTGCTCGTTATGCAAATGCTTCATGCAAATGCAAACGTGTGTTTGTGCCTTGGGGAGATTCCCCCCCCCCCCCGATCCTAGTTTCTAAGACAAATAAAGTCTATGATCCAATCATGGAAAAGAAATCCTCATATATTCATCTGAAAAGCCCGCTCGGGTAGCGTACAACTGTAATCACATACAACCGAAGCAATAAGGCATGACCCCAACCAACAGACCTGGCGGTGATCAGCATCTCAATGCATAAAATTTGTACAAAGAAAGATACAAAAGATCAGGCGCGACCACGGGCACGAAAATCTTCTATCAACTTCTTTGTAGTGGAGTGATATGACTGAGTAAGCAAACCCTGGGTCAGCAGGTCCTTCTGACTGATGGACTTTGGGAGGTTCTCGACAACGCTCCTAGAAATACCTTCTTTAGAACGGTTCTCGACTCTTCTCCTTTTAGCATCAACCCGGAGTTGAGAATCTTGCAAAATCGCCTCGGCCTCAGCCAATCTATATTGGACGTCATGTCGCAGGGAGGTGTTGCACCCTAAAATTTGACCAACCGGTTCTCCTATCTGGTTCGTGGTTTAATTCGTATTCGCATATCAGATGCATGACATTTGTGCACAGACAGATGATGTCAGAATTGCAGCTTGGTTTTCACCTATAGAACGTCTCAGACCGGTTCGGGTAATCGAAGGTTATTTTGGGAAGTTACGCGCTTCCTGGGTGTTTTCGGCTTACGCAGTGATTTTGGAGTTTCTGAGTGTCCGGGTTTACTGTTCGCTTCGATCTCGTCTCGCGCTCTCCTTTATGTTGGTTATTTGCCTCTGTTTGTTTTTTTTAGGATTTAATAGTCTTTTGTAGATTTTAAACAGATTTTATAGATTTTCTAGAATTTAATTGGATTTCTTTTAATAATTTTTAATAGTTTTAAACCCTTTTTAGAATTTATAAATTGTTTAAATAGATTTTAGAATAGACTTCTTTTTTGATATTAAGTTTTTTAGATATTAGTTTAATAGAATATTTCTTTTATTAGGATTTGTTAAATAGAAATTAGTATAGCTTAATATAGGCTTTATTAGAAATGAAATAGAAATTAATATAGTTTGTTAGTATAGAAATTAATAAGGTTTTCATTAGATAGGATTAATAGGTCTATTAGAGTTTTTTCTACTTTTATTAGTTTAGAAATTAATTGGAATTAATAGAGTTTTTTAGGTTAATTCTCTTTTTTAGATTAAATTAGGATTAGTTGGATTAATTAGACTTTAATCATTTAGTTAGATTTTAATTAGAGTCTACAAAGATTAATTAGATTAGATTTGTTTTCATTTAGATTTAATTACTGTTTTTAATTTTCGTTTAAGTCTTAATTTCAGTTTTAAGTCTTAGTTAGTTTTAATTCAGTATTAGTTAGGTTTAGTTAACTAGTTAATTAGGTGTCTTTGGTCTTAATTGTTCATTAGTTAATCATCATTAATCAGTCTTAATTCATGGGCCGTGTGGCAATTCGTGGAGGCCCAGTCCCAGGTCCACGTGGCCGCCTATAAAAGGCCCCACGCGTCTCATTCTGGAGCTCTCCCCCTCTTGGCACGTTTCATTCACTGACACCTCACCCTGCCCCACTCGCTCTCTCTCCAGCACACGTGTGCTGCATGCAATAGCACCCGGTGCCACTTGTCTTCACCTCATTCTCGCCGGGACACCCTACCGCCGGGCATGCAAACGCCCTAACCTCCCACCGCCGGCAGCCCTAACCATCACCGGACCACCGCCAGACGCCGGAATCTGCAGATTTCATCAGAAATTCATCCAAACCTTTGGATCTTCATCTTCTACCTTCATCTGCTATCCGCCGGAAAACTCAACCAAGTCCACCGGAAAATTCATCCATTGCCGGAAACTTCAAAGAAACTCTAGAATACTCATCACGAACAATCTCCAGATCTTCATCTTGCTCATCAGAAACATCAAAGATTTCCAGAAATCCATCAAGCTTCAAGATCTTCAACGGTTCATCCACCTCCTTGTGAAGATCCTCGTAGAGACTCAAAGTTCTTCAACGATCCCTTCATTATTCTTCAGATCTTTATTCCAGAAAGTTCAGTGTTCTTCAAGGCTCCAGCAAGATCTTCAACGATCAAGATCTTTCTTCGAAGATCTTCAACGAACAAATCAACGGTCTTCAACTCTTTTCAACACGCTCCAAAGAATTTCATCAGGACTCTCATCAATATCTTTGCGCAAATCGTCAAGTTGTCTTCAGTAAGCATCAAGAACTCCACTAGCTGTTCGTATTCCACATCCAGGTGCGTTATCCTTCGATCCTTGTTTGCGTTTTTTCTGATTGTTGAAATGTATGGATTCATCTTAGTTTGAACTGGAATCTAGGTTGAATATAGGATTGAGATGAAGTTTGGTTAGATTTAGGTCAGGTTTAGCCGCAGATTTTGTAAGAGATTGAGTGGTTTGAGAGAACTCAGAGAACGGCGCAGCTAGGGTTTTGGCTTGATGAACAGTAGACGAGATTCTGAGGGAGAGTTGGTTTTGTTAGCTGATGTCCAAGTTAGGGTTAGAGTTGGGCCAGGCCCAGTACGTTATTGCTATGAATCATCCCCTGTTGCTCGCTATACCCCCCCCCCCCTGAGTGTGAAAAGAATTTTGAGGTTTGGTTTGGGCCTTTGTCCCAATTGCTATGCGCACCCCCCACAGTTGGGCCCAGTCTGGAAACAACTGAGGCGTTTTGCTATTCGCCCCCCACTTGTTTTATTTTCTTTTTAATTTTCTTTGTTTTATTCATGTTAGAAAATAATTCATAAAAAATAGTAGGATAATCCAATTAATTCCCTTCTTTTTTCTGTAGATTCATAATTCAATTTAGAATTTTATGGTGCAAAAATATTGAATTGATCATGCATTTCCATTTTTATTTGCATTTTTGTATTTTAATTGGTATTGAGTAATTGATTTGTGATGAGTCTGCCTTGCTGATTTTATTTCTCTCATTTGGTAATGATTTTTGTTTTAGTTTTTTAGTGTGTTGTACTAGACTAATGCATGCTCCCCATAGATTTTTCATAGATTTTTTAGAAATTGATTGATGTTGTTTTAGGGTTAGAGAGTAGAGACCTCATAACTTGCTGGTTAACCCTTGACCATTCAATGTTAGGGATTGTTTAGTAGCCTTAGATGCTGACTTAGGCTTTGAGATTTGATCCTGGGATCATAGAGCCATGTAGGTTTCCCCTAGATTTTTGGTAGATTTTTATAAGGTGTTCTGTTATTTTTGGCTTGAGCTTGAGAATAGGAGAAGTCTTGAGGGCTTCTGACTTTGAAGTTCAACTGTGGTTGAACTTCAGAGATAGTTTCTTTTGGTTTGAGGGCCTGTGGTTTCTTCTTGAAGTTGGAGGCTGGATGAATACTTGATGGAGCTTGCAAGGATGTATGGATTGAAGACCTAGTCTAGGAGCTTGCTCTCTTTCTGTGAGGTTTGAGATCCTGAAGTTTGAGGGAAGTTCATGGTACTTTCCTGAGGAAGGCACTATGGATGTCTTTCATTCTTCATTCTCATCTCTTTCTTAAGTATCCAATGATGTTGGAGCCTTCATGTGAGTTTAGTTTCTCCTGAGGAGGGATGTAAACCGATCACAGCTGTTGAGCCACATGGGATATGATTCCTAAGTGGAAGCCCCCTAGTATTTTCCTGAGGAAGGCACTATGGGTCTGTTCACTTAGTTCCTATAGTTCATCTAGGATTTCTTAAGTATCCAATGATGTTGGAGCCTTCATGTGAGTTTAGTTTCTCCTGAGGAGGAATGTAAACCATTCACAGTTGTTGAGCCACATGGGATATGATTCCTAAGTAGAAGTCTCCTAGTCCTTTCCCGAGGAAGGCACTATGGGTCTGTCTATTTAGCTCCCTTTCTTTGGTGAGCTTGTCTTGGAGCTCGAAGAATGGGATTGATTTCTCCCTTTAGGTTTTTGATTAGGGTTTTGCTTAGGGTTTTGCTTAGGGTTTTGTTTAAGGCTTTGCTTAGAGATTTGATTAAGGTTTAATGCAGGGCTTTCGTTCAGGGGTTTGATTAGGGGCTTTGTTCAGGGGTTTGATTATGGTTTTGTCTAGGGGTCCTGCTCAGGGGTAGTTCCTTGCTTTTGGATAGGGGTTTGCCAGGCTGGTTAGCCTTCTCCTTGTGTTGATTGACTTGTGTGGTGCTGTGCTGCATTAGACTTAGGGGTTCATCTAGATATTTCTGAGATAGGTGCATCTTAGAAATAGGATTTGTGTGCATGAGAAGTTGAGGTGGTCCTCCTTCTGCTTGATTGTTATTGAGTGGCTTTGCTTGCTGGTATTTGGTAGAGCTAAGCTCCCTTGCCTCTGTGGTTTGTGGCCTTTGTGCCTTGCTTGTTTGGTTGTTGCATTCATGCATATTTCCAGTATTTCTTTACTTTGCAGTGATTCCTGTTTGCTGTTTAGTTCTGTTGCCATGATCCCTTAGGAGCTCTAACTTCTCTGTTGTGGAGGAGTTACGATAGACATTAGGTTGGTTAACCAGGCATGATAACATTAGGTAGATTCCCCTTTTCAACCATAGTTTTAGGGTGTCTCTTTCCTTTCTCAAAACAACAGAAAAACACGTAATAAAGGATAAAACGAAAGCGAATTCATTTCTTCCGTTAAAAGATTTGAACAAACATCAAAACCTTTTGTCCTCCTGGACTGTGAAAACCCTTGGTTAAGGTGCATTTTCCCATAAAAAACACTTGAACAGCTTGTGTCGTGCGTAGCCCGAACTACGTTTGCTCTGATCTTCCGTGCCGTGTGGAAGTACGTAGGCACAGGACGCGACGTCCTGGCGAGCAACCCTTCCCCCCGTCTAGACGTAGGTAGTCGAACTACGTTGACTCTGACTTTCCCATTGCACGAGGGAGTACGTAGGCCCGGAACAGCGTATGTTCTGTCGAGTCCTGTCCTTTTCTTTTCAGACTGACCACTAGCGTAGATAGATAAACATACCCTTTTCCTTATAAACACCAAGCGTGGATCCCGTCGAGTACGACGGACGTGAGGGGTGCTAATACCTTCCCCTTGCGTAACCGACTCCCGAACCCAGGTTTTGGTTGCGATGACCATACTTTTCCCGTTTTTTGGGAGGTTTACTTCGAGCGTTTCCTTTCCCTCCGTTGGGATAAATAACGCACGGTGGCGACTCTTCTGTCATGCCGGCGCCGATTTTCGCAGTAGCGACAGCTGGCGACTCTGCTGGGGAATTGTTAGCATCTAGGGACTTTTCCCATCCCTTATGCTGGGACCGTTTCCCATCCCCTACGCGAGTCAATCCTAGCGCTTGGGTGTTTATCTGTTGGGTGTTGTGCCTATGTGCTTTACTTTTCCGTACCTTTACCTTTTCGCATTTACTTTCAGCACTATATTATTGTGATTATTGCTGTGGGAGAGGGAGGTTACTATGAGTGAGAAGCCGGACCTAGGATTGAGTATGCACCTAGACATAGTTGTGGAGAGTAGTAGACGAACCTGTTTGCTGAGCAGACACCGTTCCCTACGAAATCTGTGCTCAGACGAGGTTCTCTCCGAGGTGCTCCTTTCCGATCCTGAGGATCTGAGGGGAGTCCAGACGTGAGGATTGTTGACTCTGGGGACCGATCAATTGGAAGTCAGCTAAGTGAGGCCTCTTCATGACTTGATGATGCCACTCCTTCTGGGAATCGTATCGTCACTCATGAAAGTCTGTGACGCTGATGACCGCATAGGATGCCGTACCTTTGTCCGTGGATTAGGTCCATACCTGTGAGAGGGATTGGGTTATTGCAGGAAAACTGGCCTTCAGAAACCGTGATTCAGTATTTATCAGATGGTTTTCTTAGCTCGTTAACAGGTGTGTTGATTGGAGCAGATGGATTTCTTGTCTGAGGTTGATACTATTATCAGATGGTTTTCTCGTTAGAGACAGAGGTTCAGATGGATTTCTTACCAGGGTATTGGTATTTTAGGTGTCGGATGATAGTCAGTGTCATAAGGTTCTGGTGACTATGGTGGTTTTCTGTTCTTGACATCACAGAGATGTTCCTCTTCAGGCTATAGCATGGCCTCCATGCTCATTGATTGCATCATTTATCATACTGCATTGTTGCATTACCATTTGCATCCAACTAACGTGTGTGTATTGCAGGTACATATTTTCCCTCCCAGTTCCGGTGGTTGTTTCCTAGCAGACATGGAAGCCATGAAGAGAGTGTTACCCTACAGATTCCCGTCTCCAGATATCAGTCTGTTGTCAGAGTTAATTACTATTGCTGGGAAGAAGGTGATGGGAGATTTCAGGAAGACATATGGGAGGATCCTGACTTATGTTTACCAACCCTCAGCTTATGAGATCAGCGATATTTACACTCTGTTGCAGTTTTATGATGCTGAACTCAGGTGTTTCGTATTTCCTGATTTTGTCTTGGCTCCTACCCTGGAGGAGTATTCTGCACTCTTGGATATACCGATTCGCGAGCAGATGCCTTTCTATCACACGGACGCTAAGCCTAATCTGGCTAAGCTTGCTGCTATTCTGTACTTAGGAGAGTTTGAGCTGACAGGGAAGATGATTAGAAAAGGAGATGTGTGGGGATTTTCGTTGGTTGTTTTGGTGGAGAAGGCTCGGGAGTATGCCAAGAAGGGTGGCTGGGTTATTTTTGATGCCATCCTTGCTGTGTGTGTTTATGGCATTGTACTGTTCCCAAACCATCCTAATTTTGTTGATGCAGATGCTTTCTATATTCTGGCTGCAAAGAACCCAGTTCCTACCTTGCTGGGAGATATCCACCATTCCACTCACTACAAAAATGAAAAACGACGAGGAAGGAATGTCTCTTGCTGTGTACCGCTACTGTGCAGGTGGTTTACTAGTCATATGCCGAAGTCAGGACCTTTTGTCACCTCTATTGATTCTTCAGGATGGCCTGAGCGCTTGATGGGGTTGACTTCTGAGAATGTGGTGTGGGTTAATGAGGAAGTGTTAGGAGTTGAGGTCATATACAGATGCGAAGGATTCCCTAATGTTCCTTTGATAGGAAGGAGAGGGTGTGTCAATTACAACCCTTCCTTATTAATTAGGCAGTTTGGGTATGCACCTCAGGAAGCACCGAAGCCCGAGGAAATACAGGAATCTATGTATCTTACTGGGGCAATAGAGGAAGAGATGTTGATCAAGCTCAAGAAAGCATGGAAGAACCTGCATAAGAGAGGAAAGTCTTCATTTAGCAAAGGGGGTACTCGAGTTCTTGGTCCGTATGTGGAATGGATTCGTGAACGAGCTACGAAATTCCTTATGCCTTATCCCGCAGCTCAGCCATTGTATCCTTCTCCGGTGGAGGAGCCCACCACTATAGACATACAGGTATACAAGCAGCTGATGGCAGAGAAAGAAGAGTTAGCAAAGGCTAAAGAAGCTTTAGAGAAGGAGAACGCCCAGCTTCGTCATGAAAAGATTGAAACAGGATATTTTTCCAAGCAACAGGCTGGAACTTTGAAACATCTGAAAACTACTTTATTGGAGTTGACTGAAACCAAGAAGCGTCTGGAGTTAGATGTAGAATCAGTTAGCAGTGTATTGGCTACTAAGAAACAAGAGCTGGAAAGGGCCTACACGAAGTTAGCTAAATTCAGAGAGCATTGGGACCTCACTATGGCCAAACGCAAGGAGCGGGAAGAAGAGCTAAAGATACAGGTTGCTCAGTTGGGAGAACAGGTTAAAGTGAAGACTGAAGAGCTTGAAGAAGAAGCATGCCGTCGATACGAGGCCGAACGCAAACTGATTGATGCCATAAAGAATCTCGAAGATTGTCAGCGCAGAGCAGACATCAAGAGGCCCAAACCTGAGGATGGTGCCCAGGATAAGGCTTGGGAAGATTTTGTCAGAGATATCCAAGGAACGGTCAGGAAAAGGGATCAGTTGATAAAAGGCTTGATTTATCGGCCGGATCACCCAGAGACGAAGAAGCTGTTCGAGAATTTCTGCGATCGTACCCGCACTTGACTTCTTTCTTGTATTCTATGTGTTGAGATCACCGCCAGACATGTTGGTTGGGATCCTCCTTTATCATATCAGTTGTATGGAACATAGTTATGTAATGCCTTGACGAGACTGTTAGTCCAATATATGAGGGTTTTTCTAAATATTGTCTTTATGGTTTCCCTTGTCTTGCTACCTTGACACTGGAATTGGAGGGGAAATATCCCCAACGCACACATGCACGTTAGCATTTTTGCATTGTTGTTTGCATAAATCACATTGCATTACAGGTGTGTGATCCATGTTCCTTATCATTCTTCATCCATTCACCAGGTATTTTCAGGATTGCAGGACAGCGGGTCCACTGTTACTCTACCAGAACTAATCACAAGAAGATCATGGACAATGTGCAGAATGAAATGCAAGAAATGCGTGACAGGATGGCCATGCTCATGCAAACCATGGAGACCATCGCCAAAGGACAAGAGCAGCTGTAGACTCTGGTTCAACCGTTAGTCGCGCGGGCTGAAAACAACGGGACACCGCATGGTGAAAATATTGCTGCTTCTCCCCGAATTGAGAATCGTCAAAGTGCTGATGCTATTCCCGTAACCGGTTTGAATGCTGGAGAAACTGGTCCTGCAGGCGGAGGTGGGAACGCCGGTAATATGAATGCCAATGCAGATACTGCTGGGGTATTTGTGGGTAATGTCAACCAGGGTTTCAATGGGGGCGTTGAGAATGTCGGAATGAATGGTAATAATGGTAACCAGGGCTTCAATGGTGTGAACATGGGGTATGGCAACATTGCTGGCACCAAGGCTGGGTTTGGTGACTATGGTTATGGTAATCTTGGATATGGAACTGGTGCATACAGCGCTCAAGAGATGGGCAATCTGAGGTACGACCCCAGGTACTTCCAAACGGGTCCGGGCCGTGATGCAGATTATGTTGGATACGATGCAGTACCTCGCTGGGAGGATCGTCAGGATGACGTGTTCTCTGGTCAGAATGAGGGTTACGAAAGAGCTAGAGATGACAACCATCAGATGAGATTGCTAGAAGAGAAGGTGAACGGATTAGCCAGCCAGAATGCTCTTGGGCTGGATATGTCAAATATGGGGCTGGTCCCAGGGCTGAGGGTCCCGCTGAAATTCAAAGCGCCGTCATTTGATAAGTACAAAGGGGATACATGCCCTAGGGTGCATGTGCGCGCGTTTTACAGGCGCATGTCCGCGTATTCTGAGGATGAAAAGATGCTAATGCACTTCTTCCAGGATATCCTGTCAGGGCCATCGCTGGAGTGGTACATGAGCTTGGAGCCTACTCAGATCAGGAGTTGGAAAGAGCTGGCAGAGGCTTTTGTTCGACATTATCAATATAATAGTGATCTCGCCCCCAACCGAGTCCAGCTGCAGAGCATGTCTCAAAAGTCTAGCGAGAGCTTTAAGGAATACGCCCAGAGATGGCGAGATCTGGCTGCTAGGGTACACCCTCCGATGGTGGAGCGCGAAATGATGGATATGTTCATAGGAACTTTCTCTGGAATGTACTATGACCGGTTGCTCAATTTTTCGATGAGTACTTTCTCTGAGTTGATCTTGATGGGGGAGCGCATTGAAAACGGAGTGAAGATGGGTAAAATTCAAGCGGGTGAGTCCGGTTCTGCAGGAGGTAATAAGAAGACGTTTGGTGGTAAAAGGCAGGGTGACGCCAACGCTGTACACAATGCTCGACGGAGAAATAGAGGTCAGAACTGGCATCAGCAGTCGCAGGTTGCAAGTGTAACCATTCTAGGGCCTTCTCAGCAGCAGAGACAACAACCACAGCAGCAGGCTCAGCCGCAGCCAAATAATAATCAGCGCAGACTTCAGAACCTGCGACCGAGGAGAGTATTCGAGGTACCGCCAGTATCATATGCAAAACTTCTTCAAGCTTTGTTGAAATTGCAGCTAGTTGAGAAGAGGACCTTAGCGCCACCAACTGGCCAGCCACCAGTCAGGTATGATATTAATGAGCATTGTGACTTCCATTTGGGTGCACCAGGGCACAATATTGAAAATTTCCTAGCTTTCAAGCATAAAGTACAGGATTTGCTTGATAGTACGGCTATTAACTTCGGGAAGGACGGTCCCAATATCACGCAACAGCCAATGCCCAAGCATGGTGGGGCTGGGGCCAATGCAATCCTGACAGATGATGAGTTGGACTTGGTTTCGGAAGTGAGCAAGCTGAAAACCCCTTTGAGTTACGTAAAGCAGCGCTTATTGAAAGGAGGTGTCTATCCCGGATGCAGTGAAGAGTGTGCTGACTGTTTGGTTCAACCTGGGGGCTGTGAGAAGTTGAAAAGGGGAGTTCAAGGTTTGATTGATGAAGGAATCCTGCAGTTTGACAGGTCTGTGGGGCGAGAGAAGTCCGTTGAGACAGAATCTGAAAAAGAGCGCAGTGAGGTTGCTACGATCACCATTCCGTTCAAATCAGTGACGATTTCGGCATCATTGAAAAGGCCAACCATTACTATTTCCAAGGCTAAACCAATCCCTTATGAGAGCACAAAGGCAGTCCCGTGGAGCTATGGTGCTGAAGTGTATTGCAATGGGGAAAAGATTGACTTGAATGATCCGCCAACGGGATCCGTAGATAACATAGTGGGAGCGGGTGGTATAACCCGGAGCGGGAGAATTTTCACTTCACCTGAGGTCGAGGCAGAAAGGCTCGCCAGGGGTAAGAATAAAGTTGTTGAGGGGGAACCTTCGGGGAGAAAGGAGAAAGAACCGATAACCAAAGATGTGGAAGAATTCATGAGATTGATTCGCAAAAGTGACTACAAGATCGTAGATCACCTGCAGCAGACCCCGTCAAAGATCTCCATATTATCAATGTTGTTGTGTTCTGAGGCGCATAGAAATGCCCTGTTGAAGGTACTTGAGACATCCTTCGTGCCGCAAGAGATTTCAGTTAATCAGCTGGAGGGAGTTATGGCACATGTTAATGCTGGGCATGGTTTGGGATTCACGGATTTTGACCTAACGCCTAGAGGGCGTGATCACAACAATGCCTCGCACATCTCTATCGAATGCCGGGGCACTATTTTATCGCATGTGCTGGTAGACACTGGGTCCTCGTTAAATGTGTTACCAAAGAAAGCCCTGTTGAAATTGGATACCCGTGGGTTGTTGTGCACACCTAGTGATTTGGTGGTGAGGGCCTTTGACGGAACGAGGAGGTCGGTATTCGGGTCAGTAACGTTACCCATCCAGGTAGGTCCGGAGGTGTTTGATACAGTGTTTTACATCATGGACATCCAGCCTGCATATAGCTGTTTGATCGGGAGACCTTGGATTCATGCCGCTGGGGCAGTAACTTCTACACTCCATCAGAAGCTGAAGTATATGGTTGAGGGGAGTATTGTGACGGTGTGTGGCGAAGAGGATATCCTAGTCAGTCATTTGTCTTCCTTCAAATACGTGGAGGTAGATGGAGAGATTCATGAAACGCTGTGTCAGGCGTTCGAAGGGGTGAAGGTTAAAGAAGAAGCTCCGGTGAAGAGCGAAGGGCAAGAGGTGGCCGTCTCCTCATATAAAGAAGCCAAGGCGTTGGTGCAAGCGGGAGAGACTCAGAAGTGGGGGCAGGTTCTGGACATCCCAGTAAAGCAAGATAGGTATGGCTTGGGGTACCGCCCATCTCCCTCACAGAGTGCGCTTAAGTACAAGGGACCTGTGGTGTTCACGCCCGGAGGGGTTAGCTTCGAAAGGATTAGTGTCGTGTCTGATACGGAGGAAGTGGATAGCGACTGCGACATGGACGTATGGATTCGACCCAGCACGCCGGGGCAAAGCCTATGCAACTGGTCCATCCAGGACGTCATCCAAGTCACCAAACAGTAATGCGTTGTTTTTTCAATCATTGTATGATCACATGCCTTGCCCGGGGCATCGTTGACCTCGTCTTAGGGCCTAACTATTTACCTGTATGTTTGCATGATCAATAAATGACGACGTTTTTTACATTCAAATGTTGTGATCCTTTTCTTTCTGTTTTTTTTTATTTTTCAATAAAATGGCAGCGTGGTTATGTATTTTACTTGTATATCATTTTGAAGCACGTAACCGTTTCCCTCGCAGGATTCCTGAATTTTCAAATGACATCGACCAAAGACTTCCTATGACTCGTTTAGACTTCGAGCATCCGATCTTCCAAGCTGAGGAGGAGATTGTTGAGGATAGTGACTTACCAGAAGAGCTGAGTCGATTGTTGAAGCAAGAGGAGAGGGTCATTCTGCCTCATCAGGAAGAGATTGATATTGTCAATTTAGGGTCTGAAGAATGCGTCAGGAATATCCGTATAGGGGCCGCGTTGCAGGTTGACATCAAGCAAGAGCTTATTGAGATGCTGCGCGAATACAGTGATATATTTGCTTGGTCCTACGAGGACATGCCGGGTTTGGATACCGATATGGTTGTTCATCGTCTGCCGTTGAGGGAAGATTGTCCGCCTGTGAAGCAGAAACTCAGAAGGACTCGCCCTGATATGGCTGTAAAGATAAAGGAAGAAGTGCAGAAGCAATGGGATGCTGGGTTCCTGGCTGTCACCACTTATCCCACTTGGGTCGCTAATATCATGCCTGTGCCAAAGAAAGATGGCAAGGTTCGAATATGTGTTGATTATAGGGATCTAAACAAAGCGAGCCCGAAAGATGATTTCCCGCTGCCGCATATTGATGTGTTAGTTGACAACACAGCTCAGTTTTCGGTATTCTCTTTCATGGACGGATTTTCAGGGTACAACCAGATCAGAATGGCTCCGGAGGATATGGAAAAAACGACCTTTATCACCCCGTAGGGAACCTTCTGTTATAAGGTGATGCCCTTTGGTTTGAAAAATGCTGGGGCAACGTACCAGCGGGCTATGACAACGTTCTTTCACGACATGATGCACAAAGAGATTGAGGTGTATGTCGATGACATGATTGCCAAGTCTCAAACAGAGGAAGAACATCTGGTTAATCTGCTGAAGTTGTGCAAGAGGCTGAGGAAGTTCAGGCTGAGGCTGAATCCTAACAAGTGTACCTTCGGAGTGAGATCCGGGAAGCTACTGGGGTTCATTGTGAGCAAGAAAGGAATCGAGGTCGATCCTGCAAAAATAAAAGCAATACAAGAGATGCCAGCACCGAGAACAGAAAAAGAAGTCCGTGGATTCTTAGGGAGGTTGAACTACATTGCCAGGTTCATCTCTCACCTAACGACCACGTGTGAACCTTTGTTCAAACTGTTAAAGAAAGATCAAGCGGTGGTCTGGAACGACAATTGCCAAAGGGCATTTGAAAAGATAAAAGAATACTTGCATGAACCTCCGGTGTTAATACCCCCAGTAGCGGGACGACCACTGATTATGTATCTGACGGTTCTTGAGAACAGCATGGGTTGTGTTCTCGGCCAACATGACGAGACATGAAGGAAAGAGCATGCAATTTACTACTTGAGTAAAAATTTCACGGATTGTGAATCTCGATACTCTATGCTCGAAAAGACGTGTTGTGCATTGGCGTGGGCTGCCAAACGTCTAAGACAGTACATGCTGAACCATACAACCATGCTGATATCGAAGATGGATCCGATCAAGTATGTGTTTGAAAAGCAAGCGCTCTCTGGAAGGATTGCTAGATGGCAAATGGTATTGACAGAATACGATATCCAGTATGTTTCCCAGAAGGCCATTAAGGGAAGTGTTCTGTCCGAATATCTTGCTGAACAGCCAATTGAGGATTATCAGCCTATGAAGTCTGAGTTTCCTGATGAGGACATAATGTACTTGAAAGCTAAAGATTGTGATCAGCCTATGAAGTCTGAGTTTCCGGCATGTACAGGCCAACCTAATCTGGTACCGTACATGAATTATGCGAGAAGGTTGTTACCTTTCTTTGATAAGGTGGAGTTTCATCATGTACCTCGGGCGGAGAATCAAATGGCGAACGCCCTTGCAACATTATCCTCGATGTATAAGGTCAACTACTGGAATGAGGCTCCCATGATTGTCATGTCTCGCCTTGATAGGCCGGCCTTTGTGTTTGCAATTGATGAAGCATCTGACGATAAACCTTGGTATTTCGACATACAGAATTTCCTGAAGAACAAGGAATATCCGGCTGGGGCATCCATTCGTGATCAGAAGACTCTAAGGAGATTAGCAGGCAACTTCTATCTGAATCCCGACAGCGTTCTGTATAGAAGGAACCAAGATTTGGTACTCCTCCAGTGTGTAGACGAGAAGGAAGCCAATTCACTCATGGAAGAGGTCCATGAAGGAACTTTTGGTACACATGCTGGTGGGCATGCTATGACCCGAAAGTTGTTGCGGGTGGGGTATTATTGGTTAACGATGGAGACGGACTGTTTCAAGTTTGCCAAGCGGTGTCACAAGTGCCAGATCTATGCTGATAAGATCCATGTGCCACCCAGTCCACTGAATGTTATGGCTTCTCCGTGGGCTTTCTCCATGTGGGGAATTGATATGATTGGCAAGATTGAGCCTACTGCTTCTAATGGGCATCACTTCATCCTAGTCGTGATCGATTACATCACCAAGTGGGTGGAAGCAGCATCTTACGCCAATGTGACAAAATAGGTGGTGGCCAGATTTATCAAGAGGGATATAATTTGCAGATACGGTATTCCTGAACGGATCATTACTGATAATGGTTCGAACCTGAACAATCAGATGATGAGGGATCTTTGTCGGGAGTTTAAGATCGAGCATTATAATTCATCTCCGTACAGACCCAAGATGAATGGCGCTGTTGAAGCGGCCAACAAGAACATAAAGAAGATTGTTCAGAAGATGGTGGTAACGTATAAGGATTGGCATGAGATGTTGCCGTTTGCTTTGCACGGTTATCACACGACGGTACGTACATCAACCGGGGCAACTCCGTTCTCATTGGTGTATGGCATGGAGGCAGTCCTGCCATTGGAGGTTGAGATACCATCTTTGAGGGTTTTGCTTGATGTTCAGCTTGATGAGGCAGAATGGGTGAGAAGCAGATTGAACCAGCTGAGCTTGATAGATGAGAAGAGACTGGCATCAATTGCACATGGTAGGCTGTATCAGAGCCGGATGAAGAAAGCGTTCGACAAGAAGATTCGACCTCGAAGCTTTCAGACGGGTGATCTTGTGCTGAAGAAGATTCTCCCACCGCAATCGGATCACAGGGGCAAATGGACTCCCAATTATGAAGGTCCATACGTTGTGAGAAAGGTCTTCTCCGGAGGAGCCTTATTGTTATCCATCATGGTTGGTGAAGACTTTTCGTCCCCTGTGAACTCGGACGCAGTCAAAAAATGCTTTGCTTAAAAATTGACCCGCTGGACAGTAAAAGGAGAGTCCAGGCAAAAATGGGGCATCCCGGCGAACCAAAAAACAGAATAAAAAGGTTCGGGCAAAAGTTAGGGATAAAATGGAAAAAATGTACACCCGCGAAGTTGAAAACCTACACTGTGCGGCTTCGGCAAAAAGGGGTATCCTGGTGAATCGAAAACCCGCAAAGGGCGATTCACGCAAAAGTTAGGGATTTAAGAAGCAAATGATTGTGGTCCAAGTTAGATTATCTAGTGGTTTGGGAGAACCTGGGGGGGGGTCGACTATCCAAAACAATCTCTTCCGAAGACAGAGATCAGGAAAACGTAAGAGTCCAGCGAGTCATAGGAGGATCAGCTCATGGTGTTCGTCTGTAACACGTTGCCGACATGTGTACAAATTTTATTCTGTATTTTTGTACATTTCTGCATTTTGTGTATGTGTGACTACCTCTTTTCAGGAGTTGCATCTGATGTACAAATCTTGCCTATTTTTAGGTCGTTATCAATAAAGTGTGTTATTTAGTGTAGTGTGTGACTTTGGTTTTAACTTTTACAGTTTTGTTTGTAAAAAACGCCGATGTTTTTGATAAAACTTACATGTGTGTAAACAGGTGGGCCTCGGCCGATGATTGTTAAAACCGGAAATTACCTGAATGGTTGTCATGGGTGATTGCCAAGATGTTTCTTTTTGCATAGATTGTCTTGTGTTTGCTTGTTGACTTTTGCAGGTATTCAAAAGCTCGCAAAATTCCCCGCCAGAGTCCATGGCAGGCTGGTACCCTCTCCAGAGGACGAATGTTGTGTCGTTCCCCAGTGAAGTCGCCCCAGGAAAAATTGCATGTTGTCTCCCCAGGAGAGTGGAGATTGCGTCAAAGGAAAAGATCAATGTATCTTCAGTAGTTCAGAATTGGCTTATCAAGCGGAGCAGAGTCCTCCCCAGCAAGGGTCGAGACGGATATGATTACCTCGCCCCAAAGAGTCTTGTGTAGTGCGAATCAGAGCACACCGGTCAACCCCCAGCTCAGTGATAGCAGGATGAATTATCCCCACAGGGCGTAATCAGAGTGTTGATACCTTTTGAAAGCAGTGTCCAGGATTGCTTTTCTCTTTCCCCAATAGGTTGATCCTTCCTTGTCAGGACAATCATCTTCAACAATGTTTGAAGTTATGAGTTTGTGAGCTACTTTCCCAGCAGGATGGTTATCCCCAGCGGAGTTAGTTCATCTTTCCAGCATTTATTTTGTTGGAAGCGTATCGGTAGTATTCCGGTTATCCCCAGCGGATTCAGTTTGTCTTCAGCATTTATTTTGCTGAAATAACTCTTTGCATAAGCATGCATCATAAGCACTTGCATTTTACACGAATACATAGCATTTCCATGCAGTGTGGAAGCATTACGGCATTATCAAACATGTGCATTTGGAAACGTAAGCAGGATTGATTACCCGTCCAGCCTCAGGTATTTTCTCTGTCGATAAATAAGATCGTGGTTCACAGAGATGTACATATGTTTAGTTTGCGACATAAGGTACACAGTGATCGTGTTTCCTCCTGTCAAGAGGGTTGTGGCGCAGGGTACGCAATGATCGTGGTCATCGGTATGTTGTGGGGATTTGTGGTAGGGTACGCAGTGATCGTATTCGTCCTGTATGTTTTGTTTGTGGCACAAGACGCGCAGTGATCGTGTTTCCTCCTGTCAAGAGGGTTGTGGCCAGACATGCAGGGATCGTGTTCGTCATGTCATGTTCCCCTAACAGAGTTTGCTTGGTCAGGCACCTTTTTCCCCCAGCTGAGTCTTTCTCAGGATGCTGTGGTGTCAGCATTGGAAGATGGTAATGCAAATTTTTGAGCGGTTACCCATAGTCTCCCCAGCAGGGTGTTATTTCATTGAGTTACTTGGTTAAGTTCCTCGTAGTCCCCAGCAGGGTATTCGCCACTGAGTGGCTTGGTTAAGTTCCCAATTTCCCCAGCGGAGTGCCTTCAGGATACCCATCTCCAGAATAGGTGTTTGACGGCCGTCGTCAGAATTGTCCTCTCAGAGTTGCTTGGCTAAGTTTCTCGTGTCCCCGCAGGTTTGCTCGTTCAGGTACGAACGGAAGGTTGGTAAGTGAAATCAACATTTTCTCACTGTTTAGTGGATGCTCGTTCAGGTACGAACGGAAGGTTGGTAAGTGAAATCAACATTTTCTCGCTGTTTAGTGGATGCTCGTTCAGGTACGAACGGAAGGTTGGTAAGTGAAATCAACATTTTCTCGCTGGTTAGTGTTTGCTCGTTCAGGTACGAACGGAAGGTTGGTAAGTGAAATCAACATTTTCTCGCTGGTTAGTGGATGCTCGTTCAGGTACGAACGGAAGGTTGGTAAGTGAAATCAACATTTTCTCGCTGGTTAGTGTTTGCTCGTTCAGGTACGAACGGAAGGTTGGTAAGTGAAATCAACATTTTCTCGCTGTTTAGTGGATGCTCGTTCAGGTACGAACGTAAGGTTGGTAAGTGAAATCAACATTTTCTCGCTGGTTAGTGTTTGCTCGTTCAGGTACGAACGGAAGGTTGGTAAGTGAAATCAACATTTTCTCGCTGGTTAGTGTTTGCTCGTTCAGGTACGAACAGAAGGTTGGTAAGTGAAATCAACATTTTCTCGCTGGTTAGTGTTTGCTCGTTCAGGTACGAACGGAAGGTTGGTAAGTGAAATCAACATTTTCTCGCTGTTTAGTGGATGCTCGTTCAGGTACGAACGGAAGGTTGGTAAGTGAAACCAACATTTTCTCGCTGTTTAGCATTTGCTCGTTTCTTCGGATGCGAAAGGTTGATAAGAGAGATCAACAATATCTCACTGTTCAGTGTATGCTCACTTCTTCGGAATGGGATGGTCTATGGACAATATCAGATTATTTCATAAACAGGTTGATGGATAGGTGCTTAGTTGTCGCTGTGGCAACGAAAATCAGTTCCCTGGTTAATTCTCCCCAAGCAGTGAGGTGCGCAATTTATTTTTGCGGTTGGCAAATTTCAGGGTTTATTGGTATTCAACCGTCTCGTACCTCGATTATCTGAAGGCCGTTTGCTCTTCATCCAGTCGGGTCCAAGCCGTTTGAATAGGGGCAGCTGTTGCACCCTAAAATTTGACCAACCGGTTCTCCTATCTGGTTCGTGGTTTAATTCGTATTCGCATATCAGATGCATGACATTTGTGCACAGACAGATGATGTCAGAATTGCAGCTTGGTTTTCACCTATAGGACGTCTCAGACCGGTTCGGGTAATCGAAGGTTATTTTGGGAAGTTACGCGCTTCTTGGGTGTTTTCGGCTTACGCAGTGATTTTGGAGTTTCTGGGTGTCCGAGTTTACTGTTTCCTTCGATCTGGTCTCGCGCTCTCCTTTATGTTGGTTATTTGCCTCTGTTTTTTTTTTTTAGGATTTAATAGTCTTTTGTAGATTTTAAACAGATTTTATAGATTTTCTAGAATTTAATTGGATTTCTTTTAATAATTTTTAATAGTTTTAAACCCTTTTTAGAATTTATAAATTGTTTAAATAGATTTTAGAATAGACTTCTTTTTTGATATTAAGTTTTTTAGATATTAGTTTAATAGAATATTTCTTTTATTAGGATTTGTTAAATAGAAATTAGTATAGCTTAATATAGGCTTTATTAGAAATGAAATAGAAATTAATATAGTTTGTTAGTATAGAAATTAATAAGGTTTTCATTAGATAGGATTAATAGGTCTATTAGAGTTTTTTCTACTTTTATTAGTTTAGAAATTAATTGGAATTAATAGAGTTTTTTAGGTTAATTCTCTTTTTTAGATTAAATTAGGATTAGTTGGATTAATTAGACTTTAATCATTTAGTTAGATTTTAATTAGAGTCTACAAAGATTAATTAGATTAGATTTGTTTTCATTTAGATTTAATTACTGTTTTTAATTTTCGTTTAAGTCTTAATTTCAGTTTTAAGTCTTAGTTAGTTTTAATTCAGTATTAGTTAGGTTTAGTTAACTAGTTAATTAGGTGTCTTTGGTCTTAATTGTTCATTAGTTAATCATCATTAATCAGTCTTAATTCATGGGCCGTGTGGCAATTCGTGGAGGCCCAGTCCCAGGTCCACGTGGCCGCCTATAAAAGGCCCCACGCGTCTCATTCTGGAGCTCTCCCCCTCTTGGCACGTTTCATTCACTGACACCTCACCCTGCCCCACTCGCTCTCTCTCCAGCACACGTGTGCTGCATGCAATAGCACCCGGTGCCACTTGTCTTCACCTCATTCTCGCCGGGACACCCTACCGCCGGGCATGCAAACGCCCTAACCTCCCACCGCCGGCAGCCCTAACCATCACCGGACCACCGCCAGACGCCGGAATCTGCAGATTTCATCAGAAACTCATCCAAACCTTTGGATCTTCATCTTCTACCTTCATCTGCTATCCGCCGGAAAACTCAACCAAGTCCACCGGAAAATTCATCCATTGCCGGAAACTTCAAAGAAACTCTAGAATACTCATCACGAACAATCTCCAGATCTTCATCTTGCTCATCAGAAACATCAAAGATTTCCAGAAATCCATCAGGCTTCAAGATCTTCAACGGTTCATCCACCTCCTTGTGAAGATCCTCGTAGAGACTCAAAGTTCTTCAACGATCCCTTCATTATTCTTCAGATCTTTGTTCCAGAAAGTTCAGTGTTCTTCAAGGCTCCAGCAAGATCTTCAACGATCAAGATCTTTCTTCGAAGATCTTCAACGAACAAATCAACGGTCTTCAACTCTTTTCAACACGGTCCAAAGAATTTCATCAGGACTCTCATCAAGATCTTCGCGCAAATCTTCAAGTTGTCTTCAGTAAGCATCAAGAACTCCACGAGTTGTTCGTATTCCACATCCAGGTGCGTTATCCTTCGATCCTTGTTTGCGTTTTTTCTGATTGTTGAAATGTATGGATTCATCTTAGTTTGAACTGAAATCTAGGTTGAATATAGGATTGAGATGAAGTTTGGTTAGATTTAGGTCAGGTTTAGCCGCAGATTTTGTGAGAGATTAAGTAGTTTGAGAGAACTCAGAGAACGGCGCAGCTAGGGTTTTGGCTTGATGAACAGTAGACGAGATTCTGAGGGAGAGTTGGTTTTGTTAGCTGATGTCCAGGTTAGGGTTAGAGTTGGGCCAGGCCCAGTACGTTATTGCTATGAATCATCCCCTGTTGCTCGCTATACCCCCCCTGAGTGTGAAAAGAATTTTGAGGTTTGGTTTGGGCCTTTGTCCCAATTGCTATGCGCACCCCCCACAGTTGGGCCCAGTCTGGAAACAACTGAGGCGTTTTGCAATTCGCCCCCCACTTGTTTTATTTTCTTTTTAATTTTCTTTGTTTTATCCATGTTAGAAAATAATTCATAAAAAATAGTAGGATGATGCAATTAATTCCCTTCTTTTTCTGTAGATTCATAATTCAATTTAAAATTTTATGGTGCAAACATATTGAATTGATCATGCATTTCCATTTTTATTTGCATTTTTGTATTTTAATTGGTATTGAGTAATTGATTTGTGATGAGTCTGCCTTGCTGATTTTATTTCTCTCATTTGGTAATGATTTTTGTTTTAGTTTTTTAGTGTGTTGTACTAGACTAATGCATGCTCCCCATAGATTTTTCATAGATTTTTTAGAAATTGATTGATGTTGTTTTAGGGTTAGAGAGTAGAGACCTCATAACTTGTTGGTTAACCCTTGACCATTCAATGTTAGGGATTGTTTAGTAGCCTTAGAAGCTGACTTAGGCTTTGAGATTTGATCCTGGGATCATAGAGCCATGTAGGTTTCCCCTAGATTTTTGGTAGATTTTTATAAGGTGTTCTGTTATTTTTGGCTTGAGCTTGAGAATAGGAGAAGTCTTGAGGGCTTCTGACTTTGAAGTTCAACTGTGGTTGAACTTCAGAGATAGTTTCTTTTGGTTTGAGGGCCTGTGGTTTCTTCTTGAAGTTGGAGGCTGGATGAAGACTTGATGGAGCTTGCAAGGATGTATGGATTGAATACCTAGTCTAAGAGCTTGCTCTCTTTCTGTGAGGTTTGAGATCCTGAAGTTTGAGGGAAGTTCATGGTACTTTCCTGAGGAAGGCACTATGGATGTCTTTCATTCTTCATTCTCATCTCTTTCTTAAGTATCCAATGATGTTGGAGCCTTCATGTGAGTTTAGTTTCTCCTGAGGAGGGATGTAAACCGATCACAGCTGTTGAGCCACATGGGATATGATTCCTAATTGGAAGCCCCCTAGTATTTTCCTGAGGAAGGCACTATGGGTCTGTTCACTTAGTTCCTATAGTTCATCTAGGATTTCTTAAGTATCCAATGATGTTGGAGCCTTCATGTGAGTTTAGTTTCTCCTGAGGAGGAATGTAAACCATTCACAGTTGTTGAGCCACATGGGATATGATTCCTAAGTAGAAGCCTCCTAGTCCTTTCCTGAGGAAGGCACTATGGGTCTATCTATTTAGCTCCCTTTCTTTGGTGAGCTTGTCTTGGAGCTCGAAGAATGGGATTGATTTCTCCCTTTAGGGTTTTGATTAGGGTTTTGCTTAGGGTTTTGCTTAGGGTTTTGTTTAAGGCTTTGCTTAGAGATTTGATTAAGGTTTAGTGCAGGGCTTTTGTTCAGGGGTTTGATTAGGGGCTTTGTTCAGGGGTTTGATTATGGTTTTGTCTAGGGGTCCTGCTCAGGGGTAGTTCCTTGATTTTGGATAGGGGTTTGCCAGGCTGGTTAGCCTTCTCCTTGTGTTGATTGACTTGTGTGGTGCTGTGCTGCATTAGACTTAGGGGTTCATCTAGATATTTCTGAGATAGGTGCATCTTAGAAATAGGATTTGTGTGCATGAGAAGTTGAGGTGGTCCTCCTTCTGCTTGATTGTTATTGAGTGGCTTTGCTTGCTGGTATTTGGTAGAGATGAGCTCCCTTGCCTCTGTGGTTTGTGTCCTTTGTGCCTTGCTTGTTTGGTTGTTGCATTCATGCATATTTCCAGTATTTCTTTACTTTGCAGTGATTCCTGTTTGCTGTTTAGTTCTGTTGCCATGATCCCTTAGGAGCTCTAACTTCTCTGCTGTGGAGGAGTTACGATAGACATTAGGTTGGTTAACCAGGCATGATAACATTAGGTAGATTCCCCTTTTCAACCATAGTTTTAGGGTGTCTCTTTCCTTTCTCAAAACAACAGAAAAACACGTAATAAAGGATAAAACGAAAGTGAATTCATTTCTTCCGTTAAAAGATTTGAACAAACATCAAAACCTTTTGTCCTCCTGGACTGTGAAAACCCTTGGTTAAGGTGCATTTTCCCATAAAAAACACTTGAACAGCTTGTGTCGTGCGTAGCCCGAACTACGTTTGCTCTGATCTTCCGTGCCGTGTGGAAGTACGTAGGCACAGGACGCGACGTCCTGGCGAGCAACCCTTCCCCCCGTCTAGACGTAGGTAGTCGAACTACGTTGACTCTGACTTTCCCATTGCATGAGGGAGTACGTAGGCCCGGAACAGCGTATGTTCTGTCGAGTCCTGTCCTTTTCTTTTCAGACTGACTACTAGCGTAGATAGATAAACATACCCTTTTCCTTATAAACACCAAGCGTGGATCCCGTCGAGTACGACGGACGTGAGGGGTGCTAATACCTTCCCCTTGCGTAACCGACTCCCGAACCCAGGTTTTGGTTGCGATGACCATACTTTTCCCGTTTTTTGCGAGGTTTACTTCGAGCGTTTCCGTTCCCTCCGTTGGGATAAATAATGCACGGTGGCGACTCTTCTGTCATGCCGGCGCCGATTTTCGCAGTAGCGACAGGAGGCTTCAGCCCCTGCACTATCGTCTTTCACCATAATCTGAGCTTCTAGCTCGGCTACTCGCTGCTTCATCTTTTCTTCTCGCTCTTTGTACTTGGCTATGGTGCTGCTCCAAACCCTCTCGTACTGGGTAAGCTTCCGGTACACTCTGTCTAGATCCTGTTTCTTGGTTGTCAACACGCCATGTACTGACTTCAGGTCCAATCCCAGATGTTCCCTAGCATCAGTCTCTCTGGTCAGGTCGGAGCCTAGACGGTTGATTATCTCGGTCTGCTTCTTGCAGGTATAAACAGCTTCGCTTTTCTCTTTCCGAAGTTGAGCGATCTCTTTCTCCAACTCTTCGTTGGCTTTTTGTAGCTCTTCCTTCTCTCGGAGTACCTGGTTAAATTTCTGAATATCAACGGTAGTAGGATCTTTGTACACGGGAGCATACAATGGTTCCACGGCAGGAAACGACATTAGGAACTTGGCAGCCCTTTCTCGAACCCAAGTCACGTATGGATCAAAGGCCTTGTTGTTGCTCTTTCTCAGCAAGACTTTCCCCTTCCGGTGAATATTGCTCCAAGCATTCTGCACCTTGATCAAAGCGTCACCTTCAAGCAACCCCGTGAGATACAGAGATTCCCGTATCTCTTCCTCTTCAGGAGGACCTCGTAGTGCATACCTGAATTGTCGTACCAGCAGAGATGGATTGTAGTTGATACATCCATTCCTTCCGATCAGGGGGACGTTCGGAAAGCCACAACAGCTATGTACAATATCTTTGCCCAGCAGATCTTTATCAAACCAGATGATATCGTCAGCAGTCAAACCCATCAAGCGTGCAGACCAAGGTGAAGACTCAGCAGCATCAATGAATGTATAGGAGCAAAACACGCCACGTTCTTCCCCTTTCTGTTTTCGTTCTTGCTGTGAACTGAATGATAGACGTCTCCGAGGATAGTGGGCACTGGATTCCCGGAGGCAAATATGTGGCAAGCATCCATGCTTATGAAGTCCGAATGACTTGGGAATAGCACGATCCCATAGATACAGAGGGCTAAGAAGGCATTGAACACATCCTAGCGACCCTTCTCTGCAAACTTTCGGGCTTTTTCCATCAGGAACTGCAAAGGGAAACCATGAACTCCGATCTTTCTAGATACCATCCCTTCCAATTCAGACTCATCTACATGAAGAGCATCAGTCAGCTTACTCCGTTTGGGCTCACCCTCAACACGGTATTAGGGCATTTGATTCATCAAAGGCACCCCTAATAGGTCAGAGTACTCTTCCAAGGTCGGAGCTAGGACATAGTTGTTGCACCCCAAAATTTGCTCAACCTTTTCTTGCCTGATTTATGTTTTATTGCATTTCATTTGCATAGTTACATCATGTACATAGTTCAATCATTGGCATATCATAGCATAGCATGCCTCCAACAAGGGATCAAGGGTGTCTATCAAGAGAAGAGCCTAGCAAGAGGTGTTATCCAAGATGAGAAATCATCCAAGCCATCAGGAAGTGATTGGAAATCTTGAGAAGTTTGAGTGCCTACATGTGGGTTTTGCTCCTATCCTGAGGAATATTAAGAATCATCAGTGGGATGAGAAATATGGGATGTGAATGTGAGGTGTTTATGGATCTCATGGGATATCTAGAGGGCCTTATTGAAGCTGAGGCAAGTCATTGATTCAAGTATGAGAGCCACATTTGAAGTGCAGTCAACTAGGGTTTCATCTGGGTCAACCCTAATTCAATTGAGTAGTTGGAGAGCATCAAAAGCCTACCTTGAGGTCATGAGGTTCATGGATTGGTATGTTGATACATGTGTGGTGTTGTGCCAAGATTAAGCAAAGAAAGATCAAGAATGTGGGAAGTTGCTAAATTAGGGTTTCAGTGTAAAATCCCCTATTTAGTGCCCAACTTCAAAGCCACATAAGTCAAAATAAAAGTTTCAAATGGATCTTTGGCCAACATGAAACTTGTAGAGCTTCTCAATACCTTTAATTTTAGTACTAGAAGTCTTCAAGAAGATTTTTAGAACTCAAGTTATGGTCTTTGCAAATTACAGGTCACCAGAGGACACTGAAATTTATCTGTGAAAGTCACTTGACTTCCAAGCAACTTTTTCCCTTCAAGGAGTTTTCAAATGGATTCTTGGCCAACATGAGAGTTTAGATCTTGATCTTAGCTTTCCATAGAGTACTAGAAGTCCTCAAGGGGATGTATAGAACTCAAGTTATGATCTTGGCAATCCAGGGGTATTTTGGCCATTTGTGATTATAGGTCATTTTCAAGCATGTGTCAAAATCTCCATCTTCCACTCCTCAAATGAAAAATTGTTCAACATGAAATGTGCTTAGAATGATGTTTTTAGGTCAAAAGTGAATTCATGTTGGATTGAATGAGCTCATATCAAAAGTCATTCAAAATGGCCTAAAATAAGGAAGGATTTTAAATGAATCAAAGAGGCAAATTGTGGTTTTTGAGTTATAGGTCCTACACATGGCAAATGAATACATTTTTTGACTGGAAATCATATTCTAAAGACATTGGAAATGTTACTTTTTTGAATTGAGGCTTGGTTTCATGACTTGCTTTGTAAATTTGTTACTTCCAAAACAAGTCACATATCCAAATCAACCACCAATGCAATTCAGGTCTCCATTTTGGTCTAAACACCTTCACTAAGCCACAAGGAGTTGGTTAGAACCTTCTGGAACAAGCTGGGAGTAAGATTTCATAACTGTCATGTTGAGATTTCAAAGGAAAAATTAGAATTGTGGATTCATGGAATTGGGCTTCAAACTGGGCTCAGAAGCCCATGGAGAGTTTCTATATATTGAGGGGAGTGATTGCAGATTGATTTTGGTGGTGATTTCGTGCTAGAAGCTGAGATAGCAAGTGGGTTTTCAAGACCTCCAAGTCAGAATCGGTTTTGGAGTTGCAAGCCTATTCAAGCCAAATTAAAGGTTGAAAAAGCTTCATTGTGCATCACTGATCGTGTCTGAAGAGTCTTGGAGCTTGAATTAAGCATTTGATCCCTCTGTTGATCCAATTTTTCCAGGTGTGTAAACCTTCAATTTCCTCATGATCTAGGAAGAATTGAGCAGAATCTTGCATGTGGTTAGGATCTAGGTTGATCATAGATCGTTTATGGATAAGAATTTTAGTGTTTAGAGACAATTAAGTGTGATGCACCATTTCTGTTTGAAGACGGTTATGCATAATCTTGAGGTTTTGACTTGAATTAGATAGTTATTAATGATCAGTGCAACAACAGGAAGAGATCTGTGGCTTTGGTTTTTGAGTTGGTGTTGATCAAATTCTTGGTGCCATTTCTGTTTGCTTTCGAATTGGGGAATGTAGTGAGATTTAGGGGATGTGGATTGGAGATTTGGAATCCTTGTAAAATTCTGGTCAAGATCAATATTTCGTTTGTGTTTTCTGATCACCTGCAACCACCATCTCACCGGAGAAAATGGTGGTTTCCACCATGGACCACCGCCTGGAAATGTCTCAGGTCGCCTGAGCTTTTGGAGAAGATGAAGGCTGAGGCGTTGGATCAGTCTCCAAGATGGACTTAATACACAGATCGTATGGTTATGATTTGAATTCATCTTTGCCTCCAAATTCATGAAACGCATCGTTTCATTAAACGATGTGGAAAGCCCAGTCAGCTGCCATCTGGTCCTCACGTGGACACGCTCTGAAGCTTTGGATTCGTTTACCAGTCAATTGATCTAGTGGCTCTCATTTAATTCATCATTTTAATTTCTTTATTTCATTTTTGATTTATTTTTAATCCATTTTGATTCTAAAATTCATAATAAATAGAAAAATAAACATTTTTAAGCTAGATTTTTTTCCCTAACTCCTTAAAAAATGTAGAATTTAATAGGATTAAAAAATGACTAATTCATGCATTTTAGAATTTAATTGTATTTTTTTGCATTTTTATTGCTTTTATTTTTAATATGGTTGATACATCATTTTGCTGATTTTATTATGGATGATTGGTGATGAATTTTGAGTTGATTCCTTTTGGTCTAGTTAGCTTAGATATGCCTGTACCCATAGTAATTTTCTCATATTTTTGTGAGATAAGTTTAGGCTAGTTTGAGCATTGAGCATTAGGTGGGTTAGAATTAGGGTTTTAAGATGATACCTTTAGGTTTAGGGCATAGTTTTAGGTCCAAATGAATGGTTAATCCCCTGGTTTTTGTATGAGAGATTATTAAGAGGTTTAGGAACCCTTAGTAATTTTTGTAGGATTTTACAATCACTTTTGGTATTTTAAGTAGAATTAGTTTTAAGACTAACTTCTAGGTGTTTCTGATGAACTAATTTGGCTAGTTTAACTCGATAGTTCCCCTTAGACTAGGGTGGTGGTGCTTTTGAGATTGGGTAATCATGAAGACCAATTGAAGATGCTTTGGAGAGCTTGAAGGATCTTGGATGTGAAGATTCTCTCATCTTGTGGATGCTTGTCAGGAGCTTAGAAGAATTAGGGTTTTAGGAAGAGCACTAGACTAGTTTTGTTTCTTTCTTCAAACATGGAGCATATCGTTCATCTCCATTCAATCCAATGACATAAAGTCCTTTTAAAGAAGTCACATCTCTCCTTAGGAGGGATGAATGGCATGCTTTAAGAGTAGAACTTTGAGGATGTCAGTCTCTCATAATGTTAAGTTCTCAGTGACTTCCCTTGGTTGTCATTGAGCTTCTTAACATTCCAACTTGATCTTGTTGAATGATTCTCCCTTTGAGGTGCTTGTTGAAGCTTGGTCAAGGAAAAGATGAGGTTGCTTGTTGAAGCTAGGGTTTTGCTTCTTGTTGAAGTTGAAGTCAGGAGCTTGTTGAAGCTGGTGACTGGTTGGGGTTTGAGCTTGCTTAAGCTGGGAGCTTGTTGAAGCCTGGTGCTTGTTGGAGATTGAAAGTTTATTGAAGTTTGAAGATGGGAGTTATTCATGAAGATGAAGGTTGTTGCTGTCAACATTTTGCTGGTTAATCATCTGTTGCTGTCAGAGCTGCTATTTGTTGTAGGAGTTTGGTGCTGCTGCTTGGGCTGCCTCCTCTGCTTTGGGGTTTTGTTTTCTGTTTTGTTTGTTGGCTTGTGTAGCTTGCCCCCTAGGTTTGAGGTGAATGTTGATTCACTTTTCCTGTTGTTTTCCCAGGTTCGAGGTTGAGTGGGACTCCCTTGCCTCTCTTGTATTGCTGCATTGCTTGCTTTTCTGTTTATCCCCTAGGATCTCTGATTTCCTCTGTGCAGGAGGGAATTATGACAGACATTAGGTTCTTATCCATGCATGAAAACATTAGGTTAGTTTTATTCCCCTTTCAACCCTAGGCTTTTTAGAGCTTCTTCCTCTTCTTATCTCAAAACAATTCAAAAATACAGTAATAAGGTTAATCGACGTCGTACGTTACGAGCCTTAAGATATTTGAGAAAAGGTTGTTGGAGGGTCACTCTTCAGTAATCTGATTGCTTATTATGGTACCCTTAGGGTGACATGCGACGTAGTCACTCTCTAATCATAGTCTCTAGTGCGTCAGAGATTGCAAACAAACTAAAAAACACTTCTTTCGTAAAAGATTCAAAACAAACATCAAAGTGTCATTTTTGTCCGCTTGGACTCTTAATCAAGGAAAACCCTTTTTGAAGGTAATCAAAACAGTCAGACAAGCTTGTGTCTTCCGTCGCCCGAACTACGTTTGCTATGATCTTTCATGCTGTATGAAAGTACGTAGGCATAGGATGTCGTATCCTAGCGAGCAACCTCCCTCTCATTGCCCGTAGGTAGGCGAACTACGTTGACTCTGATTTCTCGTTCCAGACGGGAATACGTAGGCATAAAGTGCGATACTTTGCCGAGTCATTTTCTTTTCTTTTTAACCTAGACCTGTAGAGTAGATAGAGTAACATACCCTTAGATAGAAAACAAGTGTGGATCCCGTCGAGTACGACGAACGTGAGGGGTGCTAATACCTTCCCCTTGCGTAACCGACTCCCGAATCCAGGATTTGGTTGCGACGACCATTCCTTTCCCTCTTTGTGTTAGGTTTACTCTGAGCGTTTCCTTTCCATTTTGTGGGATAAATAACGCACGGTGGCGACTCTTCTGTCATAGCCGGCGCCGATTTTCGCAGTAGCCACAATTGACGACTCTGCTGGGGATCTATCGGTTCCCTATGCGAGTTGATCTTAGCGCTTGTTTTCCCGTCTGGGGTTTTGTAGGTATTTACTTTTTTGTATTTACTTTCAGCATTATATTATTGTTGTTGTGCTGGGTAGAGGGTTAGATTGAGAGATAAGTCGGACCTGGGCTTGAGTTTGCACATAGACTTAGAAGTAGAGAGTAGTGGTTAGCCTGCTTGCTTAGCTCGCACCAGCTAGCCGCGAAATCTGCGCTCGGACGAGATTCTCTTTGATGCTTCTTGCCTGGCCCTTAGGGCTCGGCAAGTTGTCTGACCCGAGGATTGTCGACTCTAGGGACCTATCATTTGGGATTCAACTAAGTGAGGCCGCTTCAAGGGATGATGATGCCACACCTTCTGGGTATCGTATCATCGCTCTTGAAAGTCTGTGACGTTGAACCCGCATAGGATGCCGTACCTCGTCTGCGAGTTAAGTACATACCTGTGAGGGGTAGGTAGGTCTGTTTGCAGGAAACCTTTGACCTCAGAGTACCTGGTTTATCTCTGTCAGTGAGATGTGGTTACAGGGTTTATTTGAGTGGTTGGCTTGGTTTGAGATGAAGATTTGATGGTTCTCAGGCTTCAGTACAAAGCAGCACAGTTCATCAGCTTTGCCCTTGATCTCCTGTTTGCATATGCATGCACATTTTCTTGTTTGCATTTCATTAACGTGTATTTATGTTGCAGGTGCGATCATTCCCCACTGATTCTAGTGTATCTTCTAGCCAGACATGGAGTCCATGAAGAGGACAGTTGCTTACCGGTTGCATTCGCCAGATATCAGTGCCTTGCTGGGATTAGTTGCTCTAGTAGATGAGAGAGTGAGGGCTGAGTTCAGAGTATCTTATGGGAGATTGCTTAGTTTGTTGTACAGGCCTTCAGCATTTGAGACGACTGGGGTGTATACTTTGATGCAGTTTTATGAGCCTCAGCTGAGATGCTTCCTGTTCCCCGACTATATTCTGGCACCCACTTTGGAGGAGTATTCTGCTATGTTGGGAGTTCCTGTGTTAGACCAGATGCCCTTTATGCATGTTGATGTTGAGCCTGAGTTGGCTACACTTGCTGAGATTGTCAGTTTAGACGCTTCTGAGTTTCCTGGAGGATTGGTTAAGCTGAACGGAGCCTATGGTTTTCGCCTGTCTGTCCTGGTTGAGAAGGCTACACAGTGTGCGAAGAGTGGATGTTGGGTTGCCTTCAGTGCCATTCTAGCTGTCTGCATCTATGGGACTGTCTTGTTTCCTAATGTGCCAGATTTTGTTGACTCAGATGCCTTCTTGATTCTTGCCTCGAAGAATCCAGTTCCTACTCTCTTGGGCGACGTTTATCATTCTATTCACTACAAGAATGAGAAACGTCGTTGCAAGAATGTTTCCTGCTGTCTTCCTCTTTTGTACAGGTGGTTCTAGGGACATCTTCCGAAGACAGGGCCTTTTGTTGATGTTGTTGATACTTTGTATTGGTCTTCCCGGTTGATGGGGCTATCTGCAGAGAACATCATTTGGTTTGACCGAAACATGCTTGGCACTGATATTATATATAGTTGTAGTGGCTTTCCGAATGTCCCTTTGATTGGACGGAAAGGCTATATCAACTATAATCCGTCTCTGCTGGTGAGACAGTTTAGTTATGCCTTGAGAGATGCTCCTATTGAGGTTGAGATACAGGAATCTCTGTATCTCACGGGCTCATTAGACGAGGCTGTTTTGAGCAGGTTAAGACATGCATGGGCTAACATCCATAGGAGAGGGAAAGCTTTGCTTGGTAAGAGCAACAACAAAGCTTATGATCCTTATTTGGCTTGGATCTACGAGAGAGCTAGGATTTCCCTGATGCCATATCCTGCTGTGAAACCTCTGTATCTTCCAGTGATTGAGGTACCTACTTCGGAAGAGATTGAGAAGTATAATAAATTGTTGGCTGAAAATGAAGAATTGAAGAAAGCCAATGATGAGTTAGAGAAAGAAATCTTCCAGTTGCGTCATGAGAAGAATGAAGCTACCTTCACAGTGAAGGAACAGATTGAGTTGATTAATAGGTTGGGTTCAGATTTGACTGAGGAGACCGGCAAGAGGGAAAAGGTGGGAGCAGCCTTGAACGGTGTTAGCAAGGTGCTTGCTTCCAAGAAGGAACTCTTAAACAAAGCTTATTCCCGACTCGGCAAGTGGGAAGCATTATGGAATACCACGCTTACCAAGCAGAAGGAGCGTGAAGATGAGATGAAGCTGCAGATTGCCACGCTAGAGGCGCAGATTAGAGCCCAGGATGCAAAGATTGCTGAAGATACATCACTTAGGAGCACTGTTGAGCTTAGAGTGAGTGACCTCGACGAGAAGCCGAGAGGTTGTGAATTGAAGGTCGAATCTAAGAGATGCAGACTCGACGAGTGTTTTGGCGAAGGAACCTGCAAGGACGACACCAAAAAGCTGAGATCCACTGCTGAGCGACATGCATTATTGATACAAGAGCTAATCTCCAGACTAGGTCGTTCGGAGACGTTGAGGATATTGGAAGATGTCAGAGCGCGCCATTTGGCCTGAGTTATCTTTTCCTTGCTTTTGTTATCTGTACTTGTATTTTGACCATCGCCAGGCTTGTTGGTCGAGGTCTCTTTAGTTGTATTCAGTTGTACTCTTGTACTCTGCCTCTTGGCATTTGTTTATGTATGAGGGTTTTCTGATTCCTTGCTTGCTTGATGGGGACTCCATTATCGTGATGGCCTTCTCTCTGAAACTAGAATCGGGGGGAAATATAACTTGTAGCATATTTATACATTTGCATCTGCATCCTCATATTGCATGACCGGTATTTTTGAATCTGTATCTTATTTCCTGCATCTCATAGGTTTTTCAGGATTGACGACCCAAGAGTCCACCACTATTCAACCAGAAACAACTGCAAGAAGATAATGGATCAAGTTCAGGTCGAGATGCAGGAAATCCGTGAGAAGTTGACTCTATTCATGTAGGCTATGGAGGGCATGGCCAAGGGCCAGGAGAACCTTCAGACCTTGGTGCAGCCGCTGCTGACGCGGGCAAACGGAAATGGCAACACTGACCACATTTTTGTTGAAACTCCTCGCCGGGAGGATGAGATACCGGCAGTTGTTACTCCACCTGTTGTGACTGTCAACGGAAACACTGGTACTGGTGCAGGTGTTGGCGCTGGTAATGGCAATGCTGGAAATGGTGGTGATGGGCATGTTGTTAACAACAAAGGCAACACTCTGGATGCCGATCAAGGATTCGTTGACAATGTTGGCTTTGGAAACAATGGGTATGGCAATGTCAATCAGGACAGGAACTTCGGGTTCAACAATCAAGGCTTCGGTAATGACAGTTACGGCAACAATCAGGGGTATGGTTACGGTAATGGTGGATTCGGTAATGTGAACGACGCTGGAGCATTTCCCTTCAACAATGGTTTTGGACATGCTAGGATCAATCAAGGGTTCGGCAACCGAGGACAGGGTCCTGTGTTCAATTAGCCAGGATTTGGCGGTAACGCGGGTTACGATGGGTATGGCAATGACTGGAAGGTGGATCAACAGGATGACGCTTTTTCAGGAAGAGGTATGGGACCTGAAAGCCCTATTGACCCTGTTCAGAGGATCAGAATGCTAGAAGAGCAGATGAAAGGGGTGGTTGATCAGAACTCCGCTGGGTTAGATATGACTACTATGGGGTTGGTACCAGGGCTGAGGGTGCCATTAAAATTCAAGGCTCCTGCATTTGACAAATACAAAGGGGATACCTGCCCAAAGGTCCATGTACGCTCGTATTATAGAAGGATGTCTGCGTATTCCAATGACGAAAGGATGCTCATGCATTTCTTTCAAGACAACTTATCGGGACCATCATTGCAGTGGTACATGGGACTGGATCCCACCCATATTAGAAGCTGAAAGCAGTTGGCTGATGCTTTCGTTATGCATTACAAATATAACAGCGATTTGGCGCCAAACAGAGTTCAGTTGCAGAATCTGTCGCAGAAAAGCGGTGAAAGTTTCAAAGAGTATGCGCAACGGTGGCGCGATATGGCAGCTCGGGTGCACCCTCCTTTGGTTGAAAGGGAGATGAATGACATGTTTGTGGGGACATTTACAGGAATGTACTATGACAAGTTACTCAATGTTTCGATGGGTAGCTTCTCCGATATGATCCTTATGGGAGAAAGGATCGAGAATGGAATTAAAATTGGGAAGATTCAGGCAGGTGAATCTACTTCAGCTGGGGGCGCGAGAAAAGCGTTCGGCGGAAGACGACAAGGTGATGCAAGCGCTGTATTTGGTGGCAGAGGCTGGGGCAGAGGTAGAAATCAGTACAGTCAACCTCAACAAATAGCCAGCGTTACTATTCCGATTCCTCAACAACAACAACAGCAGCAACAACAACCACAACAACAGCAAAGGCAGAATCAGGGCCATAGAAGGTTTCAGAATGCAAAGCCGAAGAGGGTATTTGATAAGCCTCCGTCGACATATGCAGAGCTTCTTCAGACATTGTTGGGGTTGGATTTGGTTGAGAAAATAACTTTGGAACCGCCTACAGGACCGGTACTCCCTTATGGGTACGACGCTAGTAAGTACTGGGAATTCCATTTCGGGGCGCCCGGACATGATGTAGAATCTTGTCATGCTTTCAAGCATAAAGTTCAAGACTTGTTGGACAGTAAAGCCATCAACTTTGGCCAGGTGGGGCCCAGTATTGTACAACAGCTTATGCCTAATCATGGGGCAAATGCTATCTTGACAGAAGAAAATTTGAACTTGGTGATGGATGTTAACGAACTGAAGACACCATTGAGGGAGGTGAAAAGCAGGTTGTTCAGAGGGGGAGTATTCCCGGGTCGTGATGAATACTGTTTAGAGTGTTGGACCCAGCCTGAGGGTTGTACTGATTTGAAGCGGGGCATTCAGGCCATGATCGACGACGGGACCTTGCAATTTGATCGAACTGCGGTTGAGAAGCCTGTGGAGGCATTATGTGATAAGCAGAATGATATTGCAACAGTAACGATCCCGAGAAAGACTATAACGATAACGGCGCCCGCCAAGCGGCCAACTATTACGATTACCAAAGCTGGGCCTGTTCCCTTTGAGAGTACGAAAGTTGTCCCGTGGACATATGGATTAGAAGCGTATTGCAACGGGGAAAAGATTGTGGTGAATAGCCAGCCATCTGGGACTGTTGATAATGTTGTTGGTATGGGGGTGTCGCTACTGCGAAAATCGGCGCCGGCTGACAGAAGAGTCGCCACCGTGCGTTATTTATCCCACGGGAGGGAAAGGAAACGCTCAGAGAAAACCTCGCACAACACGGGAAAGGTATGGTCGTCGCAACCAAAACCTGGATTCGGGAGTCGGTTACGCAAGGGGAAGGTATTAGCACCCCTCACGTCCGTCGTACTCGACGGGATCCACGCTTGTTTTCGGGTATGGATTGTTATTCTATCTAAACTATAGGTCAAGGGTTAAAAAGAAAATAAAATGAAAGTAAAAATGACTCGGCAAAGTATCACACTTTATGCCTACGTATTCCCGTCTGGAACGATAAATCAGAGTCAACGTAGTTCGCCTACCTACGGGAAAGGAGGGGAAGGTTGCTCGCTAGGATATCGCATCCTATGCCTACGTACTTTCACACAGCATGAAAGATCAGAGCAAACGTAGTTCGGGCCACGTACGACACAAGTCTGTCTTGGTTGATTTTATTCCTTCTGAAAAAGGTTTTCTTGATTAGCAGTCCCGACGGACAAAAATGATGTTTCTTTTACGGAAGAAGTGTCTTTTATTGAGTTTGAAATCTTTATATGTTTTTCTGTTTGTTTTGAGGAAGAAAGAGACAGAACTCTAACCTACGGTTGCGAAGGGAATCAAACTATCCTAATGTTATCATGCATGGGTTAAGACCTAGTGTCTATCATGCTCCTCTCTTGCACAGAGAGAAACAGAGATCCTACGGGATAGGCAGAAACAGAAACAATAACAGACATAATAAAGCGGTAAAATGCATGGATGCAACAGTACAAGCGAGGCAAGGGAGTCCCACTCAACCTCGAACCTAGAAAACAATAGGCAAAAGTGAACAGACTTCACTTTCAACCCAGCAGGGTAAACAGCAAACAATACAGTCAGGAAAACCAATCAATACATCGAGAAATGAAATACAGCAAAAATAAACAGCCACAGCAGCTCTGCATCAACACCTAGCTCCCAGTAATCTCCAATCATTTATGGGTTTCAACAAGCATCAATCTCCATCTTCATGGCCTTCAGGAAAGGGCTTTAATCATCTGTTCCTATAAACAATGGCTTTTCTTCAAGTCTCCAATCATCAGTCAACAAGAGGAGAGGAATGTTAAACAGTAAATTGCCCACCAAAGGTGGCTCATAAACTGTTAACATTGTGCAGACAGGTTTCTCTCAAAAGTTCTATCTTTCAAATATATTCACTGATCCTTCCAAAGGAAGGAGGTGGATATTTGAAAGAGACTTTGAATCATAGAGAAAGGATAGAGGCAAACAAATCCATCTATGTTTGAGAAGCAAGCTTTCTAATCTAGAGCTCTGCCTAGCTCCTAAACCCTAGTCTCCTCAGCAGCTGCTAGCAAGAACCTCCTCTCCAACTCTGGCAGTTGATCTTCAATCTCTGGATCTCCAATGGTCTTCATCTCCCCAAGTCTTCAGCTCTCCCAAATCCCCAGACAATCCCCATACCCAAGCAAGCAAGCAATAATCCCCAGAGGGCACACCACACCAGTCAATCAGATACAACAACATATTAATAGCAGTAGGGGAATCTTGACTTTTTCTAAGGGGATCTAATAACTACCCATAGCCCTTATAGTCCCATAGCTAAACTAATCAAACCCTAAGTCCTAAGGGAAAGAATCAAATCTCCTAAGTCATCACCTAAAACCCTAATTTTATTCATATTATTCACACCTACACTAAGCACCTAAATTTAATTCTAAAAAATGGGAACTAAATTGAATCTACAAGTTCAATGTCCAACCTAAACAACCTAAAAAGAATGGATGAAAAATATTGAAGCAAATAATAGAACAAAAATTAACAAAATTGTGTATGAAATGAAACCATTTAAAATGTTATTTATTTAGAAAATATGGGAAAAATATCAAATAAAAATAAAATGCCATTTTTATTTTTCTATAATTTTCTTGACATCCTAAAGAAAAATATGCAAAAAGAATGAATTAAAAATGATGATTTTTCTATTTATTATGAATTTTTAAAAAGAATTAAAAATGAAAAGAAAATAATAAAGAAAATAAAAAGAAAAAGCCAGAGGGGGTGAGAATAGCAAGATACCCTAGTTCAGCGCGTTGGGCTTACTAAATGGGGGGTGCGAATAGAGGTCTGAGCCCAATCCCCCCCATAAGTGAAACGGTGCGTTTTACTTTTTAAAATTTCCCACCAGAATGAAGTTTTAATCGTGGCCATTGGATACTTCCCCAGGTCAAAGGTCCAACCTCAATCGCATGGCCACCAACCCTTCTTCAACCTCCAGCATTCTAGGGTTTCAGAACCCCTTCCCATGCACGATGATTCCACCCTTTCATGCTCTCTCCACACGCCATGAAAATGCACGATGTAAAAGACAAAACTCCTCCATTTCTTTCCCTCTACAAGTCTGTGGTCATAGCTTCCATTAAAAATCACACAATCAGCCAATTCGAAGAAGGTAACAGATGGGAACCACCATTAATGCCTGAGATGAAACCTCTCCAATTCTTCACCAAACTCATCCTAAGCTAATCTACACTTCCTCATGATCATAACATGCTATTTTACTAACATTTTCGTGCCTTAATCCAAGAGTTAAGAGCCTCAACAGAATTAATACCTCATCTTCAAACTTCATGAAACTTCTCTAAAATCACCATAACCAGTCATCTACCTATGCTTAACCGTTATATGCTATCAACACCATAAGATTCTACCTAAATTAAGCAATTCGAACAGAATACAAACCTGGTGTAATTCCTTGATACAGGTGCTGAGATCCTCAAATCAACTGCTTGTGATGAAGGGAATGTGATCAGTAGGCTTGGTGATTCCTTCTGTATGCAACAAGTGTAGTTCTAAAGCCTTGAATCACTCAATTCCAAAGTTCATGCCTCTTGGATGATAATGGTGAATGGTTCAATTCCTTCCTCAATTTGACAAAAGAAAGTATGGATTCTCCTCCTTGTGAGATGATAATGAAGATTGAATCAAGAATGTTGAAGTTTGGTGAGAAATTGATAGAGTTTGAGAGGCTTATGCAAGAATGAGAAAATGGATGAAAATGGAGATTTTGGACAAATGGGAACACCAACCCTTGCATGAATCAGCTTGCATGAATATATAGGTTGCATTAGAACCTCCTAGAAGCTTGGAGAAGTTTTCCTTACACTTTTCCTTTTCAATTTGGATTATGTTACTTTCAATTCAAGCAACCATGGATAACTCACAAATTATGACCTAAACTCAAAATTCCACTTTAGCCAATGTCTTTAAAATGCTTTTTCCATTCAAAATGACCTATAATTTTGCATCATTTGGCCAAGATATGAAAAATCTCATTTTTTAAGCCATTTTTCTTCATTAAATTCACCAATTTTGAAACCTTATGCTATGGACATTTCCAATCTCTCATGGTCACTTTTCTAGACTCAAAATGTCATTTGGAGCAAGTTTGATGTTGTAAGTTTTTTCATTTGAGGCCTCCTTGTATGAGTTTTGGACATAGGTTAAAATGACCTGTAATTCACAAATGACCAAAATACCCTTTGCTTGCCAAGACCATAAGTTGAGTTACACACATCACATGAAGGCATACTATACCATTCTAGAAAGCTAAGACAATGAGGAACAATCCTTATGTTGACCAGAAATTCATTTGAAATCTCCTTGAGGGGTAAAAGTTGCTTGGAAGTCAAGTCACTTTCACAGACAAAATTTCAGATACCTCAGATGACCTGTAACTTGCAAGGACCATAACTTGAGTTCTATAAATCTCCTTGATGTCTTCCACCACTCAAATTAAAGGTCTTGAGATCCTATACAAGTTTCATGTTGGCCAAGGATCCATTTGAAGCTTGCATTTTGACTTATCTTGCTTGGAAATCTGACCTAAACTAGGGGATTTTACATAGAAACCCTAATTTAGAAACTCCTCTTCTCCTTGATTTCTCTTGATTTCTTCTTGGCATAACAACATATCCTTATTTTCCATGTCAAATGATGAACCCCACATCTCTCCAATAGCCCTTAATGCCTTTGAATCAATCAATTGACCTAGGGTTGACCTAGGGTTGACCCAGATGAAACCCTAGTTGACTGTTTTCAACTGCAACTCTTGTGACTTCACCAATGACTTGTATCCTTCTCCAAATGACTTTCTAAGTCCTCCAAGATGTCTAGATACTCTCCATACTCTCAATTCACAGCTCATAATTCCCTTGTTGATCCTCAGACACCCTCAGCTAGGAGATAGATGAACTGCTTGATCCACTGACCTCCCTGCTTTCAAATTCTTTTCTGATGACTTGAATGAGATTGAATTAGGATAATAACCTCTTGATAGGCCTCTAGAGATGAGAATAATGATTGGTCCCCTGTTGAATGACTTGTTATGCTTATGCTATGCAGATGATTAGTCTATGTACATGACTCTATATGCAAATGCTAATGATATTGAAACATAAACCAAGTGAATAAGGTTGGGCAAATTTTAGGGTGCAACAGCTGCCCCTATTCAAGCGACTTGGACCCGATTGGGTGAAGGGCTCGGAGCCTTCAGACATTCGCGGTACAAGACGGTTGAATACTAGTGAAACCAGAAATTTGCCAACCGCGGAAATAAACTGCGCTCCTGCTTGGGGAACGACATTCATCAGCTAAATCTGACTGTTACGGTAACCCACTGATCTCATAATGACCACGCTGGGGATAACAGATTGCTTGCTTGTCCACATTAGGACTCTGTCTGTCATTAATACGAAGAAATCTCAACTAGAACCTGCCCACGTTAGGACTCCACTTGCTGTTAACCCAGAAAAATCTCGGCAACTCCGCTGGGGGATATTCCAATAAATCGTCCCCGTTAGGAATAAACTCTTCCACGTTAGGAATAACACCATCCACGTAAGGAATCATCTCTTCTGCATCTGTCCACGTCAGGACTAAACTTTCCATCTTCCCACGTCAGGATGCAATCTTCTTTTTCCACGTAAGGAGAACCGTATCAATCTGTCCATGTAAGGACTCTAGTACAACTCGATATGTCTGCGTCAGGACTCCAATCTTTCCGCGTAAGGAATACAACTTTGGTTCTGAACCTGTCCACGTTAGGACTCACCTTTTTCCATGTAAGGAGTACATCATTCTTCCACGTCAGGAATCAACTTTTCTTGAATCCGTCCACATAAGGACCTCAATCTCTCCACGTAAGGAAACCAACTCTTTCCGATTTGTCCGCGTCATGACTACATTTTTCCACGTAAGGAATGCCATCTTAATCTGTCCACGTAAGGACTCCGCTCTCTCCACGTAAGGAATCCTCTTCGTGTGTGTCCACGTCAGGACTCAATCTTTTCCACGTAAGGAATCTCATCTTTCCACGTTAGGAATAAACTCGCCTTTCCACGTAAGGAACTGAAACCTCTTTTCCCACGTAAGGAATAAACTCGTCCACGTCAGGACCCATCTTTCGTCTTGATTTGTCCACGTCCGGACCCATGCTTCGCCAACCCGAAGAAAGATAACTGCTGAGAGTAAATGGTCCACGTCAGGACACCAACACAAAGAGTAATCAGTTTTGTCAACGTCATGACTTCACATTCCACCAATTCCGAGAATCCGAATCTGTCCACGTTAGGGCTAACACATCTCATCAACCCGGGGAAATAAATCTGTCCATGTTAGGACGCCCACTTCTGAAGGAATCTCGTCAATATAGGAATAAATTGTCCACGTCAGGACTTAGTTCTCCATTGATCCCAACCCACAACCTTCTTTAGCACTGATGTGACAACGACTTTGAGGCGGACTCTACTGGGGATATCTGGAAACCAAACTACCGGATGCCTGTTCTGATGACCGAAGGCAACTTCTGAAATTCTGCTTCATGGAACCCTTGATGACAACTAATTCTGCTTGGAAATAAAGAGGAACTTATCCTGGTAACTCTGCGGGGAATACTGCCGAACTGACGTTATCATTGGATGTCTCATGCCGAGATCCTGAATGTTTGGTAATTCATCTGAGCCAAAATTCTCTCCATCTGAACTGCTAGAGTACAGAAACTGCTTCAGCAAAATAAATGCTGAAGATAATGCCGACTCCGCTGGGGATAGCCAGATGCTACAAATGCTGGAAGGGTGAAGTCAACCCTGCTAGGAAACTGGGACTCAAACCAAACGCCTTGTTGAGGTAACCCCTTGCTGGGGAATATAACTTTGCTGGGGAATAGCAGATGTGCATAGTATGATCGGACTTTCTGCTGGAGAGTGAACTGATATTCGAGTTCTACTGGGTGGAAAGGACACTTGCTGAAAGGAGAATTCCGCTGGGGATGGGATGATTCTCTTGGGGAAAAATTAGCTGACTCCACTGGGAGAGAGTGAATGACCCTGCGAGGAAAGATGAACTTGTCTGGATACAGCTCACAGATATTTAATCTTATGAGGCTAAACCAACTCTGCTTGAGATACAATGTCTGAATACAGCCTGCAATCTTGGAATCGTCAATTCTGTTGAGGATGAAAGACTTTGCTGGATAATCCTTTTTGCACCAGCTACGACTAGCTGGAGAGTTCTATCCTTCCTCGGGAAGAACCTGCATGACCTGCGTGAGGGCTGAGTCTTTCGTTATTGCGATCTTTTGATCATCTTCCTCGTACGGTTATAAAACCTGCAACAACACAACCAAGACAAGACAAGCCTATGCAACCAAATCAATTCAGGTTAGTGACGTTATTTTCAGTTAATTCAAAGCTTTAGCAACTGTTGGCAAGGGCCAGTGACGTTATACACACGCTAGTTTCATCAAACTTAGGCGTTAATCATGCACAAAACAGTAAAGAACAGTGTCAAGTACTGAATAACGTATTTTATTGATTGGGCCCCTGAATGGGCGGAGTTTTGTACACGGGATGTAACTCCTGAAATGAGGAAGCTACACAAAGCAAATATACAAGTATACAAGTATGCACAAGAAGCATAAATATTGACAACTTAAATTTGTACACATGTCGGCAACGGGATGCAGATGAACACCACGAACTGATCCTCCCATGACTCGCCCGACTCTAATGCTTTCCCGGTATCCCCACTTCTGAAGCGATTGTATCAGATAACTGGCTCCTCAAATGTATTCTCCCGCATTGATGCTTATTGAAATCATCAAATTCGGACCGCAGTCATTTGCTTTTCAAATCCCTAACTTTTGCGTGAACCGCCCTTTACGGGTTTTCAGCTCACCGGGATACCCCTTTTTGCCGAAGTCGCCCAGTGTAGGTTTTCAACTTCGCGGGTGTACATTTTTTCAATTTTATCCCTAATTTTTGCCCGAACCTTTCATTCTGTTTTTGGTTCGCCAGGATGCCCCATTTTTGCCTGGACTCTCTTTTTCTGTCCAGCGGGTCTATTTTAAGCAAAGTATTTTTTAACTGCGTCCGAATTCACAGGTGACGTAAAGTCTTCTCCGTCCATGGTGGACAACAACAACGCTCCTCCTGAGAAGACTTTCCTGACAACGTATGGCCCCTCGTAGTTGGGGGTCCACTTGCCCCTGTGATCTGCCTGTGGCGGGAGAATCCTTTTCAACACAAGGTCGCCCGTCTGAAAGCTCTGAGGATGTATCTTCTTGTCATATGCTTTCTTCATTCGGCTCTGGTACAAACGACCGTATGCTAGAGAAGCTAGCCTCTTCTCATCCATCAAGCTCAGTTGGTTCAACCTGTCTTTTACCCATTCTGCCTCGTCCAGCTGAACGTCTCGCAATACCCTCAGAGAAGGGATCTCAACTTCCAATGGTAATACCGCTTCCATTCCGTATACTAATGAGAACGGAGTTGCCCCGGTTGATGTGCGTACCGTCGTACGATAACCGTGCAAAGCGAAAGGTAGCATCTCATGCCAATCCTTATAGGTCACTACCATTTTCTGAACGATCTTCTTGATATTCTTATTGGCCGCTTCGACAGCGCCATTCATCTTGGGTCGGTAAGGGGAGGAGTTGTGATGTTCGACCTTGAAATTCTGACAGAGCTCCTTCATCATTTTGTTATTCAGGTTTGAACCATTATCCGTGATTATCTGCTCGGGAATCCCATATCGGCAAATGATATCTCTCTTGATAAATCTGGCCACCACTTGCTTCATTACATTCGCGTAAGACGCCGCTTCCACCCACTTGGTGAAATAATCGATTGCTACTAGGATGAACCGATGCCCGTTAGAAGCTGTCGGCTCGATCTTTCCAATCATATAGATTCCCCACATCGAAAATGGCCAAGGTGATGACATCACATTTAGAGGACTCGGAGGCACATGGATCTTATCAGCATAGATTTGGCATTTGTGGCATTTCCTCGCAAACTTGAAACAATCAGTTTCCATCGTCAGCCAAAAGTAACCTGCTGTCGCTTGCGCGAAAATAAGGTGCCGGCATGACAGAAGAGTCGCCACCTTTCGTTATTTATCCCTCAGAGCGGGAAAGGAAACGATCGGAAAAACCTGACGAAAAAAGGGTAAGACAAGGTCATCGCAACCATTGTCTGGGTTCGGGAGTCGGTTACGCAAGGGGAAGGTATTAGCACCCCTCACGTCCGTCGTACTCGACGGGATCCTCGCTTGTTTGTTTACTTGGACGGGTTGGTTATAATCTATCTACCTATCAAGGCTGGCTAAAAAAAGAAAAGAAAAATGACTCGGCAAAGCGTCGCACTTTATGCCTACGTATTCCCATCAGAGAATGAGAAATCAGAGTCAACGTAGTTCGGCTAACTACGGGTGAAGGATGGGGAAAGGTTGCTTGCTAGGACGTCGCATCCTATGCCTACGTACTTTCATCTGGTATGAAAGATCAGAGCAAACGTAGTTCGGGAAACTACGGGTTATCTCCTAAAAGAAGTGTTTTTTAATTGTGTTTGCGATTTCAACCGCACTAGAGACTATGACCTGAGAGGGAATACGTCCTTTCTCAGATAGCTTAAGGCTCGTAACGTACGAAAGAAATCATTCATGATTACTGTGTTTTAAACTGCTTCGAGATGAGAAGAGAACAGGCCCAACTAGGAGGGAGACTATCAAGTCCTACTGTTATCATGCCATGGATTCATCCTATGGTTGAGGTTTGAACAGGGAACTCCTAGATGTTGTCATGCATAGGTTTCAACCTAAAAGTCTATCATCAAATCCTTATCAAAGGAAATGAGAGTCCTAAGGGATCATGCCAATGATACACCAAAACAGACAAAAGCATCAACTTTAACAGTAAAATGCATGCAATGCAAGTGAGGGAGGAAATGGGTGTGGGGCTTCATCCTCCACAAGCTCGTCTCGACCTCAAGCCAGCCATGAAATAACAGTAATCATACTGAAGATAAACAACATACTATCAAGCAATGAACAAATAGAAGAAGTGAAGTGCCCTCAGGCAAACAAACACACATGCTTGAGAAAGAAAGAATCTACTCTCTAATCCTGACCCTAACACAGAATCTAATCTAAAACAAGAGAAATCAATCCCAGTCTTCAAGCTTCAGAACAAGCTTACCAAAGAGAGGGAGCTAAGCAAGCAGGCTCATAGTGTCTTCCTCAGGAAAGCACTAGGAGGTGTATACTCAGGAGTCATACCCTATGTGGCTCAACCACTGTGATCAGTTTACGTTCCTCCTCAGGAGAAACTAAACTCACAGGCAGGCTCCAACATCACTGGATATTTAGGAAATCCTATCTGAACTAGTGGAACTAAATGAACAGACTCATAGGACCTTCCTCAGGAAAGTACTAGGAGGCTTCCACTTAGGAATTGTATCCCATGTGGCTCAACAACTGTGATCAGTTTACATTCCTCCCCAGGAGAAATTAAACTCACAAGTTGGCTCCAACATCATTGGATACTTGAGAAATCCTAGATAAACTAATGGAACTAAGTGAATAGACTCATAGGACCTTCCTCAGGAAAGTACTAGGAGGCTTCCACTTAGGAATTGTATCCCATGTGGCTCAACAACTGTGATCAGTTTACATCCCTCCTCAGGAGAAATTAAACTCACAAGTTGGCTCCAACATCATTGGACACTTAAGAAAGAGGTGAGAAGAAAGAATGAAAGTCATTCATAGTGCCTTCCTCAGGAAAGTACCATGAACTTCCTTCAAACTTCAGGATCTCAAACCTCACAAACAGGGGACAAGCCAAGCTCTGGGTCTCTGAATCTTGATCTACAATCTTCTCTTCATGATGCTCTCCAACAAGGTCTTCAAGACAACACAAGCCCCACAACAAATTCCCCACAATGAACCCCAAAGATGAACAGATAACCACAGGGGAGACAAAATCAACAGGCAACTTCAGAAAATACCTAAAAATACTAAACCAAGGGGGAAAAATCTAACAATTATTCACAAGGGTCTACAACATCTACCCATAACATCCACATAGGCCCCTACCTAAAAATCAAGACAAAACTTATTCAAAGAAAGTGAATTCTTCACCTAAGCACAACCTAAACCCTAATTAGGATACCCTACATCTACCCCAATTAAACTAATCAAAATTTAATTCTAAAATTCTAGAATAAATCCTATGGGGAACTATGATTCATCATCTAATTACACAAAAAAGAATGGGTTAAAAAGACTAAAGGAAGGTCCTAAAACAATTCTTGCAAAATCATGCATTAACTAAAAGAAAGAAAATACACTATATTAAAGAAAATACCACTAAAAATTCTACATTAAAAATAAAATTCCATTTTTATTTTTATATTTTTCTACACAAAATTATCTCATCATAGAAAAAAGAATGGACAAAAAAGAATTATTTATCAATTATTTATGAATTTTCTAAAACAGAAGAATATTAAAAGAAAATAAAAGAAATTAAAACAATTAAAAGGGAGGGGGGGTTGGAATAGCAAGGCGCACTAGTTGAATATTCAGAATGGGCTAAAGGGGGGGGGGGGGGGGGGTGCGCATAGCAAGCTGGACCCAGGCCCAGGTCCCAGCTTTAATGAAACGCTGCGTTGCAGCGAGGAGGTTTCCCTCCGTTTTCATTATGAATCCTGGCCACACGATGAATGGAAAAGGTCCAAAGCTGGGGACTCATCCAACGGCCAACAGCCATCGTCCCCAAGCTGACCTAGGGTTTTCAGAAACCCTCCCTCCATGCACCAATCTTCTCCTTCATCTAGCTCACTCGATTCTCCACCATTTTCCTCGATCCAAACATCAAACTTATTCTACTCCTCTCCCTCTACACAATCACGGTGCTATATTCTTCTAAAACTCACTCTACAAAGAATTATGAAAGATGGAAGTTTCGGCCACACTTGCTTCACACTGATATGCATGGTAATGGAATGAATCCATACTAACCTAGAATGTTCTACATGCTGAGGGGATTACACTAAGCTAAAAACCTAAGAATATAACAGCCTAGGGTGCATGTTCTTGATCTCTAAAGCTTCATGGCTCTGTTATGGAACTCCATGGATCGTGCTATAACTTCTAGGGTTTCATTAACTAACCTAATGCATCCATCCTATATCTATAAAACCAATTAAAAGTGCATAAATTAAGAGAATTATGGAGAGAAACCAACCTGTCAAGTAATGGTGGTAGGTGCTCGTGGAGGATGTTGCAAGCCTTGTAATTGCTTCAGGATGATCCTCCAATGGTGGAAATGATTCTGTTTGCACTGGTTTTGGAGAAGAAGCCTTGTAGTGAAAGGTTTCTTGGATTGCTTGAACTTGAAGGAAGAACTTCAATGGCTATTTCTCTCTCCCTCTCTCTCCTGAAATCTCTCTCTATCACCAACCTTGAACTCTCTTCATGGCCTTCTTTTTATAATAATCATTAGACACTTCTAGATTCATCTAGAATATGGTGGAAAATTCTTGAAAATCTCATGTGGGGACAAGTTGAACTTCTCTCATCTCATGCCTTATGCCTTACCATTTTGTGCCAAATTCTCCTTATGAGAGATATTGAGTGTGGATGAGTGAAAAACAAGCTCACCTTTGGCTTGTGTAAGGTTTTTCAATATTGCCTTCTTTTTCAAGTAACAAGTTTTCAAAGCATCACCCATTTTAAAGCTTCAAATCAAAATTCTAGCTAAACCAATGTTCTCAAAATGATTTTTCCAATCAAAATGATATATTGGATGACTTATTTTGGATTTGTGGATCTTCCAAACCAATTTCCAATTTCAACTTTTCAAATTTATAAGTCATTTTTAGTTCATTTTTGACCCATCATGTAACTTCATGCTATGAGCTTTTCCAACAATTTGTGACCTTCTTTCTAGACTTAAAATCACATTTTGAACAACTTTCATGTTTTGAGTTTTTCCATTTGAGGCTTGGAAATAGGAGTTTCAGGCATTGGCTAAAATGACCTATAACTGACAAATGACCAAAATACCCCTGTCTTGTTCAAACCATAAGTTGAGTTCCACAAATCCTATCAAGGACTTCTACCACTCAAATTAAAGCTAAGAAGATGCTCTTCAACATTCATGTTGACCAAGAAGTCATAGGAATCACCCTACTAGGGCAAAAGTTGTCTGCAAGTTGGGTGACTTTCAAGGACCCAGATTCACACACCTCTGCTGATCTGTAATTTGTCAAAACCATAACTTGAGCTCTGTAACTCCTATCAAGGACTTCCACCACTCAAATTAAAGCTTAGAACAATCTCTACAACATTCATGTTATGGGGAAGGTGAGATATCAATCACATCTTGAGCTAAAACTGCCTGGAAGATAGGGATCAAATTAGGGTTTTTCACTGACAACCCTTGAAGACCCTGACTTGAAACTTCTCAAACTCCTCACTCATGATGAGTTGGCCTAGGAATCATCTTTATATCCTCTCTATGCATCATTCCATGATCTCATGGCCCTTGGATTGGGTCTCAACCTTTCCCAAATCTTCAGTTATCCTAGGGTTGACCCAGTCAAAACCCTAATTCTATCATTCATGGTTGAATCTTCTGAACTCTTGCATAATGACTTCTCTGAGCTTCCTGATGACTATCAAGACATCTCATAGGCTTCCTCAAAACATCAAGTTCATTCTCAAAGTCTCAGAATCATCTGAGGGGCACCCACAACTCTCAAGCTATGAAGCACACAACCCTGGTCTCAATCCACTTCCTCTGAGGACCTCTTGAACTTTCTGATGAAGGTATCCATTTTCAAACACTCAATGAATAAATAATTGTTGGTCAAATTTTGGGGTGCAACAGCTGCCCCTATTCAAACGGCTTGAACCTGACTGGGTGAGGAGCGAACGGCTCTCATCCAATCAAGGTGCGAGACGATTGAATACCGGTAAACCCGAAAATTTGCCAACTTAACGAGCACACAGTACTCTGCGGGGAACAAATCTTTGAATCCTGCAACACTAGCTGCTCAACAACTGGCTGGAGAACCAAATCTGACATCACCGTCGGACGATCGAAGTACCCTGCGTCACCACTGGAGAACTAAATCTGACATCACCGTCGGACGATCGAAATACTCTGCGTCACCGCTGGAGAAACATCTTCGACTTCAATCAGAAGACGTATCATTCACTTGATCGCAATCAATCATCACCTCAGGATAACTGACTTGGTCTTCAGACCCACGCAAATCACTCTGTTGTATCTACAACTCTGGAACCTTGTCTTCAGCCACCCGTTGATTCCTCAACACAGAAATCTGGACTCACAGGAACCTTCTGATATCGCCTTCGGGCGCTTACGAAATCCATCTTCAGATTAGACATCATTGTTGGAGCAGACATATCATGCTACTGAGGACTTCAAGAATCATCTTGACCAAACAGATCCGTCGGGCATCTTCAAGAATCGTCCTGAACTGATAACCTTTCCGGAGCAAACATTCTGTTGGGTATTCCAGAAATCTTCCTGGGCAACTCTTGCTGGAGGCGCTATTGGGGAGCTCAAGTATCATACTAGGCAAACCACTCGGGAAGCTGTATTGGGGTCTTAAGAATCGTCTTAAGCAAATGGCCCTGCTGAGGAGTTCAAGCATCATCTCTAACTGAAGACTTCGTTGGGGATCTCAAAAATCATCTTGAGCGAGCGACCGTGTAGATTACACCGGGGTCTTAAGAATCATCTCAAGAGCGACCTTGTTGGGGAGAATATCAGGAATCGTCCTGAGCAACCGGTCTCTTGGTAGAACACCTGTAAAACAAGAATGGTAATGACCTAGATCATGCTTATGATGCGTATGCTTCGGCACCATGCCCCACACGGCGGGAATAATATGCGTTTATGCTAAATGTCATGCACTCATGCATAATGCTATGCAGTCATGCATAAGGATGCGATCCCGTCAGCAAAATAAATGCCGAAGGGGGAAATCCTCCTGTCAAGGAGAAGGAACCGCTCAGGTAGAGGAATCATCCTGCTGAGGAGAACGTGAACATGCCAATATCAATCAGGCTCTGTCTGGGGAATTGATCTTCCGTGAACTGCTGCAGGGGAACAACTTCAGCTGACTGCTGCCGGGGACGAAGAACTTGGATCTGCTGATATCAATCGCGAGATTGAACTGCGCGGCCGTCTCGGCTACTCTTCTGGGGATGACCACTCTGTGGGGAAACAACTTCGGCTGCCCAACACTCCACTGGGGAAAAACCAATCATGATCTGATCAACTTCCAAGGATTCGGATCTCTTGGACATCTGCAAACTCGGCTGAGAAAGGAGAAATCATTCTGCTTCGATGGAGAGAGTGCGATTCTGGGGAAACACAGCATTAGCTGCCCCACGCTCTGCTGGGGAAAATCGATCATGATCCAATCAACTTCCAAGGATTCTGCTTTTCTGCGGACTCAGCCGGGGAGGGAAATCATTCTACTTCACTGGAGAGTACGACCCTGGTGCGGAATTTCAATTTCGCCGGGGAAGAAAGGATCATCTGCCTTCGGGGGAGAGTACAACTCTGCAGGGGAATACAACATCAGCCGTTTCAACACTTTATTGGGGAAGAGGGAATCATCGAACTTCAGGAGAGAGCATGACTCTGGTGGGGAATCCCAATTCCGCTGGAGACTTCAGTCTGGCACCATCAGTTACTGCATCTTTCGGCATACGAATAACCTCCTGCGAAACCTGCACTTGTGACCCGGTGCGGGGGGAGACACCTGCTTTGGTGACTTTACTGGGGAAAACACGAGCTCCAGTACCCAAACATTTCTATGAACTCTGCACTTGTGACCCGGTGCTGGGGAGAGACGACATCATTCTTCGATGCTTGGCTTAGCTGATGAGGTGACATTCCTTCAGGATGCGTCGGTTTGGGGAAGAGAATCACCTCTACCCGGGGAAGACATATCAATGCTCGCCATCTTGCGTTCAGATTTTGCGGAGGAGAAACTACTGAACTCTGCTGGGGAAGGAAGACTCATCCTGCCTCGGGGATACGCACGGCACATCTTCTGGCAAGGTGCTACACCTGCAACAACACAAACAAACAGACAAGATACCCTCCTCAAAGGGGCCTATCCAGGTTATTATCTCGTGACAATATTCAGTTAATTAGTTGTTTCAACAATCAATGGGCCTAGGCCCGCAAGTTTATGTATGCGCATTTTATCAAAAACACATCGGCGTTCTTATTCGCAAACAAAACAGATAAATGCTAAGCAGTCAAGTAGAATTGCTGAATAATGTGCATTTTATTGATGATGAACCCTTGAACGGGCCAAAATGTTTTACAACAGAGGCAAGCTCCTGGAATGAGGAAGCTGCGTAAAAAGAAAACATAAATATACATCAGTATATACAAATGTCGGCAATCGAGGCGTAGACGAACACCATGAGTTGATCCCTCTAAGACCCACTCGACTTTGATACTTCTCCGATGCTTCAGCTTTGGAAGAGATTGATTCAGATAAACGGCCCTCAGGTCTTCCGAACCACTAAACAATGAAAGTCCATACGCGGAACGCAGTCATTTGCTTATTTAAATCCCTAACTTTTGCGTGAACCGCCCTTCACGGGTTTTCAGTTCACCGGGATACCCTTTTTTGCCGAAGCCGCCCAGTGTAGGTTTTCGACTTCGCGGGTGTACATTTTTTCAATATATCCCTAATTTTTGCCCGAACCTTTTATTCTGTTTCTGGTTCGCCGGGATGCCCCTTTTTTGCCTGGTCTCTTTCTTTTTTTTGTCCAGCGGGTCTCTTTCAAGCAAAGTATTTTTTAACTGCGTCCGCGTTCACCGGGGATGCAAAATCTTCACCATCCATCGTGGATAACAACAAAGCTCCTCCTGAGAAGACCTTGCTGACGACATACGGCCCTTCGTAATTCGGAGTCCACTTGCCCCGGTGATCGGAGTGTGGCGGAAGAATCTTCTTCAGGACGAGATCACCCGTCTGAAAGCTTCGAGGACGCACCTTCTTATCATAAGCTTTCTTCATTCGGCTTTGGTATAGGCGACCAAATGCAATCGATGCTAACCTCTTCTCGTCCATCAGGCTGAGTTGGTTCAAGCGATTCGTAATCCATTCTGCCTCATCGAGTTTCACATCCACCAAAACTCGCAAAGAGGGAATCTCCACTTCTAGCGGTAGGACAGCTTCCATACCGTACACCAAGGAGAAAGGAGTTGCCCCGGTCGACGTACGCACCGTCGTACGATAACCGTGCAAGGCAAACGGCAGCATCTCGTGCCAATCTTTATACGTCACAACCATCTTCTGAACAATCTTCTTGATGTTCTTATTGGCCGCTTCAACAGCGCCATTCATCTTCGGCCGGTAAGGGGATGAGTTGTGGTGTTCAATCTTGAAGCTCTGGCACAGCTCCTTCATCATCTTGTTGTTCAAATTCGAACCATTATCAGTAATGATCCTCTCGGGAATTCCATAGCGACAGATGATGTCCCTCTTTATGAATTTAGCTACCACCTGCTTGGTCACATTAGCGTACGAGGCTGCCTCCACCCATTTGGTGAAATAGTCGATAGCTACCAGAATGAAACGATGACCATTGGATGCAGTGGGCTCGATCTTGCCTATCATGTCGATGCCCCACATGGAGAACGGCCAAGGGGAGGACATGACATTCAATGGGCACGGCGGCACATGAACTTTATCAGCATAAATTTGGCATTTGTGACATTTCTTTGCAAATCTGAAGCAATCCGACTCCATAGTCAACCAGTAATATCCTGCTCTCAGGATCTTTCTCGTCATGGCATGCCCGCCGGCGTGCGTACCAAATGTGCCCTCATAGACTTCTTCCATGAGCATACTTGCTTCTTTCTCATCCACACATCTGAGTAGCACGAGATCGTGGTTTCTCTTATACAGCACTCCATCAGGGTTGAGGTAAAAGTTTCCAGATAGCCTCCTCAGAGTCTTCTTATCCTGGGTTGACGCGCCCGCAGGATACTCCTTGGTCATAAGGAAGGTCTGGATATCGTGGAACCATGGCTTGCCGTCGGTGGCATCATCGATTGCGAACACGAACGCTGGTCTGTCAAGACGCGAAAGCACAATTCTTGGAGCCTCATTCCAATAATTGACTTTATACATTGAAGCCAACGTGGCTAAAGCATCAGCCATCTGATTTTCAGCCCGGGGTACATGATGAAGTTCTACTCGGTCAAAGAACGGAAGCAGCCTCCTGGCATAATTCATGTACGGCACTAGATTCGCTTGACGAGTTTCCCACTCCCCTTTGATCTGATTGATTACAAGCGCTGAGTCACCATATATGTCTAGATTCTTGATTCTCAAATCAATTGCCTCTTCTAGACCCATAATACATGCTTCATACTCGGCTTCGTTGTTGGTAACTGAAAACGTCAGTCTTGCAGTAAACGGGATGTGGGATCCGTGAGGAGTCGTGATGATAGCCCCGATACCACTCCCATAGGAATTAACCGCTCCGTCGAATATCAACTTCCACTGAGACTTCCTATCTGGCCCCTCCTCGGGCAATGGCTCATCGCAATCCTTCACTTTGAGAAACATAATGTCCTCGTCAGGGAATTCGAACTTCATCGGCTGATAGTCTTCGATTGGCTGTTCGGCAAGGTAGTCAGACAATACGCTTCCCTTGATGGCTTTCTGGGAGACGTACTGAATATCATATTCTGTTAACACCATCTGCCATCTGGCAATCCTGCCCGAAAGAGCCTGCTTCTCGAAGACGTACTTGATCGGATCCATCTTCGAAATCAGCATAGTGGTGTGATTGAGCATATACTGTCGTAGACGTTTGGCAGCCCAAGCTAATGCACAACACGTCTTCTCCAGCATCGAGTATCGAGATTCACACTCAGTGAACTTTTTACTCAAGTAATAAATGGCATGCTCTTTTCTGCCCGTCTCGTCGTGCTGACCGAGAACACACCCCATACTATTCTCCAGAACTGTCAAGTACATGATTAATGGCCGTCCAGCCACTGGGGGTATCAAGATTGGAGGTTCTTGAAGATACTGCTTTATCTTGTCGAATGCCTTCTGGCAATCCTCATTCCAAGTAATCGCCTGATTTTTCTTTAACAACTTGAACATCGGTTCACAAGTGGCCGTGAGCTGAGAGATAAACCTTGCAATGTAGTTTATTCGGCCCAAGAAACCACGAACTTCTTTTTCTGTTTTCGGCGCTGGCATTTCTTGGATAGCTCTTATCTTCGCAGGATCAACTTCAATACCTCGTTCACTAACGATAAACCCCAATAACTTTCCGGACCGCACTCCGAAAGTGCACTTGTTAGGATTCAGCCTCAGCCTGAACTTCCTAAGCCTTTCAAACAGCTTCAGCAAATTGACCAGATGCTCTTCCTCCGTTTGGGACTTTGCAATCATGTCATCAACATAGACCTCGATCTCATGATGAATCATATCATGAAACAAAGTTACCATTGCTCGCTGGTAAGTGGCCCCTGCGTTCTTCAGACCGAAAGGCATTACCTTATAGCAAAACGTGCCCCAGGGGGTGATAAACGTCGTTTTCTCCATGTCCTCCGGCGCCATCTTAATCTGATTGTAACCGGAGAAGCCATCCATGAACGAAAACACGGAAAACTGGGCTGTATTGTCGACCAACACATCGATATGAGGCAACGGGAAATCATCCTTAGGGCTCGCCCTGTTCAAATCCCGATAATCGACGCACATACGTACCTTACCGTCCTTCTTCGGCACAGGCACTATGTTGGCGACCCACGGAGGGTAAGTGGTAACGGCTAGAAACCCCGCGTCCAACTGCTTCTGGACCTCTTCTTTGATTTTTACAGCCATGTCTGGTCTCGTCCTCCTGAGCTTCTGCTTGACTGGAGGGCAATCTTCTCGCAACGGCAAGCGATGAACCACGATATCAGTGTCAAGTCCGGGCATATCCTCATATGACCAAGCAAAGACGTCACTATACTCTCGAAGCATCTCGACCAGTCTATGCTTGACATCATTCTGCAGCGCATCCCCTACTCTGACATTCCTGATAAGCTCCTCAGAACCCAGATTTATGATCTCAATATCCTCCTCGTGAGGCAGAATAACCTTCTCCTCTTGTCTCAACAAGCGGGCCAACTCTTCCGGAAGGTCTTCGTCTTCATCAATCTCATCCTCGGCTTGATAGATCGGGCAATCAAAGTCGTAGTGAGCCGTAGAGGGTCCAGAGTCGATGTCATCTGTTACGTGGATCCTGCAATAACAAGGGTTAAGTTTAAAGCAAGAATATGCAGGTTAGCACGAACCTCGTTGCCATTTTGCTGTTTTTCGAAACAAACATAAAGCATGAATAACAGAGAACACAACATTTGATTACGAAGAAAACGCCTTTTATTTATTAACAAAATGCATACACATAATCCAACAAGGCCCTGACAGTAAAACCACTATGCCCCGGGCAAGACATAGGGTTGTACAAAGATTGTAAAAAAGCAAATCATTACTCTTCACTTGTCAGCTTGATAATCTCCTTGATGGTCCAATTGTGGAGGCACTCGCCTGGCTTGCTCGGTTGAATCCAGGCATCAAGATCGCAATCACTGTCCCCGCTGTCCTCTGACGCAGCGTTGATACTCTCGAAAATTACTCCCCCCTTGGTGAACAAGATCGGCCCTTTCCCATGAGACGAACTGCCAGAAGAAGATGAAGCTTCAGCTCCAGGAGAATACCCCAATCCAAACTTATCCTGTTTGATTGGTATGTCCAAGACATGCCCCCAGCCTGGGGTGGAACCAGCTTCGACAACAGCCCGAGCTTCCTTAAACGAGGAGAGGTTCAACTCTTGCTTCTCTGCAACAACGGGAGCTACCTCCTTCACCCTGACGGTTTCAAATGCTTGGCAAAGAGTCTCATGGATCTCACCATCCATTTCGACGTATTTAAAGGACGATAGGTGGCTTACCATGATGTCCTCTTCTCCACAGACTGTCACTATGCTGCCCCCAACAGCATATTTAAGCTTCTGATGCAGCGTGGACGTTACGGCACCAGCAGAATGGATCCATGGCCAACCTAAGAGGCAACTATAGGCGGGCATGATATCCATGATATAGAAAACCGTATTGAACTTTTCTGGACCAACTTGGATTGGCAGGGTCAATTCTCCAAAGACGTGGCGCTTGGTCCCATCAAAGGCTTTCACGACCAGATCACTAGGCGTGCACAGCAATCCACGGGTGTCCAACTTCATCAGTGCCTTTTTCGGAAGCACGTTAAGCGAGGAACCCGTATCCACTAGGACATGTGACATAATCGTGCCTCTGCACTCTATCGAGACGTGCAAGGCGCTGTTGTGATCTCTTCCCTTAGGAGTCAGCTCCAGATCTGTAAATCCCAGCCCATTACCAGCATTGACATGGGCTACTACTTCCTCGAGTTGATTTACTGATATCTCCTGTGGCACGTATGCAGCATTCAATACTTTCAGTAACGCGTTGCGGTGCGCTTCAGAACACAGCAACAGGTTAAGAATAGAGATCTTCGACGGAGTCTGATGAAGATGATCTACAATTTTGTAGTCACTCTTCCTGATTAGTCGCATGAACTCTTCAGCATCTTTAACCAGCAAGTCTTTCTCTGCCCCTGCAGGGACCTCTTCAACAGCTTTACCTTTACCTTTATCCACAGCGTCAGCCCGGACCACTTTCTCTGCTGCAACCTCTGCTGGTGCGAACACTCTACCGCTCCGAGTGATGCCACTGACTTCAGTAAGATTCTGTACAGTCGATCCGGATGGCTCAAGCTCTATCTTCTGACCATTATAATAAACTTCGGCGCCATAATGCCATGGAATGGCATTGGTACTCTCGAATGGGATTGGTCCGGCCCTGGTGATGGTGATAGAAGGCGGACGGGGCGCAGAAATAGTAATAGGGTGACGAGGAATAGTAATGGTAGCAACTTCGTCTGCCTGCTTCAGCACAACTTCCCCTGACGCATTCTCAATGCTCCGACTGAATTGCAAAATACCCTCGGTCATCAGACTTTGGATACCTTCGATCAACTGCTCACACCCATCAGGAAGTGTAGCACAAGCCATACATAACTCTCCACATCCAGGAAAGAAGCCCTTCTTCAGCAACTTAGCCTTGACAAAACTCAGCGGCGTCTTCAAATCCTTGACATCAGTCAGCAAGTTCGCACTCTCCTCGGTGATGACAGCATTCACTCCGCCCCCCTTATGATGAGGCATTGGATTTTTGGTGACGTTGGGCACGCTGTCAGAAAAGTTGATAACCTTGGCGTCCACCAAGTCCTGGACTTTGTGCTTAAAAGCTTTACAATTCTCAACCGTATGGCCAGGTGCCCCCGAGTGAAATTCACAAGTAGCATTAGCATCATACTCCGGTGGTGGTGCCCCTGTTAAGGGAGCCATTGTCCTCTTGTGAACCAATTGGAGCTGAAGCAACGTCTGCAGAAGCTGCGCATACGGCATAGGAGGAGTTTCCAAATGACGGTTTGCTAGGGGACCCCGATTCTGATATCTCTTATATCCCTGATTATTCTGTTGCTGGGGCTGCTGCTGCGGCTGCGGGGGAGCAGCTGGGATGTTTATGCTAGCAATCTGAGGCTGAGGGCCCTTGCCCTTTCTCCTAGCATTAGTGACAGCACTGGCATCTCCCTCTCGGCGCTTGCCAGTATAGGGTTTCTTGCTAGCTCCTCCAGCTGAGGATGATTCGCCCTGAATTTTTCCGATCTTTATACCGTTTTCAATATGCTCGCCCAAAGTGATGAGGGCCGAGAACGTTCCAGACATGCCACTGATCATCTTTTCATAATAGACTCCAGGAAGGGTAGCCACGAACATTTGTACCAACTCACGCTCAACCATCGGTGGTTGGACCCGAGCAGCCAATTCACGCCACCGCTGGGCGTACTCTTTGAAGCTTTCATTGTTCCGCTGCGAGAGATTCTGAAGCTGAACTCGGTTGGGAGCCAAGTCGCTATTATATTGATAGTGGAGAACAAACGCTTCTGCAAGATCTTTCCAGGTGCGCACGGCAGCGGGCTCCAAACCCATATACCATTCGAGCGATGGACCAGAAAGACTATCCTGAAAGAAGTGCATCAGCAGCTTCTCATCGTCAGAATAAGCGGACATCTTTCTATAATAAGATCGGAGGTGAACACGGGGACAAGTAGTGCCCCTATACTTCTCAAAGATAGGCACCTTGAACTTATGAGGCACTTTAAAGTCAGCAATCAACCCGAGTTTGGCCATGTCAACGCCCAAGGTGTTCTGATTTTCTATATCTCTCATCTTGTCTTCCAGCGCCTTGAACCTGAGTCGAGCCTCAGCAGTCAATTCAGCCTCTACACCTCTCTGAGAGAATATGTCATCCTGATGGTCCTCCAGCCACGGTTGAGGCACCACCATATTTCCTGCACCAACATTGCCGTTGACCGGCCCCATGTTAACATTGGCTCCCAAACCACCATTGCCGGCGCCTGCCGCATTAAGTCCGAGATTAGTCATAAGATTGCCGTTAGCACTGCCGTTGCCCCCGGCAGCAGGAACAACGTTCTGTGGAGTATCCCCTTGAGGAGGAGTGGGCACGGCCCCGCCGTGAAGTATTCCATTACTATCAACCCTGGAGATGAGAGGTTGAACCAAAGTACGAAGCTGGTCTTGCCCATTCGCAACTACTTGCATCAACTCCATAAAACGATCCATCCGCTCACGAAGCTCTTGAACATCTGACTGTACCTGGTCCATGATTCTCGTCTGATTAGCGCGAGTTGAGTAGCGGTGGATGAGTCTTTGATCAATCCTGGAGATCGAAAGCAGCTCGGAACCTGAGTACCTGAAAAACCTGTCAACATCAAAGGTTAGGAAAAGGTAACAGAATGTATGCAAAGATGTTTTATGCAGATGCATGCGTGTGTCTGTGTGCTTGAGAGATTATCCCCCGATCCTGGCACCTGTTGGCAATAATAAGGAGAGGAATCCAGGCCCAATCATGGAAATAGTAACCTCACATAGCAATAGTCAGATTCGACACATCAAGGACCGAGAACTCGTACGCATCAGTCTTCCTGAGAGAGGCTGCAGTAACACAATAAGAGGAGAGAGATCCTGGATCGGGGAAACGGTACCTGTCGCAGACACACGCCAATGGAATGCGAATGATTATGCAAGCTAATGCAAAATGCAGGTATGCAACAATATATCCAGGTGGCTGCTGTGGAGATACGGTGTCAACAGTCACTGATGAGAAGGAAACCCCGGTGTAAAACCGCTGATCTGATCTGCTTGAGAATAACCGTCTGATAGGATCGAGATCAGTATTCTGCCTTGACAAGAACGAAGGCCTGATAAAGACCCCGGATGCAAGATCAAGGAACGTCTGTTGATGAAGTCTTCAGACCCCCAAATCAAAATCTGCCCTCTCAAGAACAAATGCACAGCTGCTGATGAGATCTTCAAACCCCACTCAAAATCTGCCCTATCAAGAACAAACAACAACTGCCGACGAGATCTTCAGACCCTTACTCAAAAATCTGCTCCATCCAGAACAAACCACTGACGATAATACACTGATCAAGGCCTGCTCTATCAAGGACATATCTGCAACTGAGAACCCAACATGACTGATTCACTGTCAAGAAAACCAGGTAGTCTGGGGGTCAAAGTTTCCTGCAGTATCCCAACCCCACTCACAGGTATGATGGACCTAATCCACGGACAAAGGTACGGCATCCTATGCGGTCATCAGCGTCACAGACTTTCATGAGTGACGATGCGATTCCCAGAAGGAGTGGCATCATCAAGTCATGAAGAGGCCTCTCTTAGCTGACTTCCAAATGATCGGTCCCCAGAGTCGACAATCCTCACGTCTGGACTCCCCTCAGATCCTCAGGACCGGAAAGGAGCACCTCTGCAAGAATCTCGTCTGAGCGCATATTTTCGTAGGGAACTGTGCCTACTCAGCAGACAGGTTCGTCTACTACTTCTCCGCAACTATATCTAGGTGTGTACTCAAGCCCAGGTCCGGCTTTTCACTCATAGTAACATCCCTCTCCCACAGCAGCACAGATAATCATATCAAACTGGAAATAAAATGCGGGAAATAAAATGCGGGAAGTAAAGTGCGATAAACAAACGCAACCCAACAAGCAAACACACAAACGATAGGATTGACTCGCGTAGGGGATGGGAAACGGTCCCAGCATAAGGGATGGGAAAAGTCCCTAGATGCTATAGGTCCCCAGCAGAGTCGCCAGCTGTCGCTTGCGCGAAAATAAGGTGCCGGCATGACAGAAGAGTCGCCACCTTTCGTTATTTATCCCTCAGAGCGGGAAAGGAAACGATCGGAAAAACCTGACGAAAAAAGGGTAAGACAAGGTCATCGCAACCATTGTCTGGGTTCGGGAGTCGGTTACGCAAGGGGAAGGTATTAGCACCCCTCACGTCCGTCGTACTCGACGGGATCCTCGCTTGTTTGTTTACTTGGACGGGTTGGTTATAATCTATCTACCTATCAAGGCTGGCTAAAAAAAGAAAAGAAAAATGACTCGGCAAAGCGTCGCACTTTATGCCTACGTATTCCCATCAGAGAATGAGAAATCAGAGTCAACGTAGTTCGGCTAACTACGGGTGAAGGATGGGGAAAGGTTGCTCGCTAGGACGTCGCATCCTATGCCTACGTACTTTCATCTGGTATGAAAGATCAGAGCAAACGTAGTTCGGGAAACTACGGGTTATCTCCTAAAAGAAGTGTTTTTTAATTGTGTTTGCGATTTCAACCGCACTAGAGACTATGACCTGAGAGGGAATACGTCCTTTCTCAGATAGCTTAAGGCTCGTAACGTACGAAAGAAATCATTCATGATTACTGTGTTTTAAACTGCTTCGAGATGAGAAGAGAACAGGCCCAACTAGGAGGGAGACTATCAAGTCCTACTGTTATCATGCCATGGATTCATCCTATGGTTGAGGTTTGAACAGGGAACTCCTAGATGTTGTCATGCATAGGTTTCAACCTAAAAGTCTATCATCAAATCCTTATCAAAGGAAATGAGAGTCCTAAGGGATCATGCCAATGATACACCAAAACAGACAAAAGCATCAACTTTAACAGTAAAATGCATGCAATGCAAGTGAGGGAGGAAATGGGTGTGGGGCTTCATCCTCCACAAGCTCGTCTCGACCTCAAGCCAGCCATGAAATAACAGTAATCATACTGAAGATAAACAACATACTATCAAGCAATGAACAAATAGAAGAAGTGAAGTGCCCTCAGGCAAACAAACACACATGCTTGAGAAAGAAAGAATCTACTCTCTAATCCTGACCCTAACACAGAATCTAATCTAAAACAAGAGAAATCAATCCCAGTCTTCAAGCTTCAGAACAAGCTTACCAAAGAGAGGGAGCTAAGCAAGCAGGCTCATAGTGTCTTCCTCAGGAAAGCACTAGGAGGTGTATACTCAGGAGTCATACCCTATGTGGCTCAACCACTGTGATCAGTTTACGTTCCTCCTCAGGAGAAACTAAACTCACAGGCAGGCTCCAACATCACTGGATATTTAGGAAATCCTATCTGAACTAGTGGAACTAAATGAACAGACTCATAGGACCTTCCTCAGGAAAGTACTAGGAGGCTTCCACTTAGGAATTGTATCCCATGTGGCTCAACAACTGTGATCAGTTTACATTCCTCCCCAGGAGAAATTAAACTCACAAGTTGGCTCCAACATCATTGGATACTTGAGAAATCCTAGATAAACTAATGGAACTAAGTGAATAGACTCATAGGACCTTCCTCAGGAAAGTACTAGGAGGCTTCCACTTAGGAATTGTATCCCATGTGGCTCAACAACTGTGATCAGTTTACATCCCTCCTCAGGAGAAATTAAACTCACAAGTTGGCTCCAACATCATTGGACACTTAAGAAAGAGGTGAGAAGAAAGAATGAAAGTCATTCATAGTGCCTTCCTCAGGAAAGTACCATGAACTTCCTTCAAACTTCAGGATCTCAAACCTCACAAACAGGGGACAAGCCAAGCTCTGGGTCTCTGAATCTTGATCTACAATCTTCTCTTCATGATGCTCTCCAACAAGGTCTTCAAGACAACACAAGCCCCACAACAAATTCCCCACAATGAACCCCAAAGATGAACAGATAACCACAGGGGAGACAAAATCAACAGGCAACTTCAGAAAATACCTAAAAATACTAAACCAAGGGGGAAAAATCTAACAATTATTCACAAGGGTCTACAACATCTACCCATAACATCCACATAGGCCCCTACCTAAAAATCAAGACAAAACTTATTCAAAGAAAGTGAATTCTTCACCTAAGCACAACCTAAACCCTAATTAGGATACCCTACATCTACCCCAATTAAACTAATCAAAATTTAATTCTAAAATTCTAGAATAAATCCTATGGGGAACTATGATTCATCATCTAATTACACAAAAAAGAATGGGTTAAAAAGACTAAAGGAAGGTCCTAAAACAATTCTTGCAAAATCATGCATTAACTAAAAGAAAGAAAATACACTATATTAAAGAAAATACCACTAAAAATTCTACATTAAAAATAAAATTCCATTTTTATTTTTATATTTTTCTACACAAAATTATCTCATCATAGAAAAAAGAATGGACAAAAAAGAATTATTTATCAATTATTTATGAATTTTCTAAAACAGAAGAATATTAAAAGAAAATAAAAGAAATTAAAACAATTAAAAGGGAGGGGGGGGGGGGGGTTGGAATAGCAAGGCGCACTAGTTGAATATTCAGAATGGGCTAAAGGGGGGGGGGGTGCGCGTAGCAAGCTGGACCCAGGCCCAGGTCCCAGCTTTAATGAAACGCTGCGTTGCAGCGAGGAGGTTTCCCTCCGTTTTCATTATGAATCCTGGCCACACGATGAATGGAAAAGGTCCAAAGCTGGGGACTCATCCAACGGCCAACAGCCATCGTCCCCAAGCTGACCTAGGGTTTTCAGAAACCCTCCCTCCATGCACCAATCTTCTCCTTCATCTAGCTCACTCGATTCTCCACCATTTTCCTCGATCCAAACATCAAACTTATTCTACTCCTCTCCCTCTACACAATCACGGTGCTATATTCTTCTAAAACTCACTCTACAAAGAATTATGAAAGATGGAAGTTTCGGCCACACTTGCTTCACACTGATATGCATGGTAATGGAATGAATCCATACTAACCTAGAATGTTCTACATGCTGAGGGGATTACACTAAGCTAAAAACCTAAGAATATAACAGCCTAGGGTGCATGTTCTTGATCTCTAAAGCTTCATGGCTCTGTTATGGAACTCCATGGATCGTGCTATAACTTCTAGGGTTTCATCAACTAACGTAATGCATCCATCCTATATCTATAAAACCAATTAAAAGTGCATAAATTAAGAGAATTATGGAGAGAAACCAACCTGTCAAGTAATGGTGGTAGGTGCTCGTGGAGGATGTTGCAAGCCTTGTAATTGCTTCAGGATGATCCTCCAATGGTGGAAATGATTCTGTTTGCACTGGTTTTGGAGAAGAAGCCTTGTAGTGAAAGGTTTCTTGGATTGCTTGAACTTGAAGGAAGAACTTCAATGGCTATTTCTCTCTCCCTCTCTCTCCTGAAATATCTCTCTATCACCAACCTTGAACTCTCTTCATGGCCTTCTTTTTATAATAATCATTAGACACTTCTAGATTCATCTAGAATATGGTGGAAAATTCTTGAAAATCTCATATGGGGACAAGTTGAACTTCTCTCATCTCATGCCTTATGCCTTACCATTTTGTGCCAAATTCTCCTTATGAGAGATATTGAGTGTGGATGAGTGAAAAACAAGCTCACCTTTGGCTTGTGTAAGGTTTTTCAATATTGCCTTCTTTTTCAAGTAACAAGTTTTCAAAGCATCACCCATTTTAAAGCTTCAAATCAAAATTCTAGCTAAACCAATGTTCTCAAAATGATTTTTCCAATCAAAATGATATATTGGATGACCTATTTTGGATTTGTGGATCTTCCAAACCAATTTCCAATTTCAACTTTTCAAATTTATAAGTCATTTTTAGTTCATTTTTGACCCATCATGTAACTTCATGCTATGAGCTTTTCCAACAATTTGTGACCTTCTTTCTAGACTTAAAATCACATTTTGAACAACTTTCATGTTTTGAGTTTTTCCATTTGAGGCTTGGAAATAGGAGTTTCAGGCATTGGCTAAAATGACCTATAACTGACAAATGACCAAAATACCCCTGTCTTGTTCAAACCATAAGTTGAGTTCCACAAATCCTATCAAGGACTGCTACCACTCAAATTAAAGCTAAGAAGACGATCTTCAACATTCATGTTGACCAAGAAGTCATAGGAATCACCCTACTAGGGAAAAAGTTGTCTGCAAGTTGGGTGACTTTCAAGGACCCAGATTCACACACCTCTGCTGACCTGTAATTTGTCAAAACCATAACTTGAGCTCTGTAACTCCTATCAAGGACTTCCACCACTCAAATTAAAGATTAGAACAAGCTCTAAAACATTCATGTTATGGGGAAGGTGAGATATCAATCACATCTTGAGCTAAAACTGCCTGGAAGATAGGGATCAAATTAGGGTTTTTCACTGACAACCCTTGAAGACCCTGACTTGAAACTTCTCAAACTCCTCACTCATGATGAGTTGGCCTAGGAATCATCTTTATATCCTCTCTATGCATCATTCCATGATCTCATGGCCCTTGGATTGGGTCTCAACCTTTCCCAAATCTTCAGTTATCCTAGGGTTGACCCAGTCAAAACCCTAATTCTATCATTCATGGTTGAATCTTCTGAACTCTTGCATAATGACTTCTCTGAGCTTCCTGATGGCTATCAAGACATCTCATAGGCTTCCTCAAAACATCAAGTTCATTCTCAAAGTCTCAGAATCATCTGAGGGGCACCCACAACTCTCAAGCTATGAAGCACACAACCCTGGTCTCAATCCACTTCCTCTGAGGACCTCTTGAACTTTCTGATGAAGGTATCCATTTTCAAACACTCAATGAATAAATAATTGTTGGTCAAATTTTGGGGTGCAACACCTGCCCGCAGCAGCTTTCTCGTCATAGCATGCCCGGCCGCATGCGTACCAAAGGTACCTTCGTGTATTTCTTCCATGAGCAACTTTGCCTCTCTTTCGTCTACACAACGCAACAGCACCAAATCGTGGTTTCTTCTGTATAAGACGCCGTCCGGGTTCAAATAGAAATTGCCCGCTAATCTCCTGAGAGTCTTCTGATCTTGACTGGATGCCCCAGCCGGATACTCTTTATCCTTCAGGAAATTAAGGATATCAAAATACCATGGTTTGCCATCAGACGCTTCATCAATAGCAAATACATAAGCTGGCCTGTCAAGCCGAGAGATAATGATTCGGGGAGCTTCGTTCCAGAAGTTGACCTTGTACATGGAAGACAAAGTGGCGAGGGCGTCAGCCATTTGATTCTCTGCCCGCGGTACGTGATGCAATTCAACCTTGTCGAAGAAAGGCAACAACCTCCTTGCATAATTCATGTAATGTATCAAGTTGGGCTGCCGCGTCTCCCATTCCCCTTTTATCTGATTCACGACCAGAGCTGAGTCTCCGTATACGTCCAGATGTTTGATTCGCAAATCAATGGCTTCTTCAAGCCCCATTATACAAGCTTCGTATTCGGCCTCATTATTGGTAACAGCAAAGGTCAGTCGGGCAGTAAACGGGATGTGCGACCCGTGTGGCGTAGTGATGATTGCCCCTATTCCGCTACCGTAAGCATTCACGGCTCCGTCAAATATCATCCTCCATTTGGAACCCAACTCCGGTCCTTCGTCTGGCAACGGTTCTTCACAATCTTTCATCTTTAGGTACATGATATCCTCGTCAGGAAAATCAAACCTCATCGATTGGTACTCTTCAATAGGCTGCTCCGCCAGATACTCAGACAACACACTCCCCTTTATAGCCTTCTGCGAGACGTATTGAATATCATATTCAGTCAAGACCATCTGCCAACGGGCAATTCTACCTGACAACGCCTGCTTTTCAAACACATATTTGATAGGGTCCATCTTCGAGATGAGCATGGTTGTATGATTCAGCATGTACTGCCTCAAACGCTTGGCGGCCCAGGCTAGCGCGCAACAAGTTTTTTCCAGCATTGAATACCGAGATTCACAATCTGTAAATTTCTTGCTCAGGTAATAGATTGCATGCTCTTTTCTCCCTGTCTCGTCGTGTTGACCGAGAACACAACCCATGCTTCCCTCAAGAACCGTCAAATACATTATCAAGGGTCTTCCTGCCACCGGGGGTATCAAAATAGGAGGCTCCTGCAAATACTGCTTTATTTTATCGAACGCCTTTTGACAATTTTCGTTCCACGTTACAGCTTGATCTTTCTTCAACAGCTTGAATAATGGTTCGCACGTAGCAGTTAGGTGAGATATGAACCGAGCGATGTAGTTCAACCTCCCTAAAAACCCGCGCACCTCCTTCTCTGTTTTAGGCGTCGGCATTTCTTGAATTGCTTTTATTTTAGCAGGATCGACCTCTATTCCTCTTTCGCTTACGATAAACCCTAACAGCTTACCCAATCTTACCCCGAAGGTGCATTTGTTAGGGTTCAGCCTCAGCCTGAACTTCCTAAGCCTTTTAAATAACTTCAGCAAATTCACCAGATGCTCTTCCTCCGTCTGGGATTTGGCAATCATATCGTCAACATAAACTTCAATCTCTTTATGCATCATGTCATGGAAAAGAGTCGTCATCGCACGCTGATATGTTGCCCCAGCATTTTTCAAACCAAAGGGCATCACTTTATAGCAAAATGTTCCCCAAGGCGTTATGAAAGTAGTATTCTCCATATCCTCTGGCGCCATTTTAATCTGATTATAGCCTGAAAATCCATCCATAAAGGAGAATACGGAGTATTGAGCGGTATTATCAACTAACACGTCAATATGAGGAAGTGGAAAATCGTCTTTTGGGCTTGCTTTATTCAAATCTCGATAATCCACGCACATTCGAACCTTGCCATCTTTCTTTGGCACTGGTACGATGTTGGCAACCCATGAAGGATACTTCGTCACAGCCAGGAAACCGGCGTCCCACTGTTTTTGAACTTCCTCTTTAATCTTCATTGCCATATCTGGTCGAGTTCTGCGAAGCTTTTGTTTGACTGGCGGGCAATCTTCTTTCAGTGGCAGGCGATGCACAACCATGTCCGTATCGAGCCCTGGCATATCTTCATACGACCAAGCGAATACATCATTATACTCCCTGAGCATTTCAACCAGCCTTCGCTTGATATCACTCTGCAGTGCGGCTCCGATACGAATATTCTTCTCAACCCCTTCCGACCCTAAGTTGATAATTTCGATGACCTCATCGTGAGGCAGAATGGCTCTTTCCTCTTGCTTCACCAACCAAGACAGTTCTTCAGGAACGTCGCTATCTTTGACAACCTCTTCTTCGGCCTGAAATACAGGGTGCTCGAAGTCGGGACGAGTCATAGGTGGTTCAAGGATGTCATCTGAACATGTTATCCTGCAAAAGGAATGGTTAAGTGCTTCAAAATGCGTATAAAGCGAACAACCACGTTGCCATTTTATTGAAAAATATAAAACAAGAAAGACAAGGATTACAGTATTTGCACATGAAAAAACGCCATTTATTTAATGATTAACACGCAATGTTCATAACAACACAGCCCTAAGCAAATCCTGATGCCCCGGGCAAGACATCAGATTATTCAACAATTAATAAAGCAAAGCATTACTGTTTAAAAGTCACAGGAACAAGCTCCTGAATAGACCAGTTGCACAGTCCTTGTCCTGGCGTGCTTGGCTGAATCCAGGCATCCATATCACAGTCGCTGTCTCCTTCATCAGACTCCGCAGCAGCATTGACGGTCTCATGACATACTCCATTGGCAAGGATGGTGACTGGCCCTCTGAAACGGGGTGCTCCCACGGAAGGAGTGGATGACGAAGGTTGGTATCCCAGCCCTAACCGGTCCATCTTCACAGGAATGTCTAGCACTTTGCCCCAGCCCTTTGCTTCTCCTGCTTCTACCAGAGCTTGAGCTTCTTTATACGATGAAACGACTATCTCCGACGCTTTGCTCGGCCCGGGACCTTTGTCCTTGATGCGCAAACCTTCAAATGCCTGGCAGGGTGTTTCGTGGATTTCTCCGTCGACTTCCACATATTTAAATGACGACAGATGGCTGACCAGGATGTCCTCTTCTCCGCATACGGTGACTACGCTGTCTCCGACCATATATTTTAACTTCTGATGTAGGGTAGACGTGACTGCCCCCGCCCCATGAATCCAAGGTCTTCCAAGCAAGCAGCTGTACGCAGGCTGTATATCCATGATATAAAACTCAGTTGCAAACACCTCCGGCCCCACCTGCAGAGGCAATGTGATCGATCCAAAGACTGTTCTCCACGTGCCATCAAACGCTCTGACTACCAAATCGCTGGGCGTACACAAAATTCCTCTAACATCCAGCTTCATCATCGCCTTCTTGGGTAGCACATTCAAAGACGATCCGGTGTCAACCAATACGTGTGACATTACTGATCCTCTACACTCAACAGATACGTGCAATGCCATATTATGATCTCTCCCTTTCGGGGTCAGGTCGAAGTCAGTAAATCCCAGGCTATGGCCTGCATTCACATGTGCCAACACTCCTTCCAGCTGATTCACGGAGACATCTTGGGGTACAAAAGAAGTATCCAGGACTTTCAGCAACGCATTTCTGTGAGCTTCTGAACACAACAGCAGTGACAGGATAGATATTTTGGACGGCGTCTGCTGCAGATGCTCCACAATCTTATAATCACTTTTTCGAATCAAACGCATGAATTCTTCTACGTCTTTCGATGCCGATTCTTTGTCACTTGCTTGCACCGGAACGTTCTCAACCACTTTCCCTTTTCCCTTTGCTAATCTTTCGGCCTCCACTTCGGGGGATATAAAGATCCTACCACTCCTCGTCATACCTCCCGAACCAACAACGTTATCCACAGTCTCGGCTGGCTGCTTATTAACATCAATTTTTATCCCGTCACAATACACCTCCAACCCATATGACCATGGGACTGCTTTCGTACTCTCGTACGGGATTGGTCCGGCTTTAGTGATAGTGATCGGTGGCCGCTGAGCTGGTGCTGCAATAGTGATCGTCTTCCGAGGAATCGTTACTGTGGCCACATCAGTCTGATCACATGCTACTGCCCCCGCGGGCTCTTCAGTTGCTGCTTGGTCAAACTGCAATATGCCTTCATTAATTAAGGCCTGAATGCCTTTCTTCAAATCATCACACCCCCCTGCCCGGGTCCAGCAGTCTAAGCAATATTCGTTACATCTTGGGTAAACACCCCCTTGCAACAGTCGGCTCTTTATCTCGCTCAGTGGCGTCTTCAAGTCTTCAACATTCATAATCAGATTCAACCCTTCCTCAGTCAGAACGGCGTTTGCCCCATGATTAGGCATGGGTTTCTGCACTATATTCGGACCTGCCGTTCCGAAATTGATAGTCTTATTGTCCAAAAGATCCTGCACAACGTGCTTAAAAGCATGGCAACCTTCTATATCGTGACCCGGGGCTCCAGAATGAAACTCACAGTGCCTGCTTGCGTCATAACCAAATGGGGGAGCTCCCGTTATCGGTGCCAGAGTTCTTTTCTCTACCAGGTTCAATCCCAACAATGTCTGCAACAAATCTGCATAGGTTGAGGGAGGCTTCTCAAACACTCTTCTCGGTTTACTACCCTGGAATCTTCGCTGAGCCTGCTGTCCCCCCTGCTGAGGCTGCTGCTGCTGTTGCATTGGCTGTTGCTGGACCGGTTGTTGTTGCTGGAGTGGTTGTTGTTGATACGGGATAGTAACACTTGCCACCTGCTGCGGCTGACGATACTGACCTCGTCCCCTGCCTCGGCCTCGGCCTCGGCCTCCAAATACTGCGCTTGCCTCGCCCTGACGGCGCCCACCATAAGCTTTCCTATTACTGCCAGATGCAGCTGATTCCTCAACCTGGAACTTTCCTTGTTTAATGTTACGTTCAATATTTTCTCCCATCAGAATTAGGTCTGAAAAACTGGCCAGAGACGTGTGGAACAGCATATCATGAAACAGACCTGTGAATGTGCCGACAAACATGTCATTCATTTCCTTATCTTCTACAGGAGGACGGACCCTGGCAGCCATATCGCGCCACCTTTGCGCGTACTCTTTGAAGCTCTCCCCCTTCTTCTGCGACAGCCCTGCCAATTGGACCCGATTGGGCGCCAAATCGCTATTATACTTGTAGTGAGCTACAAATGCCTCTGCTAATTGCTTCCACGTCTTGATATCAGTTGGCTCCAGCCCCATGTACCACTCTAGGGAAGGACCCGACAGACTATCCTGAAAGAAATGCATTAGCATTCTTTCGTCAGTTGAGTATGCAGACATCTTTCTGTAATAAGCTCGTACATGCACTTTTGGACATGTGTCTCCTTTATACTTGTCAAACGCAGGAGCTTTGAATTTAATTGGCACCCTCAAGCCAGGTACCAAACCCATTGTTGCCATGTCCAAACCCACAGCACTTTGGTTCAGGACTCCCCTCATCTGCTCTTCCAGCATTCTGATCTTCTGGGAGTCATCCATCGGCCCTTCGAAACCTCCTCCGGAGAAAGCGTCCTCATGCTGATCTTCTTGCCACATACCGTTTCCAGCCCCATACCCATCATATCCATTACTACGTCCCGCTCTGATCTGATTCATCCCCGGACCTCGGCCTCTGTTGCCGTACCCTTGAACACCTCCAGCAGGACCAAAAGCCATAAATCTAGCACCGTTTCCGTTTCCAAAGCCTCCGTAACCCTGATTGGTCACACCATAACCATCTTGCCCAAAACCATATTTCCCTGTGTTATCGAATCCCTGATCATTGAACCCGAATCCAGCATTGACGAAGCCATTGCCTCCCGTATTATCTCCCAAATTGACATCACCCAGCCCAACGTTATGGACAGCAGTCTCATTTCCAACTCCGACGTTACCATTCACAGCAGCGGTAGCGTTGTTGATGTTAGCAGCAGGTATATTGACTACCGGTGGAGCCACTGGCGTGGGAGTGCCGTCTCCATGAACAGTATCGACCCGTACAGACTGATGATCTTCATTACCGTGACCAGCATTTCGAGCCAACAGAGGCTGGACCATGGCCTGCAAATTCTCCTGCCCTTTTGCAATAGCTTCCATGGTCTGCATAAAGAGAGCGAGCTTCTCGCGCACATCTTGCATCTCGTTCTGCATTTGATCCATGATTCTTCGACAGTTGGTGCGGGTAGAATAGCGGTGCGGGTGTTGATCTGCAATCCTGGAAAGTACCTGGTACAGAGCAGTAAATAAGACACTTATTCAAAGATTACCTGTAATGCAATATGAACACGAATGCAATGCAATGTGTCTGTGCATTAGGCAAATTCATTCCCCCAGTTCTAGTGTGAAGGTGCCAGTGCAGTGACAGTGTTGACAATAGGAATATCGGAGCTGAATCATAGAGAGCCTCATATATTGCTGAGAAAACCAGAATACAATGTCGCTGAGAGTACGATAAGAAGGCATGACCTCAACCAACAATCCTGGTGATGGTCAGCACTTATGCAAATAAAGCATACAAGTTACTACAAGTTACTACATGAAATGATCAAATCCTCCCGAAAGTCTGGTACTCTTCTATCAACTTCTTGGTCTCTGGATGACTTGGTCGATCAAGCAGCCCTTCAACAAGTTGGTTTCTTTTCTTAAGAACATGGAGCACGTCTTCAGCAGTTTCTTCCCATGTTGCTTCTCCGAAGCAATCTTCTAGCTTTCGCTTCTGAGACACCGCTTCATCTCTGGATTTGATTGCCTTGTTCAGTGCATGCTGGACACTATACCGGGTCATCACTTCCTCCTCACACTTCTTGGTGCTAGACTTCAACTTCTCCTCGAGGTCGGAAATTTGCTGCTTCAGCTTATCTTCCCTCTTCTTATTGTTGGTGAGTGTAGCATTCCAAGTCTTATTGCAAGAGGAGATTTCTCGGTGTGCCGCGTCAAGCGCCTTCTTTTTGGCTTCCAGCATGTCATGGGAGCTTCTGAACTCTTGCCCCAGACGTTCACGCTTTTTCTTTTCCTCAGTCAACTCAGCCCCTAACCTGTTTAACAGCTCGATTTGTTGTTGGAAAGCATATACGGCCTTGTTTTTCTCACTGCGTACTTGAGCTAGCTCTTGCTTTAACCCTTCGTTGATCTTCATCAAGGCTTCCTTTTCCTTCACAACTTGCTCGTAGACCTCCCTAGAAACAGTAGTTGGCTCTTCTGCCGGGACGGGAGCAGTGACGGGTGCAGCGGGAAATGGCATTAATAACTGACTTGCTCTTTCCTGGATCCAAACCCTGTAAGGTTCATAAGCCTGGCAATCATTCTTACCTAACAGTGGCTTCCCTTTGCGATTAATACGTGTCCAGGCATGTTGCAACTTGGCTAATAACTCCCCCTTCACGTCTCCGGTGAAGTACAGAGATTCCTGTACTTCCTTCTCCTGAGGTGGATTCTTCAGTGCATATCCGAACTGACGAATGAATAGAGAAGGGTTGTAATTGATACACCCTTTTCTTCCTATCAGCGGCACATTAGGGTACCCAGAACAGCTGAAGATGAGCTCGGATCCCAACAGGTCTCGATCGAACCACACAACGTCTTCGGAATATAGCCTCATCAGGCGCTCTGACCAACTGGCTGAGGTTGCACTATCCACAAATGGACCCTTCATGGGGAGATGACTTTTGAACCACATATTTAATAGAGGAACACAGCAGTAAACAACTTTTCCCCTTCGGTTTTCGTTCTTGTAGTGCAATGAGTGGTAGAAGTTTCCGATCAACGTTGGCACTGGGTTGCCTGCAGCAAACAGATAGAAAGCATCCAGATCTACGAAGTTGGGCAAGTTGGGAAACAACACAATTCCATAAATGCATAAAGCCAAAATAGCATTGAAAACCACCCAACAACCGTTCTTGGAGTACTCTTGAGCCTTGCCAACCAGAAAATCTAGAGAGAAACCGGGAACCCCAAGCCAAGAAGTCACCAACAGCTCAGCAGCATTCATATGCAAGGCTTTGGCTAAATCCTCCAACTTGGGCTCAGCAGCAGAGTGAATAAAGGGAACCTTGTTCTGCACGGGAAGCTCAGTAAACTCCACATACTCCTCAATGGTAGGCCCTAGAATGAAGTCAGCAAAAGTAAAGCATCTCAATGCGGGGTCATAGAACTGCATCAAGGTGTATAGCCCGTTCATCTCATCAGCAGTGGGCTTGCAGACTAATCTCAGTAATCTCCCATGACTCATTCTGAAGCTTCTCCTAACCTCCTCATCAGCAAGAGATATCAGACCAAGCAAAGAAGTAATATCGGGTGAAGGCAGCTTATACGCAACTGTTTTCCTCAAACTAGTCATAATCAATACTCAGAAGTCTGGACACTAGAACCGGGGAATATGCAAATGCACCTGCAGCACAGACACACGTTAGTGAAATGCAAGTGGTAATGGATATGCAGGCAATGCAATGCAAGTAACATGCAACAGGGACCAAAGCTGTAGCTGAATAGCCTGAACCCAATCAAGAAAGGTCTCAGATAGACTATCCAGAAGTCATCAACCCTGGTCTCAGATAAACCTAAAACAAAGCTCCAACACTGGTCTCTGACAGACCTCAAACCATAACTCCCACTGGTCTCTGGTAGACCTCAAATCACATCTCCAATTGGTCTCTGACAGACCTCAGAACACTCCAACTGGTCTCTGACAGACCTCAGAACACATCTCCAAATGGTCTCTGACAGACCTCCTAACTCTCCATAAATACCCAGGATCTTTGATCAAGAAATAACCGGTAGTCTGAAGGTTTAGTTACCTGCATAACCCCAAACCCTCTCACAGGTGGATGTCCTAGTAACTGACAAAGGTATGGCATCCTATGCGGTCGTCGGCGTCACAGACTTTCAGGGTTGATGATACGATTCCCAGAAGGAGTGGCATCATCAAATCCTGAAGAGGCCTCACTTAGCCAACTTCCAAATGATCGGTTCCCGGAGTCGACAATTCAGCTGACCAACAACCCCTTCGACCCAAAGGGTAGAAAAAGAAGCCAACCAGAAGAACCTCGTCCGAGTGTAGATTTCATGAGACACTAATGCAAGCAAAGCCGGCACGCGTCCACTACTTTCTACGCTAATTCTAGGTGCACTCAAGCCCAGGTCCGGCTTCTCACTCAATATCAGAACACCCGTCACACCCCAAATACAACAATAATAATCAATATACAAAGCTGAAAATACAAGGTTAGAAATATACAATAACTCCATACAAAACCCTCGACGGGAAAACAAGCGCTAGGACTGACTCGCTCAAAAGGACGTTGGATCCCAAATGCATAAGAACCATCGCAGTTCTTAGCAGCCAGGGGACGTTGGATCCCCAGCAGAGTCGCCAGCTGTCGCTACTGCGAAAATCGGCGCCGGCTGACAGAAGAGTCGCCAATGTGCGTTATTTATCCCACGGGAGGGAAAGGAAACGCTCAGAGAAAACCTCGCACAACACGGGAAAGGTATGGTCGTCGCAACCAAAACCTGGATTCGGGAGTCGGTTACGCAAGGGGAAGGTATTAGCACCCCTCACGTCCGTCGTACTCGACGGGATCCACGCTTGTTTTCGGGTATGGATTGTTATTCTATCTAAACTATAGGTCAAGGGTTAAAAAGAAAATAAAATGAAAGTAAAAATGACTCGGCAAAGTATCGCACTTTATGCCTACGTATTCCCGTCTGGAACGAGAAATCAGAGTCAACGTAGTTCGCCTACCTACGGGAAAGGAGGGGAAGGTTGCTCGCTAGGATATCGCATCCTATGCCTACGTACTTTCACACAGCATGAAAGATCAGAGCAAACGTAGTTCGGGCCACGTACGACACAAGTCTGTCTTGGTTGATTTTATTCCTTCTGAAAAAGGTTTTCTTGATTAGTAGTCCCGACGGACAAAAATGATGTCTTGATGAGTTCACATTCTTTTACGGAAGAAGTGTCTTTTATTGAGTTTGAAATCTTTATATGTTTTTCTGTTTGTTTTGAGGAAGAAAGAGACAGAACTCTAACCTACGGTTGCGAAGGGAATCAAACTATCCTAATGTTATCATGCATGGGTTAAGACCTAGTGTCTATCATGCTCCTCTCTTGCACAGAGAGAAACAGAGATCCTACGGGATAGGCAGAAACAGAAACAATAACAGACATAATAAAGCGGTAAAATGCATGGATGCAACAGTACAAGCGAGGCAAGGGAGTCCCACTCAACCTCGAACCTAGAAAACAATAGGCAAAAGTGAACAGACTTCACTTTCAACCCAGCAGGGTAAACAGCAAACAATACAGTCAGGAAAACCAATCAATACATCGAGAAATGAAATACAGCAAAAATAAACAGCCACAGCAGCTCTGCATCAACACCTAGCTCCCAGTAATCTCCAATCATTTATGGGTTTCAACAAGCATCAATCTCCATCTTCATGGCCTTCAGGAAAGGGCTTTAATCATCTGTTCCTATAAACAATGGCTTTTCTTCAAGTCTCCAATCATCAGTCAACAAGAGGAGAGGAATGTTAAACAGTAAATTGCCCACCAAAGGTGGCTCATAAACTGTTAACATTGTGCAGACAGGTTTCTCTCAAAAGTTCTATCTTTCAAATATATTCACTGATCCTTCCAAAGGAAGGAGGTGGATATTTGAAAGAGACTTTGAATCATAGAGAAAGGATAGAGGCAAACAAATCCATCTATGTTTGAGAAGCAAGCTTTCTAATCTAGAGCTCTGCCTAGCTCCTAAACCCTAGTCTCCTCAGCAGCTGCTAGCAAGAACCTCCTCTCCAACTCTGGAAGTTGATCTTCAATCTCTGGATCTCCAATGGTCTTCATCTCCCCAAGTCTTCAGCTCTCCCAAATCCCCAGACAATCCCCATACCCAAGCAAGCAAGCAATAATCCCCAGAGGGCACACCACACCAGTCAATCAGATACAACAGCATATTAATAGCAGTAGGGGAATCCTGACTTTTTCTAAGGGGATCTAATAACTACCCATAGCCCTTATAGTCCCATAGCTAAACTAATCAAACCCTAAGTCCTAAGGGAAAGAATCAAATCTCCTAAGTCATCACCTAAAACCCTAATTTTATTCATATTATTCACACCTACACTAAGCACCTAAATTTAATTCTAAAAAATGGGAACTAAATTGAATCTACAAGTTCAATGTCTAACCTAAACAACCTAAAAAGAATGGATGAAAAATATTGAAGCAAATAATAGAACAAAAGTTAACAAAATTGTGTATGAAATGAAACCATTTAAAATGTTATTTATTTAGAAAATATGGGAAAAATATCAAATAAAAATAAAATGCCATTTTTATTTTTCTATAATTTTCTTGACATCCTAAAGAAAAATATGCAAAAAGAATGAATTAAAAATGATGATTTTTCTATTTATTATGAATTTTTAAAAAGAATGAAAAATGAAAAGAAAATAATAAAGAAAATAAAAAGAAAAAGCCAGAGGGGGTGAGAATAGCAAGATACCCTAGTTCAGCGCGTTGGGCTTACTAAATGGGGGGTGCGAATAGAGGTCTGAGCCCAATCCCCCCCATAAGTGAAACGGTGCGTTTTACTTTTTAAAATTTCCCACCAGAATGAAGTTTTAATCGTGGCCATTGGATACTTCCCCAGGTCAAAGGTCCAACCTCAATCGCATGGCCACCAACCCTTCTTCAACCTCCAGCATTCTAGGGTTTCAGAACCCCTTCCCATGCACGATGATTCCACCCTTTCATGCTCTCTCCACACACCATGAAAATGCACGATGTAAAAGACAAAACTCCTCCATTTCTTTCCCTCTACAAGTCTGTGGTCATAGCTTCCATTAAAAATCACACAATCAGCCAATTCGAAGAAGGTAACAGATGGGAACCACCATTAATGCCTGAGATGAAACCTCTCCAATTCTTCACCAAACTCATCCTAAGCTAATCTACACTTCCTCATGATCATAACATGCTATTTTACTAACATTTTCGTGCCTTAATCCAAGAGTTAAGAGCCTCAACAGAATTAATACCTCATCTTCAAACTTCATGAAACTTCTCTAAAATCACCATAACCAGTCATCTACCTATGCTTAACCGTTCTATGCTATCAACACCATAAGATTCTACCTAAATTAAGCAATTCGAACAGAATACAAACCTGGTGTAATTCCTTGATACAGGTGCTGAGATCCTCAAATCAACTGCTTGTGATGAAGGGAATGTGATCAGTAGGCTTGGTGATTCCTTCTGTATGCAACAAGTGTAGTTCTAAAGCCTTGAATCACTCAATTCCAAAGTTCATGCCTCTTGGATGATAATGGTGAATGGTTCAATTCCTTCCTCAATTTGACAAAAGAAAGTATGGATTCTGATCCTTGTGAGATGATAATGAAGATTGAATCAAGAATGTTGAAGTTTGGTGAGAAATTGATGGAGTTTGAGAGGCTTATGCAAGAATGAGAAAATGGATGAAAATGGAGATTTTGGACAAATGGGAACACCAACCCTTGCATGAATCAGCTTGCATGAATATATAGGTTGCATTAGAACCTCCTAGAAGCTTGGAGAAGTTTTCCTTACACTTTTCCTTTTCAATTTGGATTATGTTACTTTCAATTCAAGCAACCATGGATAACTCACAAATTATGACCTAAACTCAAAATTCCACTTTAGCCAATGTCTTTAAAATGCTTTTCCCATTCAAAATGACCTATAATTTTGCATCATTTGGCCAAGATATGAAAAATCTCATTTTTTTAAGCCATTTTTCTTCATTAAATTCACCAATTTTGAAACCTTGTGCTATGGACATTTCCAATCTCTCATGGTCACTTTTCTAGACTCAAAATGTCATTTGGAGCAAGTTTGATGTTGTACGTTTTTTCATTTGAGGCCTCCTTGTATGAGTTTTGGACATAGGTTAAAATGACCTGTAATTCACAAATGACCAAAATACCCTTTGCTTGCCAAGACCATAAGTTGAGTTCCACACATCACATGAAGGCATACTATACCATTATAGAAAGCTAAGACAATGAGGAACAATCCTTATGTTTACCAGAAATTCATTTGAAATTTCCTTGAGGGGTAAACGTTGCTTGGAAGTCAAGTCACTTTCACAGACAAAATTTCAGATACCTCAGATGACCTGTAACTTGCAAGGACCATAACTTGAGTTCTATAAATCTCCTTGATGTCTTCCACCACTCAAATTAAAGGTCTTGAGATCCTCTACAAGTTTCATGTTGGCCAAGGATCCATTTGAAGCTTGCATTTTGACTTATCTTGCTTGGAAATCTGACCTAAACTAGGGGATTTTACATAGAAACCCTAATTTAGAAACTCCTCTTCTCCTTGATTTCTCTTGATTTCTTCTTGGCATAACAACATATCCTTATTTTCCATGTCAAATGATGAACCCCACATCTCTCCAATAGCCCTTAATGCCTTTGAATCAATCAATTGACCTAGGGTTGACCTAGGGTTGACCCAGATGAAACCCTAGTTGACTGTTTTCAACTGCAACTCTTGTGACTTCACCAATGACTTGTATCCTTCTCCAAATGACTTTCTAAGTCCTCCAAGATGTCTAGATACTCTCCATACTCTCAATTCACAGCTCATAATTCCCTTGTTGATCCTCAGACACCCTCAGCTAGGAGATAGATGATTTGCTTGATCCACTGACCTCCCTGCTTTCAAATTCTTTTCTGATGACTTGAATGAGATTGAATTAGGATAATAACCTCTTGATAGGCCTCTAGAGATGAGAATAATGATTGGTCCCCTGTTGAATGACTTGTTATGCTTATGCTATGCAGATGATTAGTCTATGTACATGACTCTATATGCAAATGCTAATGATATTGAAACATAAACCAAGTGAATAAGGTTGGGCAAATTTTAGGGTGCAACAGGGGGGCATGACCCGTAGCGGAAGGATCTTTACCTCACCTGAAATAGAAGCGGAGAGATTGGCCAAAGGCAAAGCCAAAGTAAATGAAAGCGGGCCTACTCAGTTGAAAGAAAAGGATACGTCGCTCAAGGACGTAGAGGAGTTCATGAGACTGATTCGCAAAAGCGACTACAAAATTGTTGAACATCTACAGCAGACGCCGTCGAAGATTTCTATCTTGTCATTGTTGTTATGTTCCGAGGCCCATCGGAACGCCTTGCTGAAGATACTGGATACGTCATTCGTACCCCCAAGAAGTTTCTGTAAATTAGTTAGAGGGGGTAATGGCACATGTCAATGCTGGACATAGCCTGGGCTTCACAGATTTTGACCTAACACCCAGGATTTGAGAGCACAACATGGCCTTGCATATATCGGTGGAGTGCCGGGGCACCTTAATGTTACGTGTATTGGTGGATACTGGATCGTCGTTGAACGTACTACCAAAGAAAGCCATGATGAAATTGGACATACGGGGAATCATTTGCACACCCAGCGATTTGGTGGTGAGGGTGTTTGACGGAATGAAAAGATCAGTGTTTGGGTCAATAACATTACCGCTTCAGGTGGGGCCGGTAATTTTTGATACCGAATTCTACGTCATGGATATCCACCCAGCTTATAGCTGCCTTCTTGAGCGCCCATGGATCCACGCTGTAGGGGCCATAACGTCCACGCTGCACCAGAAGTTGAAGTACATGGTGGGTGATAGTGTTGTTACCGTTTGCGGGGAGGAGGACATTTTGGTCAGTCACTTGTCATCATTCAGATACGTTGAGGTCGACGGAGAAATACACGAGACACCTTGTCAAGCCTTCGAAGGGTTGCGGATTAAAGACAAAGCTCAGAGTTCCAGCAAAATATCAGATGTGGCAGTGTCATCTTACAAAGAGGCTCAGGCTTTAGTGCAGACTGGTGAGACTAAAGGCTGGGGGCAGGTACTGGAGATTCCCGTGAAGAATGACAAGTTTGGGCTAGGGTATCGACCGACGTCGTTAGCGTCCTCTTCAGGAGCGCCCAGGTTTAAGGGACCGGTCACGATTACGCCAAGCGGGGTGTGCTTTGAGACTATCAACGCTCTTTCTGATGCCGAAGACGGAGATAGCGACTGCGATATGGACGCGTGGATCAAGCCAAGCGTGCCAGGGAAAAGTCTCTGCAACTGGTCCATCCGGGAAACTGTCCCAGTGTCTTTTAAATAGTAATGATTTGTTTTATCAATTGTTGAATAATCCTATGTCCTACCCGGGGCATAGTGATGCTACATTAGGGCTACTTGATTATGTGTATTACACTGTTTAATCATGAAATAAAGGCGTTTTTCATATTCAAATGTTGTGATCCCTGTCTTTCTTGTTTTACTTTAACAATAAATGGCCACGTGGTTATTTTCTTTGTTTGCGTGTTGAAGCGTTTAACCATTTCCTTTGCAGGACTAATATTTCAGATGACATCTCCTACGAACCGCCTATGACCCGTTTCGACTTCGAGCACCCGGTATTCCAAGCTGAGGAAGAGATTGTTGAGGATAGCGACCTGCCAGAGGAGCTGACTCGTTTATTGAAACAGGAAGAAAGAATCATTCTGCCTCACCAGGAGGAAATTGAGATCATTAACTTGGGGTCGGAAGAAGTTGTGAGAAACATTCGTATAGGGGCTGCGCTGCAGAGCGACGTCAAGCAAAGGCTGATTGAGATACTGCGAGAGTATAGTGATATATTTGCTTGGTCGTACGAGGATATGCCTGGGTTGGATACGGACATGGTTGTGCACCGTCTGCCGTTGCGAGAGGAATGTCTGCCTGTTAAGCAGAAACTCAGAAGAACCCGACCAGACATGGCTGTGAAAATCAAGGAGGAAGTGCAAAAACAGTGGGATGCTGGTTTCCTAGCTTTTACAACTTATCCGTCATGGGTCGCTAATATAGTACCAGTGCCGAAGAAAGACGGTAAAGTGTGAATGTGTGTAGACTACCGTGATCTGAATAGGGCGAGCCCGAAAGACGACTTTCCACTTCCTCACTGTTGCACCCCAAAATTTGCCCAACCTTTTCTAACCTAGGTTTATGTTTCAATTGCATAGTCATTTGCATTGTCATCATGTACATAGTGTATTCATCTGCATTGCATAGCATGAACAAGCTATCTTAATCAGGGAATCAAGTGCATATTCAAGACTACTCAGGTCATCAGGGAAGAATTTGAGCTTTGAAGAGCTGACAGGTTGATCAGTGAGTTCTCTCCTATCTTGAGGTTGTGTGGGGATCATCAGAGGGTGGGGGAGCTATGAGCCAAGAGCATGAGGTGTGTATGGATGTTATGAAGGGTCTAGAGAATCACTTTGAAGAAGAACCAAGTCATTGGAATGATTGCAAGAGCCTCAGTTGAAGTCAGTCAACACTGGGTCAACACCAGGTCAACACTAGGTCAAGGAAGTGTTTTGAAGGGCATTAAGGAGCATTTGAAGAATGTGGGATTCATTATTTGCTATATGGATATGGATATGATGTTGTGCTAAATAAAAATCAAGAGGAGTCAAGGAGAACTGGAGTTATTAAATTAGGGTTTCAGTGTAAAATCCCCTGATTTAGGTCAAACTTCAAAGCAGTGTAACTCAAGATGCAAGCTTCATATGAATTCTTGGTACACATTAAACTTGTAGAGTATCTTCATAGCTTTAATTTGAGTGGTGGAAGTCATCAAGATGATTTATAGAACTCAAGTTATGGCTCTTGCAAGTTACAGGTCATCTGAGGGCACTGAAATTTGTCTGTGAAAGTTGTCTGTCTTCCAAGCAACTTTTGACCTTCAAGGTTATTTCAAATGGATTCTTGGCCAACATAAGAGTTGTTCCTCATTGTCTTAGCTTTCTATAATGGTATGGTATGCCTTCATATGATTTGTGTAACTCTACTTATGGTCTTGGCAAGCAAAGGGTATTTTGGTCATCTGAGGATTACAGGTCATTCTTAGCCTATGCCTACAACTCATACAAGGAAGCTTCAAATGAAAAACTTCACAACATCAAAGTTGCTCAAAATGCCATTTTAAGTCTATAAAAGAAGTCATGAAAGTTTGGAAATGCATAGAATGAGACTTGACCAAAGTTGGTGGAAAATGACCTAAAAAAGGCATATAAGTTGAAAAAGTTGAAATGAAAAATTGGTTTGAGAGATCTACAAATCCAATATGGGTCATCCAATATACCAAATTGATTCCAAACAATATTTTGAAGACATTTGTTCAGCCACTTTTTTGAGTTAGGGCTTAAAAATGGGACTTGCTTTGTAAAATTGTTTCTTGCATCATAAGGCAACTTGGTAAAACTCAACACAAGGCAAGGAAAGGATTGGTTTTTCACACATACACTCCCAATATCTCATGAAAGGAGATTTTAACACAAGTTTGGAAGGTTGTATGCATGAGATAAGAGATATTCAACATGTCCTTAAGTGAGAAGTTCATGAATTTTCCACAACTTTCTAGAATCCTCTAGGATCAATCTAGAAACTTCTCAATCTGTTAATCATCATCTATATAATGAAATGAAGCCATTTGTGCAAGAGGTGGGTGCATTGAGGGGGAGAATAGAGAGAATTAAGAGATTGCTTCCATTGTAAGAAAGTGAGGATTCATTGATAACACTCCATCTCTGTCCAAGTTTCTTCTTCATATTCAATCTCTGGATCATAGTGAGTGAGAGGAAGCATGCTTAGAGGTCCATTAATGGCATCTTGAAGAGTTGGCATTGAAGATTCAAGAACCTACACCAGAGTTGCAGTCACCATTACAAGTTTCTTCATCCTTTTCCTTTGCATACAGTAGGATCAACACCTCCCAAGGATCATTGGTGAAAGCTTACAAGTGTTGAATCGAGCTCCTTCTCATCTGTTTCATCAAGAATTGCAGGTTGGTGAAGTTTCTTTTACCTCTCTGTTTAGGTGTTGTTAGGTTAGATTTTTAGGTTAGAAGTATTATGTTAGGGTAGTAGAGCATGTATACAATCTGTAGTGACCATTAGTGAAGGTTTGATTCATGGCAGTTCTTCTTTGATGACCTAGAACACTCCATTTAGGGCATGATGATACTAGTGAGATAGATCAGAGTACTCACCATAGTCTCTAGAACATGATAGTATAGTTTGAGCAAATTCCATCACCATGCATGACAGAGCTAATCAATGGTGTCCAGGACTTATAGCTATCGGGTTTAATCATAGAGAGGGTTTCAGGAAAATCTAAGGGTAGGACCTTGTAGAGGGCTTTGAGTAGGCCAATTTTGGTTTTAAGATCGTGGGATTTGGTTGAGTATGGAGAGAGAACGAAGCGCATGAACATGGCTGCATGGGAGAATTTTCTGAGTTCTAGGGTTTTGGTTTGGGGACGATGACCCAGGGCCGTCCGATCATCACAATTGTTTGACTCATTAATCGCATCGTATGGCCGAGGTTTGAAGTTGGAAATGGAGGGAAAGACTCAGCATGAAACGCAGCGTTTCATTTAAAATGAAACGTTGGGCTTTGGATCAGATTTCTATCCCCACCCCCTTCTTGATAGGCCCAACCATTTGCACATGATTTTACTGCTATTTGCACCGAGGTTTTATCATTTTCTCTTTTATTTTTTCATTCATTTTTCTGAGCGCGCTGGGCCTAGAATTATTGTTATCTGCACCCCTGGTTTCATGGCCCCAATGGATATTACAACTAAGCGAGTTGCTGGTAGCACCCCCCTCCCCTTTTATTTCTATTTTGTGATTTTAATTTCCTTTAATATTTTTAATGCCTTTAAAAAATCATAAAAAAATGGAAAATGGCTTGTTTTAATTGGTTCTTTTTGATATAGGTCAATAATTCTGTCTAGAAAAATATTAAATAATAAAAATAGCATTTTATTTTGTTTTACTATTTTTTGTGTATTTTTCTTATAAATAGCATTTTAATGGATTTAGTTTGATACTTAAATTTGTTGATTTTTGTTCTAATAGCTCCCTTTAGATTTAGGGCTCATTCTTTTTAGAGTGATTAGTGTAGGACTTCAACTTGAATATAGGATTTAATTCATATTTTTAGGATTAAATTTTAGGTGATTTGATTAGGTGTGGTTAGTATGATCAAAATTAGGGTTTTAAATGAACATAGGTGGAATAGATTAATTCTTTTAGGAGATTTTCATTTGATTTTTGGGGTATGGGGCTATAGGGGTTAGGGGTATAGGATAGATCCCTTAGAAAATATTAGGCTTCCCCTACTGCTACTAGTATATTGCTTATATGTGATTAATTGTGTGGTGTGCCCTCTCTAGGGTTATATCTTTTTGTCTGTGTGGGGTATTGGGTTGCTTGGGGCCGGGGAGAGCTGAAGACCTGTGATGATGAAGCCCAGTTGAAGATCAGAGAATGGAGACCAAATTTCAGAGCAGATGAGGAGTATCTCTTGCTGGTAGCTGCTGAAGTTTGTAGGATCTAGGAGTTAGGCAGAGCCCTAGAGTAGCCAACTTAATTCTCAAACATGGAAGGTCTTGATTGCCTCCATTCTTCTCTGTGATACAGAGTCTCTCTAAGACATTCACCCCCTTCCTTTGGAAGGCTTGGTGCTAATGTCTAAGGGGTAGAACTCTTGAGAGAAATATTCTTTAGGTTGATAGCAGTCTGTTTGTCACCCTTGGTGGTCAACTAATTGCTTAACACCCAGTTTACTCTTGTGAGTGATTCCTCAGCTTGGAGGCCAAGACTTGAAGAAAAGCCATTGGGAGATTGAAGATAAAGTCTGATGCTTGCTTGAAGCCTGTGGATAGCTGATGTTGACTTGAAGATAGTTGCTGATGCTGATGAAGACTGTTTTGCTGTTTAGCTTTTGCTGTTTTAATTTTTGATGTATTGTGTGAATTTCCCGGATTGTATTGTTTGTTGTTTGGCTTGCTGGGTTGAAAGTGAATCCTGTTCACTTTTGCCTATTGTTTTCTAGGTTCGAGGTTGAGTGGGACTCCCTTGCCTCGCTTGTATTGTTGCATCCATGCATTTTTACTGTTTTATTATATCTGCTGTTTCTGTTTCCGTCTATTCCCTTAGGAGCTCTGTTTCTCTCTGCGCAAGAGAGGAGCATGACAGACATTAGGAGTAAACCCATGCATGATAACATTAGGGTAGATTTTTTATCCCCTTTGTGACCCTAAGATTTGTAGAGTGTCATCTCTTCTTCCCTCAAAACAACAGAAAAACACTAATAAAGGTTATAACAGAGATTAATTCATTTCTTCCGTCAAAAGATTTGAACAAACATCAACCTTTTTGCAAATAAGAAAACCCTTGTTTAAGGTGAGATTTTTCATAAAAGACACTTGAACAGCTTGTGTCATGTGTAGCCCGAACTACGTTTGCTCTGATCTTCCATGCAGTGTGGAAGTACGTAGGCATAGGATGCGGTATCCTAGCGAGCAACCTTCACCCATCTTCCCCCGTAGTTAGGCGAACTACGTTGACTCTGATTTCTCGTTCCAGACGGGAATACGTAGGCATAAAGTGCGATGCTTTGTCGAGTCATGTTTTCTTTTCTTTTCAGACCTCATCCTTTAGTTTAGATAGAAGTGTAATCCGTACAAACAAGCAAGCGTGGATCCCATCGAGTACGATGGGCGTGAGGGGTGCTAATACCTTCCCCTTGCGTAACCGACTCCCGAACCCAGGTTTTGGTTACGATGACCATACCTTTTCCCGTTTTTTGCGAGGTTTACTTCGAGCGTTTCCTTTCCCTCCGTTGGGATAAATAACGCACGGTGGCGACTCTTCTGTCAGCCGGTGCCGATTTTTGCAGTAGCGACAGCTGGCGACTCTGCTGGGGATCCAACGTCCCCTGGATGCTAAGGACTGCGATAGTTCTTATGCATTTGGAATCCAACGTCCCTTGAGAGAGTCAATCCTAGCGCTTGTTTGCCCGTCGAGGAATTTGTATGGATTTACGTTTATGTATCTACCTTTCAGCATTATATTATTATTATTATTGCTGTATTGTGGGGTGTGACGGGTGTTCTATGATTGAGAGATAAGACGGACCTGGGCTTGAGTGCACCTAGACTTAGAGTAGAGATTAGTGGGCGCGCACGTGCTTTGCATGTCCTAGTGTCCCACGAAATCTACACTCAGACGAGGTTCTTCTGGTTGGCCTCCTGTCCTGCCCTTTGGGTGGCTCGGGTTGCTGGTTAGTTGGATTTTCGACTCTGGGGACCGATCATTTGGAAGTTGGCTAAGTGAGGCCTCTTCAGGATTTGATGATGCCACTCCTTCTGGGAATCGTATCATCACTCCTGAAAGTCTGTGACGCCGACGACCGCATAGGATGCCATACCTTTGTCAGTTACTAAGACATCCACCTGTGAGAGGGTTTGGGGTTATGCAGGTAACTAGACCTTCAGATACCGGTTATTTCTTGATCAGAGATCCTGGGTATTTATGGATATTTGTGAGGTCTATCAAAGACCAGTCTGAGTTTTGATTTGAGGTCTATCAGAGACCAATCAGAGTTATGGTTTGAGGTCTGTCAGAGACCAGTTGGGGTTATATTATGGGTCTATCAGAGACCGATGTTGGAGCTTTGTGTTAGGTCTATCTGAGACCAAGGTTTGAGGAATTCAGGAGGGTCTATCTGAGACTTTTTTTTTATATGGTTCAGGCTTCTCGGCTATAGCACTTGGTCCCTGTTGCATGTTGCTTGCATTGCATTGTTTGCATAATCATTATCATTGCATCCCATTAACGTGTGTCTGTGCTGCAGGTGCATTTGCATATCCCCCGGTTCTAGTGTCTGGACTTCTGGGTATTGATTATGGCGGGTTTGAGGATGACAGTTGCCTACAAGCTACCTATTCCTGATATTACTCCACTCCTGGGTCTGATTTCTCTGGCAGGTGAGGATGTCCGTAGAAGCTTCAGGCAGAGTTACGGACGGCTGTTGAGTTTGGTTCGCAGATCCACGGATGATGAGTTGAATGGGCTGTACACGCTGATGCAGTTCTATGACCCGACTTTGAGATGCTTTACATTTGCAGACTTCATTTTGGGACCCACCATGGAGGAGTATGTGGAGTTTACTGAGCTGCCAGTGCAGAATGCAGTTCCCTTTATTCACTCTGCCGCTGAACCTAATTTGGAGGATCTAGCTAAAGCCTTGCATATGAGTGCTTCTGAGTTGTTGATAACTTCTTGGCGAGGAGTTCCGGGCTTCTCTCTCCAGTTTCTGGTTGGTAAGGCTCAAGAGTACGCCAAGAATGGGTGTTGGGTGGTCTTTAACGCTATTCTGGCTCTATGCATTTATGGGATCGTGCTGTTTCCCAATTTCCCAAACTTCGTGGACATGGATGCATTTCATCTGTTTGCTGCTGGCAATCCAGTGCCTACACTGATCGGGGACTTCTACCATTCGATGCACTACAGGAATGAGAACAGGAGAGGCAAGAATGTCTCTTGTTGCATGCCTTTGCTATCCATGTGGTTCAAGAGCCATCTTCCTTCGAAGGGACCTTTTGTGGATAATGCGACCACATCTGACTGGCCAGAGCGTATGATGAGGTTGTCTTCTACAGATATTGAGTGGTTTGATCGAGACCTGCTGGGGTCCGAACTTATTTGCAGTTGTTCCGGGTATCCTAATGTTCCGTTGATAGGGAGGAAAGGGTGCATTAACTACAACCCATCTTTGTTCGTCCGTCAGTTTGGATATGCGCTGAAGAGCCCACCTCAGGGGGATGAAGTACAGGAATCTATGTACTTCACAGGTGATTTGAGCGGAGATTTGCTAGCCAAGCTTCGGCATGCCTGGACGCGTATTAACAGGAAAGGGAAGCCACTGTTAGGGAAGAGTGATTGCCAGGCATATGCACCATACAAAGTCTGGATTCAGGAGAGAGCCAGACGGATACTGATGCCATTTCCAGCCGCTCCGGTCCCTGTTCACATTCCGGTAGAAGAGCCAACCACTGTCACAAGGGAGGTCTACGAACAGGTTGTGAAGGAAAAGGAAGCCTTGCTGAAGATTAATGAAGAGTTAGAGAAGGAGCTAGCTCAGATGAGGAGTGAGAAGAATACGGCCGTCCGTTCTTTCCAACAGCAGATCGAACTAGTGAACAGGCTAGACGCTGAGTTGACTGAGGAGAAGAAAAAGCGCGAACGTCTGGGTCAAGAGTTCAGAAGCTCCCACGACATGCTAGAGGCCAAAAAGAAAGCACTTGACGCCGCTCACCGAGAGATCTCTTCTTGCAATAAGACTTGGAATGCGACGCTGACCAACAACAAGAAGAGGGAAGATAAGTTGAAGCAGCAAACTTCTGACCTCGAGAAGCAGTTGAAGGCTAGCATTGATAAGCATGAAGAAGAGGTAATGGCCAGATACAGTCTCCAGAAGGCATTGAACAAAGCCATTGAAGGCAGGAACGAAGCAGTATCTCAGAAGCGGAAGCTAGAAGATCGCTTCGGAGATGGAGCAAGGGAGGAAACCGCTGGTAACGCGCCATGTGTTCTCAAGAGAAGAAACCAGCTTGTCGAAGGTCTGCTCACCCGACCAGGTCATCCAGAGACCAAGAAGTTGATAGAAGAGTACCAGGCTCATAGGAGTACTTGATCATTTCATGTATTTGTATGCTTTATTTGCATTAGCGCTGACCATCACCAGGATTGTTGGTTGAGGTCATGCCATCTTACTATATACCCTCGGTAATATTGTATTCTTGGATTTCTCTTCAATATACGAGGTTTTCTATGATTCGGCTCCAATCACTGTCTTGCTAACACTGTCACTGCACTGGCAATCACACTAGAATCGGGGCATAATAATCCCTAATGCACAGACACACATTGCATTTTGCATACATACTCATATTTGCATTGCAGGTTTGTGATCCAGGTATCTTATCTCTTGCACCTTTGAAGCAGGTATTTTCAGGATTGCAGAAAAGCGGGTCCACCGTTACTCTACAAGAGTCAACCAGAAGAAGATCATGGACAACATGCAGAGTGAAATGCAAGAGATGCGTGACAGGATGGCCCTGCTCATGCAAACCATGGAGACTATCGCCAAAGGACAAGAGCAGCTGCAGAATCTGGTTCAACCGATAGTTGCACGGGCTGAAAACAACGGAACACCACACGGTGAGAACATTGTTGTTTCTCCCCGAGTTGAGAATCGTCAAGGTGCTGACGCTGTTCCCGTAACTGGTTTGAATGCTGGAGAGGCTGGTCCTGTAGGTGGAGGCGGAAACACCGGCAATATGAATGTCAATATAGATACTGCCGCGGTATTTGTGGGCAACGTCAATCAGGGTTTCAGTGGGGGTGTTGAGAATGTCGGAATGAATGGTATTAATGGTAACCAGGGTTTCAATGGTGTGAATATGGGGTATGGCAGCATGGCTGGCGCCAAGGCTGGGTTTGGTGGCTATGGTAATCTTGGATATGGAGCTGGCGCATACAACACTCAAGAGATGGGTAATCTGAGGCATGACCCCAGGTACGTTCAAACAGGTCCGGGTCGCGATGCAGATTATGTTGGATATGAAACAGTGCCTCGCTGGGAGGATCGCCAGGAGGACGTGTTCTCTGGTCAGAATGAAGGCTATGAACAAGCCAGGGGTGACAACCATCGGATGAGATTGCTAGAAGAAAAGGTGAACGGGTTGGCCAACCAGAATGCTCTTGGGTTGGATATGTCAAATATGGGGTTAGTCCCAGGGCTGAGGGTCCCGCTGAAATTCAAAGCACCGTCGTTCGATAAATACAAAGGGGATACATGCCCTAGGGTGCATATGCGTGCATTTTACAGGCGTATGTCTGCGTATTCTGAGGATGAAAAGATGCTAATGCACTTCTTCCAGGATAGCCTGTCAGGGCCATCGCTGGAGTGGTACATGAGCTTAGAGCCTACTCAGATCAGGAGTTGGAAAGAGCTGGCAGAGGCTTTTGTTCGACATTATCAATATAATAGCGATCTCGCCCCTAACCGAGTTCAGTTGCAAAGCATGTCTCAGAAGTCTAGTGAGAGCTTTAAAGAATATGCCCAGAGATGGCGGGATTTGGCTGCTAGGGTGCACCCTCCAATGGTGGAGCGCGAAATGATGGATATGTTCATAGGAACTTTTTCTGGAATGTACTATGACCGTCTGCTCAATTTTTCGATGAGTACCTTCTCTGAGTTGATATTGATGGGGGAGCGAATTGAAAACGGGGTGAAGATTGGTAAAATTCAAGCGGGTGAGTCCAGTTCCGCAGGAGGTAATAAGAAGACGTTCAGTGGTAAACGGCAAGGTGACACCAATGCTGTATTCGGTGCTCGACGAACGAATAAAGGTCAGAACTGGCGTCAGCAGTCGCAAGTCGCAAGTGTAACCATTCCAGGGCCTTCTCAGCAGCAGAGACAACAACCACCGCAGCAAGCTCAGCAGCAGCCTAATAATCAGCGCAGATTTCAGAACCCCCGACCAAGGAGAGTGTTCGAGGTACCGCCAGTGTCATATGCAGAACTCCTTCAGACCTTGTTGAAATTGCAGCTAGTCGAAAAGAGGACCTTAGCACCACCAACTGGCCAGCTGCCAGTCGGATATGATGTTAATGAGCACTGTGACTTCCATTCGGGGGCGCCGGGGCACAATATTGAGAATTGCTTGGCTTTCAAGCATAAAGTGCAGGACTTGCTCGATAGTACGACCATCAACTTCGGGAAGGAAGGTCCCAATATCACGCAGCAGCCGATGCCCAAGAATGGTGGAGCCGGGGCCAATGCAATCATGTCAGATGATGAGTTGAACTTAGTTTCAGAAGTGAGCAAGCTGAAAACCCCTTTGAGTTTCGTAAAGCAGCGCTTGTTGGAAGGAGGCGTCTATCCCGGTTGCAGTAACGAGTGTGATGGATGTTTGATTCAACTTGAGGGCTGTGAGAAGTTGAAGAGGGGAGTTCAAAGTTTGATTGATGAAGGAACTTTGCAGTTTGACAGGGCTGTGGGGCGAGAGAAGGCTATTGAGACAGAACCTGAGAAAGAGCGTAGGGAGATTGCTACGATCACCATTCCGTTCAAATCAGTGACAATTTCGGCATCATCAAAAAGGCCGACCATTACTATTACCAACGCTAAGCCAGTCCCTTTTGAAAGCACAAAGGCAGTCCCGTGGTGCTACAGTGCTGAGGCGTATTGCAATGGGGAAAAGATTGACTTGAATGATCCGCCAGCAGGATCCGTTGATAATATAGTGGGAGCAGGTGGTATAACCCGGAGTGGGAGAATTTTCACTTCCCCTGAGGTTGAAGCCGAGAGGCTCGCCAAAGGTAAGAACAAGGCTGTTGAAGGGGAATCTTCAGGGAGTAAAGAGAAAGAGCCGATAGCCAAAGATGTGGAAGAATTCATGAGGTTAATCCGCAAAAGTGATTACAAGATTGTAGATCACCTGCACCAGACCCCGTCAAAGATCTCCATATTATCGCTGTTGTTGTGCTCTGAGGCGCATAGGAACGCCCTGTTGAAGGTACTTGAGACATCCTTCGTGCCGCAAGAGATTTCAGTTAATCAGCTGGAGGGGGTTATGGCAAATGTTAACGCTGGGCATGGACTAGGATTCACAGATCTTGACCTAACACCTCGAGGGCGTGATCACAATAATGCTTTGCATATCTCTATCGAATGCCGGGGCACTGTGCTATCCCATGTGCTGGTAGACACTGGGTCCTCGTTGAATGTGTTACCAAAGAAGGCTCTGCTGAAGTTAGATACCCGTGGGTTGTTATGCACACCTAGTGATTTGGTAGTAAGGGCTTTTGACGAAACCAGGAGGTCAGTATTCGGGTCGATAAAGTTACCTATTCAGGTAGGTCCGGAGGTGTTTGATACAGTGTTTTACATCATGGACATTCAACCCGCATATAGCTGTTTGATTGGGAGACCCTGGATTCACGCCGCTGGGGCAGTAACTTCGACGCTCCATCAGAAGTTGAAATATATGGTTGAGGGGAGTATCGTGACGGTGTGTGGCGAAGAGGATATCTTAGTCAGTCATTTATCTTCTTTCAAGTACGTGGAGGTAGATGGAGAAATCCATGAAACGTTGTGTCAAGCGTTCGAGGAGGTGAAAGTTAAAGAAGAAGCTCCAATGAAGAGTAAAGAGCCAGAGGTGGCAGTCTCCTCATATAAAGAAGCCAAAGCGTTGGTACAAGCAGGAGAGACTCAGAAGTGGGGGCAGGTTCTGGACATTCCGGTAAAACAAGACAAGTATGGCTTGGGGTACCGTCCATCTTCCTCGCATAGTGCGCCTAAGTACAAGGGACCTGTTGTGTTCACACCCGAAGGGGTTAGCTTTGAAAGGATCAATGCCGTGTCTGATACAAATGAGGTGGATAGCGATTGCGACATGGACTCATCGATTCGACCCAGCACACCAGGGCAAAGCCTATGCAACTGGTCCATCCAGGACGTCATCCAAGTCACCAAACAGTAATACATTGTTTTTTTTCAATCAGTTGTATGATCTCATACCTTGCCCGGGCATCGATGATCTTGTCTTAGGGCCTAACTGTTTACTTGTACGTTTGCATAATCAATAAATGACAGTGCTTTTTACATTCAAATGTTGCGATCCCTTTCTTTCTGTTTTTTATTTTTCAATAAAATGGCAGCGTGGTTATGCATTTTGCTTGTACATCATTTTGAAGCACTTAACCGTTTCCCTCGCAGGATTCATGAATTTTCAGATGACACCGACCAAAAACATCCTATGACTCGTTTAGACTTCGAGCATCCGATCTTCCAAGCTGAGGAGGAGATTGTGGAGGATAGTGACTTACCAGAAGAGCTTAGTCGGTTATTGAAGCAAGAGGAGAGAGTCATTCTGCCTCACCAGGAAGAGATTGATATTGTCAACTTGGGGTCTGAAGAATGCGTCAGGAATATCCGTATAGGGGCCGCGTTGCAAGAGGACATCAAGCGAGAGCTTATCGAGTTGCTGCGTGAATACAGTGATATATTTGCTTGGTCCTATGAGGACATGCCAGGTTTGGATACTGATATGGTGGTTCATCGTCTACCGTTGAAGGAAAATTGCCCGCCCGTGAAGCAGAAACTCAGAAGGACTCATCCTGACATGGCCGTAAAGATAAAGGAAGAAGTGCAAAATCAATGGGATGCTGGATTCCTGGCTGTTACCACTTATCCCACTTGGGTCGCTAATATCGTGCCTGTGCCAAAGAAAGATGGCAAGGTTCGAATGTGCGTTGATTATAGAGATCTAAACAAAGCGAGCCCGAAGGACGATTTCCCGCTGCCGCATATTGATGTGTTAGTTGACAACACAGCTCAGTTTTCAGTGTTTTCCTTCATGGATGGCTTTTCAGGGTATAACCAGATCAAAATGGCTCCGGAGGATATGGAAAAGACGACCTTTATCACCCCGTGGGGAACCTTCTGTTATAAGGTGATGCCCTTTGGTTTGAAGAATGCTGGGGCAACGTATCAGCGGGCTATGACAACGCTTTTTCACGACATGATGCACAAAGAGATTGAGGTGTATGTCGATGACATGATAGCCAAGTCTCAAACAGAGGAAGAACATCTGGTTAATTTGTTGAAGTTGTTCAAGAGGCTGAGGAAATTCAGGCTGAGGCTGAATCCAAATAAATGTACCTTCGGAGTAAGATCCGGGAAGCTACTGGGGTTCATTGTGAGCAAAAAAGGAATCGAGGTTGATCCTGCAAAAATAAAAGCAATACAAGAAATGCCAGCACCAAGAACAGAAAAAGAAGTTCGTGGATTCTTAGGGAGGTTGAACTACATTGCTAGGTTCATCTCTCACCTAACGACCACGTGTGAACCATTATTCAAGTTGTTAAAGAAAGATCAAGCGGTGGTCTGGAACGACAACTGCCAAAGGGCATTTGAAAAGATAAAAGAATACTTGCAGGAACCTCCGGTGTTGATACCCCCAGTAGCGGGACGACCACTGATTATGTATCTGACGGTTCTTGAGAACAGTATGGGTTGCGTTCTCAGTCAACATGACGAGACAGGGCGGAAAGAGCATGCAATTTACTACTTGAGTAAAAAGTTCACAGACTGTGAATCTCGATACTCTATGCTCGAAAAGACGTGTTGTGCATTGGCGTGGGCTGCCAAACGTCTAAGACAGTACATGCTAAATCATACAACCATGCTGATATCGAAGATGGATCCGATCAAATATGTGTTTGAGAAGCAAGCACTCTCTGGGAGGATTGCTAGATGGCAGATGGTATTGGCGGAATACGACATCCAGTATGTTTCCCAGAAGGCCATTAAGGGAAGTGCTCTGTCCCAATATCTCGCCGAACAGCCAATTGAGGATTATCAGCCTATGAAGTTTGAGTTTCCTGATGAGGACATAATGTATTTGAAGGCTAAAGATTGTGATGAGTCGTTGCCTGGTGAAGGTCCTGAGCGGAGGTCCCAGTGGCAATTGATTTTTGACGGGGCTGTCAATTCGTACGGTAGCGGGATCGGGGCAATCATCACAACTCCCCACGGGTCGCACATCCCGTTCACAGCCAGATTGACTTTTTCAGTGACGAATAACGAAGCCGAGTACGAGGCTTGCATTATGGGGTTAGAGGAGGCTATCGATATGAGGATTAAGAATCTGGATGTATATGGGGATTCAGCATTGGTTGTGAATCAGATTAAGGGAGAATGGGAGACGCGCCAACCTAATCTGGTGCCGTACATGAATTACGCGAGAAGATTGCTACCTTTCTTTGATAGGGTGGAGTTCCATCATGTACCTCGGGCGGAGAATCAAATGGCAGACGCCCTTGCAACGTTATCCTCGATGTATAAAGTCAACCGCTGGAATGAGGCTCCCAGCATTGTCATCTCTCGCCTTGATAGGCCGGCCTTTGTGTTTGCAATTGATGAAGCATCTGACGGTAAACCATGGTATTTCGACATACAGACTTTCCTGAAGAATAAGGAATATCCGGCTGGGGCATCCAGTCGTGATCAGAAGACCCTAAGGAGATTAGCAGGCAACTTTTATCTGAATCCCGACGGCGTTTTGTATAGAAGGAACCACGATTCGGTACTCCTCCGGTGTGCGGATGAGAAGGAGGCTAACTTACTCATGGAAGAGGTTCATGAAGGAACTTTTGGCACACATGCTGGTGGGCATGCTATGACCCGAAAGTTGTTACGAGCAGGGTATTATTGGTTGACGATGGAAACTGACTGTTTCAAGTTCGCCAAGCGGTGTCACAAGTGCCAGATCTATGCTGATAAGATCCACGTGCCACCCAGTCCACTGAATGTTATGGCTTCTCCGTGGCCTTTCTCCATGTGGGGAATTGATATGATTGGAAAGATTGAGCCTACTGCTTCTAATGGGCATCGCTTCATTCTGGCTGCGATCGATTACTTCACCAAGTGGGTGGAAGCGGCATCTTACGCCAATGTGACGAAACGGGTGGTGGCCAGATTTATCAAGAAGGATATAATCTGCAGATACGGTATTCCTGAACGGATCATTACTGATAATGGTTCGAATTTGAACAACAAGATGATGAAGGATTTGTGTCGGGATTTCAAGATCGAGCATCATAATTCATCTCCTTACAGACCCAAGATGAATGGCGCTGTGAAAGCGGCCAACAAGAACATAAAGAAAATTGTTCAGAAGATGGTGGTAACATATAAGGATTGGCATGAGATGTTGCCATTCGCTTTGCACGGTTATCGTACTACAGTGCGTACATCAACTGGGGCAACACCGTTCTCACTAGTATATGGCATGGAGGCTGTCCTGCCATTGGAGGTTGAAATACCATCTATGAGGGTTTTGCTTGATGTTAAGCTGGACGAGGCAGAATGGGTGAGAAGTAGATCGAATCAGCTGAGCTTGATAGATGAGAAAAGATTGGCATCCATCGCACACGGCAGGCTGTATCAGAGCCGGATGAAGAAAGCGTTCGACAAAAAGATTCGACCTCGAAGCTTTCAGACGGGTGATCTTGTGCTGAAGAAGATTCTCCCACCGCAATCGGATCACAGGGGCAAATGGACTCCCAATTATGAAGGTCCATACATCATGAGAAAGGTCTTCTCCGGAGGAGCCTTATTGTTATCCACCATGGATGGTGAAGACTTTTCATCCCCTGTGAACTCGGACGCAATTAAAAAATACTTTGCTTAAAATTGACCCGCTGGACAGTAAAAAGAGAGTCCAGGCAAAAATGGGGCATCCTGGCGAACCAAAAAACAGAATAAAAAAGGTTCGGGCAAAATTTAGGGATAAAATGAAAAAATGTACACCCGCGAAGTCGAAAACCTACACTGGGCGGCTTCGGCAAAAAAGGGTATCCCGGTGAATCGAAAACTCGCAAAGGGCGATTCACGCAAAAGTTAGGGATTTGAGAAGCAAATGACTGCGGTCCAAGTTTGATTGTTTAGCGGTTTGGGAGTATCCGGGGTTTCAATTGTCCAAAGCAATTTCTTCCAAAGACAGAGATCGGGAAAGCGTCAGAGTCCGACGAGTCATGGGAGGATCGATTCATGGTGTTCGTCTGTAACACGTTGCCGACATGTGTACAAATTTTATTCTGTATATTTGTATACTTCTGCATTTTGTTTATGTGTGACTACCTCTTTTCAGGAGTTGCATCCGATGTATAAAATTTTGCCTATTCTCAGGCCGTTATCAATAAAGTGTTTTATTCAATGAAGTGTGTGACTTTGGTTTTGATTTTTACAGTTTTGTTTGTAAAAAACGCCGATGTTTTCGATAAACTTACATGCGTGTAACCAGGCGGGCCTCGGCCGATGATTGTTAAAACCGAAAATTACCTGAATGGTTGTCATGGGTGATTACCAAGATGTCTCTTTTTGCATAGATTGTCTTGTGTTTGCTTGTTGACTTTTGCAGGTATTCAAAAGTTCACCAAGTTCCCCGCCAGAGTTCATGGCAGGCTGGTACCCTCTCCAGAGGTTGAATGTTGTGTCTTCCCTAGGGAAATCGCTCCAGGCAAAACTGAATGTTATTCCCCCAGGAGAGCGGAGAGTGCGTCAAAGTAAAAGATGATGTATCTTCATTTCAGAAGTGGCTCGTCAAGCGGAGCAAAGTCCTCCCCAGTGAAGGTCGAGATGGATATGGAACTCCCCAGAAAGTTCTTGTGCAGTGCAAATCAGAATGTTTAGTTCAGTCTCCAGCTCAGTGATAGCAGGATGATTTCCCCAGCTCGGTGATAGCAGGAGGGGTTCCCACAGAGTATGAGCAAGTGGTTGGAGCCGCTGAAAGGAGTTTTCCCAAGCGATTGTCCTTTCTTTCCCCAGCAAGTCGCTATTCCTCGTCCGGAGGATCGTCCTCAGCAGATTTTGAAGTTTTGAGTTTGTGAGCTACCTTCCCAACAGGACGGTCATCCCCAGCGGAGCTAGTTCACCTTATCAACATTTATTTTGATGGAAGGATATCGGTAGTGTTCCGATCATCCCCAGCGGATCCAGTGTGTCTTCAGCATTTATTTTGCTGAAGTAACTCTTTGCATAAGCATGCATCATGAGCATTTGCATTCTACCCGAGTATGTAGCATTTCCATGCAGTATGGAAGCATTTCGTCATCATCAAACATGCATATTTGAAACATAAGCCAGGTGGTTACCTCTCCAGGTTCAGATATGTTATTCCTTGCCGATAAGAGAAATCGTGATACAGGAAGATGTGGATTTTGTGGTCAAAGTGCGCAGTGATCGTATTTGTACCAGCTACGGGGTTCATATAGCAAGGCACGCAGTGATCGTGTCGATTTTAAGATGTTAATTTGTGGCCGAAGTACGCAGTGATCGTATTTTGTCTCTTTCATGGGGTTCATGTTGTAGGACGCGCAGTGATCGTGTTGATCTTGTTATGTATATCTGTGGTCGAATGGCGCAGTGATCGTATTCGTCCCGATCTAAGAAGATTGTTTTGTAAGGCACGCAGTGATCGTGTTGGTGTCGTTTCGGGGGTTTTATTGAGCAGGACACGCAGTGATCGTGTTTACCATATCATGTGATTTTGTTGGTCGAGATACGCAGTGATCGTATTCGTCCGTTCTACAGTGATTATGGGTTGATACGCAGGGATCGTGTTCATCCGGTTTTGTTGGTCGGTATACGCAGTAACCGTATTCGTCCATTATGCAGTTTGATTATGCTGTAAGACACGCAGTGAACGTGTTCATCGGGTTTTGGTGGCCGAAGTACGCAGTGATCGTATTCGTCCCATGTTTGAAGTTGTGTCACAGCACGCAGGGATCGTGTTTCCTCCAGTCAAGAGGGTCGTGACATGAAGCGCGCAGTGTTCGCGTTTACCCTATGTATGGTCAGGATATGCAGTGATCGTATTCGTCCAGTTATGTGGGTTAGTTGAGACACGCAACACGCAGGGATCGTGTTTTTCTCCAGTCAAGAGGATCGTGGCTCAGAATATGCAGTGATCGTGTTCGAACGCGCAGGGATCGTGTTCAAGATACGCAGTGATCGTATTTGTACAGCATGCAGTGATCGTGTTGTTAGTACCATGGGAACTTGTGATGCGGAGTACGCAGTAATCGTGGTCATCGTATCAGTTGGGTTTGTTGGTCGGCATACGCAGTAATCGTATTCGTCCTGTTACATGGGTTGGTTTCGTGGCACGCAGTGATCATGTTGACATTATTTTGGGGGTTTGATGGTCAGGATATGCAGTGATCGTATTCACCCTATTGCAGCACACGCAGTGATCGTGTTTATCATATTGGTGGTTGAAGCACGCAGTGAACGTGTTCGCCTCTTCTATGCAGGTTTATTCCGTCTGGCACGCAGTGATCGTGTTTATCTCATCCGGTTGGATTTATGGTCGATGTGATTATAACGCAGCACGCAGTGATCGTGTTCGTCGTGTTTGTCCCACTATGTGATTTTGTTTGTGGCATCGAGACGCGCAGTGATCGCGTTCATCTTGTTACAGAGGGTTGTTGGGCCAAGACACGCAGTGATCGTGTTCGTCGTGGCATATTCCCCTAGCAGAGTTGCTTGGTCAAGCACTTCTCTTTCTCCCCAGCCGAGTCCTTTCTCAGAGTGCTGTAGAAATAGCAGGGTGCAGATTTTGGGTGGTTACCCACAGTTTCCCCAATAGAGATATAATCCCCAGCGGGGTGATCTTCAACGAGATACTTGGTTAAGTTCCTCGTAGTCTCCGTCAGAGTATTCTTTGACAAGTCGCTTGGTTAAGTTACTTGTATTCCCCATCTAAGTCTTTCTCAGGATGCTGTGGAGGCAGTATTATGAGGCGGTAATGCAGATTTTTGGGTGGTTACCCGTAGTTCCTCCAGCAGAGTTAGGTGTTCCAGCAGGATGTTACGTCAATGAGTTGCTTGGTTAAGTCCCTCTTAGTCTCCAGCAGGGGGCTTGCTACATGAGTAGTTTGGTTAAATTCCTCGTATTTTTCAACAAGGGTGCTTGGTTAAGTTCCCAATTTCCCCAGCAGGTGTTTGACGGCAGTCGTCAGAATTGTCCTCAGAGTGACTTGGTTAAGTTTCTCATTTCCCCGCAGAGTTGGTTGTTCATGTCTTCGAACATCGTCGCGAGAGGTTGATCAGTGAAGTCAACAGGACAAGTGAAGTCAATATTTTCCCGCTGGTTAGCGTGTGCTCAGTTGATAAGTGAGATCAACAGAGGTTGATAAGTGAGATCAACAGAGGTTGATAAGTGATATCAACAATTTCTCGTTGTGTGGCGTATGCTCATTTCTTCGGAATGGAGTGGTCTGCGGACAATATCAAATTATTTTACAGATTGACAGAGGGATGGCTAGTTGTTGATGTGTCAACAGAAGCCAGTTCCCAGGGTTTTCCCAAGCAGTAGTCGTATGCGCAATTTATTTTTGCGGTTGGCAAATTTCCGGGTTCTTTCGTATTCAACCGTCTCGTACCTCGAATGTCTGAAGACTGCGCGCTCTTCATCTAGTCGGGTCCAAGTCGCTTGAATAGGGGCAGCTGTTGCACCCCAAAATTTGCCCAACCTTTTCTAACCTAGGTTTATGTTTCAATTGCATAGTCATTTGCATTGTCATCATGTACATAGTGTATTCATCTGCATTGCATAGCATGAACAAGCTATCTTAATCAAGGAATCAAGTGCATATTCAAGACTACTCAGGTCATCAGGGAAAAATTTGAGCTTTGAAGAGCTGACAGGTTGATCAGTGAGTTCTCTCCTATCTTGAGGTTGTGTGGGGATTATCAGAGGGTGGGGGAGCTATGAGCCAAGAGCATGAGGTGTGTATGTATGTTATGAAGGGTCTAGAGAATCACTTTGAATAAGAACCAAGTCATTGGAATGATTGCAAGAGCCTCAGTTGAAGTCAGTCAACACTGGGTCAACACCAGGTCAACATTAGGTCAAAGAAGTGTTTTGAAGGGCATTAAGGAGCATTTGAAGAATGTGGGATTCATTATTTGCTATATGGATATGGATATGATGTTGTGCTAAATAAAAATCAAGAGGAGTCAAGGAGAACTGGAGTTATTAAATTAGGGTTTCAGTGTAAAATCCCCTGATTTAGGTCAAACTTCAAAGCAGTGTAACTCAAGATTCAAGCTTCATATGAATTATTGGTCCACATGAAACTTGTAGAGTATCTTCATAGCTTTAATTTGAGTGGTGGAAGTCATCAAGATGATTTATAGAACTCAAGTTATGGCTCTTGCAAGTTACAGGTCATCTGAGGGCACTGAAATTTGTCTGTGAAAGTTGTCTGTCTTCCAAGCAACTTTTGACCTTCAAGGTTATTTCAAATGGATTCTTGGCCAACATAAGAGTTGTTCCTCATTGTCTTAGCTTTCTATAATGGTATGGTATGCCTTCATATGATTTGTGTAACTCTACTTATGGTCTTGGCAAGAAAAGGGTATTTTGGTCATCTGAGGATTACAGGTCATTCTTAGCCTATGCCTAAAACTCATACAAGGAAGCTTCAAATGAAAAACTTCACAACATCAAAGTTTCTCAAAATGCCATTTTAAGTCTAGAAAAGAAGTCATGAAAGTTTGGAAATGCATAGAATGAGACTTGACCAAAGTTGGTGGAAAATGACCTAAAAAAGGCATATAAGTTGAAAAAGTTGAAATGAAAAATTGGTTTGAGAGATCTACAAATCCAATATGGGTCATCCAATATACCAAATTGATTCCAAACAATATTTTGAAGACATTGGTTCATCCACTTTTTTGATTTAGGGCTTAAAAGTGGGACTTGCTTTGTAAAATTGTTTCTTGCATCATAAGGCAACTTGGTAAAACTCAACACAAGGAAAGGAAATGATTGGTTTTTCACACATACACTCCCAATATCTCATGAAAGGAGATTTTAACACAAGTTTGGAAGGTTGTATGCATGAGATAAGAGATATTCAACATGTCCTTAAGTGAGAAGTTCATGAATTTTCCACAACTTTCTAGAATCCTCTAGGATCAATCTAGAAACTTCTCAATCTGTTAATCATCATCTATATAATGAAATGAAGCCATTTGTGCAAGAGGTGGGTGCATTGAGGGGGAGAATAGAGAGAATTAAGAGATTGCTTCCATTGTAAGAAAGTGAGGATTCATTGATAACACTCCATCTCTGTCCAAGTTTCTTCTTCATATTCAATCTCTGGATCATAGTGAGTGAGAGGAAGCATGCTTAGAGGTCCATTAATGGCATCTTGAAGAGTTGGCATTGAAGATTCAAGAACCTACACCAGAGTTGCAGTCACCATTACAAGTTTCTTCATCCTTTTCCTTTGCATACAGTAGGATCAACACCTCCCAAGGATCATTGGTGAAAGCTTACAAGTGTTGAATCGAGCTCCTTCTCATCTGTTTCATCAAGAATTGCAGGTTGGTGAAGTTTCTTTTACCTCTCTGTTTAGGTGTTGTTAGGTTAGATTTTTAGGTTAGAAGTATTATGTTAGGGTAGTAGAGCATGTATACAATCTGTAGTGACCATTAGTGAAGGTTTGATTCATGGCAGTTCTTCTTTGATGACCTAGAACACTCCATTTAGGGCATGATGATACTAGTGAGATAGATCAGAGTACTCACCATAGTCTCTAGAACATGATAGTATAGTTTGAGCAAATTCCATCACCATGCATGGCAGAGCTAATCAATGGTGTCCAGGACTTATAGCTATCGGGTTTAATCATAGAGGGGGTTTCAGGAAAATCTAAGGGTAGGACCTTGTAGAGGGCTTTGAGTAGGCCAATTTTGGTTTTAAGATCGTGGGATTTGGTTGAGTATGGAGAGAGAACGAAGCGCATGAACATGGCTGCATGGGAGAATTTTCTGAGTTCTAGGGTTTTGGTTTAGGGACGATGACCCAGGGCCGTCCGATCATCACAATTGTTTGACTCATTAATCGCATCGTATGGCCGAGGTTTGAAGTTGGAAATGGAGGGAAAGACTCAGCATGAAACGCAGCGTTTCATTTAAAATGAAACGTTGGGCTTTGGATCAGATTTCTATCCCCACCCCCTTCTTGATAGGCCCAACCATTTGCACATGATTTTACTGCTATTTGCACCGAGGTTTTATCATTTTCTCTTTTATTTTTTCATTCATTTTTCTGAGCGCGCTGGGCCTAGCATTATTGTTATCTGCACCCCTGGTTTCATGGCCCCAATGGATATTACAACTAAGCGAGTTGCTGGTAGCACCCCCCTCCCCTTTTATTTCTATTTTGTGATTTTAATTTCCTTTAATATTTTTAATGCCTTTAAAAAATCATAAAAAAATGGAAAATGGCTTGTTTTAATTGGTTCTTTTTGCTATAGGTCAATAATTCTGTCTAGAAAAATATTAAATAATAAAAGTAGCATTTTATTTTGTTTTACTATTTTTTGTGTATTTTTCTTGTAAATAGCATTTTAATGGATTTAGTTTGATACTTAAATTTGTTGATTTTTGTTCTAATAGCTCCCTTTAGCTTTAGGGCTCATTCTTTTTAGAGTGATTAGTGTAGGACTTCAAATTGAATATAGGATTTAATTCATATTTTTAGGATTAAATTTTAGGTGATTTGATTAGGTGTGGTTAGTATGATCAAAATTAGGGTTTTAAATGAACATAGGTGGAATAGATTAATTCTTTTAGGAGATTTTCATTTGATTTTTGGGGTATGGGGCTATAGGGGTTAGGGGTATAGGATAGATCCCTTAGAAAATATTAGGCTTCCCCTACTGCTACTAGTATATTGCTTATATGTGATTAATTGTGTGGTGTGCCCTCTCTAGGGTTATATCTTTTTGTCTGTGTGGGGTATTGGGTTGCTTGGGGCCGGGGAGAGCTGAAGACCTGTGATGATGAAGCCCAATTGAAGATCAGAGAATGGAGACCAACTTTCAGAGCAGATGAGGAGTATCTCTTGCTGGTAGCTGCTGAAGTTTGTAGGATCTAGGAGTTAGGCAGAGCCCTAGAGTAGCCAACTTAATTCTCAAACATTGAAGGTCTTGATTGCCTCCATTCTTCTCTGTGATACAGAGTCTCTCTAAGACATTCACCCCCTTCCTTTGGAAGGCTTGGTGCTAATGTCTAAGGGGTAGAACTCTTGAGAGAAATATTCTTTGGGTTGATAGCAGTCTGTTTGTCACCCTTGGTGGTCAACTAATTGCTTAACACCCAGTTTACTCTTGTGATTGATTCCTCAGCTTGGAGGCCAAGACTTGAAGAAAAGCCATTGGGAGATTGAAGATAAAGTCTGATGCTTGCTTGAAGCCTGTGGATAGCTGATGTTGACTTGAAGATAGTTGCTGATGCTGATGAAGACTGTTTTGCTGTTTAGCTTTTGCTGTTTTAATTTTTGATGTATTGTGTGAATTTCCCGGATTGTATTGTTTGTTGTTTGGCTTGCTGGGTTGAAAGTGAATCCTGTTCACTTTTGCCTATTGTTTTCTAGGTTCGAGGTTGAGTGGGACTCCCTTGCCTCGCTTGTATTGTTGCATCCATGCATTTTTACTGTTTTATTATATCTGCTGTTTCTGTTTCCGTCTATTCCCTTAGGAGCTCTGTTTCTCTCTGCGCAAGAGAGGAGCATGACAGACATTAGGAGTAAACCCATGCATGATAACATTAGGGTAGATTTTTTATCCCCTTTGTGACCCTAAGATTTGTAGAGTGTCATTTCTTCTTCCCTCAAAACAACAGAAAAACACTAATAAAGGTTATAACAGAGATTAATTCATTTCTTCCGTCAAAAGATTTGAACAAACATCAACCTTTTTGCAAATAAGAAAACCCTTGTTTAAGGTGAGATTTTTCATAAAAGACACTTGAACAGCTTGTGTCATGCGTAGCCCGAACTACGTTTGCTCTGATCTTCCATGCAGTGTGGAAGTACGTAGGCATAGGATGCGGTATCCTAGTGAGCAACCTTCACCCATCTTCCCCCGTAGTTAGGCGAACTACGTTGACTCTGATTTCTCGTTCCAGACGGGAATACGTAGGCATAAAGTGCGATGCTTTGTCGAGTCATGTTTTCTTTTCTTTTCAGACCTCATCCTTTAGTTTAGATAGAAGTGTAATCCGTACAAACAAGCAAGCGTGGATCCCATCGAGTACGATGGACGTGAGGGGTGCTAATACCTTCCCCTTGCGTAACCGACTCCCGAACCCAGGTTTTGGTTGCGATGACCATACCTTTTCCCGGTTTTTGCGAGGTTTACTTCGAGCGTTTCCTTTCCCTCCGTTGGGATAAATAATGCACGGTGGCGACTCTTCTGTCAGCCGGTGCCGATTTTCGCAGTAGCGACACTCACATTGATGTGCTGGTTGATAACACTGCTCAGTTCTCCGTATTCTCCTTCATGGACGGCTTCTCAGGCTATAATCAGATCAAAATGACACCAGAAGACATGGAGAAGACTACCTTCATTACTCCCTGGGGAACATTTTGCTACAAAGTGATGCCCTTCGGACTGAAGAACACTGGGGCAACATATCAACGTGCTATGACGACTCTCTTTCATGACATGATGCACAAAGAGATCGAGGTTTATGTTGATGATATGATTGCCAAATCCCAGACGGAGGAAGAGCATTTGGTTAATCTGCTGAAACTGTTCAAAAGACTGAGGAAGTTCAGGTTGAGACTGAACCCTAACAAGTGCACCTTTGGGGTGAGATCGGGTAAACTGCTGGGGTTTATTGTGAGCGAAAAGGGAATAGAGGTTGACCCTGCAAAGATAAAAGCTATACAAGAAATGCCGACGCCTAAAACAGAAAAAGAAGTGCGTGGATTTTTAGGGAGGTTGAACTACATTGCTCGGTTCATATCTCACCTAACTGCGACATGCGAGCCGTTATTCAAGTTGTTGAAAAAGGATCAGGTGTTGACCTGGAATGAAAATTGTCAAAAGGTGTTCGACAAGATAAAAGAATACTTGTAGGAACCTCCTGTTTTGATACCCCCAGTGGCCGGGAGACCTTTGATTATGTATTTAACGGTTCTTGAGGAAAGTATGGGTTGTGTTCTCGGTAAACATGACGAGACCGGATGTAAAGAGCATGCGATATACTATTTGAGTAAGAAGTTCACCGATTGTGAGTCCAGATACTCAATGCTCGAGAAGACATGTTGCGCGCTAGCCTGGGCCGCCAAACGTTTGAGGCAATACATGCTGAATCATACAACCATGCTAATTTCAAAGATGGATCCAATCAAATATGTGTTTGAAAAGCAAGCATTCTCCGGAAGAATTGCCCGATGGCAGATGGTGTTAACAGAATACGATATCCAGTATGTCTCGCAAAAGGCTATTAAAGGTAGCATACTGTCAGAGTACCTTGCTGAGCAGCCGGTCGAGGACTACCAATCGATGAGGTTTGATTTTCTTGACGAGGATATCATGTACCTAAAAATGAAAGATTGTGAAGAACCGTTGCCGGACGAAGGACCAGAGTTGGGTTCCAAATGGAAGTTGATATTTGACGGAGTTGTAAATTCCTATGGTAGCGGAATAGTCGCTATTATCACCACTCCTCAGGGGTCGCACATCCCCTTTACTGCCCGATTGATCTTTCCGGTTACCAATAATGAGGTTGAATATGAGGCTTGCATCATGGGTCTGGAAGAAGCCATTGATTTGCGAATCAAGCATCTGGATGTATACGGAGACTCAACTCTAGTGGTGAATCAGATCAAAGGAGAATGGGAGACACGTCAGCCCAATTTGATACCCTATATGAATTATGCAAGGAGATTGTTGTCTTTCTTTGACAAGGTGGAATTGCATCACGTGCCACGAGCAGAAAATCAAATGGTTGACGCCCTGGCGACATTGTCTTCAATGTATAAAGTTAACTTCTGGAACGAGGCTCCCCGGATTGTTATCTCTCGGCTCGATAGGCCTGCATTCATATTTGCCATTGACGAGGCTCCCGATGGTAAACCCTGGCACTTTGACATCCAGAATTTCCTGAAGAACAAGGAGTATCCGGCTGGGGCATCCAGTCGAGATCAGAAGACTCTCAGGAGATTGGCTGGCAATTTCTATCTGAATCCTAACGGTGTCCTGTACAAAAGAAACCACGACTTGGTGTTGCTACGCTGTGTAGATGAGAAAGAGGCGAAGTTTCTCATGGAAGAGATACATGAGGGTACATTTGGTACACATGCGGGCGGGCATGCTATGACGAGAAAACTGCTGCGGGCAGGTTATTATTGGCTAACTATGGAAACAGACTGTTTCAAGTTGGCAAAGAGGTGTCATAAATGCCAGATTTATGCGGACAAGATCCATGTACCTCCAAGTCCTCTGAATGTGATGTCATCACCGTGGCCTTTCTCGATGTGGGGAATTGACATGATTGGCAAGATTGAGCATACGGCATCAAACGGACACCGGTTCATTTTGGTGGCAGCAGCATCATATGCCAATGTCACCAAACAAGTGGTAGCCAGATTTATCAAACGAGATATTATCTGCAGATATGGGATCCCCGAGCGGATTATCACCGACAACGGTTCGAATTTGAATAATAAAATGATGAAAGAGCTGTGTCAGAATTTTAAGATTGAGCATCACAACTCTTCTCCTTACCGGCCCAAGATGAATGACGTTGTCGAAGCAGCCAATAAGAACATAAAGAAGATTATTTAGAAGATGGTTGTGACGTATAAGGATTGGCACGAGATGCTACCTTTCGCTTTGCACGGTTATCGTACGAAGGTACGCACATCAACCGGGGCAACCCCTTTTTCATTGGTATACGGGATGGAGGCAGTGTTACCATTGGAGGTCGAGATTCCTTCCTTGAGGGTTTTACTTGATGTCCAACTTGACGAGGCAGAATGGGTTAAAGATAGACTGAATCAGCTCAGTTTAATGGATGAGAAGAGACTGGCTTCTTTAGCCTACGGTCGGTTATATCAGAGCCGGATGAAGAAAGCTTACGACAAGAAGGTATGCCCTCGAAGCTTTCAGACGGACGATCTTGTTTTGAAAAAGATTCTTCCACCACAAACAGATCACAGGGGCAAGTGGACCCCCAATTACGAAGGTCCCTACGTTGTCAGAAAAGTCTTCTCTGGAGGAGCCTTGTTACTATCTACCATGGATGGTGAAGACTTTACGTCTCCTATGAATTCGGACGCAGTTAAAAAATACTTTGCTTGAAAGTGACCCGCTGGACAGTAAAAAGAGAGTCCAGGCAAAAATGGGGCATCCCGGCGAACAATAAAAAATGAATAAAAGGTTCGGGCAAAAATTAGGGATAAAATTGAAAAGATTGTACACCCGCGAAGTCGAAAACCTGAAAAGGGCGACTTCGGTAAAAAAGGGTATCCCGGTGAATTGAAAACCCGCAAAGGCGGTTCACGCAAAAGTTAGGGATTGGAAAAAGCAAATGACTGCGATTCGGACTTGATACGGCATTTCTTAGTGGTTTGGGAGTACCTGGGGGCCGTCTATTCAAAAACAATCTCTTCCGAAGATCGAGTACCGGGAAAGCGCAGAGTCAGACGAGTCATAGGAGGATCAGCTCATGGTGTTTGTCTGGGCCACGTTGCCGACATGTGTACAAATATTGTTTTGTATTTTATTTATGCTTCTTGTACATATATGTATGTATGTGCGTGCGTAACTTCCTCTTTTCAGGAGTTGCATCCAGTGTATAAAACTTTGCCTATTCAGAGGCCCATTATCAATAAAATATGTTATTCAGTACTTGATGCTTGTTCTTTACTGTTTTGTTTGTGAAAGACGTCGTTGTTTTTGATAAACTTGCACTTACATAATCTTGATGGCCCTTGCCAATAATTGCTAAAACTTCGAATTGACTCAAGTAATGTCACAGATGCTAACCCGGAGAGATTCTGTTGTATAGGCCTGTTTTGTCTCGTTTGTGTTTTGCAGGATTCTTACCTTTGGAGCAAATGGTCAGGAATCGTATTCCCCAGCCAAGGTCGCTTGACGGAATTACTTTCCCCAGGAGAGTGTCCTCATGGAAAGCCGTCCATACGATTAATCCCAGCAAGTCAAAATCAACGTCCCCTGCAGAGGTTGCGCTCCTCAGCGAATTGAAAATGGGCACGTTCAATCTCCAGCATAGGAGATTCCCGCAATAGTTAACCGAGTTGTTGGTTCGAAAGGTCTATATCCGCAAAGGAGGCTCTGAGTTTGTAAACTGAGCCCAAGCAGAGTCCGAGGCTCCGAGTTTGTAAACTGAGCCCAGGCAGCGTGTTTTTCCTAGAAGTGTCGTTTCTTTCCCCAGATGAGTTGGTTCACCAGCATGGTGGTTTGTTCTTTCCTCCCAGTGGAAATTGGTGTTTAATCTCTCCCCGACAGAGATGGTTGTGTTTCTGGCGTTTATTTCGCCAGAATATTTTGTGATACTTGTTCTCCCCAGCGGAGTTGGCTTTGTCCTCAGCATTCATGTTGTTGAGACATCATTGTCAGAGTGGCCTAGCCGCTTGAGCCTGCATTTGCATTTGCATATATCATCATATTTGCATCTATTCAAACGCGTAGCATTTCCGTGCCGTGCGGAGCATTACGCAATTTTCAAACATTCGCATTTTGAAATATAAATCAGGTTGGTTAACCTTTGTGCTTGCAGGTGTGTTTTCTCAGCAGGAGTATGGAGTTCTAGCTCAGATCTATGACCAGATATTCGAGGTCTCGCCGTGAGACGTGTGATGATATGGTTCATCTTAATATTTTCCCCACAGAGTTACTTGGTTAAGTTTCTCTTTGTCCCCAAGCAGAGTTATTTGTTTAAATTTCTCTTGCTTTCCCCGCCAGAGTTGCTTGTTGAAGTTTCTCTTATCCGGCCAGCGATTTATTTTCTTCAAATTTGTTGTTACGTCAATGTCAAAGGGTTTCATGAATCAGAATTTCAGAGGCTGCCACCGGTTATCAGAACAGGCGTCCGACAGTTTGGTTTCCAAATATCCCTCGGTAGAGTCCTCCTCAAAGCCATTGTCACGTTAGCGCTAAAAGGTTTGTGGGTTGGGACCAATGGAGTTAGCTACTGCAGGGTGTTGCACCCTAAAATTTGCCCAGCCTTATTCACTGGGTTTATGTTTCAATATCATTAGCATTTGCATGTACATAGTCTAATCATTTGCATAGCATAAGCATAGCAAGTCATCCAACAGGGTACCAATCATTATTCTCATTTCTAGAGGCCTATCAAGAGGTTATTATCCTGATTCAATTTCATTCAAGTCATCAGAAGAGAATTTGAAAGCTATCAAGTCAATGGATCAAGCAAGTGCATCCATCTCCTATCTGAGGGTCTCTGAGGATCAACAAGAAGTGTGAGCTGTGGGATGATCATGGAGAGTATGTGGGCATCATGGGAGATTTAGAAAGTCATGTGGAGAAGGAGACAAGTCATTAGTATGGTCACAAGAATTGCAGTTGAAGACAGTCAACTAGGGTTTCATCTGGGTCAACCCTGGGTCAACTCTAGGTCTATTGACTGATTGAAAGGCATTAAGGGCTATTGGAGAGATGTGGGGTTCATCATTTGACATGGAGAATAAGGATATGTTGTTATGCTAAGAAGAAATCAAGAGAAATTAAGGAGAAGAGGAGTTTCTAAATTAGGGTTTCTGTGTAAAATCCCCTGATTTAGGTCAAGTTTCCAAGCAAGATAAGTCAAAATGCAAGCTTCAAATGAATCCTTGGCCAACATGAAACTTGTATAGGATCTCAAGACCTTTAATTTGAGTGGTGGAAGACATCAAGGAGATTTATAGAACTCAAGTTATGGTCCTTACAAGTTACAGGTCATCTGAGGTATCTGAAATTTTGTCTATGAAAGTGACTTGACTTCCAAGCAATATTTACCCCTCAAGGAGATTTCAAATGAATTTCTGGTAAACATAAGCGTTGTTCCTCATTGTCTTAGCTTTCTAGAATGGTATAGTATGCCTTCATATGATTTGAGGAACTCTACTTATGGTCTTGGCAAGCAAAGGGTATTTTGGTCATCTGAGAATTACAGGTCATTTTAACCTATGCCCAAAACTCATACAAGGAAGCTTCAAATGGAAAACTTTACAACATCAAACTTGTTCCAAATGACATTTTGAGTCTGGAAAAGTGGCCATGAGAGATTGGAAAGATTCATAGCACAAGGTTTCAAAATTGTTGGATTTAATGAATAAAAATGGACTTAAAAATGAGATTTTTCATATCTTGGCCAAATGAAGCAAAATTATAGGTCATTTTGAACGGAAAGACCATTTTAAAGACATTGGCTAAAGTGGAATTTTGAGCATAGTTCACATTTTGGGAGTTATCCATGGTTGCTTGTAATGGAAGGTACATAAACCAAATCCAAGGGAATTTGTGCAAGGGAAGCTTCTCCAAGTTTCTAGGAGGTTCTAACATCACCTATATATTGATAAGAGATGGTTCATGCCATGGTTGGTGATTGCATTTTCTCAAAACCTCAAGTTTCATTCACTTTCTCCACTTTGCATAAGCATCACAAACTCTCTCAAATCTCCATCAATCTTCACATTTTTTGATTGAATCTTCATCATCATCATCATCCAAGTATCATAATCCACATCAAGATTGGTAGAATTGGAGGAAGGGTCGTGCTGTTCAAGATAACCATCCAAATTGCAAGAACTTCTCAAGTACAAGATTCAGGAAGTTTGAGCCTAGATCTTTGCATACAGAATCAAAGTGGTGGTGTGTGGATCAGTTTCAAGTCCTTGCAAGCATTGATTCAGGGATTTCCATAGCTGTATCTCCATTTTAAACCAGGTTGGATTTCTCTTCGAATTGCATGTTTTTGGTTAGCATGATAGGGTTTTGATAGCTTAGACTGGTTAAGTTAGGTTAGATGATGATTTTCACAGAGTTTGGAGAGGTTTTGTGAGGTTTGGCTATGGAGTGCATAATCTGTTAGAGCCTATAACTACTAAGATGAGGCACGAAAATCTTGTTGGATTAGCATGTTAAGATCATCTTGGAATGTAGTTGAACTTAGGACAAGAATTGGTGAGTTTTGGTTGAGTTGATCACAGGTGTTCATGGTGGATGCTACTTGTTACCTCTATCGGGTTGGCATTTTGAGGGGGTTTCAGAAAGAGATGATGGCATGGTTGTGTAGAGGAGAGTTGATAGAGCATCTTTGCTCTTTGAATCGTGCGAATCCATGGAGGTATGAGGGAGAACAGAGGAGAGTAAGACTCGTGCATGGTTAGGGTTTTCTGAAACCCTAGGGTTGCTCAAGGTTGAAGATGATGCCTAAGCCACACGATGGGGCATTTGACCTTGACTGGGGATCGAATCAAACGGCCACGATTTAATTTGGAAACGGAGGAAAATTCAAATAGTGAAACGCCCCGTTTCACTAAAACCCTCAGAGTGGGCTCAGACTTCACTTGCTAATACCACCCCTCCCAGCGCAGGCCCAATAATTCTAACTGGAAATGTTGCTATCCACACCGTTCTCACTTTTTTTATTTTTTGGTTGATTTCTGATTGCTGCATGGGCCTTTGGTTTTGTTCTATTCGCACCTCCCAGCTGGTGGCCCACATGGAGAATCAACTGAGCGCGTTTGCTCTTCATACCCCCTCCCTTTATTTTCCTTTATTTTATTCTTAATTTCTTTTTATTTTTCATGCATTTTCCAAATATCATAATAAATCATAAAAACCTTATTTTTCAATAATTCTTTTTGCATAATTTTCTTTAAAGAGTATAGAAAATTATAAAAAATAAAAATTGCATTTTATTTTTTATTTGATATTTTTCCCATATTTTCCAAATAAATAGCATTTTAAATAGTTTAATTTCATGCATGATTTTGTTAATTTTTGTTCTACTAGTTGCTTTAATATTTTTTGCCCATTCTTTTTAGGTTGATTAATAGACATTGGTAGTTTGTGTATACAATTTAGTTCATATTTTTAGGAGTTTATTTGAGATGATTAGTTTAGGTGAAAACAACATAAACAAAAATTAGGGTTTTAAATCAACTTAGGTGAGATAGTTTAATTCTTTTAGGAGATTTTCATTTGATTTTTGGGGTATGGACTATAGGGGTTATGGGTATAGGATAGATCCCCTTAGAAATCACTAGGATTCCCCTACTGCTATTAGTATATTACTGTCTATATGTGATTGATTGGTGTGGTGTGCCCTCTGGGGATTACTGCTTGTCTGTGTGGGTATTGGAATTGTCTGGGGATTGGGGAAGCTGAAGACTTGTGATGTTGAAGCCATTGGAGATCCAGAGACTAAAGACCAACTTCCAGAGATTGAAGAAGAGACTCCTGCTAGCAGCTGTTGAGGAGATTAGGGTTTAGGAGCTAGGCAGAGCTCTAGATTAGAAAGCTTGTTTCTCAAATATGGAGTGCCTTGTCTGCATCCATCCTTTCTCTATGATTCAAAGTCTTTTTCAAATATCCACCTCCTTCCTTTGGAAGGATCAGTGAATGTATTTGAAATATATAACTTTTGAGAGGAAACTTTCTGTTTAATGTTAACAGTTGATGAATCACCCTTGGTAGGTAATTAACTGTCTAACATTCATTCACTTCATCTGGTGGACTGATGTTCCTCCTGGAGCCTGAGACTTGAACAAAAGCCATTGTAGATGGAAGATTGAGGGTCAAGACCTTGCTGGAAAGCTGTGGAGATGGAGATTGCTGCTTGCCTGAAGCTTATAGTTGTTTAATGAGGACTTGAAGATGAATATTGATGCAGAGCCGCTGTGGCTGTTTATTTTTTGCTGTATTTCATTTCTGATGTATTGATTGCTTTCCCTGACTGTATTGTTTGCTGTTTACCCTGTTGGGTTGAAAGTGAAGCCTGTTCACTTTTGCCTATTGTTTTCTAGGTTCGAGGTTGAGTGGGACTCCCTTGCCTCGCTTGTATTGCTGCATCCATGCATTTTACTGTTGTACTGTATATATTTGATATTGTTTCTATTTCCGTCTATTCCCTTAGGATCTCTGTTTCTCTCTGTGCAAGAGAGGAGCATGATAGACACTAGGTCTTAACCCATGCATGATAACATTAGGATAGTTTGATTCCCTTCGCAACCGCAGGTTAGAGTTCTGTCTCTTCTTCCTCAAAACAAACAGAAAAAACACAAATAAAGATCCCAAACACAATAAAAGACACTTCTTCCGTAAAAGAATGTGAACTCATCAAAACGTCATTTTTGTCCGCTTGGACCAGTAATCAGAAAAAACCCTTTTTCAGAAGGAGATAAAAGCAATCAAAACAGACTTGTGTCGTATGTGGCCCGAACTACGTTTGCTCTGATCTTTCATGCTGTATGAAAGTACGTAGGCATAGGATGCGATATCCTAGCGAGCAACCTTCCCCTCCTTTCCCGTAGGTAGGCGAACTACGTTGACTCTGATTTCTCGTTCCAGACGGGAATACGTAGGCATAAAGTGCGATACTTTGCCGAGTCATTTTTATTTTCATTTTATTTTCTTTTTAACCCTTGACCTATAGTTTAGATAGAATAACAATCCATACCCGAAAACAAGCGTGGATCCCGTCGAGTACGACGGACGTGAGGGGTGCTAATACCTTCCCCTTGCGTAACCGACTCCCGAATCCAGGTTTTGGTTGCGACGACCATACCTTTCCCGTGTTGTGCGAGGTTTACTCTGAGCGTTTCCTTTCCCTCCCGTGGGATAAATAACGCACGGTGGCGACTCTTCTGTTCAGCCGGCGCCGATTTTCGCAGTAGCGACAGCTGGCGACTCTGCTGGGGATCCAACGTCCCCTGGCTGCTAAGGGCTGCGATAGTTCTTATGCATTTGGGATCCAACGTCCCTTAAGAGAGTCAATCCTAGCGCTTGCTTTCCCGTCGAGGATTTTGTATGGATTTATATTTCTGACCTTTATTTTCAACATTATATATATTGTTATTATTGCTGTATTGGGTTGTGATGGGTGGTTCTATGATTGAGAGATAAGTCGGACCTGGGCTTGAGTGCACCTAGAATTAGAGTAGAAAGTAGTGGGCGCGTGCCGGCTTTGCTTGCATTAGTGTCTCATGAAATCTACACTCGGACGAGGTTCTTCTGGTTGGCTTCTTTTTCTACCCTTTGGGTCGAAGGGGTTGTTGGTCAGCTGAATTGTTGACTCCGGGAACCGATCATTTGGAAGTTGGCTAAGTGAGGCCTCTTCAGGATTTGATGATGCCACTCCTTCTGGGAATTGTATCATCAACCCTGAAAGTCTGTGACGCCGACGACCGCATAGGATGCCATACCTTTGTCAGTTACTAGGACATCCACCTGTGAGAGGGTTTGGGGTTATGCAGGTAACTAGACCTTCAGACTACCGGTTATTTCTTGATCAGAGATCCTGGGTATTTATGGAGAGTTATGAGGTCTGTCAGAGACCATTTGGAGATGTGTTCTGAGGTCTGTCAGAGACCAGTTGAGAGTCTTGAGGTCTGCCAGAGACCAGTTGGAGTTATGGTTTAAGGTCTGTCAGAGACCATTGTTGGAGCTTTGTTTTAGGTCTATCTGAGACCAGGGTTTGAGGACTTCTATAGAGTCTATCTGAGACTTCTTGATATGGTTCAGGCTATTCAGCTACGGCAGTTGGTCCCTGTTGCATGTTACTTGCATTGCATTGCTTGCATACCCATTATCATTGCATCTCATTAACGTGTGTCTGTGCTGCAGGTGCATTTGCATATCCTCCGATTCTAGTGCCCAGACTTCTGAGTATTGATTATGGCTGGTTTGAGGAAAACAGTTGCGTATAAGCTACCTTCACCTGATATTACTTCTTTGCTTGGTCTGATATCTCTTGCCGATGAGGAGGTTAGGAGAAGCTTCCGAATGAGTCATGGGAGGTTACTGAGATTAGTCTGCAAGCCCACTGCTGATGAGATGAACGGGCTATACACCTTGATGCAGTTCTATGACCCTGCATTGAGATGTTTTACGTTTGCTGACTTCATTCTAGGGCCTACCATTGAGGAGTATGTGGAGTTTATTGAGTTACCCGTGCAGAACAAGGTTCCCTTCATTCACTCTGCTGCTGAGCCCAAATTGGAGGACTTAGCCAAAGCCTTGCACATGAACGCTGCTGAACTGTTACTGACTTCTTGGCTTGGGGTTTCAGGTTTCTCTCTTGATTTCTTGTTTGGCAAAGCTCAGGAGTATGCCAAGAGCGGATGTTGGGTGGTTTTCAATGCTATTTTGGCTCTATGCATTTATGGGATTGTGCTATTCCCTAACTTGCCCAATTTCGTAGACTTGGACGCTTTCCATCTATTCGCTGCCGGAAATCCAGTGCCAACATTGATCGGAGACTTCTACCACTCCTTGCACTACAAGAATGAAAACAGAAGGGGAAAGGTTGTTTACTGTTGCGCTCCTTTGTTGAGTATGTGGTTCAAAAGTCATCTTCCCAGGAAGGGATCTTTTGTGCAGAGCGCAACCACCGCTAGCTGGTCAGAGCGCCTGATGAGGCTATCTTCCGAAGACGTTGAATGGTTTGATAGAGATCTGCTGGGATCTGAGCTTATCTTCAGTTGTTCTGGGTACCCTAATGTTCCGTTGATAGGGAGGAAAGGGTGTATCAACTACAACCCTTCTCTGTTCGTCCGTCAGTTCGGATATGCGTTGAAGAACCCACCAAAGGAGGAGGAAGTACAGGAATCTCTGCACTTCACCGGAGACTTGAAGGGGGAGTTATTGGCCAAGCTGCAGCATGCCTGGACGCGTATTAACCGAAGAGGGAAGCTGTTGTTAGGAAAGAATGACTGTCAGGCCTATGCACCTTACAGAGAGTGGATCCAGGAGAGAGCCAGTCAGTTGAGGATGCCATTTCCAGATGCACCAGTTCTTGTTCCTATTCCGGTAGCAGAGCCAACTACTGTTCCTAGGGAGGCCTACGAGCAAGTTGTGAAAGAAAAAGAAGCCTTGATGAAGATCAACGAAGGGTTAGAGCAAGAGCTAGCCCAAGTACGCAGTGAGAAAAACAAGGTCGTCCATGCCTTCCAACAGCAGATTGAGCTAATGAACAGATTAGGGGATGAGTTGACTGAGGAGAGGAAGAAGCGTGAACGTCTGGGGCAAGAGTTCAGAAGCTCCCATGACATGCTTGAATCCAAGAAGAAAGCGCTTGACATCGCTCACCGAGAGATCTCTTCTTGCAATAAGACTTGGAATGCTACGCTCACTAACAATAAGAAGAGGGAGGATAAGTTGAAGCAGCAAATCTCCGACCTCGAAGAGCAGTTGAAGTCCAACATCAAGAAGTGTGAAGAAGAAGTGATGACCCGGTATAGTCTCCAGAATGCGCTAAACAAGGCCATCAAAGGCAGAGACAAAGCTGTGTCCCAGAAGCGTAAACTAGAGGATCGTTTTGGAGACGGGGCATGGGAAGAAACTGCTGAAGACGTGCGCCGTGTTCTTAAGAAGAGAAACCAACTTGTTGAAGGGCTGCTTGATCGACCAAGTCATCCGGAGACCAAGAAATTTCTAGAAGAGTACCAGACTTCTGGGAGGATTTGATCACTTCATGTAGTAGCTTGTATGCTTTATTTGCATAGTGCTGACCATCACCAGGATTGTTGGTTGAGGTCATGCCTTCTTATTGTACTCAGTGATATTGTATTCTTGGCCTATTAGTTTCCTCAGCAATATATGAGGCTTTCTATGATTCAGCTCCGATCTTTGTATTGCTAGCACTGTCACTGCACCGGCACCTTCACACTAGAATGGGGGAATGAATTTCCCTGAGGCACAGACACACATTGCATTGCATTCATATTCATATTGCATTACAGGTAATCTTTGGATGGTGTCTTACTTCCTGCTCTGTATCAGGTACTTTCCAGGATTGCAGATCAGCACCCGCACCGCTATTCTACCCGCACCAACTGTCGAAGAATCATGGATCAAATGCAGAACGAGATGCAAGATGTGCGCGAGAAGCTAGCTCTCTTTATGCAGACCATGGAAGCTATTGCAAAAGGTCAGGAAAATTTGCAAGCCATGGTCCAACCTCTGTTGGCCCGAAATGCTGGTCACGGTAACGAGGATCATCAGTCTGTGCGAGTCGATACTGCTCATGGAGATGGCACTCCCACGCCAGTGGCTCCACCTGTAGTCAATATACCTGCTGCTAATGTCAACAATGCTACCGCTGCCGTGAACGGTAACATCGGAGTTGGGAATGAGACTGCTGTCCATAACGTTGGGCTTGGTGATGTCAATTTGGGTGATAATATGGGAGGCAACGGCTTTGTCAATGCTGGATTCGGGTTCAATGATCAGGGATTCGATAATGCTGGGAAATATGGTTTCAATGCTCAAGGCTTTGGGCAAGATGGTTATGGTGTGGCCAATCAGGGCTACGGAGGTTTCGGCAATGGAAACGGCGCTGGGTTAATGGCTTTTGGGCCTGCTGGAGGTGTTCAGGGATACGGCAACAGAGGCCGAGGTCCGGGGATGAATCAGATTAGAGCTGGCCGAAATAATGGATATGATGGGTATGGAGCTGGGAATGGTATGTGGCAAGAAGATCAGCAGGAGGACGCTTTCTCCGGCGGAGGTTTCGAAGGGCCGATGGATGACTCCCAGAAGATCAGAATGCTGGAAGAGCAGATGAGGGGGGTCCTGAACCAAAGTGCTGTGGGCTTAGACATGGCAACAATGGGTCTGGTACCTGGCTTGAGGGTGCCAATCAAATTCAAAGCTCCTACGTTTGATAAGTATAAAGGGGACACATGTCCGAAAGTGCACGTGCGAGCTTATTACAGAAAGATGTCTGCATACTCAACTGATGAGAGAATGCTAATGCATTTCTCTCAAGATAGTTTGTCAGGCCCTTCCCTAGAGTGGTACATGGGGTTGGAGCCAACCAATATCAAGACATGGAAGCAATTAGCGGAGGCATTTGTAGCTCACTACAAGTATAACAGCGATTTGGCGCCCAATCGGGTCCAATTGGCAGGGCTGTCGCAGAAGAAGGGGGAGAGCTTTAAAGAATACGCGCAAAGGTGGCGCGGTATGGCTGCCAGGGTCCGTCCTCCTGTAGAAGATAAGGAAATGAATGACATGTTCGTCGGCACATTCACAGGCTTGTTTCATGACATGTTGTTTCATACATCTCTGGCCAGTTTCTCAGATTTGATTCTGATGGGAGAAAAGATTGAGCGTAACATTAAGCAAGGAAAGTTCCAGGCTGAGGAATCAACTTCATCTGGAAGTAATAGGAAGGCTTTTGGTGGGCGCCGTCAGGGCGAAGCAAGCGCAGTATTTGGAGGCCGAGGCCGAGGCCGAGGCAGAGGTCGGAACCAATATCAGCAGCCGCAGCAGGTGGCGAGTGTTACTATCCCGTACCCGCAACAACCACTTCAGCAACAACAGCCGGTTCAACAGCAGCAGCAACCTCAGCAGGGGGCACAGCAGGCTCAGCGAAGATTCCAGGGTGGTAAACTGAGAAGAGTGTTTGAGAAGCCTCCCTCAACCTACGCAGATTTGTTGCAGACATTGTTGGGTTTGAACCTGGTAGAGAAGAGAACTCTGGCACCGATAACGGGAACTCCTCCGTATGGTTACTATGCAAGCAGGCGCTGTGAGTTTCATTCTGGGGCTCCGGGCCACGATATAGAGGGTTGCCATGCTTTTAAGCACGTTGTGCAGGATCTTTTGGACAATAAGACTATCAATTTCGGAACGGCAGGCCCGAATATAGTGCAGAAACCCATGCCTAATCATGGGGCGAATGCCATTCTGACTGAGGAAGGGTTGAATCTGATTATGAATGTCGACGATTTAAAGACGCCGCTGAGCGAGATAAAGAGCAGATTGTTGCAAGGGGGTGTTTATCCAGGATGTCACGAGTATTGCTTAGAATGCTGGACCCTAGCTGGAGGGTGTGATGATTTGAAGAAAGGCATTCAGGCTTTAATTGATGGAGGCACATTGCAGTTTGACCGAGCAGCAACTGAAGAGCCTGCAAGGGCAGTAGCAGATGATCAGAGTGATGTGGCCACTGTAACGATTCCTCGGAAGACAATCACTATTGCAGCACCGGTTCAGCGACCACCGATCACCATAACTAAAGCCGGACCGATCCCGTACGAGAACACGAAGGCAGTCCCATGGTCATATGGGTCGGAGGTGTATTGTGACGGAATAAAGATTGATGTTAACAAGCAGCCAGCTGAGACTGTCGATAACGTTGTTGGTTCAGGAGGTATGACAAGAAGTGGTAGGATCTTTATATCACCTGAAGTGGAGGCCGAAAGACTAGCGAAAGGAAAAAGGAAAATGGTTGAGAATGTCCCAGTACAAGCAAGCGAAAAAGAAGCGGCATCGAAAGATGTAGAAGAGTTCATGCGCTTGATTCGAAAAAGTGATTATAAGATTGTGGAGCATCTGCAACAAACGCCATCCAAAATATCTATCCTGTCATTGCTCTTGTGTTCGGAAGCCCACAGAAATGCTTTGCTGAAAGTCCTGGATACTTCCTTTGTACCCCAAGACGTCTCTGTAAATCAGCTGGAAGGAGTGTTGGCACATGTAAATGCAGGCCACAGCTTGGGCTTTACCGACTTTGATTTGACCCCGAAAGGGAGAGATCATAATATGGCGTAGCACATCTCTGTCGAGTGTAGAGGATCAGTAATGTCGCATGTATTGGTCGACACTGGATCGTCTCTGAATGTGATGCCCAAGAAAGCGATGATGAAGCTGGATGTTAGAGGAATCCTGTGCACGCCCAGTGACTTGGTAGTTAGAGCCTTTGACGGCACGCGAAGAACAGTCTTTGGATCGATAACATTGCCTCTACAGGTGGGGCCGGAGGTGTTTGCAACTGAATTTTATATCATGGATATACAGCCTGCGTATAGCTGCCTGCTTGGAAGACCTTGGATTCATGGGGCCGGGGCAGTCACGTCTACCCTGCATCAGAAGTTGAAATATATGGTTGGAGACAGCGTAGTCACCGTATGCGGAGAAGAAGACATCCTGGTCAGCCATCTGTCGTCATTTAAATATGTGGAGGTCGACGGAGAGATCCACGAAACGCCCTGCCAGGCATTTGAAGGGTTGCGTATCAAGGACAAAGGTCCCAGGCCGAGCAAAGTGCCAGAGATAGCCGTTTCATCGTATAAAGAAGCTCAAGCTCTAGTAGAGGCCGAAGAAGCAAAGGGCTGGGGCAAAGTGCTGGATATTCCTGTGAAGATGGTCCGATTCGGGCTGGGATACCAACCGTCGTCTTCAGCACCCGCTATGGGGGCACCCCGTTTCAGAGGGCCAATAACCATCTCTGCCAGTGGAGTATGTCATGAAACCATCAACGCCGCTTCGGAGTCTGACGAGGGAGACAACGACTGTGATATGGATGCCTGGATTCAGCCAAGCGCGCCAGGACAAGGATTGTGCAACTGGTCTATTCAGGAGCTTGTTCCTGTGACTCTTAAACAGTAATGCCTTGCTTTATTAATTGTTGAATAATCTGATGTCTTGCCCGGGGCATCGGGATTTGCTTAGGGCTGTGTTGTTATGAACATTGCGTGTTAATCATTAAATAAATGGCGTTTTTTCATGTGCAAATATTGTAATCTCTGTCTTTCTTGTTTTGTATTTTTCAATAAAATGGCAACGTGGTTATTCGCTTTATACGCATTTTGAAGCACTTAACCATTCCGTTTGCAGGATAACATTTTCAGATGACATCCTTGAACCAATTATGACTCGCCCCGACTATGAGCACCCGGTATTTCAGGCCGAAGAAGAGGTTGTCGAAGATAGCGACGTTCCTGAAGAACTGTCTTGGTTGGTGAAGCAAGAGGAAAGAGCCATTCTGCCTCACGACGAGGTCATCGAAATTATCAACCTGGGGTCGGAAGGGATTGAGAAGAATATTCGTATCGGAGCCGCGCTACAAAGGGATATCAAGCGAAGACTGGTTGAAATGCTCCGAGAGTATAGTGATGTATTCGCTTGGTCGTATGAAGATATGCCAGGGCTCGATACAAACATGGTTGTGCACCGTCTGCCACTGAAAGAAGATTGCCCGCCGGTCAAACAAAAGCTTCGCAGGACTCGACCAGATATGGCAGTAAAGATCAAAGAGGAAGTTCAAAAGCAGTGGGACGCTGGTTTCCTGGCTGTGACAAAATATCCCTCATGGGTTGCTAACATCGTACCGGTGCCAAAGAAAGATGGCAAGGTTCGGATGTGCGTGGATTATAGAGATTTGAATAAAGCAAGCCCAAAAGACGATTTTCCACTTCCTCACATTGATGTGCTAGTTGATAATACTGCTCAATACTCCGTATTCTCTTTCATGGATGGCTTTTCAGGCTATAATCAGATTAAAATGGCGCCAGAGGATATGGAGAAGACTACTTTCATAACGCCTTGGGGAACATTTTGCTACAAAGTGATGCCCTTTGGTTTGAAAAATGCTGGGGCAACATATCAGCGTGCGATGACGACTCTTTTTCATGATATGATGCATAAAGAGATCGAAGTTTATGTTGATGATATGATTGCCAAATCCCAGACGGAGGAAGAGCATCTGGTGAATCTGCTGAAGTTATTTAAAAGGCTCAGGAAGTTCAGGCTGAGGCTGAACCCTAATAAATGCACCTTCGGGGTGAGATCGGGTAAACTGCTGGGGTTTATCGTAAGCGAAAGAGGAATAGAGGTCGATCCTGCCAAAATAAAAGCGATCCAAGAAATGCCGACGCCTAAAACAGAGAAGGAGGTGCGCGGGTTTTTAGGGAGGTTGAACTACATCGCTTGGTTCATATCTCACCTAACTGCTACGTGTGAACCATTATTCAAGCTGTTGAAGAAAGATCAAGCTGTAACGTGGAACGAAAATTGTCAAAAGGCGTTCGATAAAATAAAGCAGTATTTGCAGGAGCCTCCTATTTTGATACCCCCAGTGGCAGGCAGACCCTTGATCATGTATTTGACGGTTCTTGAGGGAAGCATGGGTTGTATTCTCGGTCAACACGACGAGACAGGAAGAAAAGAGCATGCAATTTATTACTTGAGTAAGAAATTTACAGATTGTGAATCCCGATACTCAATGCTTGAGAAAACTTGTTGCGCGCTAGCCTGGGCCGCCAAGCGTCTGAGGCAATACATGTTGAATCATACAACCATGCTCATCTCGAAGATGGATCCTATCAAATATGTATTCGAAAAGCAGGCGTTGTCAGGGAGAATTGCCCGTTGGCAGATGGTCTTGACTGAATATGACATCCAATACGTCTCGCAAAAGGCTATAAAGGGGAGTGTGCTGTCTGAGTATCTGGCGGAGCAGCCTATTGAAGATTACCAATCGATGAGGTTTGATTTTCCTGACGAGGATATCATGCACCTAAAGATGAAAGATTGTGAAGAGCCGTTGCCAGACGAAGGACCAGAGTTGGGTTCCAAATGGAAGATGATATTTGACGGAGCTGTGAATGCGTACGGTAGCGGGATAGGGGCAATCATCACTACGCCACACGGGTCGCACATCCCGTTTACTGCCCGATTGACCTTTGTCGTTACCAACAATGAGGCCGAATACGAAGCTTGCATAATGGGGCTTGAAGAAGCCATTGATTTGCGAATCAAGAATTTAGACGTATACGGAGACTCAGCTCTGGTGGTGAATCAAATCAAAGGGGAATGGGAGACACGTCAGCCCAACTTGGTACATTACATGAATTACGCAAGGAGATTGTTGCCTTTCTTCGACAAGGTTGAATTGCATCACGTACCACGGGCAGAGAATCAAATGGCTGACGCCCTAGCTACTTTGTCTTCCATGTACAAAGTCAACTTCTGGAACGAGGCTCCCAGAATCATTATCTCTCGGTTGGACAGACCAGCTTACGTATTTGCTATTGATGAAGCATCCGACGACAAACCGTGGTATTTTGATATTCTTAATTTCCTGAAGAATCAAGAGTATCCGACTGGGGCATCCAGTCAAGATCAGAAGACTCTCAGGAGATTAGCGGGTAATTTCTATTTGAATCCGGATGGCATCTTATACAGAAGAAACCACGATTTGGTGCTGTTGCGTTGTGTAGACGAAAGAGAAGCAAAGCTGCTCATGGAGGAAATACACGAAGGTACCTTTGGTACGCATGCTGGTGGGCATGCTATGACGAGAAAGCTGCTACGGGCAGGTTATTTTTGGCTGACTATGGAAACTGACTGTTTCAAGTTTGCGAGGAAATGCCACAAGTGCCAAATCTATGCTGATAAGATCCATGTACCTCCGAGTCCTCTAAATGTGATGTCATCGCCATGGCCCTTCTCGATGTGGGGAATCGATATGATTAGAAAGATCGAGCCGACGGCTTCTAACGGACATCGGTTCATCTTAGTAGCAATCGATTATTTCACCAAGTGGGTAGAAGCGGCGTCTTACGCAAATGTAACGAAGCAGGTGGTGGCCAGATTCATCAGGAGAGATATCATTTGCCGATATGGGATCCCCGAGCGGATAATCACGGACAACGGATCAAACCTGAACAACAAAATGATGAAGGAGCTCTGTCAGAATTTCAAGATCGAACATCACAACTCCTCCCCGTACCGACCCAAGATGAATGGCGCTGTTGAGGCGGCCAATAAGAATATCAAGAAGATCGTTCAGAAAATGGTGGTGACCTATAAGGATTGGCATGAGATGCTACCCTTCGCATTGCACGGTTATCGTACGACGGTACGCACATCAACCGGGGCAACCCCGTTCTCGTTAGTATACGGAATGGAAGCGGTATTACCATTGGAAGTTGAGATCCCTTCTCTGAGGGTATTGCGAGACGTTCAGCTGGACGAGACAGAATGGGTAAAAGACAGGTTGAATCAACTGAGTTTGATGGATGAGAAGAGGCTAGCCTCTCTGGCATACGGTCGTTTGTATCAGAGCCGAATGAAGAAAGCGTATGATAAGAAGATACATCCGCGAAGCTTTCAGACGGGCGACCTTGTGCTGAAAAGGATTCTCCCGCCGCAAGCAGATCACAGGGGCAAGTGGACCCCCAACTACGAAGGGCCATACGTTGTCAGGAAAGTCTTTTCAGGAGGAGCGTTGTTGTTGTCCACTATGGACGGTGAAGACTTCACGTCACCTGTAAATTTGGACGCAGTTAAAAAATACTTTGCTTAAAATAGACCCGCTGGACAGAAAAAAGAGAGTCCAGGCAAAAATGGGGCATCCTGGCGAACCAAAAACAGAATAAAAGGTTCGGGCAAAAGTTAGGGATAAAAGTGAAAAATGTACACCCGCGAAGTTGAAAACCTACACTGGGCGGCTTCGGCAAAAAAGGGTATCCCGGTGAACTGAAAACCCGTAAAGGGCGGTTCACGCAAAAGTTAGGGATTTGAAAAGCAAATGACTGCGGTCCGAATTTGATACTGCATTGAGCATTGGTGCGGGGAATATACCTGAGGGGTCGATTATCAGATACAATCTCTTCGGAAGCGTGAATACCGGGAAAGCATTAGAGTCGGATGAGTCATAGGAGGATCAGTTCGTGGTGTTCGTCTGCATCCCGTTGCCGACATGTGTACAAAATTTAATTTGTCAAAATATTTATGCTTCTTGTACATACGTGTATATTTGCTTTGCGTAGCTTCCTCATTTCAGGAGTTACATCCCGTGTACAAAACTCCACCCATTCAGGGGCCCAATCAATAAAATATGCTATTCAGTACTTGATGCTGGTTCTTTACTGTTTTGTGCATGATAAAACGCCTAAGTTTATTGAAACTAGCATATGTATAACGTCACTGGCCCTTGCCAACAATTGCTAAAGCTTTGAATTAACTGAAGATAACGTCACTAACCTGAATCGATTTGGTTGTATAGGCTTGTCTTGTCTCGTTTGTGTTGTTGCAGGTTTCATAGCCGTATGAGGAAGATGATCAAAAGGTTGCAGTAACGAAAGACGCGTTCCCCACGCAGGTCATGCATGGTCTTCCTGAAGAATGATAGAATTCGCCAGCTAGTCATAGCTTATCCAAAGGACATGCTCCAACAAAGCCAGTTATCCTCAGCAGAATTGGCGATTCCAAAATTATAGGCTGTATTCAGACAGTGCATCTCAAGCAGAGTGGTTTAGCCACAGAAGATTAATATTTGTGAGCGCGGTGTTCAGGCCGTTTACCTTTCCCCGCAGGGTCATTTACTCTCCCCCCAGTGGAGTCAGTTAATTTTCCCAAGAGAATCATCCCCAGCGGAGTTCTCTTTCCAACAAGTATTTCCATTCCTCCCGGTGGAACTCGAAGATTAAGACTATCCCTGACATAGTTGGTGCGGGTCTTGGCATTTATTTTGGCCGGAATACCGTGTGATATCCGTTCACTTTCCAGCAGAAGTTCAATTATACCGGGCGCATCCGTTATTCTCCAGCAGGGTTATATCCCCCAGCAGGGCGTTACTTCAGCGAGGTGCTTGGTTCAAGTTCCCAATTTCCCAGCTGAGCCGACCTCATCCTTCCAGCATTTTGCTGGAATAATTCTGCAGCATCTGGCTATCCCCAGCGGAGTTGGCATTATCTTCAGCATTTATTTTGCTGAAGCAGTTTCTATACCCAGCAGTTCGAGTCTGCATTTGCATCGGCATATAGTGCATTGGCATATAATGTCATACTTGCATCCACCAAATAAAAGCGTAGCATTTCCATGTCGAATGGAGCATTGCATCATTGTCGAACGCATGCATTTTGAAACATAAACTAGGTTGGCTAACCGTTTGTTCCAAGTATTGTTTCTCTTGCAGGAAGAGAGAGCCCTTGCTCAGGTGAATCAATAAACATTCAGGATCTCGACGTGAGACATTCGACGAAGTGTCAGCTGTGGCACTACTCCCCACAGAGTTATTAGGATAAGTCTCTCTTTGTCACCAAGCAGAGTTACCTATTTCCCCGCCAGGGTTCTTGTTGAAGTTTCCCTAGTCCGATCAGCGGATTGTTTCCTTCAAAGTTGTTGTTACGTCAGCATTAAAAGGTTTCACGAACCAGAATTGCAGAGACTACCGCCAGCTATCAGAACAGGCCCCCGGTGGTGTGGTTTCCAAATATCCCCAGTAGAGTCAGCTCCGAAGTTGCTGTCACGTCAGTGATAAGAAGTTGGCAGACCAATGGAGGAGGAGTCCTAACGTGGACAATTTCTTGACAGGTTTTCTTTTTGCTAGAAAAGTGGGAGTCCTAACGTGGACAGCTTTATTTCCCCGGATTGATAGGAGGTGCTAGTCCTAACGTGGACGGGTTCGATTTCTCAGAAATATGGAGTCCTGACGTGGACATTTCCTCAAGTTGACGATATGTGCTAGTCCTAACGTGGACAGGTTCGATTTTTCAGAATTGTTAGAATGTGGAGTCCTGACGTGGACATTTCTTCCAGTTTAACGGTATGTGTTGATCCTAACGTGGACAGCTTTGAGTTCTCGGTATTGATTGAGTGTAGGGTCCTGACGTGGACAATTTTATCCTTCTTCGTGTTGTGGGCAAAGTATGAGTCCTGACGTGGACACGGTCTTATTTCCCCAGCAAGTCAAAGACGCGCAAGTCCTGACATGGGCAAGTTTATTTCTTCAGCAGGTTGAGATATGGGTCCTAACGTGGACAAATTTTTATTTCCTCAGCGAGTCAAGAGGTGAGTCCTTACGTGGACAAATCAAGACGAAATGTGAGTCCTGACATGGACAAGGTCATTCCTTACGTGGAAAGGGAAGATAGATTCCTTACGTGGAAAGTTTAGTCCTAACGTGGACAGATTCAGATCAAGTTGGTTTCCTGACGTGGACAGATCAAAGTTTGATTCCTAACGTGGAAAGTTTAGTCCTGACGCGGACGGATTGAGAAAAAGTTTGATTCCTTACGTGGAACGAAAGTTATTCCTTACGTGGAAAGTGTGGTCCTGACGCGGACAGAATCAGAAAGAGTGGTTTCCTTACGTGAAAAGATTGTGGTTTCCTTACGTGGAAAGGTGTGATTCCTTACGTGGAAAGATGGAGTCCTTACGTGGACATATCAAGTTGGAAGTCCTAACGTGGACAGATTGAGATTATATTCCTTACGTGGAAAGATTGGGGTCCTTACGTGGACAGATTCAAATCGAAATGTGATTCCTTACGTGGAAAGATAGTATTCCTTACGTGGAAAGAGGCTTGTATTCCTGACGTGGAAAGAAAGAGTGTGTTCCTGATGTGGAAGGGGGTAGTCCTAACGTGGACAGATCCAGACGAAGACTTATTCCTTATGAGGACGGTGTTATTCCTAACGGGGAAGAGTTTATTCCTAACGTGGACGATTTATTTCTAAGGAGAAGGCAGATGATCCATCCCCAGCAAAATTGTTGAAGTTTTCCGAATTGACGAAGCAGGCGTCCTGACGTGGACAATGTTCTATCTCCGTGATGATAAAATCTTTTTCAGGATGATGAGAAGAATCCTCAGCACGGTCGCGCGAGACCAGTGGGTTGCCGTAACAGTCAGATCCAGTTGATGAATGTCGTTCCCCAAGCAGGAGCGCAGTTTATTTCTGCGGTCGGCAAATTTCTGGGTTCCTAGTATTCAACCGTCTCGTACCGCAAATGTCTGAAGGCTCCAGGCTCTTCACCCAATCGGGTCCAAGTCGCTTGAATAGGGGCAGCTGTTGCACCCTAAAATTTGCCCAGCCTTATTCACTGGGTTTATGTTTCAATATCATTAGCATTTGCATGTACATAGTCTAATCATTTGCATAGCATAAGCATAGCAAGTCATCCAACAGGGTACCAATCATTATTCTCATTTCTAGAGGCCTATCAAGAGGTTATTATCCTGATTCAATTTCATTCAAGTCATCAGAAGAGAATTTGAAAGCTATCAAGTCAATGGATCAAGCAAGTGCATCCATCTCCTATCTGAGGGTCTCTGAGGATCAACAAGAAGTGTGAGCTGTGGGCTGAGCATGGAGAGTATGTGGGAATCATGGGAGACTTAGAAAGTCATGTGGAGAAGGAGACAAGTCATTGGTATGGTCACAAGAATTGCAGTTGAAGACAGTCAACTAGGGTTTCATCTGGGTCAACCCTGGATCAACTCTAGGTCAATTGACTGATTGAAAGGCATTAAGGGCTATTGGAGAGATGTGGGGTTCATCATTTGACATGGAGAATAAGGATATGTTGTTATGCTAAGAAGAAATCAAGAGAAATTAAGGAGAAGAGGAGTTTCTAAATTAGGGTTTCTGTGTAAAATCCCCTGATTTAGGTCAAGTTTCCAAGCAAGATAAGTCAAAATGAAAGCTACAAATGAATCCTTGGCCAACATGAAACTTGTAGAGGATCTCAAGACCTTTAATTTGAGTGGTGGAAGACATCAAGGAGATTTATAGAACTCAAGTTATGGTCCTTACAAGTTACAGGTCATCTGAGGTATCTAAAATTTTGTCTGTGAAAGTGACTTGACTTCTAAGCAATATTTACCCCTCAAGGAGATTTCAAATGAATTTCTGGTCAACATAATAGTTGTTCATAATTGTCTTAGCTTTCTAGAATGGTATAGTATGCCTTCATATGATTTCTGGAACTCTACTTATGGTCTTGGCAAGCAAAGGGTATTTTGGTCATCTGAGAATTACAGGTCATTTTAACCTATGCCCAAAAATCATACAAGGACGCTTCAAATGGAAAACTTTACAACATCAAACTTGTTCCAAATGACATTTTGAGTCTGGAAAAGTGACCATGAGAGATTGGAAAGATTCATAGCACAAGGTTTCAAAATTGTTGGATTTAATGAATAAAAATGGACTTAAAAATGAGATTTTTCATATCTTGGCCAAATGAAGCAAAATTATAGGTCATTTTGAATGGAAAGACCATTTTAAAGACATTGTCTAAAGTGGAATTTTGAGCATAGTTCACATTTTGGGAGTTATCCATGGTTGCTTGTAATGGAAGGTACATAAACCAAATCCAAGGGAATTTGTGCAAGGGAAGCTTCTCCAAGTTTCTAGGAGGTTCTAACATCACCTATATATTGATAAGAGATGGTTCATGCCATGGTTGGTGATTGCATTTTCTCAAAACCTCAAGTTTCATTCACTTTCTCCACTTTGCATAAGCATCACAAACTCTCTCAAATCTCCATCAATCTTCACATTTTTTGATTGAATCTTCATCATCATCATCCAAGCATCATAATCCACATCAAGATTGGTAGAATTGGAGGAAGGATCGTGCTGTTCAAGATAACCATCCAAATTGCAAGAACTTCTCAAGTACAAGATTCAGGAAGTTTGAGCCTAGATCTTTGCATACAGAATCAAAGTGGTGGTGTGTGGATCAGTTTCAAGTCCTTGCAAGCATTGATTCAGGGATTTCCATAGTTGTATCTCCATTTTAAATCAGGTTGGATTTCTCTTCGAATTGCATGTTTTTGGTTAGCATGATAGGGTTTTGATAGCTTAGACTGGTTAAGTTAGGTTAGATGATGATTTTCACAGAGTTTGGAGAGGTTTTGTGAGGTTTGGCTATGGAGTGCATAATCTGTTAGAGCCTATAACTACTAAGATGAGGCACGAAAATCTTGTTGGATTAGCATGTTAAGATCAGCTTGGAATGTAGTTGAACTTAGGACAAGAATTGGTGAGTTTTGGTTGAGTTGATCACAGGTGTTCATGGTGGATCCTACCTGTTACCTCTATCGGGTTGGCATTTTGAGGGGGTTTCAGAAAGAGATGATGGCATGGTTGTGTAGAGGAGAGTTGATAGAGAATATTTTCTCTTTGAATCGTGCGAATCCATGGAGGTATGAGGGAGAACAGAGGAGAGTAAGACTCGTGCATGGTTAGGGTTTTCTGAAACCCTAGGGTTGCTCAAGGTTGAAGATGATGCCTAAGCCACACGATGGGGCATTTGACCTTGACTGGGGATCGAATCAAACGGCCACGATTTAATTTGGAAACGGAGGGAAATTCAAAGAGTGAAACGCCCCGTTTCACTAAAACCCTCAGAGTGGGCTCAGACTTCACTTGCTAATACCACCCCTCCCAGCGCAGGCCCAATAATTCTAACTGGAAATGTTGCTATCCACACCGTTCTCACTTTTTTTATTTTTTGGTTGATTTCTGATTGCTGCATGGGCCTTTGGTTTTGTTCTATTCGCACCTCCCAGCTGGTGGCCCACATGGAGAATCAACTGAGCGCGTTTGCTCTTCATACCCCCTCCCTTTATTTTCCTTTATTTTATTCTTAATTTCTTTTTATTTTTCATGCATTTTCCAAAAATCATAATAAATCATAAAAACCTTATTTTTCAATAATTCTTTTTGTATAATTTTCTTTAAAGAGTCTAGAAAATTATAAAAAATAAAAATTGCATTTTATTTTTTATTTGATATTTTTCCCATATTTTCCAAATAAATAGCATTTTAAATAGTTTAATTTCATGCATGATTTTGTTAATTTTTGTTCTACTAGTTGCTTTAATATTTTTTGCCCATTCTTTTTAGGTTGATTAATAGACATTGGTAGTTTGTGTATACAATTTAGTTCATATTTTTAGGAGTTCATTTGAGATGATTAGTTTAGGTGAAAACAACATAAACAAAAATTAGGGTTTTAAATCAACTTAGGTGAGATAGTTTAATTCTTTTAGGAGATTTTCATTTGATTTTTGGGGTATGGACTATAGGGGTTATGGGTATAGGATAGATCCCCTTAGAAATCACTAGGATTCCCCTACTGCTATTAGTATATTACTGTCTATATGTGATTGATTGGTGTGGTGTGCCCTCTGGGGATTACTGCTTGTCTGTGTGGGTATTGGAATTGTCTGGGGATTGGGGAAGCTGAAGACTTGTGATGTTGAAGCCATTGGAGATCCAGAGACTAAAGACCAACTTCCAGAGATTGAAGAAGAGACTCCTGCTAGTAGCTGTTGAGGAGATTAGGGTTTAGGAGCTAGGCAGAGCTCTAGATTAGAAAGCTTGTTTCTCAAATATGGAGTGCCTTGTCTGCATCCATCCTTTCTCTATGATTCAAAGTCTTTTTCAAATATCCACCTCCTTCCTTTGGAAGGATCAGTGAATGTATTTGAAAGATAGAACTTTTGAGAGGAAACTTTCTATTTAATGTTAACAGTTGATGAATCACCCTTGGTAGGTAATTAACTGTCTAACATTCATTCACTTCATCTGGTGGACTGATGTTCCTCCTGGAGCCTGAGACTTGAAGAAAAGCCATTGTAGATGGAAGATTGAGGGTCAAGACCTTGTTGGAAAGCTGTGGAGATGGAGATTGCTGCTTGCCTGAAGCTTATAGTTGTTTAATGAGGACTCGAAGATGAATATTGATGCAGAGCCGTTGTGGCTGTTTATTTTTTGCTGTATTTCATTTCTGATGTATTGATTGCTTTCCCTGACTGTATTGTTTGCTGTTTACCCTGTTGGGTTGAAAGTGAAGCCTGTTCACTTTTGCCTATTGTTTTCTAGGTTCGAGGTTGAGTGGGACTCCCTTGCCTCGCTTGTATTGCTGCATCCATGCATTTTACTGTTGTACTGTATATATTTGATATTGTTTCTATTTCCGTCTATTCCCTTAGGATCTCTGTTTCTCTCTGTGCAAGAGAGGAGCATGATAGACACTAGGTCTTAACCCATGCATGATAACATTAGGATAGTTTGATTCCCTTCGCAACCGCAGGTTAGAGTTCTGTCTCTTCTTCCTCAAAACAAACAGAAAAAACACAAATAAAGATTCCAAACACAATAAAAGACACTTCTTCCGTAAAAGAATGTGAACTCATCAAAACGTCATTTTTGTCCGCTTGGACCAGTAATCAGAAAAAACCCTTTTTCAGAAGGAGATAAAAGCAATCAAAACAGACTTGTGTCGTACTTGGCCCGAACTACGTTTGCTCTGATCTTTCATGCTGTATGAAAGTACGTAGGCATAGGATGCGATATCCTAGCGAGCAACCTTCCCCTCCTTTCCCGTAGGTAGGCGAACTACGTTGACTCTGATTTCTCGTTCCAGACGGGAATACGTAGGCATAAAGTGCGATACTTTGCCGAGTCATTTTTATTTTCATTTTATTTTCTTTTTAACCCTTGACCTATAGTTTAGATAGAATAACAATCCATACCCGAAAACAAGCGTGGATCCCGTCGAGTACGACGGACGTGAGGGGTGTTAATACCTTCCCCTTGCGTAACCGACTCCCGAATCCAGGTTTTGGTTGCGACGACCATACCTTTCCCGTGTTGTGCGAGGTTTACTCTGAGTGTTTCCTTTCCCTCCCGTGGGATAAATAACGCACGGTGGCGACTCTTCTGTTCAGCCGGCGCCGATTTTCGCAGTAGCGACACAGGGATAAGCAGAGAAACTGTATTCAGAGTGTCTTCCCGTATGAACAGATGGATATATTTTCTTACTGGTTGACAGGAGTATTTCCCCGAAGATCGTCAAAATTTTATTGCCTATGTTGATAGGAGTTCCTCGTGTTGACGAGATGTGAGTCCTAACATGGAAAATTTATTCCTATATTGACGGGAGTTCTTCGTGCTAGTGAAGTGGGTGTCCTAACATGGACATATTTATTTCCTCGGGTTGACGAGATGTGCTAGTCCTAACGTGGACAGATTCGATTTCTCCGTATTGATGGAATGCGAAGTCCTGACGTGGACAAAATTGATTACTCTTCGTGGACCATTTATCCCTAGCGGATATCTTCCTTCGTATCGGAAAAATGTGTGTCCTGACGTGGACAAGTTTATAGTTCTTCGTGATGACAAGATGCGCGAGTCCTGACATGGACAAATTTATCTTTCTTCGTGTTGGTGAAGCGTGAGTCCTGACGTGGACAAGTTTTATTTCCTCAGCGGGTCGAAGATGTGAGTCCTGACGTGGACAAATCAAGACGAGGTGTGAGTACTAACATGGACGATGTATTCCTAACGTGGAAAGTTTATTCCTAACGTGGAAAGTTTATTCCTAACGTGGAAAGTTTATTCGTAACGTGGAAAGTTTATTCCTAACGTGGAAAGTTTATTCCTGACGTGGACAATTCATTCCTATGTTGATAGGATCCCCTCGTGCTGATGAAATGCAGACAAGTCATCCCCAGCGAAGTCGCCGGGATTTTTCCGTGTTGACGGAATATGGGGTCCTAACGTGGACAAGTTAAGTTGAGATTTCTTCGTGTTGACGAAACAAGCGTCCTAACGTGGACAAAGTTTTATTCTTGTATTGTTGAGATGTGAGTCCTGACGTGGACAGGTTTGTTTATTCGTGATTTGATGAAATTTGGGTCCAGATGTGGACAAGGTTACTCTTGTGACGACAGAATCTCTATTCGTGTTGACGAATTTGTTTCTCTTCTTGTGTTGACAAGGTGAGTCCAGTTGTGGACGGAGGTGTTTTTGCAAAATTTGTTCAGTACCTGTGGCGTTACATAGGTGGTTGAAGTTGAAATCAGAATTATTATCAGACGCTGGATCAGTTGTTGCCGTAACAACCAGATTCAGTTGGTGGATGTCGGTCCCTAAGCAGTGCAGTTTATTTCTGCGGTTGGCAAATTTCTGGGTTTCTTGGTATTCAACCGTCTCGTACCTCGATTGTTTGAAGGTCGTTCGCTCTTCACCCCAATCGGGTCCAAGCCGTTTGAATAGGGGCAGCTGTTGCACCCCAAAATTTGCTCAACCTTTTCTTGCCTGATTTATGTTTCATTGCATTTCATTTGCATAGTTACATCATGTACATAGTTCAATCATTGGCATATCATAGCATAGCATGCCTCCAACAAGGGATCAAGGGTGTCTATCAAGAGAAGAGCCTAGCAAGAGGTGTTATCTAAGATGAGAAATCATCCAAGCCATCAGGAAGTGATTGGAAATCTTGAGAAGTTTGAGTGCCTACACGTGGGTTTTGCTCCTATCCTGAGGAATATTGAGAATCATCAGTGGGATGAGAAACATGGGATGTGAATGTGAGGTGTGTATGGATCTCATGGGATGTCTAGAGGGCCTTATTGAAGCTGAGGCAAGTCATTGATTCAAGTATGAGAGCCACATTTGAAGTGCAGTCAACTAGGGTTTCATCTGGGTCAACCCTAATTCAATTGAGTAGTTGGAGAGCATCAAAAGCCTACCTTGAGGTCATGAGGTTCATGGATTGGTATGTTGATACATGTGTGGTGTTGTGCCAAGATTAAGCAAAGAAAGATCAAGAATGTCGGAAGTTGCTAAATTAGGGTTTCAGTGTAAAATCCCCTATTTAGTGCCCAACTTCAAAGCCACATAAGTCAAAATAAAAGTTTCAAATGGATCTTTGGCCAACATGAAACTTGTAGAGCTTCTCAATACATTTAATTTGAGTACTAGAAGTCTTCAAGAAGATTTGTAGAACTCAAGTTATGGTCTTTGCAAATTACAGGTCACCAGAGGACACTGAAATTTATCTGTGAAAGTCACTTGACTTCCAAGCAACTTTTTCCCTTCAAGGAGTTTTCAAATGGATCATTGGCCAACATGAGAGTTGTAGATATTGATCTTAGATTTCCATATAGTACTAGAAGTCCTCAAGGGGATGTATAGAACTCAAGTTATGATCTTGGCAATCCAGGGGTATTTTGGGCATTTGTGATTATATGTCATTTTCAAGCATGTGCCAAAATCTCCATCTTCCACTCCTCAAATGAAACATTGTTCAACATGAAATGTGCTTAGAATGATGTTTTTAGGTCAAAAGTGAATTCATGTTGGATTGAATGAGCTCATATCAAAAGTCATTCAAAATGGCCTAAAATAACGAAGGATTTTAAATGAATCAAAGAGGGAAATTGTGGTTTTTGAGTTATAGGTCCTACACATGGCAAATGACTACATTTTTTGACTGGAAATCATATTCTAAAGACATTGGCAATGTTACTTTTTTGAATTGAGGCTTGGTTTCATGACTTGCTTTGTAAATTTGTTACTTCCAAAACAAGTCATATATCCAAATCAGCCACCAATGCAATTTAGGTCTCCATTTTGGTCTAAACACCTTCACTAAGCCACAAGGAGTTGGTTAGAACCTTCTGGAACAAGCTGGGAGTAAGATTTCATAACTGTCATGTTGAGATTTCAAAGGAAAAATCAGAATTGTGGATTCATGGAATTGGGCTTCAAACTGGGCTCAGAAGCCCATGGAGAGTTTCTATATATTGAGGGGAGTGATTGTAGATTGATTTTGGTGGTGATTTCGTGCTAGAAGCTGAGATAGCAAGTGGATTTTCAAGAGCTCTAAGTCAGAATCGTTTTGGAGTTGCAAGCCTATTCAAGCCAAATTAAAGGTTGAAGAAGCTTCATTGTGCATCACTGATCGTGTCTGAAGAGTCTTGGAGCTTGAATTGAGCATTTGATCCCTCTGTTGATCCAATTTTTCTAGGTATGTAAACCTTCAATTTCCTCATGATCTAGGAAGAATTGAGCAGAATCTGGCATGTGGTTAGGATCTAGGTTGATCATAGATCGTTTATGGATAAGAATTTTAGTGTTTAGAGACAATTAAGTGTGATGCACCATTTCTGTTTGAAGACGGTTATGCATAATCTTGAGGTTTTGACTTGAATTAGATAGCTATTAATGATCAGTGCAACAAGAGGAAGAGATCTGTGGCTTTGGTTTTTGAGTTGGTGTTGATCAAATTCTTGGTGCCATTTCTGTTTGCTTTCGAATTGGGGAATGTAGTGAGATTTAAGGGATGTGGATTGGAGATTTGGAATCCTTGTAAAATTCTGGTCAAGATCAATATTTGGTTTGTGTTTTCTGATCACCTGCAACCACCATCTCACCGGAGAAGATGGTGGTTTCCACCGTGGACCACCGCCTGGAAATGTCTCAGGTCGCCTGAGCTTTTGGAGAAGATGAAGGCTGAGGCGTTGGATCAGTCTCCAAGATGGACTTAGTACACAGATCGTATGGCTGCGATTTGAATTCAGCTTTGCCCCCAAATTCATGAAACGCATCGTTTCATTAAACGATGTGGCAAGCCCAGTCAGCTGCCATCTGGTCCTCACGTGGACACACTCTGAAGCTTTGGATTCGTTTACTAGTCAATTGATCTAGTGGCTCTCATTTAATTCAGCATTTTAATTTCTTTATTTCATTTTTGATTTATTTTTAATCCATTTTGATTCTAAAATTCATAATAAATAGAAAAATAAACATTTTTAAGCTAGATTTTTTCCCCCAACTCCTTAAAAAATGTAGAATTTAATAGGATTAAAAAATGACTAATTCATGCATTTTAGAATTTAATTGTATTTTTTGCATTTTTATTGCTTTTATTTTTAATATGGTTGATACATCATTTTTCTGATTTTATTATGGATGATTGGTGATGAGTTTTGAGTTGATTCCTTTTGGGCTAGTTATCTCAGATATGCATGTACCCATAGTAATTTTCTCATATATTTGTGAGATAATTTTAGGCTAGTTTGAGCATTGAACATTAGGTGGGTTAGAATTAGGGTTTTAAGATGATACCTTTAGGTTTAGGGCATAGTTTTAGGTCCAAATGAATGGTTAATCCCCTGGTTTTTGTATGAGAGATTATTAAGAGGTTTAGGAACCCTTAGTAATTTTTGTAGGATTTTACAATCACTTTTGGTATTTTAAGTAGAATTAGTTTTAAGACTAACTTCTAGGTGTTTCTGATGAACTAATTTGGCTAGTTTAACTCAATAGTTCCCCTTAGACTAGGGTGGTGGTGCTTTTGAGCTTGGGTAATCATGAAGACCAATTGAAGATGCTTTGGAGAGCTTGAAGGAGCTTGGATGTGAAGATTCTCTCATCTTGTGGATGCTTGTCAGGAGCTTAGGAGAATTAGGGTTTTAGGAAGAGCACTTAACTAGTTTTGTTTCTTTCTTCAAACATGGAGCATATTGTTCATCTCCATTCAATCCAATGATATAAAGTCCTTTTAAAAAAGTCACATCTCTACTTAGGAGGGATGAATGGCATGCTTTAAGAGTAGAACTTTGAGGATGACAGTCTCTCATAATGTTAAGTTCTCAGTGACTTCCCTTGGTTGTCATTGAGCTTCTTAACATTCCAACTTGATCTTGTTGAATGATTCTCCCTTGGAGGTGCTTGTTGAAGCTTGGTCAAGGAAAAGATGAGGTTGCTTGTTGAAGCTAGGGTTTTGCTGCTTGTTGAAGTTGAAGTCAGGAGCTTGTTGAAGCTGGTGACTGGTTGGGGTTTGAGCTTGCTTAAGCTGGGAGCTTGTTGAAGCCTGGTGCTTATTGGAGATTGAAAGTTTATTGAAGCTTGAAGATGGGAGTTATTCATGAAGATGAAGGTTGTTGCTGTCAAATTTTTGCTGGTTAATCATCTGTTGCTGTCAGAGCTGCTGTTTGCTGTAGGAGTTTGGTGCTGCTGCTTGGGCTGCCTCCTCTGCTTTGGGGTTTTGTTTTCTGTTTTGTTTGTTGGCTTGTGTAGCTTGCCCCCTAGGTTTGAGGTGAATGTTGATTCACTTTGCCTGTTGTTTTCCCAGGTTCGGGGTTGAGTGGGACTCCCTTGCCTCGCTTGTATTGCTGCATTGCATGCATTTTACTATATTTGCTTGCTTGCTTTTCTGTTTATCCCCTAGGATCTCTGATTTCCTCTGTGCAGGAGGGAATTATGACAGACATTAGGTTCTTATCCATGCATGAAAACATTAGGTTAGTTTTATTCCCCTTTCAACCCTAGGCTTTTTAGAGCTTCTTCCTCTTCTTATCTCAAAACAATTCAAAAATACAGTAATAAGGTTAATCGACGTCGTACGTTACGAGCCTTAAGCTATTTGAGAAAAGGTTGTTGGAGGGTCACTCTTCAGTAATCTGATTGCTTATTATGGTACCCTTAGGGTGACATGCGACGTAGTCACTCTCTAATCATAGTCTCTAGTGCGTCAGAGATTGCAAACAAACTAAAAAACACTTCTTTCGTAAAAGATTCAAAACAAACATCAAAGTGTCATTTTTGTCCGCTTGGACTCTTAATCAAGGAAAACCCTTTTTGAAGGTAATAAAAACAGTCAGACAAGCTTGTGTCTTCCGTCGCCCGAACTACGTTTGCTATGATCTTTCATGCTGTATGAAAGTACGTAGGCATAGGATGTCGTATCCTAGCGAGCAACCTCCCTCTCATTGCCCGTAGGTAGGCGAACTACGTTGACTCTGATTTCTCGTTCCAGACGGGAATACGTAGGCATAAAGTGCGATACTTTGCCGAGTCATTTTCTTTTCTTTTTAACCCAGACCTGTAGAGTAGATAGAGTAACATACCCTTAGATAGAAAACAAGCGTGGATCCCGTCGAGTACGACGGACGTGAGGGGTGCTAATACCTTCCCCTTGCGTAACCGACTCCCGAATCCAGGATTTGGTTGCGATGACCATTCCTTTCCCTATTTGCGTTAGGTTTACTCTGAGTGTTTCCTTTTCCTTTTGTGGGATAAATAACGCATGGTGGCGACTCTTCTGTCATAGTCGGCGCCGATTTTCGCAGTAGCGACAATAGTCTGGAAATACAAAGCATATGAGCTGTGGGTCGTAAAACTGCAGCAGGGCATATAGGCCATTCAACTCGTACGTAGGAAGCTTATACACAATACTCAACAGTCTCTCATAACTCTGTCTAAAACTCTCCATCACTGTCTTATCAGCCAAAGAAATCAAAGCTCGCAATTCTCGGATGTCAGGTGTTGGTAGCTTGTAAGCCACAGTCTTCTTCAGAGATGCCATATCTTCCATAAGGACCAAGATCACCAGAACCAGGGGAGAAATATGCACCTTCATCACAGACACACGTTAATGACATGCAAATGAGGATGCAAACAATGCAAAATGCAATCATGCAGCAGGAGATCAAGACAACTGTGTTGTTGACGAGATGAAGGTTCTGTATCAACAAAACCACAATACTGCTCTGTCAAGAACAACCATATCCCTGAGGAGAAGAAACCCCTGATACCAGACCATAAATATGCTCTGTTAAGAACACACACAACTGATGAGAAGAAACTCTGATACCAACAAAACTGATTCACTGTCAAGAAAATCAGGTAGTCTGAAGGTTAAGGTTTCCTGCAATAACCCAACCCTGCTCACAGGTATGGACCTAATCACGGAAAAGGTTCGACATCCTATGCGGTCATCAGCGTACTGACTTTCAAGAAACGATGATACGATACCCAGAAGATGTGGCATCATCATCTCTTGAAGCGGCCTCACTTAGCTGAATTCCAAATGATCGGTTCCCAGAGTCGACAATCCTCATATCCAACAACCCCTCGAGTCCAAAGGACCGATAGGAAGCCATCAAAGAGAACCTCGTCTGAGTGTGGATTACATGGGAACAGCTGCAAGCAAAGAAAGCACGTCCTCCACTAACCCACTCTAATACTATGTAGCTCTCAAGCCTGGGTCTGGCTTATCACTCATCAGAATGCCCCTCCCACAACAGTGCAGATAATCATATCATACTGAAAATAAAGTGCGGAAAATAAAGTGCGATAAATAAACACAACCCAACCAGTAAACATACAAGCGCTAGGATTGACTCTCGCAGGGGACGTTGGATCCCCAGATTGACTCGCATAAGGGACGTTGGATCCCTAGGAAACTATCAAGTCCCCAGCAGAGTCGCCAGCTGTCGCTACCGCGAAAATAAGGTGCCGGCAAAACAAAAGAGTCGCCACCTTTCGTTATTTATCCCTCAGAACGGGAAAGGAAACGATCGGAAAAACCTGACGAAAAAGGTATAAGACAAGGTCATAGCAACCATTGTCTGGGTTCGGGAGTCGGTTACGCAAGGGGAAGGTATTAGCACCCCTCACGTCCATCGTACTCGATGGGATCCATGCTTGTTGTGTTTATCGGACGGGTTTGTTTACTATCTACCTATCAAGGCCGGTCTAAAAAGAAAAGAAAATGACTCGGCAAAGCGTCGCGCTTTATGCCTACATATTCTCATCAGAGAATGAGAAATCAGAGTCAACGTAGTTTGACTAACTACGGGTTACGGGATGGGGAAGGTAGCTCGCCAATACATCAGTATTGTGCCTACATACTCTTAACAGGTATGAGAGATCAGAGCTTACGTAGTTCGGGATAATACGGATTACGGGAATTCAGATTCATCTGTTTTATCGAGTAGGGTTAACAAACAGTTCCAGCAGTTTGGTGTACGCAGCTCGACCCTTGGAGACTTAGGTGTTACCGTTTGCGGTAGAACTAGGAGTTAACAACACTCTTTTCTTCAGAAAAGCTTTCCTTTGACTTACGGGCCCACGGGGCAAAAAGGTTTGAAGTTTGTTTTCTGTCTTTTACGGAAGAACTGTTTTTTAGTTGTCTGTAGTTTGTACAGCACTAGAGACTATGACCTGGGAACGAATACGTCGCATATCGTCCAAAGGACGTATACTAAACATTCTAGACGATTGAGAGAAGGCCTCTCAATTATCATTACCCAAGTAGCTTAAGGCTCGTAACGCACTTATACTAACTTGCCTTTATTACGTTTTTTTTACTGTTGTTTCAAGATGAGAAGAGAGAGGGACAACTACGGGGAGACTATCAAGTCCTAATGTTGTCATGCCAAGGATTCATCCTATGGTTGAAGTTTGAAACAGGGAACTCCTAGAAGTTGTCATGCATAGGTTTCAACCTAAAGTTCTAATCATCACTTCCTTATCGAAGGAAGTGAGATTCCTAGAGGATCATGTCAATGATTAACAGAAACAGGTAAAGCATCAGCTGAAACAGTAAATAGTAAACAGTACAGGAAACAACTGTAAAATGCGTGCAATGCAAGTGAGGGAGGAAATGTGTGTGGGGCATCAGCCTCCACAAGCTCGTCTCGACCTCAAGCCAGATATGAATAACTGCGATCATACAGAAAAAATAAAATGCCATCAAGCAAAACACAAACCACACAGGCAAGGGAGCTAGGCTCTACCGAATACCCGCAAGCAAAGCCATACAGTAAAATACAAGCAGAGGGAGCAACTCAACCTCTAGTGCAATCATGCTCCTACCTTAAATCAGTCTAAACATGAACTTATTCTAATGCATCAAGCAAGTCAAACAAGGCACATCAATACAGTTGCACAGAAAGAAAACAGACAGGAAAGAAAGCAAATTAACAGCTTCCACAGCTTCACAGCAAAGCAATCCTCAGTCTGTAACTATTCTCCAAGGCTTTCATCTTCAATAGCAAGTATCAACTTGCTTCTTCAAGCTTTCACTGCATCAAACACAAGTGTCAACTTGTTCTTCTCCTTCAAGCTTCATCTCTCAATTTCAATTTGAATCCTCTTCACACAAGTGTCAACTTGTTCTTCCTGATCTTCAAGCTCCAGCTCTAATGGCAGTCTTCAGACAAAGGGAAGTGGACTCTAGCATCTTCAATCTTCTAGCAAGGAACTCCATCCTCTAGCAAGGGAGAAAGATTCATCTAACAAGAGCAAGGTGTGGATAGTAGTGAGCAAAGTGAAGACCAAAGGTCACCTCCGAGCACTCCACTATCAAGGAAAGGCACCCTCAAAGGTTCTACCAATTTGTGAGGAGCCAATCATCCTACCAAAGGAGGGATGAGCCCATCAGAATGGGACCTTACATCATAGGGAGGAATGGAAGTGATCAACACCTTCCATGTTTCATGAAGGAAGAAAATCTATTCTAAGATATCTCCCTAAAACCCTAATCCTTAACCCTAAACAAACTACACCAAAGGAAAAGGAAACTTCAAGTCCAAGTTCCACCATGCATTCCTCAGTAGCCCACATATGCCTTCATCATCATCCAAGAGCAAGAGAAGCAAAACCCTAGTCTAAGGGAACTAAAGAAGTCATTCTAATTGAATTAGCAAGTTAGGATCACCTAAAACCTAGTACTAAAGTTAATTCCAACTAAAAATACTAAAACCAATTGTAAAATCCTACAAAAATAACTATGGGAACCTAAGTCAATCATGACTCTATCATGTTAATTCCAGAGATCAAATCATCCAATAAGTCCTAGAATTAAATCCTAAACTATGAGGGACTAAGGTTAAACCCTAAAAGTAGAGCACCTAAAGTTTCAATATAAAAACCACACCTAATTTCATCACAAAAATGTGAGAAAAATACTATGGGAGCATACATGTCTAAGCTAACTACACACAAAAAATCAGCTCAAAGATCATCATCAAATGATCACACAAAAATTCACAAGACAAGGTATCAACCATAATGAAATTAATATCAATTAAAATACAAAAATGAAATTAAAAATAAAAAATGCATGAATCCCTAATCTTTAAATTTCCAAAAATTCTAGACTCATTCATGAGTCAGGGGAAAAAAATTTGGATCAATTTGAGTTATTTTTCTATTTATTATGAATTATTTTCTAAACTATATGAAATGATGAAAAATAAAGAAAATAAGAAGAAAATAACAAAATACACGTGACAAATAGCAAATATTTCAAGTTCATTTTCTAGACTGGGCCAATTGGTGGGTGTGGATATCACTTGGATCCTTAAGCGCAAACCAACCAATTAATGAAACGGTGTGTTTCATTCAAAGTATCTTTTCAGAGTTTGAAATCAAATCGTAGCTGTGTATCTTTGGATTGAGTCAAAGGTCCAACCTTCATCTGATGGCTCATGTGCATCGTCCCCAAATTCAAACTGAGGGAGGGAGTTTCCCAGACGGTGGCCTGAGTTGCAGCGCCACCGTCTTCTCCGGTGAGGTGGTCATAACAGGTCATTAAACACAACAAAACAAATCATCATCTCACTCAATTTTTTTCATCCTGAACATGAATCCATCATCCAAATTCACTAAATCCTTCTCTAACTCCAAACACGATAGGATTTTCAGAAATGCCTCAATTCTTGATCATCACAATTCTTAAAGATAATGATCCTAATGTAATATATACTTCTCACTGATCAATTTCCACTATCCAATCATGAATATATCACCAAGAATCTTGAGAAATCAGGCTCAACAGAAAGTGGTCCATAACCTAAAGTGCCTCTATCCATCAAATTCTTGTACCAAAATCCATCTGTGTCATGCTATGAACCTAACCACCTAGAGATTTCTAGCTATCTCCCTATAGATTAAGCACAATTTCGATTTGTACAAACCTGGTTTCAGATGAAGAACAGGTGCAATTCTTGCTCGATTCCTCCTCCACAATGATCCAGATTCACTCCAAATCTTCCTCTGAAGCTAATGCACACCTCAATTTGCTCTGATTCTTCCTCAATCCAAGAACACGATCTTGATTTGCAGCTCTGCAAAATCCAATGCTCTCTCTGCTTCCAGCTTCAAATGCTTCCAAAAAATGGCTGAACACACTCCAAATCTTATATAGAACTCATTAGAATCATCTAGAAACTTCTGTAACCACCCAAATGAGATTTTGCAATTTCAATTTCTCTCCAAAATGTCATCCACACCAGCCACGATTCTAGCTCTGTTTGGGCATGAAAATGCTTGGAAAATTCATCTCATGAGATATTGAATTGGTTGGTTATGCTCACTTCTTTGCTTGCAATCCAATGGTTCATGTTGGTTATGTTGCTTCATCATGAAGAAATGAAATGAAATGGCATGAATTTTACCTCAAACCAAAATTTTAACATTGCCATTGTCTCTAAAATGATTTTCCCAATCAAAATGACCTATAACTTTGCCTTATTTGGACATAAAATGAATTATTTCAATTTTGGTCATTAAATGCCTCTAATTTTTCCTTTTCAAAATTTTCTCAAACCACATCCTTCCTAGAGCCATTTCAATGTCTCCTTGATACATGGTAAAGGTTAAAATCCCATTTTGAGCAACTTTCAAGTTGAACAAAATTTCATTTGAGGTGTCTAAGTTGGTGAAAATGGCCTATAACCAAAAATGACCTATAATCACAACTTCCCAAAATACCATTGACTTGTCAAAGCCATAACTTGAGTTCTACAAATCCTATCAAGGACTTCTAGTACTCTCTAGAAATATAAGAGAATAAGGAACAACATTCATGTTGACTAAAAGTTCATAGGAATCATCCTTCTTGGGCAAAAGTTTCATGCAAGTTGGGTAACTTTCAAGCTCCAAATTCATATGTCTCAGATGACTTGTAACTTGTCAAAGCCATAACTTGAGTTCTACAAATCCAATCAAGGAATTCTAGAACTCAAATTAAAGCTAAGACCATGCTCTACAACAATCATGTTGGGGCAAGATGAGATGACAATCATATCTTGAGCTAAATTGCCTTGAAGATAGGGGTCAAACTAGGGGATTTTACACTGTCAAGCCTTAGAAACCCTAGCTTGAAACTTCTCAAACTCTTCAATCATGATGAGTTAACCTTGGAATCATCCTTATAACATCTCATTGTATCAATCCATGATCACATGGCTCTTGAATTATGTCTCAACCTCCTTCAAATCCTCTTTTGACTTAGGGTTGACCCAATCAAACCCTAGTTGCACCAATCATGGCTGAGGCTTCTTATTCTTGCACAATGACATGTCTAGGCCTCAAAGTGATCTTCAACACATTCTCATGAGATCTCTCAAGAACTCAAGTCCATCTTCATGGCCTCAGAATCATTTGATGGCTTCCCACTCCTCTCAAGTTAGGAGACCTACACACTTGGCTTCAATCACTCTCTTTGAGGATCTTTTAACTTCTCTGACAAGGATATCAACCCTTGAGCACTTGAATAACCTTCTTAGCTAGCTTTATAGTCTTGTGTAGCCCTTGATTAGTAATCATATCTCTTGATCTTCTGCATACATGCCAATGAAATGCAAATGATGATGTTAATGTGCATGAAATGAAACATAAGCTAGGTAAAGAAATGTTGGACAAATTTTGGGGTGCAACACCAGGCTAGCGCACAACACGTCTTTTCGAGCATTGAGTAACGGGACTCACAATCTGTGAAATTTTTACTCAGGTAGTAAATCGCATGCTCTTTACGTCCAGTCTCGTCATGTTGACCGAGAACACAATCCATGCTTTTCTCAAGAACCGTCAAATACATAATCAATGGTCTCCCGGCTACTAGGGGTATCAATATTGGAGGTTCCTGCAAATATTCTTTTATTTTTTCAAACGCCTTTTGACAATCTTCATTCCAGGTCACAGCCTGGTCTTTTTTCAATAACTTGAATAATGGCTCGCACGTGGCCGTTAGATGAGATATGAACCGAGCTATGTAATTCAATCTCCCTAAAAACCCACAAACTTCTTTTTCTGTTTTCGGCGTTGGCATTTCTTGTATTGCTTTTATCTTAGCAGGATCAACCTCAATTCCTTTTTTGCTAACAATAAACCCCAATAGCTTACCGGATCTCACCCCCGAAGGTGCACTTGTTAGGATTCAGCCTCAGCCTGAATTTCCTAAGCCTCTTGAACAATTTCAGAAGATTGACCAGATGCTCTTCCTCCGTCTGGGATTTGGCAATCATATCGTCAACATAGACTTCAATCTCTTTATGCATCATGTCATGAAAAAGTGTTGTCATAGCTCGCTGATATGTTGCCCCGGCGTTCTTCAAACCAAAGGGCATCAATTTGTAGCAGAACGTTCCCCACGGGGTAATAAAAGTTGTTTTCTCCATATCCTCCGGCGCCATCTTTATCTGATTATAGCCCGAAAAGCCGTCCATGAAGGAAAACACGGAGAATTGAGCGGTGTTGTCGACCAGCACATCAATATGAGGAAGCGGAAAGTCGTCTTTTGGGCTCGCCCTATTCAAATCTCGATAGTCCACGCACATCCGCACCTTACTATCTTTCTTTGGTACAGGTACTATATTGGCGACCCATGAAGGATAAGTTGTAACAGCCAAAAAACCAGCGTCCCACTGTTTTTGAACTTCCTCTTTAATTTTCACGGCCATATCTGGTCGAGTTCTTCTGAGTTTTTGCTTAACCGGCGGACATTCCTCACGCAATGGCAAACGGTGAACCACCATATCAGTATCCAACCCAGGCATGTCTTCGTAAGACCAAGCAAAGATATCACTATACTCTCGAAGCATCTTGATAAGCCTTTGCTTGATATCACTCTGCAGCGCAGCCCCTATCCGGATATTCCTGACAACCTCTTCGGACCCCACGTTGATAATTTCAATTTCCTCCTAATAAGGCAAAATGATTCTCTCTTCTTGTTTCAAAAGTCGAGCCAGCTCTTCTGATAAGTCCTTATCCTCAACAATCTCTTCTTCTGCTTGAAATATCGGGTGCTCGAAGTCGAAGCGAGTCATAGGAAGTTCGTGATCGGTGTCGTCTGAAATATGAATCCTGCAATGAGAATGGTTAAATGTTTCAAATAATGCAAATAAAGCACATAACCACGTTGCCATTTTATTGTTAAAGCAAAAACAGGAAAAACAAGGATCACAAAATTTGCATGAGAAAAACGCCTTTATTAATGATACACACATAAGCAGGTAGCCCTAAAAACAAAATCACTATGCCCCGGGTAAGACACAGGATTATACAATAATTGAGAAAACAAATCATTACTGTTTTGTAGTCACTCGGACAAGTTCCTGGATAGACCAGTTGCACAGACTCTGTCCTGGCACGCCGGGCTTGATCCAAGAGTCCATATCGCAATCACTATCTCCGTCTTCAGCATCGAAAACAGCATTAATCATGTCATACCAGACTCCACCTGAAGTGATCACCACTGGTCCTTTGAACTTTGGCACGCATGATGCGGAAGGTGACGACGTCGGGCGATACCCTAACCCAAACTTGTCCATCTTGACAGGAATTTCTAAGACTTGTCCCCATCTTTTGGTTTCTCCAGCCTGAACCACTGCCTGAGCGTCTTTGTACGAAGACATGGCCACCTCTGGCCCTTTGCTAGGAACATGAGACTTGTCCTTGATTTGCAACCCTTCAAAGGCTTGGCATGGCGTCTCATGGATCTCCCTATCCACTTCGATGTACTTGAATGACAAAAGATGACTAACCAGAATGTCCTCCTCTCTGCAAATAGTAACAACACTGTCCCCGACCATGTATTTAAGTTTCTGATGCAGCGTGGACGTCACAGCCCCTGCAGAATGTATCCATGGTCGCCCAAGTAAACAGCTATAAGCTGGATGTATATCCATGATGTAGAACACAATGTCAAACACTTCCGGCCCGACCTGGAGTGGCAATGTTATGGACCCAAACACCGACCTTCTAGTCCCATCAAAAGCCCTCACGACCAAGTCACTTGGCGTGCATATGATTCCTCGGACATCTAGCTTCATTATAGCCTTCTTCGGCAACACATTCAAAGATGATTCAGTGTCTATAAGAACATGTGACATAACAGTGCCCCGACATTCCACTGAAATGTGCAAAGCCATATTATGGTCCCGACCTCTAGGCGTCAAATCAAAGTTAGTAAATCCCAGGCTGTGGCCGGCATTCACATGCGCCAGTACCCCCTCAAGTTGATTAACAGTTACTTCCTGAGGTACAAAAGACGTGTCCAAGATTTTCAACAAGGCATTCCGATGAGCCTCGAAACAAAGCAACAAAGATAGTATGGAAATTTTAGAGGGCGTCTGCTGCAAGTGCTCCACAATCTTATAGTCACTTTTGCGAATCAACCTCATAAACTCTTCTGCATCTTTGATCGACGTTTCTTTCTCTTTTGACTGGGAAGGTCCTCCTTCATTCACTTTAGCTTTGCCTTTAGCAATCCTCTCAGCCTCGATTTCGGGTGAAGTGAAGATTCTACCACTGCAGGTCATGCCTCCCGCTCCAACAAGATTGTTCACTGCCCCTGCTGGCTGGCTATCCACATTAATCTTTTCCCCGTTGCAAAAAGCTTCCAACCCATAATTCTACGGAATAGCTTTCGAACTTTCATAAGGAGCGTGCCCTGCTTTAGTTATCATGATAGTTGGCCGCTTGGCAGGTGCTGATATCATAATAGTCTTTCATGGAATTGTAACTGTTGCGACCTCACCCTGCTTTTCACATGTTACCTCACCAGGTTTCTCAACAGCAGTACGGTCAAACTGTAAAGTTCCCTCATCAATCATGGCCTGAATACCTCTCTTCAAATCAATACATCCCTCTGGTCGGGTCCAACAATCCAAACAGTACTCATCACATCCGGGGAAGACCGCTCCTTTCAACAATCTGCTTTTAATATAGCTTAAAGGCATCTTCAGATCATTTACGTCCATAACCAAATCCAAATCTTCTTCTGTCAGAATAGCATTCGCTCCATGATTCGGCATTGGTTTCTGTACAATATTGGGACCATCATGACTGAAGTTAATGACTTTACTATCAATCAAATCTTGGACTTTGTGTTTAAAAGCATGACAACTCTCGATATCATGTCCGGGTGTCCCAGAATGAAAGTCACACTGCTTACTAGTATCATACCCGTAAGGAAGCGCTCCTGTGGGCGGGTCCAACATTGTCTTTGAAGGTGAGAAAATTACTTAGAAGGGGGGGGGGGGGGTTGAATAAGTATGACAAATAATCAAAGATTCAAACACAGTTATTTTTATCCTGGTTCGTTGAACTCAACTACTCCAGTCCACCCTCTCTAGAGCGATTTGCCTTTCTCAGTCAAGGACTTAATCCACTATTTAATCAAACGGATTACAATAGTAACACCTAAGAACAACTGTTCTTAGTCTTCTCAAGAGCTACTGATCCCAACTGGATCCTCTTAAGGAAACCTTTTACAATCAATGTAAAACTAATACAAGAGTAAGAATGCTTCTTAAAACCTTTTATCACAACTGTGATATCTCTCTTAAGTTTTAAGAACAATGTTACAACAAATAGAATATAAGAGCTTTTGAGAGATTTGCTTTGAGTAAATTTTGCAAGTAGTTCGTTACTGAAGAAAATGGAGTGGACTTCTTTATATAGGCACTTAGATCCATGAAGTCTTTTCAACGTTGAAGGCTGTGCTGAAAAGCCTGGTGCCTTTTGTCTTTACATTGGAGGCTGTGCTGAAAAAGCCTGATGCCTTTTGTCTTTTACTTTGTAGAAACTTTCCTTAGAATGGAATGCACAAATAAAACCTTTTTGTCTGTGTTCTTGTGTCTAGCATAAAAGAGGAAAGAGTTGTTGAGATATGCCAACGTACATATTCAAATCTTCTTTACTAAGTAAGTTCAGCTATCAACATCAGAGTCTGGATCTTCAGAATCTCCAGAGTAGAGATCTTCTGGATCTTCAGAGTCTTGGGATGTTCTTCAGATTATGCTGAATCAGAGTATATGCAGCTTGTGTGCTTGAGCGTGTAGTTCTGTCAGAACAGAGTCTTCTATATCAAATTCTCAATACTATGCAGTGTAGTATCTTCAGAGTCTTCTGATGACTAAGCTTCTGAACTCTCAGAGTCTTCTATTCTTTAGAGGCTTCTGCTTCAGAATCTTTAGTAGATAGCACTCAGATTCTTCTGGAGGCAGCGTTCAGATCTTCATCTAAGATACTCTTGAACCTTTGAAGCCTTTCATAATATCATTGTTCAGATCCAAATTTGCTCTTTAAGAATATTTTCTTTAGTACCTGTAGCAAACAGTCTAGAACAAATTTAGAGTATATAATTCTTGAATACAAAATTCATAAGTGTTATCATCAAAACATAGAGATATTACTAAGAAACAATCTGTGTTCTTACAATCTCCCCCTTTTTGATGATGACAAAACATGAGAAATTTTGTTCAATAAAAAAATATGAATTATAACTCCCCTTGAGATTAACAATCTCCCCCTGAAATAAATACTCTAATAGAAGAAAACACTTCCCTTTTTGATTAAGTATATTTCAGATTCAGAGCCTGATGCAAGAGGTTTGACTTTCAGAATCAAATCTTGATACCAGATAATTATGACTTCCTTCAGTCAGAGCGCCTGGTTATCATCTTGCTTGAATTATCTTCCAGAGTAAAGGTATCAGAGTAAACTATCAGAGTTGATTGAATACTCAGATTTGCTTTAAAGATCAGGTTCTGGTTGGGAAAGTCTCAAGGTAACTTCAATGAATTATGTCATATATATCAATGTAATCTGAAAGACTTAAATTCAAAGTAAGTTAATAAAATGTCTGAATTTCAGTTTTAGTAATTGCTTATAGTTTGAACAATCAGATTCTCTTTTTCTTCCCCCTTTTTATCATAATCAAAAAGATTTTTAAAGACATAAAGATACAGAAGAAAAGAAGCATATAGAAGCAAAAACATCAACATTCATTTAAGAAGATCAGAGTTCACAATCACAGATAGATGCCAAAAAGCATAACACAACAATAAGAAAACAACAGAAGCAATAACATGTGCAAAAAAAAACATCAAATAAAACTAAGTCTGGCGTGAGGCAATAAGGGTCAGAAGCTCTGTCATTTTGGCAGTTGACTCTTCTTGCTTAGACATCCAGATCTTGATCTCATCAGTTGTCTTCTCTTGCTTGACCATCCAATCTTTTATTTCCTTGACATCATTCACAAGCTCTGTGACCACAAATGAAGAAGGAGCAGATACAGTAGCAACAGTGTTCTCTTCAGACTGGTTCTCTTCAGAAGCTTGTTCAACCATTTCAGATTCAGGAGCCTCTGGAGGAGCAGCTTCCAGAAGCAACACAGGAGGAGGAGGAGGCATGTTCATCAGAGTTATCTTGATTAATTCTGCAAACTGAGTCTTAGCAAGCTTAGAGCATTTAGCTCTAACTTTTAAAGCAGCTTTGTTGAACATCCAGATGAAACGCTTCCAAGCAGCATTTGAAACAGTTGGATCCAAACTTGACATGCACACATCCTTAACACGAGCATATTCAGAATCTATCTCCTTCTTGAATATTTCAAACATAGCATTAACACATGATCCTAGATCTGACTGTTCAGACTGTTCAGAGGGTTTAGGATTAGGAGTGTTAACAGGAGTAGGTTCAGATGGTTGTGGTTGAGGTGATGTTGGTTGAGATGTTTGGATGTCAGATTGAGGGAGTTTAGATGGTTGAGGAATGGTTTGTGTTTCAAATAGATTGGTTTCAGATGGTTAAGAGATGGTTTTCTGAGGTGGGGAGTTGGGTGGAGTATGAAACATGGAAATGTTAACATGTTCCTTCATAGCATTGTCAGAACGTGCTTGTTTGAGTGACTCTGGTTCAAAATCAGATGAATCAGATGATTCACAATCAGAAGATTCATCTGAGTGAACAGATGTTGAAGAAATGTTAATGGATTGATTGAGGTGTTCTATATCCAGAATATTGTCAGAAAGATTTGGATCTTCTGATAGAACTGGTTGTTCAGAGTGTTCAGTTTGAACAATTTCTAGTTGGTTTGGTTCTGAAATGATTATATCTGGTTGGGGAATTTCTAATTGGGGATTTTCTGGTTGTGAAATTGTTGGTTGTGGAATTTCTGTTTGTGGAATTTCTGTTTGTGGAATTTCTGTTTGAGTTTGTTGAGGGGGTTTAGATGTAGTATGAGGTTGGGGTTCAGAGGGAATTGGTACAGAAGATGGTTGTGATTGTACTGGTTCAGATGAAGGTGGTTCAGATGAAAGGTTTGCAGATTGTTTGGGTTTAGAAGTTCTATGTCTAAGGTTTGGAGAGAGTTGTGGTGATGAAAGGGGTGAATGAACAGCAGGTGTAGGATCAGATGTTAATACCTGATGAATAGTGTCTCTAATTTCTTCCAGAGTGGCATCTCTAGAATTGGTTCTGGCTTTCTTTGCTCCTTTCTTCTTCTTCCTTGGAACTTCAGATACTTTCCTTTTCTTCTGAACCGATCCTTCTTCAGCTTTTCTCTTACTACTCCTTTCCTTCATCAGATTGGGCATTTCTTCTCCTTGTTTCTGAATAAGGTTAGCAGGTAGAGGAATTCCTTCCTTCAGACACTCTGCAATGTAAGTCCAGACATACTTTTTGGTTCATATGCATTGAACATTGGAAAGTCTTCTATGGGTATCCTTCTGCCATTGACCTCCTCAGAGTTTATCTTCCTTAGTTTACCATTCAGCTCTGAAATGATCTTCATCCTTTTCAGAGTGAGTCCGTTTATCTCAGATCCAATGATGTATGACAGATCCTCTGTTATCTTTGCATCTGTCAGATGCTTCACCAACTTGTTTTCTATAAGGATGTCTGAAATCAGTCTTCCTAGAGGTATCCAAGTTCTAACTTTCCCAGCTTTAGCTCTGACCTCTTCTCTAGTCTCTTTGACATGAGTCAGAAGATGACTGAAGATCAGATAGGGAAGATCCACCTTAACATTCTGGCTGATGCAATACATGAAGTACAGATGCTCTGAACTTACATAGTCTGGTGAGTTGGTTGACTTTCTGTGAAAGATTGTACTTATAAATATCTTTGCCCAGATCCTATAGATAGGTTTCAGATCTTTAACCTTACTTGTTGGTGTTCCAGCTACAGTAATTTCTTCATATACCTTAGCCATATCAATACGTGAAGAAGCTAGGTTTGTAACACCATCAGATTCTGTATAATTGAACAGTTGCCTGATCAGTTTCTCAGTAATCACTATCTCCTTCCCAAGGACAGATGAGTGAATGAACTTAGGACCAGTACTAGCGTAAATCCAGAATTCCTTTACAAGAGTTGGGTATACAGGACCCATCAGTCTCTCAAAGTACTTCTCCCAGCCTTGAGCTTTAATGGAAGTTGTTAGGTCAAACCCATTTTCTTCTATTGATTCAAGATCAACAAAACTCTCACACAGAACTTCAAGATCTACAACTGGAGTAAATAGAGTACGTTCTGGTTTCTTGTACATTATATTTTTGTTGGAGATTTCAGCAGCATTTGATGTAGAGGCCATTGATGAGGATGAAGCTTTTGATTGGTTTAGGGTTTTGGTAGAGGTTGAAGAGAGAACAGAAACGCATAAGTGCAGTGAGTGTGAAAAGTGTGAAAATAGTGTGATAGGTGGTATTTATAGAAAACTAAGAAATCAGGCATTGGGCACATCAAAAGACACATATGCACGTTTATACAACATTTAATGAAAGTAATCATTTCAATTTAAAATTATGACAATTCGGGGGAAATCCAAGAAAAATGAGATTTTCAAAGCAATACCTCAAACGTCAATTCAGTAGAGCACTCCATCTTTTCAGATACTGAGTGACACGTGTTTGCTTTGTATGTGCATCTGATATCTCTCAAGAAATGAAACGTTTCCAACGTTCAGATCTTCTGAGTTTGTTAGTTCAGAGTTTCACACAAATAAATCAATTAAAGATAAATGAACAAATAATCAGATGAAATACTTCAGATCTTTAAACATTTTGCATCTGAGAAGTTGCCTCTGATAAATATTACTCTGGACAAAAATCCATACAAATATTTTTCAGAATGAACTTAAACCTATCTTCAGCAAGGGGTTTTGTGAAAATATCAGCCCATTGATGATCTGTATCAACAAAGGCTAGATTTATTACACCCTTCTGAACATAGTCTTTGATGAAGTGATGTTTAATTTCTATATGTTTAGCCTTAGAATGTAAGATTGGATTTTTTGACAAACATATAGCAGAAGTATTATCACAGAAGATAGAAAGATTACTCTCATAGATCTGATAATCTTCTAACTGACTCTTCATCCAGAGCATCTGCGTACAACATCCAGCAGCAACAATGTATTCTGCCTCTGTAGTTGATAGTGTAATAGTGGGTTGCTTCTTGCTGTACCATGAGATCAGATGACTTCCAAGAAACTGACAGCTTCCAGAAGTGCTTTTACGTTCAACTCTGTCTCCAGCATAATCAGCATCACAGAATCCAACTAATGAAAATTCATCAGATCTTCTGTAACACAGACCCATGTTAGTAGTACCTTTCAAATACCTTAGAATCCTCTTAACATCTATTAAGTGTGATTCTCTAGGATCTGATTGGAATCTTGCACATAAGCAGACACTAAACAGAATATCAGATCTAGAAGCAGTCAAGTATAGAAGAGATCCTATCATACCTCTGTAGAGTTTCTGATCTACCTTCTTACTTACCTCTTCCTTACCTAGAGTGCTTGTAGGGTGCATTGGAGTCTTTGCCATCTTACTATCAACCATGTTGAACTTCTTCAGAAGCTCTTTAACATATTTAGTTTGATGTATGTAGGTGCATTCTGGAGTCTGGTTGACTTGGATTCCCAAAAAGAATCTCAATTCTCCCATCATGCTCATTTCAAACTCTACCTGCATACATTTAGCAAACTCCTTTCCAAGCATAATATTTGTTGATCCAAAAATAATATCATCTACATAAATTTGACAAATCAACAAATCTTTCTTAAGAGTTTTACAAAATAAAGTTGTATCCACTTTTCCTCTGATAAAATTTTTCTTCAGAAGGAAATTGCTCAACCTCTCATACCAAGCTCTGGGAGCTTGTTTTAAGCCATAAAGAGATTTCTTTAGTTTATAAACATGATCTGGAAAGTTTTCACTTTCAAAACCAGGTGGTTGGTGGACATATACTTCCTTTTATATAATACCATTAAGAAAGGCACTTTTAACATCCATCTGATATAGAGTGGTGTTATTTTGTGCAGCAAATGAAATAAGAAGGCGTATAGATTCTAACCTTGCCACTGGAGCATAAGTTTCAGTGTAATCAATACCTTCTTGTTGACTGTATCCTTGAGCAACTAGCCTTGCCTTATTCCTTTCAACTTCTCCCTTTTCATTCAACTTATTCCTGAAGACCCATTTTGTTCCAATAACGTTGAATCGTTTAGGTCTAGGAACCAAATCCCAAACTTCATTTCTGGTTAATTGATTTAGCTCTTCTTGCATGGCAATAATCCATTCATTATCTTTCAGAGCCTCATCCACAGATGTTGGTTCAATTATTGACACTAAGCCAAACAATGAAGATTCAGATGTTCTGAGATAGGATCTTGTCTTGATTGGATCATCTTTCTTTCCAATAATCACATCTTCTGGGTGAGATGCCTTGATTCTGGAAGAAGATCCTCTGACATTTGATCTTTCAGAAATGTGTAAGTTGTCCAATTGAGAAGATAGGGGAGTAGCATCTGGAGTTGCTTCATATTCCTTCTCTTTAGCCTTTTCTGCCTCTGATCCTTCAGAGTCTGTGAGAATCACTTCTCTATCTGTAGAATTCTCAAACTGCTTTGGCTTTTCAGAGCCAAGCTTATCATCAAATCTTACATGAATAGATTCTTCCATAATCTGTGTTTCAGTATTGAATACTTTGTAGCCTTTAGAGCGTTCAGAATAACCAAGCATGAAACACTTTTGTGCTTTGGAATCAAACTTGTTAAGATTCTCTTTAGTGTTAAGTATATAACAAGTACATCCAAAAGGATGAAAATATGAAATGTTAGGCTTTCTGTTCTTCCACGGTTCATATGGAGTCTTTTTCAGAAGAGGTCTTACAGACACTCTGTTCTGAATGTAACAAGCTGTGTTGATTGCTTCTGCCCAAAAGTGTTTTGCTAGATTTGTCTCATTGATCATGGTTCTGGCCATTTCTTGCAGAGTCCTGTTTTTTCTCTCTACAACCCCATTTTGTTGTGGAGTTCTAGGACAGGAAAAATCATGAGCAATGCCATTTTCAGAAAAATATTTTTCAAAATATTTATTTTCAAATTCACCACCATGATCACTTCTGACTTTTATAATTTTGAAATCTTTTTCATTCTGGACTTGCTTGCAGAAGTCAAAGAACACAGAATGTGACTCATCCTTGTGTTTTAAGAACTTTACCCATGTCCATCTACTATAGTCATCAACAATGACTAATCCATACTTCTTGCCTCTGATGGATGCAGTTTTCACTGGTCCAAACAGATCAATATGAAGTCATTCTAGTGGTTTGGAAGTAGAAACAATATTTTTTGATTTAAAGGATGATTTTGAAAACTTCCCTTTTTGGCATGCTTCACAAAGAGCATCTGAGGTGAACTTCAGATTAGGAAGTCCTCTGACAAGATTAAGTTTATTAATCTGAGATATACGTCTCATATTAATATGGCCCAATCTTCTGTGCCAGACCCATTGCTCTTCATTAACAGACAAGAGGCATTTAACATTCTGAACTTTAAGTTCTGAAAAATTTATTTTATAAATGTTGTTTTTCCTCTTACCACTAAATAGGATAGAGCCATCCTTTTGACTAATAGCTTTACAACATTTTTGATTAAAGGTAATATCATAACCATTGTCACTTAATTGACTTATGGACAATAAGTTATGTTTTAAGCCTTCAACAAGTAAAACATTAGTTATAGAGGGAAGTTTACCATTTCCAATAGTGCCAGATCCAATGATCTTACCTTTCTGGTTCCCTCCAAACTTCACGTCACCTCCAGATCTAAGTTCCAGGCTTTGGAACATAGACCTTTCTCCTGTCATGTGTCGTGAGCATCCAGAATCCAGGTACCATGACTGGCGTCCTGATCTTGCTGCTAAGAACATCTGCAACAGGGATTATTTTGCTCTTAGGTACCCAGATCTTCTTGGGTCCTTTAGGGTTAGTTGGTTTGTAGGTTTGTCTAAACTTCTGTTTTTCAACATAATGTTTATTCTGACTTGCCTTGGGTTTAAACACATAGGTATTCTTCTCAGAGCTTGTGTGTTTAATGTCATTTAAGTGACCAAACTTAAATTGAGAGTACAGAGGTGTCTTCTTGATGAAGAGTTTGTCAACAGATTTTGGATTACTTCCAGAGGAAGATTCATATCCAATACCTCTTCTGTTATTCCCACTAACACCATAGATCATAGAAGCCATCTTGCTTCTATCTAAGCTCTTAGTAAGGAATCTCTGAAAGCTAGAGTCATATTTTTCTAAAATGTTTTCACATGACTTAGTCTCAGATTCAGATTCTTGTTGAGCTATTTCAAAGTCATTTTTGATTTTCAGATTAATTTCTTTTTGCTCAACAAGTTCTGTCTTCAGAAGATCAATCTCAGATTCAACACTGCTTTTCAGCTTCTTGTATTTGAGTTTAATATTGTTATAACTTTTCAGAACTTCTGATAATACTTTAATAAGTTCTTCTTTAGTAAGTTTAGCCATTACCTCTTCAGCGTCATCGTCAGATTCAGAATCAGATTCAGGTCCTGAAGTTCCTTCCTCCTGATCTTCTATGTTGGCCATCAGTGCAACATTAGCACATTCTTCTTCTGATTCAGAAGATGATTCAGATTCATCTGAGTCATCCCATGTTGCCATCAGAACCTTCTTCTTTTTGTCAACCTTCTTCTTGGGTTTTTCTCTTTGAAGTTTGGGGCAATCATTCTTGTAATGCCCAGGTTCTTTGCACTCATAGCATACAACTTCTTTCTTGCCAGATCTTCTGTCCCCAGAAGATTCCTTTCTATGATCAGATTTTCTGAAGTTGTTGAACTTCTTTCCCTTGTGCTTCCAGAGTCTGTTGATCCTTCTGGATAGCATGGATAATTCATCTTCTTCTTCAGAAGAAGATCCTTCAGAGCTTTCTTCAATGACCTGCAAAGCTTTAGCAGATTTATTAGATTTTAAAGCAATAGATTTACCTTTCTCTTTCTTCTGAGGTTCATCTTCCTCAAGCTCAATTTCATGGCTCCTTAGTGAGATGATGAGTTCTTCTAGAGAGATCTTGTTCAAATCTTTAGCCATCTTCAAGGCAGTCACCATTTGTCTCCATCTGGTAGGTAGACTTCTGATGATTTTCTTTACATGATCTGATGTGGAGTATCCCTTGTCCAGAACCATTAGACCAGTTGTAAGGATCTGAAATCTAGAAAACATAGTTTCTATATTTTCAGATTCTTCCATTTTGAACGCTTCATACTTCTGTATAAGCGCCAAATCCTTGGTCTCCTTCACTTGAGAATTTCCTTCATGAGTCATTTTAAGTGACTCAAACATTCCATGAGTTGTTTCTCTGTTAGTAATCTTTTCATACTCAGTATGAGAGATTGCATTAAGCAATATTCTCCTGGCCTTATGGTGATTTTTGAAATCCTTCTTCTGGGCTTCTGTCATTGATTTTCTATCAACTTTCTTGCCATCCTCATTTGTAGGATGTTCATAGCCATCAATAACCAAGTCCCACAAATCAGCATCATACCCAAGGAAGAAACTTTCTATCCTGTCCTTCCAGTAATCAAATTCTCTCCATCAAACATGGGAGGCTTTGTGCTGATTCTATCCCCTTCATATTTGTTACAGTTGGATGTAGAAGTATCACCCATAATGACAAACAGATATTTATCAAAGTAACTTTTCTCACTGGATCTTTACTGACACGGTTAAGTGGTAGTACACGCAGAACCGGAGCTTTGATGCCAACTGAAGGTGAGAAAATTACTTAGAAGGGGGGGTTGAATAAGTATGACAAATAATCAAAGATTCAAACACAGTTATTTTTATCCTGGTTCGTTGAACTCAACTACTCCAGTCCACCCTCTCTAGAGTGATTTGCCTTTCTCAATCAAGGACTTAATCCACTATTTAATCAAACAGATTACAATAGTAACACCTAAGAACAACTGGTCTTAGTCTTCTCAAGAGCTACTGATCCCAACTGGATCCTCTTAAGGAAACCTTTTACAATCAATGTAAAACTAATACAAGAGTAAGAATGCTTCTAAAAAGCTTTTATCACAACTGTGATATCTCTCTTAAGTTTTAAGAACAATGTTACAGCAAATAGAATATAAGAGCTTTTGAGAGATTTGCTTTGAGTAAATTTTGCAAGTAGTTTGTTACTGAAGAAGATGGAGTGGACTTCTTTATATAGGCACTTAGATCCATGAAGTCTTCTCAACGTTGAAGGCTGTGCTGAAAAGCCTGGTGCCTTTTGTCTTTACATTGGAGGTTGTGCTGAAAAAGCCTGATGCCTTTTGTCTTTTACTTCGCAGAAACTTTCCTTAGAATGGAATGCACAGATAAAACCTTTTTGTCTGTGTTCTTGTGTCTAGCATAAAAGAGGAAAGAGCTGTTGAGATATGCCAACGTACATATTCAAATCTTCTTCACTAAGTAAGTTCAGCTATCAACATCAGAGTCTGGATCTTCAGAATCTCCAGAGTAGAGATCTTCTGGATCTTCAGAGTCTTGGGATGTTCTTCAGATTATGCTGAATCAGAGTATATGCAGCTTGTGTGCTTGACCGTGTAGTTCTGTCAGAACAGAGTCTTCTATATCAGATTCTCAATACTATGCAGTGTAGTATCTTCAGAGTCTTCTGATGACTAAGCTTCTGAACTCTCAGAGTCTTCTATTCTTTAGAGGCTTCTGCTTCAGAATCTTTAGTAGATAGCACTCAGATTCTTCTGGAGGCAGCGTTCAGATCTTCATCTAAGATACTCTTGAACCTTTGAAGCCTTTCATAATATCATTGTTCAGATCCAAATTTGCTCTTTAAGAATATTTTCTTTAGTACCTGTAGCAAACAGTCTAGAACAAATTTAGAGTATATAATTCTTGAATACAAAATTCATAAGTGTTATCATCAAAACATAGAGATATTACTAAGAAACAATATGTGTTCTTACACTCTTCTCAACCAGATTCAAACTTAACAGCGTCTGAAGCAGTTCTGCATACGTTGACGGAGGTGTATCAAATACCCTCTTTGGTTTCCCATTATGGATCCTTCTCTAAGCAGGATTATACCTTTGTTGTTGCTGTTGTTGTTGTTGTGGTTGTTGTCGTTGTTGTGGTTGTTGTCGTTGTTGAGGTATAGGGATCGTCACACTAGCAACCTGTTGTTGAATATACTGATTCCTACCTCTACCTCGTCCTCGACCACCATACACTGTGTTGGCGTCTCCTTGTCTTTTACTACCAAAAACCTTCTTTGCACCTCCTGCTGAGGTCGATTCACCGGCTTGAATCTTACCAATTTTGATGCCATTTTCGATTTGTTCTCCCATGAGTATCATGTCAGAGAAACTACCCATCGAGCAACTGAGAAATTTATCATAATACATCCCAGAGAATGTTCCAACAAAAATATCAATCAATTCCCTTTCAACCATAGGTGGTTGGACCCTTGCCGCCAGATCACGCCAACGCTGGGCATATTCCTTGAAACTCTCCCCGTTCTTCTGTGAAAGACTTTGAAGCTGGACCCTATTTGGTGCAAGGTCACTGTTGTATTGGTAATGTCTGACGAAAGCATCAGCCAATTCCTTCCAACTTCCGATCTATGCAGGCTCTAGTCCCATGTACAATTCCAGCGATGGTCCTGACAAACTATCTTGGAAAAAATGCATAAGCATCTTCTCATCATCAGAGTAAGCAGACATCCTCCGGTAATATGAATGCACATGAACCCGTGGGCATGTATCCCCTTTATATTTATCGAAAGTGAGAGCTTTGAACTTCAATGGCACCCTCAGCCCAGGAACCAGCCCCATGGTAGCCATGTCAAAACTTGCAGAATTTTGATTGGCTATACCTTTTATTTGTTCTTCCAGCATTTTAATCCTCCGATCATTATCAGCGGGACCCTCAAAACCCAAACCTTGCCCAGAAAAGGCATCTTCCTGACGATCTCTGTTCCAGTATGGACCCTCATTACCATACCCGTCATAAGCAGCATTACGACCATGACCATGACCACTTTGGAAGAACCTGGGGTCATACCTCAGATTGTCAAGCTCTTGATTAGCAGCCACTGTCCCAAAACCAGTATTGAAAGGACCCATCCCAGCACCATTGGTATTCACATTGCCAAACCCAGCATTTCCGTAGCCATTATTACCATAACCTTGATTGTTATCACCAAACCCTCTATTGCCGAAGCCCTGATTATTAAAGCCATCATTGCCATCCCGATTGCCAAAGCCAAGACCCTGATTGTTGTCACCGAAACCAGTATTGATACCAACATTCCTGTTGGTTTCCACGTTCCCATTAACATTATCAGCATTTCTGTTACCAGCGTTGCCATTGCCGTTGCCAGTACCAGTCTCACCAGCATTTGGTATCACTTCCTCCCTGCGAGGAATCTCAACATGAACAGAGTTGTATTTAGTACTACCAGCCGCTCGCGCTAGCATCGGTTGCACCAGAGTTTGAAAATGTTCCTGGCCTTTAGCCACAACTTCCATAGTCTGCATGAATTGGGCCAATCTATCCCGGATCTCCTGCATCTCAGACTGTACCTGATCCATGATCTTCTTACTGTTGCTTCTTGTAGTGTACCGGTGAGTTCTCTGTTCGTCAATCTTGAAACAACCTGAAAGACGCAGGAGATAAGATTCGAGCTCAAAAAAAAGTACCTGCCATGCAATATGAAGATGCAAATGCACACGTGTAAATATGCAACAGGTTAATTACCCCCCCCCCCCCCCCCCCGATTCTAGTTCCGGAGAAGAAGCCATAACGACAATGGAGTCCCAAGTAAGCAAGCGCAGAATCAGAAACCTCATACATAAACAAATGCCAAGAGGAAGAGTACAAAGATACAACTGAATACAACTGAAAAGACCTCGGCCAACAAACCTGGCGATGGTCAAAATACAGGCACGAATAACATACTACAAGAGAAAAGCAAAGATAAATCAGGACGGATGACGCGCCCGAACATCTCACAATAGCCTCAGCGTCTCCGGATGACCTGCTCTGGAGATCAGTTCCTGTATCAGTAATGCATGTCACCTAACAGTGGATCTCAGCTTTTTGGCGTCCTCTACACAGGCTCCCGTGCCAAAACACTCATCAAGCATGCATCTCTTGAAGCCAGCCTTCAGTTCACAACCCCTAGTTTCTTTGACCATGTTTCTCACTCTAAACTCAGCGTCACGTCTAAGAGATGCCTCTTCAGCAATCTTCGCATCCTTAGCACTGAGTTGTTCCTCTAACTGGGAAATCTGAAGCTTCAACTCATCTTCACGCTCCTTCCGGCTAGTAAGCGTGGCATTCCACAAAAATTCCCATTTGGAGAGTCGAGAATAAGCCTTGTTCAGAAGCTCTTTCTTAGTAGCAAGCACACTACTAACACCATTCAAGGCTACTCCCACCTTCTCTCTCCTGCTGGTTTCTTCAGTCAAATCTAAACCCAACCTATTAATCATCTCAGTCTGCTTCTTCAAAGTGAAGGTTGCCTCATTCTTCTCATGCTGAAGCTGGAAGATCTCTTTCTCTAACTCTTCATTTGCTCTTTGCAACTCTTCCTTTTCAGCCAGCAGCTTGTTATACTTCTCAATCTCTACTGAAGTAGATTCCTCAATCATCGGAGGACACAAAGGCTCTTCAGCAGGATATGGCATCAAAGAAGTCCTAACTCTCTCATGGATCCAGAGCCGATAAGGATTATAAGCTCGACTGTCACTCTTGCCAAGCAATGTCTTTCCTCTTCTGTGAATATTACCCCAAGCATGCCTCAATCTGACCAAAACATCTCCATCTAATAAACCCATGAGATACAGAGATTCCTGTATCTCGTCTTCAACCGGAGAGTCCCTCAAAGCATAGCCAAATTGTCTCACAAGCAGAGAAGGGTTATAGTTAATACAAACTTTCCGTCCAATCAAAGGAACGTTCGAAAAGCCACTGCAACTATATATAATATTCACTCCGAGCAGGTTCCGATCAAACCAAACAATGTTCTCAGCACACAATCCCATCAATCTGGAAGACCAATCTAAAGTACCAGCCGTATCAACAAAAGGTCTCGTCTGTCGCTACCGCGAAAATAAGGTGTCGGCAAAACAAAAGAGTCGCCACCTTTTGTTATTTATCCCTCAGAACGGGAAAGGAAACAATCGGAAAAACCTGATGAAAAGGTATAAGACAAGGTCATCGCAACCATTGTCTGGGTTCGGGAGTCGGTTACGCAAGGGGAAGGTATTAGCACCCCTCACGTCCATCGTACTCGATGGGATCCACGCTTGTTGTGTTTATCTGACGGGTTTGTTTACTATCTACCTATCAAGGCCAGTCTGAAAAGAAAAGAAAATGACTCAGCAAAGCATCGCACTTTGTGCCTACGTATTCTCATCAGAGAATGAGAAATCAGAGTCAACGTAGTTCGCCTAACTACGGTTTACGGGGAAAGTGGCTCGCCAATACGTCAGTATTGTGCCTACGTACTCTCAACAGGTATGAGAGATCAGAGCTTACGTAGTTCGGGATAATACGGATTACGGGGGTTCAGATTCATCTGTTTTTTCGAGTAGGGTTAAGAAACAGTTCCAGCAGTTTGGTGTACGCAGCTCGACCCTTGGAGACTTAGGCATTACCGTTTGCGGTAGAACTGAGAGTTAACGACACTCTTTTCTTCAGAAAAGCTTCCTTTGAATTATTGGCCCACGGGGCAAAAAGGTTTGAGGTTTGTTTTCTGTCTTTTACGAAAGAACTGTTTTTTATGGATGTTTGCAACCAATATCGTACTAGAGACTATGACCTGAGAGTGAATGCGTCGCATGTCACCCGAAGGGTGCTATACTAAACATCCAAACTGTTGAAAAGAAACTCTCCAACAATCCTTTCTCAGATAGCTTAAGGCTCGTAACGCACAACGTTAGTTAACCTTTATTACTGTATTTTAATTTGTTTTGAGATGAGAAGAGAGAACGGGCTCAACTAAGGGGAGACTATCAAGTCCTACTGCTGTCATGCCAAGGATTCATCCTATGATTGAGGTTTGAAACAGGGAACTCCTTGAAGTTATCATGCATAGGTTTCAACCTAAATTTCTAATCGTCACTTCCTTATCAAAGAAAGTGAGATTCCTAGGGGATCATGTCAATGATAAACAGAAACAGATAAAGCATCAGCTTAAATAGTAAACAGTAAACGACTGTAAAATGCATGTAATGCAAGTGAGGGAGGAAATGTGTGCGGGGCATCAGCCTCCACAAGCTCATCTCAACCTCAAGCTAGATATGAATAACTGTAATCATACAGAGGATAACATGCTATCAAGCAAAACAATGACTGCAATCATACATAAGAAATAACATGCTATCAAGCAAACACAAACCACATAGGCAAGGGAGCTGGGCTCTACCAAATACCAGCAAGCAAAGCCATACAGTAAAAATACAAGCAGAGGGAGCAACTCAACCTCTAGTGCAGTCATGCTCCTAGTTTACATCAATCTAGATATGGACTTATTCTAATGCATCAAGCAAATCAAACAAGGCACACCAATACAGAAAAGAAAGCAGATCATCAGCTTCCTACAGCAAAGCAATCCTCTGACAGCAGCTCAGTCATCAGACTTCAACCACCCTTCAAGACTATCATCTTCAATAGCAAGTATCAACTTGCTTCTCCAAGCTTCTAACACATCAAACAAAAGTATCAACTTATTCTTTCTTCTTCAAGCTTCAGCTCTCCAGTAAATTCCACCTTCAGGCTTCAACCCTAATATCAAGTATCAACTTGACTCCTTCAGGCTCTCAATGTCTCAACATAAGTATCAACTTATCCTTTATTCCTCAAGCCTCAGCTCTTCACTCAATCTCAATTTGATCTTCTTCACAAGTGTCAACTTGGTCTTCAAGCTTCAGCTCTCTCTTCTTTACCAGTATCAACTTGGTTCTCTTCCTCTACAAGCTTCAGCTTCTCAGAGTAATCTTCAAACACCAAAGAAGTATCAACTTCATACTTCAATCTTCTTCAAGCAAGGAACTCCATCCTCTAACAAGGTAGAAAGATGCATCTATCAAGAGCAAAGTTTGGATGATTGGTAGCAGAGTGAAGACCAAAGATCACCACTAAGCATCCTATCATCAGAGAAAGGGACCCTCAAAGGTTCTACCAACTTGCAAAGAGCCATACATCCTACCAAAGGAGGGATGAGGCCTTTACAAGGGGACCTTACATCATAGGGAAGAATGGAAGTGATCAACATCTTCCATGTTTATGAAGGGAGAGAATCTATCTAGAAGCTTTGCCTACAAACCCTAATCTTAACACCTAATCAACACTACACCAAAAGAAGAGAAGATCTTCACATCCAAGCTTATTCAAGCAATCCATTGCATATTCAACTTTTCTTCATCATCATCCAAGAACAAGAGAGACAAAACCCTAATCTAAGGGAACTAAAGAAGTCATTCTACTTGAATTAGTGCATTAGAATCATCTAAAACTAGCACCTAAACTAAAATCAAGCAAAAATAGTAAACTTCATTGAAAATTCCTACAAACATTCCTAAGGGATCCTAATTCAATCATGAATCTACCCTACAAAAATCAGAGGTTGAATCATCCACCAAGTCCTAAAAATAAAATCCAAACCACAAGGTATCAACCATAAACCCTAAAAATGGAGCTTCTAAAGGTTTCAACCTAAACTACCACTTATGTTCATCACAAAAATGTGATAAAAATCTATGGGGATTGTGCATATCTATTCTAACTACTCACAAAAAATCAAGGCCAAAATCATCATCACATGATCAAACCAAATTCACCAATATCAAGCATCAAACATGACTATTTTAATATCAATTAAAATGTAAAAAATCCCATAAAATCAGAAAATGCATGAAATAATAATATTTTTTATCTAAAAAATACTAGATCCTATCATGAATCCAATGCAAAAAGAATGGGATTAATTGAGTTATTTTTCCATTTTTTATGAATTAATCATTAACCATGAACAAAATGAAAAATAATATGAAAATCCAACTAAAATAAACAAATGCACGGTGCAGGTAGTAAAAGAATTCAGTTCATTCTTAGGATTGGGCCATAAGGGGGGTGCAGGTATCACTTATTTCACAAAGCCCAAAACCAGCTGATTAATGAAACACTGCGTTTCATTATTGTTCAAAAATCCTTCACAAAAAAGGAGCACGCGTGACCGTTGGATGAGGTCTTTGGTCCAAGTCAAACCATGATCCAAGGGCTCTGGGATCATCTTCCCCAATTCAAACCTCTGAAACTCAGGCCACCTGCGCGCCCGAAGCCACCGCCGGTGACATTCTCCGGTCGTCACCTCACAACCCTAACTTGCCATAGAACCCACCATTGGCCACGATTCCTTGATCAAACTTGTCCCAAATTTCACAAGGAACTCAATCATACCATTAGTTCCCTCTGAAACCTCAAGATTCGCAAGAACCAACTCTCAGCCGAAAATGGTAACATCCCTAATTGGTCACTAACTCTCAAATTAATGATCTGAAAACCTTCCTACATCAATCCTCAATGCATCTAACATCCTAATTCTTCTTAATTCTACCTAAATCAAGCTGGAGATTGGAAGTTACTAACCTGAGAATTTCGTGTGCACAGAAGTAGTAAACCTTCAAATCAAGCCCTCAAATGCTTCAGACTCCTTCAGTGAATCAATTCCAAGCTTCTGTATGCAATAAACTTGATTGAAATGACTTCAATTCTTGGATTCGAATATGAGTTGCAGGTGAAGAAATCTGAGATCAAGAACACCAATCAGCCACGAATTTGCCTTGATTATGATCTGAAATCATTCCCTAGCATCCATGGAAGAGATTGCAATCAAGAAAATGGATGGAAAGTGAAGAAATTGGTGTAACCGAATTCAGTTGCAAGCAAGAATTTTCCAATCTCAATCTCTACTCTCTCCTTCAAGCATCACCAACCTTGGCCTTGGATCATCTCTATTCAATATATAGGACATGTAGGGATGATCTAGAAAGCTCTAGATCTTTCTAATGAGTATTTCAATATCTCATCTCATGAAGATTTCAATCTAATGCCATGGTATGCACAATTCTGTTAGCAGCTTGCAATCACCCTCATTCCCTTCCAATTTCTCCCATAATGATATTTTGGATGTGTTTGGATTGAAAGGGACCTTGATTATGCCTTGAATTTAGGTTTGGCAAATGTTACTTATGATGTAAGTAACTACTTTTCAAAGCAAGTCCACAAATTAAACTTCAATTCAAAATTGTGGCTAAACCAATGTTCTTAAAATATGTTTTAGAATCAAAATGACCTATTACATGCCTTGGTTTGGACATGTAGATCAAAAATACCAATTTCCAACTTTGGTTCATTTGAAAATCATCCTTATTTTAGGTCACTTTTGCAACTTTGAGATACAAGCACTTCCAACCTCTCATGACCTCTTGACTAGCCTTAAAACATCATTTTGGACAAGTTTGATGTTGAACATTTTCCCATTTGAAGCTTGGAAATAGGAGTTATGGCCTTATGGTTGAAATGACCTATAATCTCCAAATGACCAAAATGCCCTTGACTTGTCAAAGCCATAACTTGAGTTCTACAAATCCTATCAAGGACTTCTAGTACTCTCTAGAAATCTAAGAGGATAAGGAACAACATTCATGTTGACCAAAAGTTCATAGGAATCATCCTTCTAGGGCAGACGTTTCATGCAAGTTGGACAACTTTCAAGCCCCCAAATTCACATACCTCAGATGACCTGTAACTTGTCAAAGTCATAACTTGAGTTCTACAAATCCTATCAAGGACTTCTAGCACTAAAATTAAAGCTAAGATCATGCTCTACAACATTCATTTTGGGGGTAAGATGAGATGACAATCACATCTTGAGCTAAATTGCCTTGAAGATAGGGGTCAAACTAGGGGATTTTACACTGTCAAGCCTTAGAAACCCTAGCTTGAAACTTCTCAAACTCTTCAATCATGATGAGTTGACCTTGGAATCATCCTTATAATATCTCAATGTATCAATCCATGATCACATGGCCTTTGAATTAGGTCTTAACCTTGTTCAAATCATCAGTTGACCTAGGGTTGACCCAGTCAAACCCTAATTGCACTACTCATGGCTGAGGCTTCTTATTCTTGCACAATGACCTGTCTAGGCCTCAAAGTGATCTTCAACACTTCTCATGAGCTCTCTCAAGACCTCAAGTCTAACCTCATGGCTTCATAATCATCTGATGGCTTCCCACAACTCTCAAGTTAGGAGATCTACACCCTTGGCCTCAATCACTCTCTCTGAGGATCTTCTACCTTCTCTTACAAGGATACCAACCCTTGGACACTTGAATAACCTTCTTAGTTAGCCTCATAGTCTTGTATAGCTCTTAGTTGGTAATCATACCTCTTGATCTCCTGCACACATGTCAATGAAATGCAAATGATAATGCTAATGTGAATGAAATGAAACACAAGCTAGGTGAAGAAAAGTTGAGCAAATTTTGGGGTGCAACAGCTGCCCCTATTCAAACGGCTTGGACCTGACTGGGTGAGAAGCGAACGGCTCTCAAACAATCAAGGTGAAAGACGGTTGAATACCAACAAACCCGAAAATTTATCAACTACACAAGTACACGGTACTCTAACGGGAACAAATCTTCGGAAACTGAAATGATAGCTGCACGACAACTAGCTGGAGAAATACCGATCTGAATCTCCTTCAGGATGATTCTCTGATTTTATCTGATATCATTGCGTCCTCAAATCATCGAGGGATCACTGGTTACACGGTAACGAGTGATTTTCCAACCACGCACAAGTAAACGATACTCTGATTGTTAGGAACATCTTCAAAAACTGAGCATGACAGTTGCACGGAAACTTGCTGGGGAATTGGTCACACGGTAACCGGTGGAGGGTCAAATCTCAAATCTCCGTCCAGATGATCATATGACTTCGCGATAGATATTCGTCCTCAAGTTATCAAGGGGTCACTGGTCACTCGGTAACCGGCGATACATAGCTGATATTGCCGTCAGGCATTCTGCGGCACTACAGCAGAAGAATTCCTCGGGACTCATCAGGTCATTAGGAACTCTTTTAATAGTCAAGTTAATTATGTCGTCGGGCATTCAAAGGAATTTTCGGGCGTCAGCCGGACTTCACCAGCAAGTCTGAAATGGAATCCTCAATCAATCACGGACCAAGTAAGGATACACAATCTTTTGCCGTCAGGCACTCCGCGTCAGCTGAGATAACTGCTTCGGTCTCGCAGTTAGACTCCATCAGTAAGTCTGGGGTTCTGGAACTACTGCCAGACTTCAATCATCAAGTCTTCTAGGAAATTTCAACTTTTCTGTTTAAAACCTGCTGGGGATGACACATCTCCGCCGGGGATTCTGGAGAACTATCAAGTAACTCTGCTTCGGGGATCCAGAAATCATTCCGGGTGAATCAACTCTGCTGAGGACTTCAAGAATCATCTTGGACAAATAACTCTGCTGGAGATTTCAGGAATCATCCTGAGCAAACACTCTGCCGGGGACTCTAAGCATCAACTGAAGCAACCAACTCTGGCGACTTCACTAGGGATTTTACGAATCATCTTAAGCAACCCATTCTGCGGAGGAACACCTGCAAAACAAGAATGGTAATGACCTATCTCATGTTTCATATGCATATGTGTTGGTTTGGAGGATTGTCGACTCTGGGGACCGATCATTTGTGATTCAGCCGAGTGAGGCCGCTTAATGAGCTGGTGATGCCACACCTTCTGGGTATCGTATCACCCCTCTTGAATGTCTGTGACGCTGATGAACGCATAGGATGCCGAACTTGAGTCAGTTTAGGTCCATACCTGTGAGCAGGGGTGGGTTTATTGCAGGAAACTTTGACCGTCAGACTACCTGGTTTTCTTGACAGCGAATCAGTTTTGTTGATATCGGAGGTTATCATCATCAGATATATGATTGTTCTTGACAGAACAGGTTTTTGATTGGGATCAGAGGATCTTATCATCAGATGAGTAGTTGTTCTTGATAGAGCAGGTTTGGATCAGAGGATCTTATCATCAGATGTGTATTTGTTCTTGATAGAGCAGGTTTTGATCAGAGGATCTTATCATCAGATGTGTATTTGTTCTTGACAGAGCAGGTTTATGACTGGGGTCTGAGGATCTCATTATCAGATGTTTTGTTCTTGATAAAGCAGAGTTTTGGTCATCAGTTGTTTGTTCTTGACAGAGCAGATTTATGATTGGGGTCTGAAGATCTCATCAGCAGATGTATGTTTGTTCTTGATAGAGCAGAGTTTCTTGGTCCTGTATCAGAGGTCCTTATTATCAGACGTTTGTTCTTGACAGAGCAGAATTACGGTCCTATGTATATGGCCCTATCAGATGGTTGTTCTTGACAGAGCAGATTTGTGGTCCGATACCCGGGTTTTCTTATTATCAGATATAGTGGTTGTTCTTGACAGACCAGCGTCATGGTTTTGTTGATACAGAATCTCCATAACACAGTTGCCTTGATCTCCTGTTGCATGATTGCATTTTACATTGCTTTGCATACTCATTTGCATTTCTTTAACGTGTGTCTGTGTTGCAGGTACCGTTTTCCCCGATCCAGGATTTCTTGCCTCCTATCGTATTTGTTATGGGTTCTCTGAGGAAGACCGTGGCTTACAAGTTCCTTGCCCCTGATGTGGTTCGGCTGACCGGTTTGATTGCTTTAGCAGATGATTCTGTGAGGGACAAGTTCAGAAAATCTTACGGCAAGTTGCTCAGTTTGGTTCGTAAACCTTTCGTGTTCGAGTTGAATGGGTTGCATGCTCTGCTGCAGTTCTACGACCCTCCGTTGAGATGTTTCACCTTTCAGGATTTTGTTCTTGCACCCATGCTAGAGGAATATGCTGATTTGTTAGGTGTGCCTATCAGGAGGCAGATGCCTTTTGTTCATATGGATGCTGAGCTTGATCTGGCTGGGCTAGCTCCGTCACTTCATCTGGATGCCTCCGAATTGGTATTGTCTAGTTGGAACAAGGTCCCTGGCTTCTCCTTGCAGTTTTTAGTGGGAAAGGCTCAGCAGTGTGCCAAGGACGGATGTTGGGTCGCGTTCAACGCCATCCTCGCTCTATGCATATATGGCATCATTCTGTTCCCCAATATGCCCGATTTTGTAGACTTCGATGCATTTCATATCTTTGCTTCAGGGAATCCAGTCCCTACCTTGATAGGAGATGTCTACCATTCCATTCACTACAAAAACGAGAATAGGAGGGGCAAGAATGTCTCGTGTTGTGTACCCTTGCTTTATAAATGGCTTGATAGTCATCTACCCAAAAGGGGTCCTTTTGTTTCGTCTGCAGCCACAGCTGAGTGGTCCGAGCGTCTAATGAGTTTATCTGCAGAGGATATTGACTGCTTTGACAGAGATAGGTTGGGTACCGAGATTATCTTCAGCTGCAGCGGGTTTCCAAACGTGCCTTTGATAGGCAGGAAGGGCTGTATAAACTACAATCCATCTTTGTTGGTCCGACAGTTTGCGTATGCTTTGAGAGCTCCGCCGAAGGATGAAGAGGTGCAGGAATCTCTGTACCTCACTGGTCTTCTAGAGGGGGATCTGTTATCTAAGCTTTAGCGCGCCTAGAATGGCATCAGTAAGAGGGGAAAACCATTTCTAGGGAGAAGCAACAATCAAGCATACCCTATGTATGTGACCTCGACTCTTGGATCCAGCCAAGCAAGCCAGGCGAGGGCCTCAACAATTGGTCCGTCAAGGATATCATCCAGATGACAAGCGAAGAGTAATGATTTACTTTTTCCAATCATTATACAACCCTATGTCCTACCCGGGGCATAGTGGTTTTATTGTCAGGGCCTTGTTGGATTATGTACATGCATTTTGTTAATAAATCAAAGGCGTTTTTCTTCGTATTCAAATATTGTGATCTCTGTTATTCCTGTTTTATATTTGTTTTGAAAAACAATAAAATGGCAATGGGGTTTGTGCTAACCTGCACATCCTTGTTTTAAGATTAACCCTTGTTATTGCAGGACCCACATAGCAGATGACATCGACTCTGGACCTTCTACGACTCACTTCGACTTCGATTGCCCGATCTATCAAGCCGAAGAAGAGATTGATGAAGACGAAGACCTTCCTGAAGAGTTGGCCCGCTTGTTGAAACAAGAGGAGAAAGTTATTCTGCCTCATGAAGAGGAGATCGAGATCGTGAATCTGGGTTCTGAAGGGGTGCTAACACCTTCCCCTTGCGTAACCGACTCCCGAACCCAGACAATGGTTGCGAGGACCTTATCTTACACTTTTCGTCAGGTTTTTCCGATTGTTTCCTTTCCCGCTCCGAGGGATAAATAACGAAAGGTGGCGACTCTTCTGTTTTCCCGGCACCTTATTTTCGCGGAAGCGACAGCTGGAGACTCTGCTGGGGATCGAACCCAGAATCTCTGGTTCTCCGGTTCCCTATGCGAGTAATTCCTAGCGCTTGTATGATTACTTGTTGGGTTATGTTTATTTATTGCATTTTTATTTCCCGCATTTTATTTTCAGTATGATATGATTATTTGTGCTGTTGTGGGAAGGGCATTCTGATGAGTGAGAAGCCAGACCCAGGCTTGAGTGAACATAGCATTAGTTGTGGAAATTAGTGGGCGCGTGCTTGCTTGGCAGGCACTAGTGTCTCATGAAATCCACGCTCAGACGAGGTTCTCCCGGTTGGCTTCTCTTTCAACCCCTTGGGTTGAGACGGTTGTTGGTTTGGAGGATTATCGACTCTAGGGACCGATCATTTGTGATTCAGCCAAGTGAGGCCGCTTCATGAGCTGGTGATGCCACACCTTCTGGGTATCGTATCACCCCTCTTGAATGTTTGTGACGCTGATGAACGCATAGGATGCCGAACTTGAGTAAGTTTAGGTCCATACCTGTGAGCAGGGGTGGGTTTATTGCAGGAAACTTTGACCGTTAGACTACCTGGTTTTCTTGACAGCGAATCAGTTTTGTTGATACCGGAGGTTATCATCATCAGATATATGATTGTTCTTGACAGAACAGGTTTTTGATTGGGATCAGAGGATCTTATCATCAGATGAGTAGTTGTTCTTGATAGAGCAGGTTTTGATCAGAGGATCTTATCATCAGATGTGTATTTGTTCTTGATAGAGCAGGTTTTGATCAGAGGATCTTATCATCAGATGAGTAGTTGTTCTTGATAGAGCAGGTTTGGATCAGAGGATCAAATCATCAGACGTGTATTTGTTCTTGACAGAGCAGGTTTATGACTGGGGTCTGAGGATCTCATTATCAGATGTTTTGTTCTTGATAGAGCAGAGTTTTGGTCATCAGTTGTTTGTTTTTGATAGAGCAGATTTATGATTGGGGTCTGAAGATCTCATCAGCAGATGTATATTTGTTCTTGACAGAGCAGAGTTTCTTGGTCCTGTATCAGAGGTCCTTATTATCAGACGTTTGTTCTTGACAGAGCAGAATTATGGTCCTATGTATATGGCCCTATCAGATGGTTGTTCTTGACAGAGCAAATTTGTGGTCCGATACCCGGGTTTTCTTATTATCAGATATAGTGGTTGTTCTTGACAGAGCAGCGTCATGGTTTTGTTGATACAGAATCTCCATAACACAGTTGCCTTGATCTCCTGCTGCATGATTGCATTTTACATTGCTTTGCATACTCAATTGCATTTCATTAACGTGTGTCTGTGTTGCAGGTACCGTTTTCCCCGATCCAGGATTTCTTGCCTCCTATCGTATTTGTTATGGGTTCTCTGAGGAAGAGCGTGGCTTACAAGTTCCCTGCCCCTGATGTGGTTCGACTGACCGGTTTGATTGCTTTAGCAGATGATTCTGTGAGGGACAAGTTCAGAAATTCTTACGGCAAGTTGCTCAGTTTGGTTCGTAAACCTTCTGTGTTCGAGTTGAATGGGTTGCATGCTCTGCTGCAGTTCTACGACCCTTCGTTGAGATGTTTCACCTTTCAGGATTTTGTTCTTGCACCCACGCTAGAGGAATATGCTGATTTGTTAGGTGTGCCTGTCAGGAGGCAAATGCCTTTTGTTCATATGGATGCTGAGCCTGATCTGGCTGGGCTAGCTCCGTCACTTCATCTGGATGCCTCTGAATTGGTATTGTCTAGTTGGAACAAGGTCCCTGGCTTCTCCTTGCAGTTTTTAGTGGGAAAGGCTCAGCAGTGCGCCAAGGACGGATGTTGGGTCGCGTTCAACGCCATCCTCGCTCTGTGCATATATGGCATCATTCTGTTCCCCAACATGCCCGATTTTGTAGACTTCGATGCATTTCATATCTTTGCTTCAGGGAATCCAGTCCCTACCTTGATAGGAGATGTCTACCATTCCATCCACTACAAAAACGAGAACAGGAGGGGCAAGAATGTCTCGTGTTGTGTACCCTTGCTTTATAAATGGCTTGATAGTCATCTGCCCAAGAGGGGTCCTTTTGTTTCGTCTGCAGCCACAGTTGAGTGGTTCGAGCGTCTGATGAGTTTATCTGTAGAGGATATTGACTGGTTTGACAGAGATAGGTTGGGTACCGAGATTATCTTCAGCTGCAGCGGGTTTCCAAACGTGCCTTTGATAGGAAGGAAGGGTTGTATAAACTACAATCCATCTTTGTTGGTCCGACAGTTTGCGTATGCTTTGAGAGCTCCGCCGAAGGATGAAGAGGTGCAGGAATCTCTGTACCTCACTGGTCTTCTAGAGGGGGATCTGTTATCTAAGCTTCAGCGCGCCTGGAATGGCATTAGTAAGAGGGGAAAATCATTGCTAGGGAGAAGCAACAATCAAGCATACCCTCCGTATGTGACCTCGACTCTTGGATCCAGCCAAGCAAGCCAGGCGAGGGCCTCAACAATTGGTCCGTCAAGGATATCATCCAAATGACAAGTGAAGAGTAATGATTTATTTTTTCCAATCATTGTACAACCCTATGTCCTACCCGGGGCATAGTGGTTTTATTGTCAGGGCCTTGTTGGATTATGTACATGCATTTTGTTAATAAATCAAAGGCTTTTTTCTTCGTATTCAAATATTGTGATCTCTGTTATTCCTGTTTTATATTTGTTTTGAAAAACAATAAAATGGCAATGGGGTTTGTGCTAACCTGCACATCCTTGTTTTAAGCTTAACCCTTGTTATTGCAGGACCCACATAGCAGATGACATCGACTCTGGACCTTCTACGACTCACTTCGACTTTGATTGCCCGATCTATCAAGCCGAAGAAGAGATTGATGAAGACGAAGACCTTCCTGAAGAGTTGGCCCGCTTGTTGAAACAAGAGGAGAAAGTTATTCTGCCTCATGAAGAGGAGATCGAGATCGTGAATCTGGGTTCTGAAGAACTCGTCAGAAATGTCAGGATAGGGGCTGCGTTGCAGAGTGATGTCAAGCAGAGATTAGTCGAGATGCTGAGAGAGTATAGTGACGTCTTTGCTTGGTCATACGAAGATATGCCCGGACTTGACACGGACATCGTGGTCCACCACTTGCCGTTGCGAGAAGATTGTCCTCCCATTAAGCAGAAGCTTAGGAGGACGAGACCAGATATGGCCGTTAAGATCAAAGAAGAAGTGCAAAAGCAGCTTGATGCTGGCTTCTTAGCAGTCACTACTTACCCTCCGTGGGTCGCCAACATAGTGCCTGTATCGAAGAAGGACGGTAAGGTGCGCATGTGCGTCGATTATCGGGATTTGAATAGGGCGAGCCCTAAAGATGATTTCCCGCTGCCTCATATCGATGTGTTGGTCGACAATACAGCCCAGTTCTCCGTGTTTTCGTTCATGGATGGCTTCTCCGGTTACAATCAGATCAAGATGGCGTCGGAGGACATGGAGAAAACGACGTTTATCACTCCCTGGGGAACATTTTGCTACAAGGTAATGCCTTTCGGTCTGAAGAATGCAGGGGCCACTTACCAACGAGCAATGGTCACTTTGTTTCATGACATGATTCATCATGAGATTGAAGTCTATGTTGATGACATGATTGCGAAGTCCCAAACGGAGGAAGGACATCTGGTCAATTTGCTGAAGCTTTTTGAGAGGCTTAGGAAGTTCAGGTTGAGGCTGAATCCTAACAAATGTACTTTCGGAGTACGGTCCGGAAAGTTACTGGGGTTTATCGTGAGCGAAAGAGGCATCGAGGTTGATCCTGCGAAGATAAAAGCCATACAAGAAATGCCAGTGCCAAAAATAGAAAAAGAAGTTCGTGGTTTCCTGGGCCGAATAAACTACATTGCAAGGTTTATTTCTCAGCTCACGGCCACGTGTGAACCGATGTTCAAGCTTTTAAAGAAAGATCAGGCGATTACCTGGAATGAGGATTGCCAGAAGGCATTCGACAAGATAAAGCAGTATCTTCAGGAACCTCCAATCTTGATACCCCCAGTGGCTGGACGGCCATTAATCATGTACTTGACAGTTCTTGAGAATAGTATGGGGTGTGTTCTCGGTTAGCACGACAAGACGGGCAGAAAGGAGCATGCCATTTACTACTTGAGCAAAAAGTTCACAGACTGTGAATCTCGTTACTCGATGCTGGAGAAGACGTGTTGTGCAATAGCCTGGGCTGCCAAACGTTTACGACAGTACATGCTCAACCACACCACCATGCTAATTTCGAAGATGGATCCGATCAAGTACATCTTCGAGAAGCAAGCACTTTCGGGCAGGATTGCCAGATGGCAAATGGTGTTGACGGAATATGACATTCAGTACGTTTCCCAGAAGGCCATTAAGGGAAGCGTATTGTCTGATTACCTTGCCGAACAGCCGATCGAAGATTACCAGCTGATGAAATTTGAATTCCCTGATGAGGATATCATGTTTCTCAAAGCGAAGGATTGCGATGAGCCATTGCCCGACGAGGGGCCAGACAGGAAATCCCAATGGAAGTTGATATTCGACGGGGCGGTTAATTCCTACGGAAGTGGCACTGGGGTGATCATCACGACTCTCCACGGATCCCACATCCCGTTTACTACGAGACTGACGTTTCCGGTCACCAATAATGAAGCGGAGTACGAAGCATGCTTCATGGGTCTAGAAGAGGCAATTGATTTGAGAATCAAGAACCTAAACGTATATGGTGACTCGGCGCTTGTGATCAACCAGATTAAAGGGGAGTGGGAAACTCGTCAATCGAATTTGGTGCCATACATGAACTATGCCAGAAGGCTACTTCCGTTCTTTGATCGAGTGGAACTCCATCATGTGCCCAGGGCCGAGAATCAGATGGTTGATGCCTTAGCCACGTTGGCTTCGATGTATAAAGTCAATTTCTGGAATGAGGCTCCAAGAATTGTCCTTTCTCGTCTTGAAAAACCTCCATTTGTCTTTGCAATCGAGGAAGCCGCCGACGGCCAGCCATGCTTCCACGACATCCAGACTTTCCTTATGACTAAGGAGTATCCTGCGGGTGCGTCAACCCAGGATAAGAAGACTCTGAGGATGCTGTCTGGAAATTTTTATCTCAATCCTGATGAAGTTTTGTATAAAAGAAACCACGATCTCGTGCTACTCAGATGTGTAGATGAGAAAGAGGCGAGTATGCTCATGGAAGAAGTCCATGAAGGCACATTTGGTACGCACGCCGGCGGGCATGCTATGACGAGAAAGATCCTGAGAGCTGGATACTACTGGCTGACGATGGAATCAAATTGTTTTAAATTCGCGAAGAGATGTCATAAATGCCAGACTTATACTGATAAAGTTCATGTGCCGCCGTGCCCGTTAAATGTCATGTCCTCCCCGTGGCCGTTCTCCATGTGGGGCATCGACATGATAGGCAAGATCAAGCCCACTGCATCTAACGGTCATCGCATCATTCTGGTAGCTATCGACTACTTCACCAAGTGGGTGGAGGCAGCCTCGTATGCTAATGTGACCAAGCAGGTGGTGGCTAAATTCATAAAGAGGGACATCATCTGTCGTTACGGAATTCCCGAGCGGATCATTACTGATAATGGTTCGAATCTGAATAACAAGATGATGAAGGAGTTGTGATAGAGTTTCAAGATTGAACACCACAACTCATCTCCTTACCGGCCGAAGATGAATGGCGTCGTTGAAGCGGCCAATAAGAACATAAAGAAGATTGTTCAGAAGATGGTTGTGACCTACAAGGATTGGCACGAGATGCTGCCATTTGCATTTCACGATTATCGTACGACGGTACGTACGTCAACCGGGGCAACTCCTTTCTCCTTGGTGTACAGTATGGAGGTTGTCCTACCGTTAGAAGTGGAGATCCCTTCTTTACGAGTTTTGGTTGATGTGAAACTCGACGAGGCAGAATGGATTACGAACCGACTGAACCAACTCAGCCTGATGGATGAGAAGAGGTTGGCATCGATTGCACATGGTCGTTTATACCAAAGCCGAATGAAGAAAGCTTATGATAAGAAGGTGCGGCCTAGAAGCTTCCAGACGGGTGATCTCGTCCTGAAGAGGATTCTTCCTCCACACTCCGATCACCGGGGCAAGTGGACTCCCAATTACGAAGGTCCGTACGTCGTCAGCAAGGTCTTCTCGGGAGGAGCTTTGTTGTTATCCACGATGGATGGTGAAGATTTTGCATCCCCGGTGAACGCGGACGCAGTTAAAAAATACTTTGCTTGAAAGCGACCCGCTGGACAGTAAAAAGAAAGTCCAGGCAAAAATGGGGCATCCCGGCGAACCATAAAAAAGGAAAAAGGTTCGGGCAAAAATTAGGGATATAAATTGAAAAAATGTACACCCGCAAAGTCGAAAACCCGGATGGGCGACTTTGGCAAAAAAGGGTATCCCGGTGAACCGAAAACCCGTAAAGGGCGGTTCATGCAAAAGTTAGGGATTTGAAAAAGCAAATGACTGCATTCCGCGTGTGGACTTTCTTTGTTTAGTGGTTTGGAAGACCTGAGGGCCGTTTATCTGAATCAATCTCTTCTGAAGCTGAAGCATCGGAGAAGTATCGAAGCCGAGTGGGTCATAGAGGGATCAACTCATGGTGTTCGTCTACGCCTCGTTGCCGACATTTGTATATACTGATGTATATTTATGTTTTATTTTTGCGTAGCTTCCTCCTTCCAGGGGCTTGCATCTGTTGTAAAACATTTTTACCCATTCAGGGGTTCGTTATCAATAAAATGTATACTATTCAGCAATTTTGTTTGCCTGTTTAGCATTTATCTGTTTTATTTGCAAAAAAGAACACCGATGTTTTTGATAAAATGCGCATACATAAACTTACTGGCCTAGGCCGCTGATTGTTAAAACAATGAATTACTTGAACATTGTCACGAGATAATAACCTTGATAGGTCCCTTTGAGAAGGGTATCTTGTCGGTTTGTTTGTGTTGTTACAGGTGTAGCATATTCCAGACAGTGCGCCGTGCGTATCCTCAAGCAGGATGATTCCTCCTTCTCCAGCAAAGTTCAGCAGCCTCTCCCCGCAGAGTCTGAACGTGAGATCGTGAGCATTGATATGTCTCCCCAGGCAGAAAAGATTCTCTCCCCAATCAGATGCATCCTGAAGGAATGTCGTCTCCCCAGCTGAGTCATACTGAAGTGTGCAGCAATTGGTAGTTCTAGACTGAAGTCTCCAGCGGAATTGGGTTTCCCCACAGAGTCATACTCTCCCCAGCAAGCAGAATGATTTCTTCTTCCTCAGCTAAGTTTGCAGATCCCCAAGAAAAGTCGAGTCCTTGGAAGCCGCTCGGGACCATGATTGGTTTTCCCCAGTAGAGTGTTGAATAGTTGATGTTGTGTTTCCCCGCCGGAGCCGTTATCTCCAGGGAAATAGCCGTGAAGGCCGTGCAGTTTATTCCTGCGATTGACATCGCTTTCCCTCAGCGGGTCTAGGTTCGCGTATAACTTTGTTCCCCTGCAGCAGTCAACTGAAGTTTGCTTCCCCATGCGGAGTCCGATTAAGATTGGCGTGACTTTGTTCTCCTCAGCAGGATGATTCCTTCCCCCTATCTGAGTGGTTCTTTCTTCTTGACAGGAGGATTCTCCCTTCAGCATTTATTTTGCTGACGGGATCGCATCATTTTGCATGACTGCATAGCATTTGTCATAAACGCATAGCATTTCCACCGTGTGGAGCATTGCGCCATTGCCGAAGCATATGCATAGTAAGCATGATCTAGGTTGTTACCGTTCTTGTTTTGCAGGTGTTTCGCCGCAGAATTGATTGCTCAAGATGATTCTTGAATTCTCCCCAATGGATTCGCTTGCTCAAGATGATTCTTGAAGTTCCCAGCAAGGTCGTTTGCTTAAGATGATTCTTAAAATCCCCAGTGCAGTCGCCAGAGTTGGTTGCTCAAGTTGACACTTAGAGCCCCCGGCAGCGTGTTTGCTCAGGATGATTCCCGAAATCTCCAGCATAGTTATCGGTTCAGGATGATTCCTGAAGTTCCCCGGCGGAGTTATTTGTCCAAGATGATTCTTGAAGTCCTCAGCAGAGTTGATTCACCCAGAATGATTCCTGGATCCCCGAAGCAGAGTTACTTGATAGTTCTCCAGAATCCCCAGCGGAGATGCGTCATCCCCACCCGGTTTCTGACCAGTGAAGTTGAAACTTCCCCTGAAGACTTGATGATTGAAGTTCGACCGAATTAACGAAGCAGTTCTCTCAGCTGATGCGGAGTGCCTGATGGCAGAAGTTTGGATATCCCCAATTGGTTCATGATTGACGGAGGATTCTATTCCCGACTTACTGATGAAGTCCGGCTGATGCCCGAAAATTTTCTTTGGATGCCTGACGGCATGATCGACCATGTATTACCGGTTACCGTATGACCAATTCCCCAGCTAGTTGCCGTGCAGCCATCATTTCAGTTTCCGAAGAGATTTGTTCCCATCAGAGTACCGTGTACTTGTGCAGTTGGCAAATTTCCGGGTTTGTTGGTATTCAACCATCTGTTACCTTGATTGTTTGAGATCCGTTCGTTTCTCACCCAGTCAGGTCCAAGCCGTTTGAATAGGGGCAGCTGTTGCACCCCAAAATTTGACCAACATCATTTCTTTACCTAGCTTGTGGTTCATCTCATTCACATTAGCATTATCATCTGCATTTCATTGACATGTGTGCAGGAGATCAAGAGAACCAATCAAGAGTTTGAAGCTAGCCAAAAAGGTTATTCAAGTGTTCAAGGGTTGATATCTTTGTCAGAGAAGTTAAGAGATCCTCAGAGAGATTGGTTGAAACCAAGGTTGTGTGCCTCCTAACTTGAGAGTTGTGGGAGCTCCTCAGATGATTCTGAAGCTATGAGGATGGACTTGAAGCCTTGAGAGAGCTTATGAGATGTCTTGAAAGCCATCATGAAGCCTAGAGAGGTCATTGTGCAAGATTAAAGGAGACCCAGCCATGAGTGGTGTAATTAGGGTTTGACTGAGTCAACCCTAGGTCGACTGATGATTTGGAGAGGGTTGAGACCTAATTCAAGAGCCATGTGATCATGGATTGATGCATTGAGATGCTATAAGGATGATTCCAAGATCAACTCATCATGATTGAGGAGTTGGAGAAGTTTCAAGCTAGGGTTTCTAAGGCTTGACAATGTAAAATCCCCTAGTTTGACCCCTATCTTCAAGGCAGTTTAGCTCATGATGTGATTGTCATCTCATCTTTCCCCCAACATGAATGTTGTAGAGCTTGATCTTAGCTTTAATTTGAGTACTATAAGTCCTTGATAGGATTTGTCGAGCTCAAGTTATGGCTTTGACAAGTTACAGGTCATCTGAGGTATGTGAATCTGGGGCCTTGAAAGTCACCCAACTTGCATCCAACTTTTGCCCGAGAAGTATGATTCCTATGAACTTTTGGTCAACATGAATGTTGTTCCTTATCTTCTTAGATTTCTAGAGAGTACTAGAAGTCCTAGATAGGATTTGTAGAACTCAACTTATGGCTTTGACAAGTCAAGGGCATTTTGGTCATTTGGAGATTACAGGTCATTCCAAGCATAAGGTCATAACTCCTATTTCCAAGCTTCAAATGGAAAAATCTTCAACATAAAACTTGCTTAAAATGATGTTTTAAGGCTAGTAAGGAGGTCATGAGATGTTGAAAATGCTTGTAGCTCAAAATGGTAAAAATGACCTAAAATGGAGGCATAAGTTAAATAAGTCAAAGTTGGAAATTGAAATTTCCAAGCTACACGTCCAAACCATGGCATGTAATAGGTCATTTTGACTCCAAAAAACATTTTAGAAACAATGGTTCAGCCACATTTTTGATTTGAGGTTTAGATCATGGACTTGCTTTGGAAAATGGTTGCTTGCATATTAAGGTACAAATGCAAAACACAAGGAAACTCAATGCACAAGCTAGCTAAGTATCCTAACATGTCATGTATCTCATCTAAGGAGATTTTCAAGGAGATACAAGCTGCTGCAAGAGGTATAGCATGAGATGGCATGTGAGATGGATTGAAATAAAAAAAAACCCATGGCATGAGAATCTCAAATTCTCATTGGATGATTCCAGAAAGTTCTGGATGGTTTAGAATCATCCTATATAGTGATTAGAACTTGCTCAGATGCAAGTTTGGTGAGAGATTAGAGAGGAGAGTGAGATAGACATTTCAATTTCTTCCATTGCAAGTTGAAATCAATTTCTACTTTCCACACCATTTCCATTGATCCTAACACCTTCCATTGATCATACTGAATGTGTGCATACCAAATTGAGGGCAAGATCGTGTGAGATTGAGGAGATAGCATTTGGATTTTGGGAGCTGCAAGTCACAATCGGTTTTGGAGATTCAAGCTTCTTGGATCAAATCTTTTGCAAACAGAAGCTTTAACATCAACCAAGGAGTGTTTCTGAAGAGTTTGAGAGGTTGAACTGAAGATTTGACCTATCTGATATTCAAGATTTGACAGGTTTGCAACTTTTCTTCTACACCTTAATTTAAGCATAATTAGTTAGAATTGTTAGGTTACAATGGTTAGAGACAAGTAGGAGATGGATTCTGGAAAGTTTGAGAGCATTTGGTGAAGTTCAAGATAGTGACACCATTTCTGTTTACCACCATAACTTGCTGAATCTTGAGAGATAATCATGGTATGATAGCAAGATTTAACCAGTGTGAGGTGGTGATCATTCTGAGGTAATCAATTTCAAGAATAGTCGGAATTGAAGTTTGAGCATAGTTTTGATCTTGGATCGGGTTTAGAGATTGAGGATGATTCTTTCAATTCTAATACCATGGTTGTGATCAGGGTTGAATTTAGAGCAGATTAGGGTTTTGAACCATGGATTTTGGTTGAGTTTGGATGGAATCCGAGTTAGGTATTTGAAGCTCTGTTCATGGAGCTTTCCCTCCATTTCCATGGCTGGAGGAAGAAGATAACGTTTTAGCCGTTGGATCATGCAAGGAATGGTTGACCAAGGCCAGATCGTGTGGATGAGATTCATTTGAGTTTGTGAAGAGAAGTTCTGAAGACCTTAAACGCGGCGTTTCATTAATTGGGGTATTAGGCTTAATTGCTATACACACCCCAAGTCTTGGCCCATTGATGATTTGAACTGAATTTCTTTACTAAATGCACCGTGTATTTTTCCTTTTCTTTATATTTTTGTTATTTGTTTTCTGATTAAAAACTGGGCCTAGCGCATTTATTGTTTGCACCCCCATTTAGGGCCCATCCTCATATTGAACTGCACTGGGTTGCTATCTGCACCAATTATTTTCATATTTCATTTTATTTTCTCCATTTTACTGTAATCTTTGAAAAATCATATTAAATAGAAAAATGATGATTTTTGCATGGGGATTTTTTCTCCTATTTCATGTTAATGTATAGAAAATAATAAAATCAAAATATTTGCATTTCATGCATTTTTAATATTTTTTGTGGATTTTCTCTTTTAATAACTTTTTAATTCCTTTTATGTTGATGCATAGATTTGTAGAATTTTGTTTATCTAGTTCCCTTCATATTTTTATGCCATTCTTTTTAGGATAGTTAGATTAGGACTTTAGCTCCCCTCTGGATTTATTCCATAATTTTGTGATTAATTTTTGATTAGCTTTGATTAGATGATTTTAGGTTGTATAGAATTAGGTCAATCCTTAACATAGGTCCACAATAACACTAGAATTTTGGGTTTCTAGGTCAAGTTAGATGTTGGGACATATAGGGTATTAAGGGTAGGTATATAGGATCCCCTAGAAATTATATTAGATTTTAATATAATAGTATACTATTTTTAATTGATTTTTGTAGTTGATTGTTGTTTGTGTTGCCCTTGTGGGCTTGTATTTTGTTTGCCTTGCTTTGTGGGTTTTTGCTTGGCTTGGTGGGCTGGGTCTTGCTTTGTGGAGCATGGAGGAGCATAGAGGAAGACTTCAAGATTGATTAAGGAGCTTGAGAGCTTGAAGGCTTGGTTGTTTTGTTGTTGTTTTAGGGTTAGGAATTAAGTAGAGCTTAGACTTAGTTAACTTCTTTCTTAAACAGGGATGGTATCTTTCACCTCCATTCTTCCCTATGATTCAAGGTCCTTCCATGGTATTCACCTCCCTCCATTGGAGGGATAAGTGATGGTACCTAGGAAGTAGAACCTTTGAGGGAACCATTCCTTTGATGTTAAACCCTTATAGGTCATCTTTGGTGGTCAATAAGCAGTTTAATATCATAGCTTATCCAGTTAAGTGATTTCTTCTGGTTTGAGTATCTTGAGAGATGTTGGGCTTGAGTGTGAAGATGAAGACTTCATTGAAGAGTATGGGAGAGGATGATTCCCTGGGCATTGCCATTTCAGTTGAAGCTTGGAAGAGCAAGAAGAGCAAGTTGATACTTGAAGATCCAGTAAAGACTGAATGAAGAGCTGAGGCTCAAAAATTGAAGGATAAGGTTGACATTTCCAGATGATTAAAGACTACTCTGAGAAGTTGAAGCTTGTAGGAAGAGAAGACCAAGTTGAGACTGGTAAAGCAAAGAGAGCTTGGAAGCTTGAAGGCTGAGTTGACACTTATGAAGAGGATTCAATTGAGATTGACTGAAGAGCTGAAGCTTGAAGAGCAAAGGATAAGTTGATACTTACTTTGAAGCTTGAAACCTGAAGAATCAAGTTGATACTTGTGGTTAAGAGTGAAGCCTGAAGGTGGAACTGATTAAGGAGCTGAAGCTTAGAGAAGAGAGAATAAGTTGAAACTTATGTGGAAGGGTTGAAACCTGGAGAAGCAAATGGATATTTGTCAAGAGTGACAGAGGTCTGAAGACTGAGTTGCTGTTAGAAGAGCTGAAGCTTGGAATTGAGAGAGGAGTTGATCTACTTCCTTGTCTGTTTTCTTTTCTGTATTGCTGTGCCTTGTTTGACTTGCTTGATGCATTAGAATAAGTCCATATCTAGACTAGCTTTAATCTAGGAGCATGATTGCACTAGAGGTTGAGTTGCTCCCTCTGTTTGTATTGTTACTGTATGGCTTTGCTTGCGGGTATTCGGTAGAGCCCTGCTCCCTTACCCATGTGGTTTATTTTGCTTGATAGCATGATTTTATTTCTTCTCTATGATTGCAGTTTACTGTTTTTTCTTGATAGCATAATGTTATTCTTTTCAGTATGATTACTGTTATTCATTCTGGCTTGAGGTTGAGATGAGCTTGTGGAGGCTGCTGCCCCGCACACATTTCCTCCCTCACTTGCATTGCCTGCATTTTACAGTCGTTTACTGTATTACTGTTTACTGTTTAAGCTGATGCTTTATCTGTTTCTGTATCATTGACATGATCCCTTAGGACTCTCATTTCCTTTGATAAGGAAGTGATGATAGAACTTTAGGTTGAAACCTATGCATGATAACTTCTAGGAGTTACCTGTTTCAAACCTCAACCATAGGATGAATCCTTGGCATGACAACAGTAGGACTTGATAGTCTCCCCGTAGTTGAGCCCGTTCTCTTCTCATCTCAAACAGCTTAAGATACAGTAATCATGAATGATTCCTTTCGTACGTTACGAGCCTTAAGCTATCTGAGAAAGGATGGTTGGAGAGCTTCTTTTCAACAATCTGGATGTTTAGTATGGTACCCTTTGGGTGACATGCGACACATTCACTCTCAGGTCATAGTCTTTAGTGCGATTGAAATTGCAAACACAATAATAAAACACTTCTTTCGTAAAAGACAAAAAACAAACTTCAAACCTTTTTGCCCCGTGGGCCCGTAATTCAAAAGAAAGCTTTTCGGAAGAAAAGAGTGTCGTTAAACTTCAGCGCCAACGCAAACAGGCTTTGCCCCTAACTGCTGGAACTGTTGTTTAACCCTACTCGGTAAAACAGATGAATCTGAATCCCCATAATCCGTATTATCCCGAACTACGTAAGCTCTGATCTCTCATGCCTGTTGAGAGTATGTAGGCACAATACTGATGTATTGGCGAGCCACCTTCCCCGTAACCCGTAGTTGGTCGAACTACGTTGACTCTGATTTCCCATTCTCTGATGAGAATATGTAGGCATAAAGCGCGACGCTTTGCCGAGTCATTTTTCTTTTCTGTTTAAGCCAGCCTTGATAGGTAGATAGATAAACCAACCCGTCCAGTAAACACAACAAGCGTGGATCCCGTCGAGTACGTCGGACGTGAGGGGTGCTAACACCTTCCCCTTGCGTAACCGACTCCCGAACCCAGACAATGGTTGCAAGGACCTTGTCTTACCCTTTTCGTCAGGTTTTTCCGATCGTTTCCTTTCCCGCTCCGAGGGATAAATAACGAAAGGTGGCGACTCTTCTGTTTTGCCGGCACCTTATTTTCGCGGAAGCGACAGTTGGCGACTCTGCTGGGGATCGAACCCAGAGTCTCTGGTTCTTCGGTTCCCTATGCGAGTCATTCCTAGCGCTTGTATGATTACTTGTTGGGTTATGTTTATTTATTGCATTTTTATTTCCCGCATTTTATTTTCAGTATGATATGATTATCTGTGCTGTTGTAGGAAGGGCATTCTGATGAGTGAGAAGCCAAACCCATCCTTGAGTGAACATAGCATTAGTTGTGGAAATTAGTGGGCGCGTGCTTGCTTGGCAGGCACTAGTGTCTCATGAAATTCACGCTCAGACGAGGTTCTCCCGGTTGGCTTCTCTTTCAACCCCTTGGGTTGAGATGGATGTTGGTTTGGAGGATTGTCGACTCTGGGGACCGATCATTTGTGATTCAGCCGAGTGAGGCCGCTTCATGAGCTGGTGATGCCACACCTTCTGGGTATCGTATCACCCCTCTTGAATGTCTGTGACGCTGATGAACGGATAGGATGCCGAACTTGAGTCAGTTTAGGTCCATACCTATGAGCAGGGGTGGGTTTATTGCAGGAAACTTTGACCGTCAAACTACCTGGTTTTCTTGACAGCGAACCAGTTTTGTTGATACCGGAGGTTATCATCATCAGATATATGATTGTTCTTGACAAAACAGGTTTTTGATTGGGATCAGAGGATCTTATCATCAGATGAGTAGTTGTTCTTGATAAAGCAGGTTTTTATCAGAGGATCTTATCATCAGATGTGTATTTGTTCTTGATAGAGCAGGTTTTGATCAGAGGATCTTATCATCAGATGAGTAGTTGTTCTTGATAGAGCAGGTTTTAATCAGAGGATCTTATCATCAGATGTGTATTTGTTCTTGACAGAGCAGGTTTATGACTGGGGTCTGAGGATCTCATTATCAGATGTTTTGTTCTTAATAGAGAAGAGTTTTGGTCATCAGTTGTTTGTTCTTGACAGAGCAGATTTATGATTGGGGTCTGAAGATCTCATCAGCAGATGTATGTTTGTTCTTGACAGAGCAGAGTTTCTTGGTCCTGTATCAGAGGTCCTTATTATCAGACGTTTGTTCTTGACAGAGCAGAATTACAGTCCTATGTATATGGCCCTATCAGATGGTTGTTCTTGACAGAGCAGATTTGTGGTCCGATACCCGGGTTTTCTTATTATCAGATATAGTGGTTGTTCTTGACAGAGCAGCGTCATGGTTTTGTTGATACAGAATCTCCACAACACAATTGCCTTGATCTCCTGCTGCATGATTGCATTTTACATTGCTTTGCATACTCATTTGCATTTCATTAACGTGTGTCAGTGTTGCAGGTACCGTTTTCCCCGATCCAGAATTTCTTGCCTCATATCGTATTTGTTATGGGTTCTCTGAGGAAGACCGTGGCTTACAAGTTCCCTGCCCCTGATGTGGTTCGACTGACCGGTTTGATTGCTTTAGCAGATGATTCTGTGAGGGACAAGTTCAGAAAATCTTACGGCAAGTTGCTCAGTTTGGTTCGTAAACCTTCTGTGTTTGAGTTGAATGGGTTGCATGCTCTGCTGCAGTTCTACGACCCTCCGTTGAGATGTTTCACCTTTCAGGATTTTGTTCTTGCACCCACGCTAGAGGAATATGCTGATTTGTTAGATGTGCCTGTCAGGAGGCAGATGCCTTTTGTTCATATGGATGTTGAGCCTGATCTGGCTGGGCTAGCTCCGTCACTTCATCTGAATGCCTCCGAATTGGTATTGTCTAGTTGGAACAAGGTCCCTGGCTTCTCCTTGCAGTTTTTAGTAGGAAAGGCTCAGCAGTGCGCCAAGGACGGATGTTGGGTCGCGTTCAACGCCATCCTCGCTCTGTGCATATATGGCATCATTCTGTTCCCCAATATGCCCGATTTTGTAGACTTCGATGCATTTCATATCTTTGCTTCAGGGAATCCAGTCCCTACCTTGATAGGAGATGTCTACCATTCCATCCACTACAAAAACGAGAACAGGAGGGGCAAGAATGTCTCGGGCTGTGTACCCTTGCTTTATAAATGGCTTGATAGTCATCTGCCCAAGAGGGGTCCTATTGTTTCGTCTACAGCCACAGCTGAGTGGTCAGAACGTCTGATGAGTTTATCTGTAGAGGATATTGACTGGTTTGACAGAGATAGGTTGGGTACCAAGATTATCTTCAGCTGCAGCGGGTTTCCAAACGTGCCTTTGATAGGCAGGAAGGGCTGTATAAACTACAATCCATCTTTGTTGGTCCGACAGTTTGCGTATGCTTTGAGAGCTCCGTCGAAGGATGAAGAGGTGCAGGAATCTCTGTACCTCACTGGTCTTCTAGAGGGGGATCTGTTATCTAAGCTTCAGCCCACCTGGAATGGCATCAGTAAGAGGGGAAAACCATTGCTAGGGAGAAGCAACAATCAAGCATACCCTCCGTATATGACTTGGATCAGAGCCAGAGCAGATGCTATAGGAATGCCGTTCCCTCATGCCAAGCCAAAAATCCCTCCAATGATTGAAGAGCCTACTACTGTGCCCATTCAGCAGCATAATCAGGTGTTAGCTGAGCGAGATGAATTGAAGCGGGCGAATGAGGAACTAGAGAAAGAATTGGCTCAGCTCCGAAGCGAGAGGAACGAAGCCGTTCATTCTTTCAAAAGGCAGACAGAGCTGGTGAACCAGCTAGGTGCAGACCTGACTAAGCAGATAGCCGAGCGTGAGCGCATGGGTCAAGACCTCAAAGCTGTCAACGACATACTGGCTACGAAGAAGCAGCACTTGGACGAAGCATATCGGAGGATATCCAAGTTCAACCAGCACTGGAAGGCCTCCCTGGCCACCAGGAAAGAGCGGGAGGATAAGCTGATGCTACAGATCTCCAAGCTGGAAGCCCAGGTGAAGGATAGTGAGAAGAGGTTTGATGAAGAAACCGCTCGCAGATACGCCGCCGAAGGCCAGCTCAACAGGGCTCTAGCTAACCTGAAGGAGCACAAACTGACGTTTGAGTCCAAGAAGCGGAAGTTAGAAGATTGTTTCGGCGAAGGAGCATGGGAAGATTCGGTCGAAGGTCTTCAATACACCATTGTGCAAAAGGAGTTACTCGTCGAAGGGTTACTCACGCTGCCTGATCATCCAGAAACGAAGGAGTTGTTAGAAGAGTATCACGCCCATGGCCATACTTGACTGTTTGTATTCCTTTTGTTTTGATCATTGTTGTATGCTGACCATCACCAGGCTTGTTGGCTGAGGTCACGCTGTTGATTCATCTTGTACTCGCTGATGTTGTGTACTGCCTTGATGGGCTTCTTTCTTTATATATGAGATTGTTATTTCCATGACTGGACTCGGACTTCTTATTATCAGCACTGGCACTCAGGCACTAGGATCGGGGGAGATCTCCCTAACGCACAGACACATGTTTGCATTTGCATGAAGCATTTGCATAATGAGCACTTTATCGTTTTTTTTTTCTAACCCTTTTGTGTTTGACAAGTTGTTTCAGGTTGTTTCAGGTGGTTCCAGGATTGATTAGAGACCTATTCACCGCTATCCGACTAGAGCTAATCAGACCAGGATCATGGAGCAAGTGCAAACTGATGTTCAGGAACTCCGCGAAAGAATGGATCGCTTCATGGAGCTCATGCAAGCGGTCGCCAATGGCCAGGATCAGCTCAGAACCTTGGTTCAACCTCTGATTTCAAGGGTCGATAGCAGTGGCGTACTCCATGGTGGGACTGTGCCTACTCCTCCACCAGTTGAAACTCCGCAGAATGGTGTTCCCGTGAACGGGGGAAACGGCAGTGCCAACGGCAATGTGATGGCCAACATGGGACTCAATACGACGGGCGTCGGTAATGGGAGTCTGGGAGCTAATGTCAATGTCGGGCTGGGAAACGACAATGCAGGCGTCGGGAATCTGTTTGGGCCCTAGCCATGGCTAGAGGATCGTCAGGACGATGTGTTCTCTCAGAGAGGTGTTGAAGGGGAGATGAACGCTGAAGCGCGGGTTAGGTTCAAGGCACTTGAAGATAAGATGAGAGATATCGAGAATCAGAATACTTTGGGCGTTGATATGTCCAAGTCGGGTCTAATTGCTGATTTCAAGGTGCCTCCCAAGTTCAAGGTACCTGACTTTGAGAAGTATAAGGGCACCACTTGCCCTCGCATCCACCTGAGATCGTACTACAGAAAAATGTCTGCTCATTCTGAGGACGAGAAGTTGCTGATGCACTTCTTTCAAGACAGTCTTTCCGGGCCATCCCTTGAGTGGTAGATGAGTCTGGAGCCTACTTGTGTGCACACGTGGAAGGATCTTGCTGAAGCATTTGCGCACCACTACCAATACAATAGCGACTTGGCCCCAAACCGAGTCCAGCTGCAGAATCTGTCGCAGAGGAACAATGAAGGGTTTAAGGAGTACGCCCAGCGATGGCGTGAGTTGGCAGCCAGGGTTCAGCCGCCGATGGTTGAACGTGAGCTTGTGCAGATGTTCGTAGCCACCCTTCCGGGGGTTTACTATGAGAAGTTGGTCAGTGGTATGTCCGGAACCTTCTCGGATCTCATTATCACGGGTGAGCACGTCGAAAATGGGATCAAGATCGGGAAAATTCAAGGTGATTCATCCTCAGCTGGAGGCGGAAAGAAACCTTATAGTGGCAAAAGACGAGAAGGAGAAGCGAGCGCTGTGACCAACGCTCGAAGGAAGGGTAAAGGTCCTCACCAGCAGGTGGCCAGTATAACTATCCCGGCAGTTCCACAGCAGCAGCAGCAGCAACAACCGAATCAACAGGGATACAGAAAGTATCAGAACCGGGAACCTTTGGCGAACCGTCACCTCGAGACACCGCCCATGTCGTACGTGCAACTCTTGCAGACTTTGCTTCAGCTACAGTTGATCCAGAAGAGAACGCTGGCTCCCTTGACAGGGGCACCTCCGCCAGGGTACGACGCGAATGCCACTTGTGAGTTCCACTCAGGGGCACCAGGCCACACAGTAGAGAACTGCAAAGCCTTCAAGCATAAGGTGCAGGACATGGTGGATGCCAAGATCATCAACTTCTCCGATAATGTGCCAAATGTCACAAAGAATCCTATGCCGAATCATAGGGGAGGTGGAGTGAACGCCATTATCGAAGACGAGAGTTCGGATTTGTTGACTGACGTCAGAGATCTGAAGACGCCGCTTAGCTTCGTTAAAGCTAAGTTGCTGAAAAGAGGGTTCTTTCCAGGTTGCAGAGAGCTATGTATGGACTGTGCCACACGTTCTGATGGATGTGAGCAGTTGGTCGAAGGAATCCAAAGTCTGATGACTGAAGGGATTTTACAGTTTAGCCGGAGGGCCGAATGTGGATCAGGAGAGGTAGTGCTGAAGCAGGATGATGAGGTCGCCACCATCACCATCCCTCGCCAGACGATAACTATTTATGCGCCCAGACCGCCCATAATTACTATCACCAGAGCTGGACCGATACCCTTCGAAAGCACTAATGCTATCCCGTGGCATTATGGGGCTGAAGTCTACTGCAACGGACAGAAATTGGAGCTAGAACCGTTTGGGTCGACCGTGGAGAACCTTGCGGGAATCAGTGGTATTACTCGCAGCGGGAGAGTGTTTGCACCACCAGAGGTCGTGGCAGATAAAGCGGTCAGAGCTGATGCGACTGATAAAGGTAAAAGTAAAGTCGTTGAAGAGATCCCGTGTGGGGTATAAAAAGACTTACTTGTTAAAGATGCCGAGGAGTTTATGCGGTTGATTAAAAAGAGTGACTACAAGATTGTAGACCATCTCCATCAGACGCCCTCAAAGATTTCCATTCTGAACTTGTTGCTGTGTTCTGAAGCACACCGCAACGCGCTGCTGAAGGTGCTGAACGCCGCATATGTACCGCAGGAAATATCGATAAATCAGCTAGAAGAGGTCGTAGCCCATGTAAATGCTGGAAATGGGCTAGGTTTCACTGACCTGGAGCTGACGCCGAAGGGGAGGAATCACAATAGCGCCCTGCACATATCGATAGAGTGTAGGGGCACGATTATGTCGCATGTATTGGTGGACACGGGTTCGTCACTTAATGTTCTTCCGAAGAAGGCATTAATGAAGTTGGATACTCGTGGAGTGATTTGCACACCCAGTGATCTGGTTGTGAAGGCGTTCGACGGAACTAAACGACATGTTTTCGGGGAGGTGACCCTGCCAAGCCAAGTCGGGCCGGAAACGTTCGACGCGGTCTTTTATATTATGGACATCATGCCTGCCTACAGCTGTCTCTTGGGCCGGCCATGGATCCATGCTGCTGGTGTCGTGACCTCCACGTTGCACCAGAAACTCAAATATACTGTCTGGGGTAGCATCGTAACCGTGTGTGGCGAGGAAGACATAATGGTGAGCCATTTGTCGTCCTTCAAGTATGTGGAGATGGATGGCGAAATCCATGAGACTCTATGCCAAGCATTCGAAGCTGTCAAAGTGAAGGACGTAGCTCCTGTTGTCACGGAAAAGCCAGAGATGACTCTCTCCTCATTCAAGGAAGCTCGGGCCGTTGTCCAAGCCGGATCTACCCCAGGCTGGGGTCAAATCCTGGAGATACCTAACAAGCAAGACAAGTTTGGGTTGGGATATTCTCCTGGAGCTGAAGCTTCTTCTTATTCTAGCAGTGCATCTCGAGGTAAAGGGACGATCCAGTTTACTAGTGGCGGAATGATTTTAGAAAGCATCAACGCAGTGTCTGAAGACAGCGAAGATAGCGACTGTGACCTCGACTCTTGGATCCAGCCAAGCAAGCCAGGAGAGGGCCTCAACAATTGGTCCGTCAAGGATATCATCCAGATGACAAGCGAAGAGTAATGATTTACTTTTTCCAATCATTGTACAACCCTATGTCCTACCCGGGGCATAGTGGTTTTATTGTCAGGGCCTTGTTGGATTATGTACATGCATTTTGTTAATAAATCAAAGGCGTTTTTCTTTGTATTCAAATATTGTGATCTCTGTTATTCCTGTTTTATATTTGTTTTGAAAAACAATAAAATGGCAATGGGGTTTGTGCTAACCTGCACATCCTTGTTTTAAGCTTAACCCTTGTTATTGCAGGACCCATAGAGCAGATGACATCGACTCTGGACCTTCTACGACTCACTTCGACTTCGATTGCCCGATCTATCAAGCCGAAGAAGAGATTGATGAAGACGAAGACCTTCCTGAAGAGTTGGCCCGCTTGTTGAAACAAGAGGAGAAAGTTATTCTGCCTCATGAAGAGGAGATCTAGATCGTGAATTTGGGTTCTGAAGAACTCGTCAGAAATGTCAGGATAGGGGCTGCATTGCAGAGTGATGTCAAGCAGAGATTAGTCGAGATGCTGAGAGAGTATAGTGACGTCTTTGCTTGGTCAGACGAAGATATGCCCGGACTTGTCACGGACATCGTGGTCCACCACTTGCCGTTGCAAGAAGATTGTCCTCTCGTTAAGCAGAAGCTTAGGAGGACGAGACCAGATATGGCCGTTAAGATCAAAGAAGAAGTGCAAAAGCAGCTTGATGCTGGCTTCTTAACGATCACTACTTATCCTCAGTGGGTCGCCAACATAGTGCCTGTACCGAAGAAGGACGGTAAGGTGCGCATGTGCGTCGATTATCGGGATTTGAATAGGGCGAGCCCTAAAGATGATTTCCCGCTGCCTCATATCGATGTGTTGGTCGACAATATAGCCCAATTCTCCGTGTTTTCGTTCATGGATGGCTTCTCCGGTTACAATTAGATCAAGATGGTGCCAGAGGACATGGAGAAAACGACGCTTATCACTCCCTGGGGAACATTTTGCTACAAGGTAATGCCTTTCGGTCTGAAGAACGCAGGGGCCACTTACCAACGAGCAATGGTCACTTTGTTTCATGACATGATTCATCATGAGATTGAAGTCTATGTTGATGAAATGATTGCGAAGTCCCAAATGGAGGAAGGACATCTGGTCAATTTGCTGAAGCTTTTTGAGAGGCTTAGGAAGTTCAGGTTGAGGCTGAATCCTAACAAATGTACTTTCGGAGTACGGTCCGGAAAGTTACTGGGGTTTATCGTGAGCGAAAGAGGCATCGAGGTTGATCCTGCGAAGATAAAAGCCATACAAGAAATGCCAGTGCCAAAAATAGAAAAAGAAGTTCGTGGTTTCCTGGGCCGAATAAACTACATTGCAAGGTTTATTTCTCAGCTCACGGCCACGTGTGAACCGATGTTCAAGCTTTTAAAGAAAGATAAGGCGATTACCTGGAATGAGGATTGCCAGAAGGCATTCGACAAGATAAAGCAGTATCTTCAGGAACCTCCAATCTTGATACCCCCAGTGGCTGGACGGCCATTAATCATGTACTTGACAGTTCTTGAGAATAGTATGGGGTGTGTTCTCGGTCAGCTCGACGAGACGGGCAGAAAGGAGCATGCCATTTACTACTTGAGTAAAAAGTTCACAGACTGTGAATCTCGTTACTCGATGCTGGAGAAGACGTGTTGTGCACTAGCCTGGGCTGCCAAACATTTACGACAGTACATGCTCAACCACACCACCATGCTAATTTCGAAGATGGATCCGATCAAGTACGTCTTCGAGAAGCAAGCGCTTTCGGGCAGGATTGCCAGATGGCAAATGGTGTTGACGGAATATGACATTCAGTACGTTTCCCAGAAGGCCTTTAAGGGAAGCGTATTATCTGATTACCTTGCCGAACAGCCGATCGAAGATTACCAGCCGATGAAATTTGAATTCCCTGATGAGGATATCATGTTTCTCAAAGCGAAGGATTGCGATGAGCCGTTGCCCGACGAGGGGCCAGACAGGAAATCCCAGTGGAAGTTGATATTTGACGGGGCGGTTAATTGCTACGGAAGTGGCATTGGGGTGATCATCACGACTCCCCACGGATCCCACATCCCGTTTACTGCGAGACTGACGTTTCCGGTCACCAATAATGAAGCGGAGTACGAAGCATGCATCATGGGTCTAGAAGAGGCAATTGATTTGAGAATCAAGAACCTAGACGTATATGGTGACTCGGCGCTTGTGATCAAACAGATTAAAGGGGGGTGGGAATCTCCTCAATCGAACTTGGTGTCGTACATGAACTATGCCAGAAGGCTACTTCCGTTCTTTGATCGAGTGGAACTCTATCATGTGCCCAGGGCCGAGAATCAGATGGCTGATGCCTTAGCCATGTTGGCTTCAATGTATAAAGTCAATTTCTGGAATGAGGCTCCAAGAATTGTCCTTTCTCGTCTTGATAGACCTGCATTTGTCTTTGCAATCGAGGAAGCCGCCGACGGCCAGCCATGGTTCCACGACATCCAGACTTTCCTTATGACTAAGGAGTATCCTGCGGGTGCGTCAACCCAGGATAAGAAGACTCTGAGGAGGCTGTCTGGAAATTTTTATCTCAATCCAGATGGAGTTTTGTACAAAAGAAACCACGATCTCGTGCTACTCAGATGTGTAGATGAGAAAGAGGCGAGTATGCTCATGGAAGAAGTCCATGAAGGCACATTTGGTACGCACGCCGGCGGGCATGCTATGACGAGAAACATCCTGAGAGCAGGATACTACTGGCTGATGATGGAATCGGATTGTTTTAAATTCGCGAAGAGATGTCATAAATGCCAGACTTATGCTGATAAAGTTCATGTGCCGCCGTGCCCGTTAAATGTCATGTCCTCCCCGTGGCCGTTCTCCATGTGGGGCATCGACATGATAGGCAAGATCGAGCCCACTGCATCTAACGGTCATCGCTTCATTCTGGTAGCTATCGACTACTTCACCAAGTGGGTGGAGGCAGCCTCGTATGCTAATGTGACCAAGCACGTGGTGGCTAAATTCATAAAGAGGGACATCATCTGTCGTTATGGAATTCCCGAGCGGATCATTACTGATAATGGTTTGAATCTGAATAACAAGATGATGAAAGAGCTGTGCCAGAGTTTCAAGATTGAACACCACAACTCATCTCCTTACCGGCCGAAGATGAATGGCGCCGTTGAAGCGGCCAATAAGAACATAAAGAAGATTGTTCAGAAGATGGTTGTGATCTATAAGGATTGGCACGAGATGCTGCCATTTGCATTGCACGGTTATCGTATGACGGTACGTACGTCAACCGGGGCAACTCCTTTCTCCTTGGTGTACGGTATGGAGGTTGTCCTACCGTTAGAAGTGGAGATCCCTTCTTTACGAGTTTTGGTTGATGTGAAACTCGACGAGGCAGAATGGATTACGAACCAACTGAACCAACTCAGCCTGATGGACGAGAAGAGGTTCGCATCGATTGCACATGGTCGTTTATACCAAAGCCGAATGAAGAAAGCTTATGATAAGAAGGTGCGGCCTAGAAGCTTTCAGACGGGTGATCTCGTCCTGAAGAGGATTCTTCCTCCACACTCCGATCACCGGGGCAAGTGGACTCCCAATTACGAAGGTCCGTACGTCGTCAGCAAGGTCTTCTCGGGAGGAGCTTTATTGTTATCCACGATGGATGGTGAAGATTTTGCATCCCCGGTGAACGCGGACGCAGTTAAAAAATACTTTGCTTGAAAGTGACCCGCTGGACAGTAAAAAGAAAGTCCAGGCAAAAATGGGGCATCCCGGCGAACCATAAAAATGGAAAAAGGTTCGGGCAAAAAATTAGGGATATAAATTGAAAAAATGTACACCCGCAAAGTCGAAAACCCGGATGGGCGACTTTGGAAAAAAAGGGTATCCCGGTGAACCGAAAACCCGCAAAGGGAGGTTCACGCAAAAGTTAGGGATTTGAAAAAGCAAATGACTGCGTTCCGCGTGTGGACTTTCTTTGTTTAGTGGTTTGGAAGACCTGAGGGCCGTTTATCTGAATCAATCTCTTCTGAAGCTGAAGCGTCGGAGAAGTATCGAAGTCGAGTGGGTCATAGAGGGATCAACTCATGGTGTTCGTCTACGCCTCGTTGCCGACATTTGGATATACTGATGTATATTTATGTTTTATTTTTGCGCAGCTTCCTCCTTCCAGGGGCTTGCATCTGTTGTAAAACATTTTTACCCATTCAGGGGTTCGTTATCAATAAAATGTATACTATTCAGCAATTCTGTTTGCCTGTTTAGCATTTATCTGTTTTATTTGCAAAAAAGAACGCCGATGTTTTTGATAAAATGCGCATACATAAACTTACTGGCCTAGGCTGCTGATTGTTGAAACAATGAATTACTTGAACATTGTCACGAGATAATAACCTTGATAGGTCCCTTTGAGAAGGGTATCTTGTCGGTTTGTTTGTGTTGTTACAGCTGTAGCATATTCCAGACAGTGCGCCGTGCGTATCCCCAAGCAGGATGATTCCTCCTTCTCCAGCAAAGTTCAGCAGCCTCTCCCCGCAGAGTCTGAACGTGAGATCGTGAGCATTGATATGTCTCCCCAGGCAGAGAAGATTCTCTCCCCAATCAGATGCATCCTGAAGGAATGTCGTCTCCCCAGCTGAGTCATACTGAAGTGTGCAGCAATTGGTAGTTCTAGACTGAAGTCTCCAGCAGAATTGGGTTTCCCCACAGAGTCATACTCTCCCCATCAAGCAGAATGATTTCTTCTTCCTCAGCCGAGTTTGCAGATCCCCAAGAAAAGCCGAGTCCTTGGAAGCCGCTCGGGACCATGATTGGTTTTCCCCAGTAGAGTGTTGAATAGCTGATGCTGTGTTTCCCCGCCGGAGCCGTTATCTCCAGGGAAATAGCCGTGAAGGCCGTGCAGTTTATTCCTGCGATTGACATCGCTTTCCCTCAGTGGGTCCAGGTTCTCGTAGAACTTCGTTCCCTTGCAGCAGTCAACTGAAGTTTGCTTCCCCATGCGGAGTCCGATTGAGATTGGCGTGACTTTGTTCTCCTCAGCAGGATGATTCCTTCCCCCTATCTGAGTGGTTCTTTCTCCTTGACAGGAGGATTCTCCCTTCAGCATTTATTTTGCTGACGGGATCGCATCATTTTGCATGACTGCATAGCATTTGTCATAAACGCATAGCATTTCCACTGTGTTGAGCATTGCGCCATTGCCGAATCATATGCATAGTAAGCATGATCTAGGTTGTTACCGTTCTTGTTTTGCAGGTGTTCCGCCGCAGAATTGATTGCTCAAGATGATTCTTGAATTCTCCCCAACGGAGTCGCTTGCTCAAGATGATTCTTGAAGTCCCCAGCAAGGTCGTTTGCTTAAGATGATTCTTAAAATCCCCAGTGCAGTCGCCAGAGTTGGTTGCTCAAGTTGACACTTAGAGCCCCCGGCAGCGTGTTTGCCTAGGATGATTCCCGAAATCTCCAGCATAGTTATCGGTTCAGGATGATTCCTGAAGTTCCCCGGCGGAGTTATTTGTCCAAGATGATTCTTGAAGTCCTCAGCAGAGTTGATTCACCCAGAATGATTCCTGGATCCCCGAAGCAGAGTTACTTGATAGTTCTCCAGAATCCCCAGCGGAGATGCGTCATCCCCACCCAGTTTCTGACCAGCGAAGTTGAAACTTCCCCTGAAGACTTGATGATTGAAGTCCGACCGAATTAACGAAGCAGTTCTCTCAGCTGATGCGGAGTGCCTGATGGCAGAAGTTTGGATATCCCCAATTGGTTCATGATTGACCGAGGATTCTATTCCCGACTTACTGATGAAGTTCGGCTGATGCCCGAAAGTTTTCTTTGGATGCCTGACGGCATGATCCACCATGTATTACCGGTTACCGTATGACCAATTTTCCAGCTAGTTGCCGTGCAGCCATCATTTCAGTTTCCGAAGAGATTTGTTCCCATCAGAGTACCGTGTACTTGTGCAGTTGGCAAATTTCCGGGTTTGTTGGTATTCAACCGTCTTTTACCTTGATTGTTTGAGAGCCTTTCGCTTCTCACCCAGTCAGGTCCAAGCCGTTTGAATAGGGGCAGCTGTTGCACCCCAAAATTTGACCAACATCATTTCTTTACCTAGCTTGTGGTTCATCTCATTCACATTAGCATTATCATCTGCATTTCATTGACATGTGTGCAGGAGATCAAGAGCACCAATCAAGAGTTTGAAGCTATCCAAGAAGGTTATTCAAGTGTTCAAGGGTTGATATCTTTGTCAGAGAAGTTAAGAGATCCTCAGAGAGATTGGTTGAAACCAAGGTTGTGTGCCTCCTAACTTGAGAGTTGTGGGAGCTCCTCAGATGATTCTGAAGCTATGAGGATGGACTTGAAGCCTTGAGAGAGCTTATGAGATGTCTTGAAAGCCATCATGGAGCCTAGAGAGGTCATTGTACAAGATTAAAGGAGACCCAGCCATGAGTGGTGTAATTAGGGTTTGACTGAGTCAACCCTAGGTCGACTGATGATTTGGAGAGGGTTGAGACCTAATTCAAGAGCCATGTGATCATGTATTGATGCATTGAGAGGCTATAAGGATGATTCCAAGATCAACTCATCATGATTGAGGAGTTGGAGAAGTTTCAAGCTAGGGTTTCTAAGGCTTGACAGTGTAAAATCCCCTAGTTTGACCCCTATCTTCAAGGCAGTTTAGCTCAAGATGTGATTGTCATATCATCTTGCCCCCAACATGAATGTTTTAGAGCTTGCTCTTAGCTTTAATTTGAGTACTAGAAGTCCTTGATAGGATTTGTAGAGCTCAAGTTATGGCTTTGACAAGTTACAGGTCATTTGAGGTATGTGAATCTGGGGCCTTGAAAGTCACCCAACTTGCATCCAACTTTTGCCCAAGAAGGATGATTCCTATGAACTTTTTGTAAACATTAATGTTGTTCCTTATCTTATTAGCTTTCTAGAGAGTACTATAAGTCCTTGATAGGATTTTTAGAACTCAACTTATGGCTTTGACAAGTCAAGGGCATTTTGGTCATTTGGAGATTACAGGTCATTCCAAGCATAAGGCCATAACTCCTATTTCCAAGCTTCAAATGGAAACATATTCAACATCAAACTTGCTTAAAATGATGTTTTAAGGCTAGTAAGGAGGTCATGAGATGTTGAAAAGGCTTGTAGCTCAAAATGGTAAAAATGACCTAAAATGGAGGCATAAGTTAAATAAGTCAAAGTTGGAAATTGAAATTTCCAAGCTACACACCCAAACCATGGCATGTAATAGGTCATTTTGACTCCAAAAAACATTTTAGAAACAATGGTTCATCCACATTTTTGATTTGAGGTTTAGATCATGGACTTGCTTTGGAAAATGGTTGCTTGCATATTAAGGTACAAATGCAAAACACAAGGAAACTCAATGCACAAGCTAGCTAAGTATCCTAACATGTCATGTATCTCATCTAAGGAGATTTTCAAGGAGATACAAGCTGCTGCAAGAGGTATAGCATGAGATGGCATGTGAGATGGATTTAAATCAAAAACTCATGGCATGAGAATCTCAATTTCTCTTTGGATGATTCCAGAAAGTTCTGGATGGTTTAGAATCATCCTATATAGTGATTAGAACTTGCTCAGAAGGAATTTTGGTGAGAGATTAGAGAGGAGAGTGAGATAGCCATTTCAATTTCTTCCATTGCAAGTTGAAATCAATTTCTACTTTCCACACCATTTCCATTGATCCTAACACCTTCCATTGATCATACTGAATGTGTGCATACCAAATTGAGGGCAAGATCGTGTGAGATTGAGGAGATAGCATTTGGATTTTGGGAGCTGCAAGTCACAATCGGTTTTGGAGATTCAAGCTTCTTGGATCAAATCTTTTGCAAACAGAAGCTTTAACATCAATCAAGGAGTGTTTCTGAAGAGTTTGAGAGGTTGAACTGAAGATTTGACCTATCTGATATTCAAGATTTGACTGGTTTGCAACTTTTCTTCTACACCTTAATTTAAGCATAATTAGTTAGAATTGTTAGGTTAGAATGGTTAGAGACAAGTAGGAGATGGATTCTGGAAAGTTTGAGAGCATTTGGTGAAGTTCAAGATAGTGACACCATTTCTGTTTACCACCATAACTTGCTGAATCTTGAGAGATAATCGTGGTATGATAGCAAGATTTAACCAGTGTGAGGTGGTGATCATTCTGAGGTAATCAATTTCAAGAATAGTCAGAATTGAAGTTTGAGCATAGTTTTGATCTTGGATCGGGTTTAGAGATTGAGGATGATTCTTTGAATTCTAATACCATGGTTGTGATCAGGGTTGAATTTAGAGCAGATTAGGGTTTTGAACCATGGATTTTGGTTGAGTTTGGATGGAATCCGAGTTAGGTATTTGAAGCTCTGTTCATGGAGCTTTCCTTCCATTTCCATGGTTCGAGGAAGAAGATAACGTTTTAGCCGTTGGATCATGCAAGGACTGGTTGACCAAGGCCAGATCGTGTGGATGAGATTCATTTGAGTTTGTGAAGAGAAGTTCTGAAGAGCTTAAACGTGGCGTTTCATTAATTGGGGTATTGGGCTTAATTGCTATACACACCCCAAGTCTTGACCCATTGATGATTTGAACTGAATTTCTTTACTAAATGCACCGTGTATTTTTCCTTTTCTTTATATTTTTGTTATTTGTTTTCTGATTAAAAATTGGGCCTAGTGCATTTATTGTTTGCACCCCCATTTAGGGCACATCCTCATATTGAACTGCACTGGGTTGCTATCTGCACCAATTATTTTCATATTTCATTTTATTTTCTCCATTTTACTTTAATCTTTGAAAAATCATATTAAATAGAAAAATGATGATTTTTGCATGGGGATTTTTTATCCTATTTCAGGTTAATGTATAGAAAATAATAAAATCAAAATATTTGCATTTCATGCATTTTTAATATTTTTTGTGTATTTTCTCCTTTAATAACTTTTTAATTCCTTTTATGTTGATGCATAGATTTGTAGAATTTTGTTTATCTAGTTCCCTTCATATTTTTATGCCATTCTTTTTAGGATAGTTAGATTAGGACTTTATCTCCCCTATGGATTTATTCCATAATTTTGTGATTAATGTTTGATTAGCTTTGGTTAGATGACTTTAGGTTGTATAGAATTAGGTCAATCCTTAACATAGGTCCACAATAACACTAGAATTTTGGGTTTCTAGGTCAAGTTAGATGTTGGGACATATAGGGTATTAAGGGTAGGTATATAGGATCCCCTAGAAATTATATTAGATTTTAATATAATAGTATACTATTTTTAATTGATTTTTGTAGTTGATTGTTGTTTGTGTTGCCCTTGTGGGCTTGCATTTTGTTTGCCTTGCTTTGTGGGTTTTTGCTTGGCTTGGTGGGCTTGGTCTTGCTTTGTGGAGCATGGAGGAGCATAGAGGAAGACTTGAAGATTGATTAAGGAGCTTGAGAGCTTGAAGGCTTGGTTGTTTTGTTGTTGTTTTAGGGTTAGGAATTAAGTAGAGCTTAGACTTAGTTAACTTCTTTCTTAAACAGGGATGGTATCTTTCACCTCCATTCTTCCCTATGATTCAAGGTCCTTCCATGGTATTCACCTCCCTCCATTGGAGGGATAAGTGATGGTACCTAGGAAGTAGAACCTTTGAGGGAACCATTCCTTTGATGTTAAACCCTTATAGGTCACCTTTGGTGGTCAATAAGCAGTTTAATATCATAGCTTATCCAGTTAAGTGATTTCTTCTGGTTTGAGTATCTTGAGAGATGTTGGGCTTGAGTGTGAAGATGAAGACTTCATTGAAGAGTATGGGAGAGGATGATTCCCTGGGCATTGCCATTTCAGCTGAAGCTTGGAAGAGCAAGAAGAGCAAGTTGATACTTGGAGATCCAGTAAAGACTGAATGAAGAGCTGAGGCTCAAAAATTGAAGGATAAGGTTGACATTTCCAGATGATTAAAGACTACTCTGAGAAGTTGAAGCTTGTAGGAAGAGAAGACCAAGTTGAGACTGGTAAAGCAAAGAGAGCTTGGAAGCTTGAAGGCTGAGTTGACACTTATGAAGAGGATTCAATTGAGATTGACTGAAGAGCTGAAGCTTGAAGAGCAAAGGATAAGTTGATACTTACTTTGAAGCTTGAAACCTGAAGAATCAAGTTGATACTTGTGGTTAAGAGTGAAGCCTGAAGGTGGAACTGATTAAGGAGCTAAAGCTTAGAGAAGAGAGAATAAGTTGAAACTTATGTGGAAGGGTTGAAACCTGGAGAACCAAATGGATATTTGTCAAGAGTGATAGAGCTCTGAAGACTGAGTTGCTGTTAGAAGAGCTGAAGCTTGGAATTGAGAGAGGAGTTGATCTGCTTCCTTGTCTGTTTTCTTTTCTGTATTGTTGTGCCTTGTTTGACTTGCTTGATGCATTAGAATATGTCCATATCTAGACTAGCTTTAATCTAGGAGCATGATTGCACTAGAGGTTGAGTTGCTCCCTCTGCTTGTATTGTTACTGTATGGCTTTGCTTGCGGATATTCGGTAGAGCCCTGCTCCCTTACCCATGTGGTTTGTTTTGCTTGATAGCATGATTTTATTTCTTCTGTATGATTGCAGTTTACTGTTTTTGCTTGATAGCATGATGTTATTCTTTTCAGTATGATTACTGTTATTCATTCTGGCTTGAGGTTGAGATGAGCTTGTGGAGGCTGCTGCCCCGTACACATTTCCTCCCTCACTTGCATTGCATGCATTTTACAGTCGTTTACTGTATTATTGTTTACTGTTTAAGCTGATGCTTTATCTGTTTCTGTATCATTGACATGATCCCTTAGGACTCTCATTTCCTTTGATAAGGAAGTGATGATAGAACTTTAGGTTGAAACCTATGCATGATAACTTCTAGGAGTTCCCTGTTTCAAACCTCAACCATAGGATGAATCCTTGGCATGACAACAGTAGGACTTGATAGTCTCCCAGTAGTTGAGCCCGTTCTCTTCTCATCTCAAACAGCTTAAGATACAATAATCATGAATGATTCCTTTCGTACGTTACGAGCCTTAAGCTATCTAAGAAAGGATTGTTGGAGAGCTCCTTTTCAACAATCTGGATGTTTAGTATGGTACCCTTTGGGTGACATGCAACACATTCACTCTCAGGTCATAGTCTTTAGTGCGATTGAAATTGCAAACACAATAAAAAAACACTTCTTTCGTAAAAGACAAAAAACAAACTTCAAACCTTTTTGCCCCGTGGGCCCGTAATTCAAAAGAAAGCTTTTCTGAAGAAAAGAGTGTCGTTAAACTTCAGCGCCAACGCAAACAGGCTTTGCCCTTAATTGCTGGAACTGTTGTTTAACCCTACTCGGTAAAACAGATGAATCTGAATCCCCATAATCCGTATTATCCCGAACTACGTAAGCTCTAATCTCTCATGCCTGTTGAGAGTACGTAGGCACAATACTGATGTATTGGCGAGCCACCTTCCTCGTAACCCGTAGTTGGTCGAACTACATTGACTCTGATTTCTCATTCTCTGATGAGAATACGTAGGCATAAAGCGCGACGCTTTGCCGAGTCATTTTTCTTTTCTGTTTAAGCCATCCTTGATAGGTAGATAGATAAACCAACTCGTCCAGTAAACACAACAAGCGTGGATCCCGTCGAGTACGACGGATGTGAGGGGTGCTAACACCTTCCCCTTGCGTAACCGACTCCCGAACCCAGACAATGGTTGCAAGGACCTTGTCTTACCCTTTTCGTCAGGTTTTTCCGATCGTTTCCTTTCCCGCTCCGAGGGATAAATAACGAAAGGTGGCGACTCTTCTGTTTTGCCGGCACCTTATTTTCACGGAAGCGACAGCTGGCGACTCTGCTGGGGATCGAACCCAGAGTCTCTGGTTCTCCGGTTCCCTATGCGAGTCATTCCTAGCGCTTGTATGATTACTTGTTGGGTTATGTTTATTTATTGCATTTTTATTTCCCGCATTTTATTTTCAGTATGATATGATTATCTGTGCTGTTGTGGGAAGGGCATTCTGATGAGTGAGAAGCCAGACCCAGGCTTGAGTGAACATAGCATTAGTTGTGGAAATTAGTGGACGCGTGCTTGCTTGGCAGGCACTAGTGTCTCATGAAATCCACGCTCAGACGAGGTTCTCCCGGTTGGCTTCTCTTTCAACCCCTTGGGTTGAGACGGTTGTTGGTTTGGAGGATTGTCGACTTTGGGGACCAATCATTTGTGATTCAGCCGAGTGAGGCCGCTTCATGAGCTGGTGATGCCACACCTTCTGGGTATCGTATCACCCCTCTTGAATGTCTGTGACGCTGATGAACGCATAGGATGTAGAACTTGAGTCAGTTTAGGTCCATACCTGTGAGCAGGGGTGGGTTTATTGCAGGAAACTTTGACCGCCAGACTACCTGGTTTTCTTGACAGCGAATCAGTTTTGTTGATACCGGAGGTTATCATCATCAGATATATGATTGTTCTTGACATAACAGGTTTTTGATTGGGATCAGAGGATCTTATCATCATATGAGTAGTTGTTCTTGATAGAGCAGGTTTTGATCAGAGGATCTTATCATCAGATATGTATTTGTTCTTGATAGAGCATGTTTTGATCAGAGGATCTTATCATCAGATGAGTAGTTGTTCTTGATAGAGCAGGTTTTGATCAGAGGATCTTATCATCAGATGTGTATTTGTTCTTGACAGAGCAGGTTTATGACTGGGGTCTGAGGATCTCATTATCAGATGTTTTGTTCTTGATAGAGCAGAGTTTTGGTCATCAGTTGTTTGTTCTTGACAGAGCAGATTTATGATTGGGGTCTGAAGATCTCATCAGCAGATGTATGTTTGTTCTTGACAGAGCAGAGTTTCTTGGTCCTGTATCAGAGGTCCTTATTATCAGACATTTGTTCTTGACAGAGCAGAATTACGGTCCTATGTATATGGCCCTATCAGATGGTTGTTCTTGACAGAGCAGATTTGTGGTCCGATACCCGGGTTTTCTTATTATCAGATATAGTGGTTGTTCTTGACAGAGCAGCGTCATGGTTTTGTTGATACAGAATCTCCACAACACAGTTGCCTTGATCTCCTGCTGCATGATTGCATTTTACATTACTTTGCATACTCATTTGCATTTCATTAACGTGTGTCTGTGTTGCAGGTACCGTTTTCCCCGATCCAGGATTTCTTGCCTCCTATCGTATTTGTTATGGGTTCTCTGAGGAAGACCGTGGCTTACAAGTTCCCTGCCCCTGATGTGGTTCGGCTGACCGGTTTGATTGCTTTAGCAGATGATTCTGTGAGGGACAAGTTCAGAAAATCTTACGGCGAGTTACTCAGTTTGGTTCGTAAACCTTCTGTGTTCGAGTTGAATGGGTTGCATGCTCTGCTACAGTTCTACGACCCTCCGTTGAGATGTTTCACCTTTCAGTATTTTGATCTCGCACCCACGCTAGAGGAATATGCTGATTTGTTAGGTGTGCCTGTCAGGAGGCAGATGCCTTTTGTTCATATGGATGCTGAGCCTGATCTGGCTGGGCTAGCTCCGTCACTTCATCTGGATGCCTCCGAATTGGTATTGTCTAGTTGGAACAAGGTCCATGGCTTCTCCTTGCAGTTTTTAGTGGGAAAGGCTCAGCAGTGCGCCAAGGACGGATGTTGGGTCGCGTTCAACGCCATCCTCGCTCTGTGCATATATGGCATCATTCTATTCCCCAATATGCCCGATTTTGTAGACTTCGATGCATTTCATATCTTTGCTTAAGGGAATCCAGTCCCTACCTTGATAGGAGATGTCTACCATTCCATCCACTACAAAAACGAGAACAGGAGGGGCAAGAATGTCTCGGGCTGTGTACCCTTGCTTTATAAATGGCTTGATAGTCATCTGCCCAAGAGGGGTCCTTTTGTTTCGTCTGCAGCCACAGCTGAGTGGTCCGAGCGTCTGATGAGTTTATCTGCAGAGGATATTGACTGGTTTGACAGAGATAGGTTGGGTACCGAGATTATCTTTAGCTGCAGCGGGTTTCCAAACGTGCCTTTGATAGGCAGGAAGGGTTGTATAAACTACAATCCATCTTTGTTGGTCCGACAGTTTGCGTATGCTTTGAGAGCTCCGCCGAAGGATGAAGAGGTGCAGGAATCTCTGTACCTCACTGGTCCTCTAGAGGGAGATCTGTTATCTAAGCTTCAGCGCGCCTGGAATGGCATCAGTAAGAGGGGAAAACCATTGCTAGGGAGAAGCAACAATCAAGCATACCCTCTGTATGTGACTTGGATCAGAGCCAGAGCAGATGCTATAGGAATAATGTTCCCTCATGCCAAGCCAGAAAGCCCTCCAATGATTGAAGAGCCTACTACTTTGCCCATTCAGCAGCATAATCAGGTGTTAGCTGAGCGAGATGAATTGAAGCGGGCGAATGAGGAACTGGAGAAAGAATTGGCTCAGCTCCGAAGCGAGAGGAGCGAAGCCGTTCATTCTTTCAAAAGGCAGACAGAGCTGGTGAACCAGCTAGGTGCAGACCTGACTAAGCAAATAGCCGAGCGTGAGCGCATGGGTCAAGACTTTAAAGTTGTCAACGACGTACTGGCTACGAAGAAGCAGCACTTGGACGAAGCATATCGGAGGATATCTAAGTTCAACCAGCACTGGAAGGCCTCCCTGGTCACCAGGAAAGAGCGGGAGGATAAGCTGATGCTACAGATCTCCAAGCTGGAAGCCCAGGTGAAGGATAGTGAGAAGAGGTTTGATGAAGAAACCGCTCGTAGATACGCCTCCGAAGGCCAGCTCAACAGGGCTCTTGCTAACCTGAAGGAGCACAAACTGACGTTTGAGTCCAAGAAGCGGAAGTTAGAAGATTGTTTCGGCGAAGGAGCATGGGAAGATTCGGTCGAAGGTCTTCAATACACCATTGTGCAAAGGGAGTTACTCGTCGAAGGGTTACTCACGCTGCCTGATCATCCAGAAACGAAGGAGTTGTTAGAAGAGTATCGCGCCTGTGGCCGTACTTGACTGTTTGTATTCCTTTTGTTTTGATCATTGTTGTATGCTGACCATCACCAGGCTTGTTGGCTGAGGTCACGCTGTTGATTCATCTTGTACTCGCTGATGTTGTGTACTGCCTTGATGGGCTTCTTTCTTTATATATGAGATTGTTATTTCCATGACTGGACTCAGACTTCTTATTATCTGCACTGGCACTCAGGCACTAGGATCGGGGGAGATCTCCCTAACGCACAGACACATGTTTGCATTTGCATAACGAGCACTTTGTCGGTTTTTTTCCTAACCCTTTTGTGGTTGTTTCAGGTTGTTTCAGGTGGTTCCAGGATTGATCAGAGACCTATTCACCGCTATCCGACTAGAGCTAATTAGACCAGGATCATGGAGAAAGTGCAAACTGATGTTCAGGAACTCCGCGAAAGAATGGATCGCTTCATGGAGCTCATGCAAGCGGTCTCCAATGGCCAGGATCAGCTCAGAACCTTGGTTCAGCCTCTGATTTCAAGGGTCGATAGCAGTGGCGTACTCCATGGTGGGATTGTGCCTACTCCTCCACCAGTTGAAACTCCGTAGAATGGTGTTCCCGTGAATGGCGGAAACGGCAGTGCCAACAACAATGTGATGGCCAACATGGGACTCAATACGACGGGCGTCGGTAATGGGAGTCTGGGAGCTAATGTCAATGTCGGGATGGGCAACGGCAATGCAGGCGTCGGGAATCTGTTTGGGCCCCAGCCATGGCTAGAGGATCGTCAGGACGATGTGTTCTCTCAGAGAGCTGCCGAAGGGGAGCTGAACGCTGAAGCGCGGCTTAGGTTCAAGGCACTTGAAGATAAGATGAGAGATATCGAGAATCAGAATACTTTGGGTGTTGATATCTCCAAGTTGGGTCTAATTGCTGATTTCAAGGTGCCTCCTAAGTTCAAGGTACCTGACTTTGAGAAGTATAAGGGCACCACTTGCCCTCGCGTCCACCTGAGATCGTACTACAGAAAAATGTTTGCTCATTCTGAGGACGAGAAGTTGTTGATGCACTTCTTTCAAGACAGTCTTTCCGGGCCATCCCTTGAGTGGTACATGAGTCTAGAGCCTACTAGTGTGCGCACGTGGAAGGATCTTGCTGAAGCATTTGTGCACCACTACCAATACAATAGCGACTTGGCCCCAAACCGAGTCCAGCTGCAGAATCTGTCGCAGAGGAATAATGAAGGGTTTAAGGAGTACGCCCAGCGGTGGCGTGAGTTGGCAGCCAAGGTTTAGCCGCCGATGGTTGAACGTGAGCTCGTGCAGATGTTCGTAGCCACCCTCCCGGGGGTTTACTATGAGAAGTTGGTCAGCGGTATGTCCGGAACCTTCTCAGATCTCATTATCACGGGTGAGCACATCGAAAATGGGATCAAGATCGGGAAAATTCAAGTTGATTCATCCTCAGCTGGAGGCGGAAAGAAACCTTATAGTGGCAAAAGACGAGAAGGAGAAGCGAGCGCTGTGACCAACGCTCGAAGGAAGGGTAAAGGTCCTCACCAGCAGGTGGCCAGTATAACTATCCCGGCAGTTCCACAGCAGCAGCAGCAGTAGCAACCGAATCAACAGGGATACAGAAAGTATCAGAACTTGGCACCTTTGGCGAACCGTCACCTCGAGACACCGCCCATGTCGTACGCGCAACTCTTGCAGACTTTGCTTCAGCTACAGTTGATCCAGAAGAGAACGCTGGCTCCCTTGACAGGGGCACCTCCGTCAGGGTACGACGCGAATGCCACTTGTGAGTTCCACTCAGGGGCACCAGGCCACATAGTAGAGAACTGCAAAGCCTTCAAGCATAAGGTGCAGGACATGGTGGATGCCAACATCATCAACTTCTCCGATAATGTGCCAAATATCACGAAGAATCCTATGCCGAATCATAGGGGAGGTGGAGTGAACGCCATTATCGAAGACGAGAGTTCGGATTTGTTGACTGACGTCAGAGATCTGAAGACGCCGCTTAGCTTCGTTAAAGCTAAGTTGCTGAAAAGAGGGTTCTTTCCAGGTTGCGGAGAGCTATGTATGGACTGTGCCACACGTTCTGATGGATGTGAGCAGTTGGTCGAAGGAATCCAAAGTCTGATGACTGAAGGGATTTTACAGTTTAGCCGGAGGGCCGAATGTGGATCAGGAGAGGTAGTGCTGAAGCAGGATGATGAGGTCGCCACCATCACCATCCCTCGCCAGACGATAACTATTTCTGCGCCCAGATTGCCCACAATTACTATCACCAGAGCTGGGCCGATACCCTTCGAAAGCACTAATGTTGTCCCGTGGCATTATGGGGCTGAAGTCTACTGCAACAGACAGAAATTGGAGCTAGAACCAAATGGGTCGACCATGGAGAACCTTGCGGGAATCAGTGGTATTACTCGCAGCGGAAGAGTGTTTGCACCACCAGAGGTCGTGGCAGATAAAGCGGTCAGAGCTGATGCGGTTGATAAAGGTAAAAGTAAAGTCGTTGAAGAGATCCCGTGTGGGGTAGAAAAAGACTTACTTGTTAAAGATGCCAAGGAGTTTATGCGGTTGATTAAAAAGAGTGACTACAAGATTGTAGACCATCTCCATCAGACGCCCTCAAAGATTTCCATTCTGAACTTGTTGCTGTGTTCTGAAGCACACCGCAACGCGCTGCTGAAGGTGCTGAACGCCGCATATGTACAGCAGGAAATATCGGTAAATCAGCTAGAAGAGGTCGTAGCCCACGTAAATGCTGGAAATGGGCTAGGTTTCACTGACCTGGAGCTGACGCCGAAGGGGAGGAATCACAATAGTGCCCTGCACATCTCGATAGAATGTAGGGGAACGATCATGTCGCACGTATTGGTGGACACGGGTTCGTCACTTAATGTTCTTCCGAAGAAGGCATTAATGAAGTTGGATACTTGTGGAGTGATTTGCACACCCAGTGATCTGGTTGTGAAGGCGTTCGATGGAACTAAACGACATGTTTTCGGGGAGGTGACCCTGCCAATCCAAGTCGGGCCGGAAACATTCGACGCGGTCTTTTATATTATGGACATCATGCCTGCCTACAGCTGTCTCTTGGGCCGGCCGTGGATCCATGTTGCTGGTGCCGTGACCTCCACGTTGCACCAGAAACTCAAATATGATGTCGGGGGTAGCATCGTAACCGTGTGTGGCGAGGAAGACATAATGGTGAGCCATTTGTCGTCCTTCAAGTATGTGGAGATGGATGGCGAAATCCATGAGACTCTATGCCAAGCGTTCGAAGCTGTCAAAGTGAAGGACGTAGCTCCTGTAGTCACGGAAAAGCCAGAGATGACTCTCTCCTCATTCAAGGAAGCTCGGGCCGTTGTCCAAGCCAGATCTATCCCGGGCTGGGGGCGAATCCTGGAGATACCTAACAAGCAAGACAAGATTGGGTTGGGATATTCTCCTGGAGCTGAAGCTTCTTCTTCTTCTAGCAGTGCGTCTCGAGGTAAAGGGCCGATCCAGTTTACCAGTGGCAGAATGATTTTCGAAAGCATCAACGCGGTGTCTGAAGACAGCGGAGATAGCGACTGTGACCTCGACTCTTGGATCCAGCCAAGCAAGCCAGGCGAGGGCCTCAACAATTGGTCCGTCAAGGATATCATCCAGATGACAAGCGAAGAGTAATGATTTACTTTTTCCAATCATTGTACAACCCTATGTCCTACCCGGGGCATAGTGGTTTTATTGTCAGGGCCTTGTTGGATTATGTACATGCATTTTGTTAATAAATCAAAGGCGTTTTTCTTCGTATTCAAATATTGTGATCTCTGTTATTCCTGTTTTATATTTGTTTTGAAAAACAATAAAATGGCAATGGGGTTTGTGCTAACCTGCACATCCTTGTTTTAAGCTTAACCCTTGTTATTGCAGGACCCACATAGCAGATGACATCGACTCTGGACCTTCTACGACTCACTTCGACTTCGATTGCCCGATCTATCAAGCCGAAGAAGAGATTGATGAAGACGAAAACCTTCCTGAAGAGTTGGCCCGCTTGTTGAAACAAGAGGAGAAAGTTATTCTGCCTCATGAAGAGGAGATCGAGATCGTGAATCTGGGTTCTGAAGAACTCGTCAGAAATGTCAGGATAGGGGCTGCGTTGCTGAGTGATGTCAAGCAGAGATTAGTCGAGATGCTGAGAGAGTATAGTGACGTCTTTGCTTGGTCATACGAAGATATGCCCGGACTTGTCACGGACATCGTGGTCCACCACTTGCCGTTGCGAGAAGATTGTCCTCCCGTTAAGCAGAAGCTTAGGAGGACGAGACCAGATATGGCCATTAAGATCAAAGAAGAAGTGCAAAAGCAGCTTGATGCTGTCTTCTTAGCGGTCACTACTTACCCTTCGTGGGTCGCCAACATAGTGCATGTACCGAAGAAGGACGGTAAGGTGCGCATGTGCGTCGATTATCGGGATTTGAATAGGGCGAGCCCTAAAGATGATTTCCCGCTGCCTCATATCGATGTGTTGGTCGACAATACAGCCCAGTTCTCTGTGTTTTCGTTCATGGATGGCTTCTCTGGTTACAATCAGATCAAGATGGCGCCGGAGGACATGGAGAAAATGACGTTTATCAATCCTTGGGGAACATTTTGCTACAAGGTAATGCCTTTCGGTCTGAAGAACGCAGGGGCCACTTACCAACGAGCAATGGTCACTTTGTTTCATGACATGATTCATCATGAGATTGAAGTCTATGTTGATGACATGATTGCAAAGTCCCAAACGGAGGAAGGACATCTGGTCAATTTGCTGAAGCTTTTTGAGAGGCTTAGGAAGTTCAGGTTGAGGCTGAATCCTAACAAATGTACTTTCGGAGTACGGTCTGGAAAGTTACTGGGGTTTATCGTGAGCGAAAGAGGCATCGAGGTTGATCCTGCGAAGATAAAAGCCATACAAGAAATGCCAGTGCCAAAAACAGAAAAAGAAGTTCGTGGTTTCCTGGGCCGAATAAACTACATTGCAAGGTTTATTTCTCAGCTCAAGACCACGTGTGAACCGATGTTCAAGCTTTTAAAGAAAGATCAGGCGATTACCTGGAATGAGGATTGCCATAAGGCATTCGACAAGATAAAGCAGTATCTTCAGGAACCTCCAATCTTGATACCCCCAGTGGCTGGACGGCCATTAATCATGTACTTGACAGTTCTTGAGAATAGTATGGGGTGTGTTCTCGGTCAGCACGACGAGACGGGCAGAAAGGAGCATGCCATTTACTACTTGAGTAAAAAGTTCACAGACTGTGAATCTCGTTACTCGATGCTGGAGAAGACGTGTTGTGCACTAGCCTGGGCTGCCAAACGTTTACGACAATACATGCTCAACCACACCACCATGCTAATTTCGAAGATGGATCCGATCAAGTACGTCTTCGAGAAGCAAGCGCTTTCGGGCAGGATTGCCAGATGGCAAATGGTGTTGACGGAATATGACATTCAGTATGTTTCCCAGAAGGCCATTAAGGGAAGCGTATTGTCTGATTACCTTGCCGGACAGCCGATCGAAGATTACCAGCCGATGAAATTTGAATTCCCTGATGAGGATATCATGTTTCTCAAAGCGAAGGATTGCGATGAGCCATTGCCCGACGAGGGGCCAGACAGGAAATCCCAGTGGAAGTTGATATTCGACGGGGCGGTTAATTCCTACGGAAGTGGCATTGGGGTGATCATCACGACTCCCCACGGATCCCACATCCCGTTTACTGCGAGACTGACGTTTTCGGTCACCAATAATGAAGCGGAGTACGAAGCATGCATCATGGGTCTAGAAGAGGCAATTGATTTGAGAATCAAGAACCTAGACGTATATGGTGACTCGGCGCTTGTGATCAACCAGATTAAAGGGGAGTGGGAAACTCGTCAATCGAATTTGGTGCCGTACATGAACTATGCCAAAAGGCTACTTCCGTTCTTTGATCGAGTGGAACTCCATCACATGCCCAGGGCCGAGAATCAGATGGCTGATGCCTTAGCCACGTTGGCTTCGATGTATAAAGTCAATTTCTGGAATGAGGCTCCAAGAATTGTCCTTTCTCGTCTTGATAGACCTGCATTTGTCTTTGCAATCGAGGAAGCCGCTGACGGCCATCCATGGTTCCACGACATCCAGACTTTCCTTATGACTAAGGAGTATCCTGCGGGTGCGTCAACCCAGGATAAGAAGACTCTGAGGAGGCTATCTGGAAATTTTTATCTCAATCCTGATGGAGTTTTGTACAAAAGAAACCACGATCTCGTCCTACTCAGATGTGTAGATGAGAAAGAGGCGAGTATGCTCATGGAAGAAGTCCATGAAGGCACATTTGGTATGCATGCCGGCGGGCATGCTATGACGAGAAAGATCCTGAGAGCAGGATACTACTGGCTGACGATGGAATCAGATTGTTTTAAATTCGCGAAGAGATGTCATAAATGTCAGACTTATGCTGATAAAGTTCATGTGCCGCCGTGCCCGTTAAATGTCATGTCCTCCCCGTGGCCGTTCTCCATCTGGGGCATCGACATGATAGGCAAGATCGAGCCCACTGCATCTAACGATCATCGCTTCATTCTGGTAGCTATCGACTACTTCACCAAGTGGGTGGAGGCAGCCTCGTATGCTAATGTGACCAAGCAGGTGGTGGATAAATTCATAAAGAGGGACATCATCTGTCGTTACGGAATTCCCGAGCGGATCATTACTTATAATGGTTCGAATCTGAATAACAAGACGATGAAGGAGTTGTGCCAGAGTTTCAAGATTGAACACCACAACTCATCTCCTTACCGGCCGAAGATGAATGGCGCCGTTGAAGCGGCCAATAAGAACATAAAGAAGATTGTTCAGAAGATGGTTGTGACCTACAAGGATTGGCACGTGATGCTGCCATTTGCATTGCACGATTATCGTACGACGGTACGTACGTCAACCGGGGCAACTCCTTTCTCCTTGGTGTACGGTATGGAGGCTGTCCTACCGTTAGAAGTGGAGATCCCTTCTTTACGAGTTTTGGTTGATGTGAAACTCGACGAGGCAGAATGGATTACGAACCGACTGAACCAACTCAGCCTGATGGACGAGAAGAGGTTGGCATCGATTGCACATGGTCTTTTATACCAAAGCCGAATGAAGAGAGCTTATGATAAGAAGGTGCGGCCTAGAAGCTTTCAGACGGGTGATCTCGTCCTGAAGAGGATTCTTCCTCCACACTCTGATCACCGGGGCAAGTGGAATCCCAATTACGAAGGTCCGTACATCGTCAGCAAGGTCTTCTCGGGAGGAGCTTTGTTGTTATCCACGATGGACGGTGAAGATTTTGCATCCCCGGTGAATGCGGACGCAGTTAAAAAATACTTTGCTTGAAAGCGACCCGCTGGACAGTAAAAAGAAAGTCCAGGCAAAAATGGGGCATCCCGGCAAACCATAAAAAAGGAAAAAGGTTCGGGCAAAAATTAGGGATATAAATTGAAAAAATGTACACCCGCAAAGTCGAAAACCCGGATGGGCGACTTTGGCAAAAAGGGGTATCCCGGTGAACCAAAAACCCGCAAAGGGCGGTTCACGCAAAAGTTAGGGATTTGAAAAAGCAAATGACTGCGTTCCGCGTGTGGACTTTCTTTGTTTAGTGGTTTGGAAGACCTGAGGGCCGTTTATCTGAATCAATCTCTTCTGAAGCTGAAGCGTCGGAGAAGTATCGAAGTCGAGTGGGTCATAGAGCGATCAACTCATGGTGTTCGTCTACGCCTCGTTGCCGACATTTGTATATACTGATGTATATTTATGTTTTATTTTTGCGCAGCTTCCTCCTTCCAGGGGCTTGCATCTGTTGTAAAACATTTTTACCCATTCAGGGGTTCGTTATCAATAAAATGTATACTATTCAGCAATTTTGTTTGCCTGTTTAGCATTTATCTGTTTTATTTGCGAAAAAGAACGCCGATGTTTTTGATAAAATGCGCATACATAAACTTACTGGCCTAGGCCGCTGATTGTTGAAACAATGAATTACTTGAACATTGTCACGAGATAATAACCTTGATAGGTCCCTTTGAGAAGGGTATCTTGTCGGTTTGTTTGTGTTGTTACAGGTGTAGCATATTCCAGACAGTGCGCCGTGCGTATCCCCAAGCAGGATGATTCCTCCTTCTCCAACAAAGTTCAGCAGCCTCTCCCCACAGAGTCTGAACGTGAGATCGTGAGCATTGATATGTCTCCCCAGGCAGAGAAGATTCTCTCCCCAATCAGATGCATCCTGAAGGAATGTCGTCTCCCCAGCTGAGTCATACTGAAGTGTGCAGCAATTGGTAGTTCTAAACTGAAGTCTCCAGCGGAATTGGGTTTCCCCACAGAGTCATACTCTCCCCAGCAAGCAGAATGATTTCTTCTTCCTCAGCCGAGTTTGCAGATCCCCAAGAAAAGCCGAGTCCTTGGAAGCCGCTCGGGACCATGATTGGTTTTCCCCAGTAGAGTGTTGAATAGCTGATGCTGTGTTTCCCCGCCGGAGTCGTTATCTCCAGGGAAATAGCCGTGAAGGCCATGTAGTTTATTCCTGCGATTGACATCGCTTTCCCTCAGCGGGTCCAGGTTCTCGTAGAACATCGTTCCCCTGCAGCAGTCAATTGAAGTTTGCTTCCCCATGCGGAGTCCGATTGAGATTGGCGTGACTTTGTTCTCCTCAGCAGGATGATTCCTTCCCCCTATCTGAGTGGTTCTTTCTCCTTGACAGGAGGATTCTCCCTTCAGCATTTATTTTGCTGACAGGATCGCATCATTTTGCATGACTGCATAGCATTTTCCATAAACGCATAGCATTTCCACCGTGTGGAGCATTGCGCCATTGCCGAAGCATATGCATAGTAAGCATGATCTAGGTTGTTATCGTTCTTGTTTTGCAGGTGTTCCGCTGCAGAATTTATTGCCTAAGATGATTCTTGAATTCTCCCCAACGGAGTCGCTTTCTCAAGATGATTCTTGAAGTCCCCAGCAAGGTCGTTTGCTTAAGATGATTCTTAAAATCCCCAGTGCAGTCGCCAGAGTTGGTTGCTCAAGTTGACACTTAGAGCCCCCGGCAACGTGTTTGCTCAGGATGATTCCCGAAATCTCCAGCATAGTTATCGGTTCAGGATGATTCCTGAAGTTCCCCGGCGGAGTTATTTGTCCAAGATGATTCTTGAAGTCCTCAGCAGAGTTGATTCACCCAGAATGATTCCTGGATCCCCGAAGCAGAGTTACTTGATAGTTCTCCAGAATCCCCAGCGGAGATGCGTCATCCCCACCCGGTTTCTGACCAGCGAAGTTGAAACTTCCCCTGAAGACTTGATGATTGAAGTCCGACCGAATTAACGAAGCAGTTCTCTCAGCTGATGCGGAGTGCCTGATGGCAGAAGTTTGGATATCCCCAATTGGTTCATGATTGACCGATGATTCTATTCCCGACTTACTGATGAAGTCCGGCTGATGCCCGAAAGTTTTCTTTGGATGCCTGACGGCATGATCGACCATGTATTACTGGTTACCGTATGACCAATTCCCCAGCTAGTTGCCGTGCAGCCATCATTTCAGTTTCCGAAGAGATTTGTTCCCATCAGAGTACCGTGTACTTGTGCAGTTGGCAAATTTCTGGGTTTGTTGGTATTCAACTGTCTTTTACCTTGATTGTTTGAGAGCCGTTCGCTTCTCACCCAGTCAGGTCCAAGCCGTTTGAATAGGGGAAGCTGTTGCACCCCAAAATTTGACCAACATTTCTTTACCTAGCTTGTGGTTCATCTCATTCACATTAGCATTATCATCTGCATTTCATTGACATGTGTGCAGGAGATCAAGAGCACCAATCAAGAGTTTGAAGCTAGCCAAGAAGGTTATTCAAGTGTTCAAGGGTTGATATCTTTGTCAGAGAAGTTAAGAGATCCTCAGAGAGATTGGTTGAAACCAAGGTTGTGTGCCTCCTAACTTGAGAGTTGTGGGAGCTCCTCAGATGATTCTGAAGCTATGAGGATGGACTTGAAGCCTTGAGAGAGCTTATGAGATGTCTTGAAAGCCATCATGAAGCCTAGAGAGGTCATTGTGCAAGATTAAAGGAGACCCAACCATGAGTGGTGTAATTAGGGTTTGACTGAGTCAACCCTAGGTCGACTGATGATTTGGAGAGGGTTGAGACCTAATTCAAGAGCCATGTGATCATGGATTGATGCATTAAGATGCTATAAGGATGATTCCAAGATCAACTCATCATGATTTAGGAGTTGGAGAAGTTTCAAGCTAGGGTTTCTAAGGCTTGACAGTGTAAAATCCCCTAGTTTGATCCCTATCTTCAAGGCAGTTTAGCTCAAGATGTGATTGTCATATCATCTTGCCCCCAACATGAATGTTGTAGAGCTTGCTCTTAGCTTTAATTTGAGTACTATAAGTCCTTGATAGGATTTGTAGAGCTCAAGTTATGGCTTTGACAAGTTACAGGTCATCTGAGGTATGTGAATCTGGGGCCTTGAAAGTCACCCAACTTGCATCCAACTTTTGCCCAAGAAGGGTGATTCCTATGAACTTTTGGTCAACATGAATGTTGTTCCTTATCTTCTTAGCTTTCTAGATAGTACTAGAAGTCCTTGATAGGATTTTTAGAACTCAACTTATGGCTTTGACAAGTCAAGGGCATTTTGGTCATTTGGAGATTACAGGTCATTCCAAGCATAAGGCCATAACTCCTATTTCCGAGCTTCAAATGGAAAAATCTTCAACATCAAACTTGCTTAAAATGATGTTTTAAGGCTAGTAAGGAGGTCATGAGATGTTGAAAAGTCTTGTAGCTCAAAATGGTAAAAATGACCTAAAATGGAGGCATAAGTTAAATAAGTCAAAGTTGGAAATTGAAATTTCCAAGCTACACATCCAAACCATGGCATGTAATATGTCATTTTGACTCCAAAAAACATTTTAGAAACAATGGTTCATCCACATTTTTGATTTGAGGTTTAGATCATGGACTTTCTTTGGAAAATGGTTGCTTGCATATTAAGGTACAAATGCAAAACACAAGGAAACTCAATGCACAAGCTAGCTAAGTATCCTAACATGTCATGTATCTCATCTAAGGAGATTTTCAAGGAGATACAAGCAGCTGCAAGAGGTATAGCATGAGATGGCATGTGAGATGGATTGAAATCCAAACCTCATGGCATGAGAATCTCAATTTCTCATTGGATGATTCCAAAAAGTTCTGGATGGTTTAGAATCATCCTATATAGTGATTAGAACTTGCTCAGGTGCAAGTTTGGTGAGAGATTAGAGAGGAGAGTGAGATAGCGATTTTAATTTATTCCATTGCAAGTTGAAATCAATTTCTACTTTCCACACCATTTCCATTGATTTTTTCAATCCTAACACCTTCCATTGATCATACTGAATGTGTGCATACCAAATTGAGGGCAAGATCGTGTGAGATTGAGGAGATAGCATTTGGATTTTGGGAGCTGCAAGTCACAATCGGTTTTGGAGATTAAAGCTTCTTGGATCAAATCTTTTGCAAACAGAAGCTTTAACATCAATCAAGGAGTGTTTCTGAAGAGTTTGAGAGGTTGAACTGAAGATTTGACCTATTTGATATTCAAGATTTGACAGGTTTGCAACTTTTCTTCTACACCTTAATTTAAGCATAATTAGTTAGAATTGTTAGGTTAGAATGGTTAGAAACAAGTAGGAGATGGATTCTAGAAAGTTTGAGAGCATTTGGTGAAGTTCAAGATAGTGACACCATTTCTGTTTACCACCATAACTTGCTGAATCTTGAGAGATAGTCGTGGTATGATAGCAAGATTTAACCAGTGTGAGGTGGTGATCATTCTGAGGTAATCAATTTCAAGAATAGTCAGAATTGAAGTTTGAGCATAGTTTTGATCTTGGATCGGGTTTAGAGATTGAGGATGATTCTTTGAATTCTAATACCATGGTTGTGATCAGGGTTGAACTAGAGAAGATTAGGGTTTTGAACCATGGATTTTGGTTGAGTTTGGATGGAATCCGAGTTAGGTATTTGAAGCTCTGTTCATGGAGCTTTCCCTCCATTTCCATGGCTGGAGGAAGAAGATAACGTTTTAGCCGTTGGATCATGCAATGACTGGTTAACCAAGGCCAGATCGTGTGGATGAGATTCATTTGGGTTTGTGAAGAGAAGTTCTGAAGAGCTTAAATGCGGCGTTTCATTAATTGGGGTATTGGGCTTAATTGCTATACACACCCCAAGTCTTGGCCCATTGATGATTTGAACTGAATTTCTTTACTAAATACACTGTGTATTTTTCCTTTTCTTTATATTTTTGTTATTTGTTTTCTGATTAAAAATTGGGCCTAGCGCATTTATTGTTTGCACCCCCATTTAGGGCCCATCCTCATATTGAACTGCACTGGGTTGCTATCTGCACCAATTATTTTCATATTTCATTTTATTTTCTCCATTTTACTTTAATCTTTGAAAAATCATATTAAATAGAAAAATGATGATTTTTGCATGGGGATTTTTTCTCCTATATCATGTTAATGTCTAGAAAATAATAAAATCAAAATATTTGCATTTCATGCATTTTTAATATTTTTTGTGTATTTTCTCTTTTAATAACTTTTTAATTCCTTTTATGTTGATGCATAGATTTGTAGAATTTTTTTTAGCTAGTTCCCTTCATATTTTTATGCCATTCTTTTTAGGATAGTTAGATTAGGACTTTAGCTCCCCTCTGGATTTATTCCATAATTTTGTGATTAATTTTTGATTAGCTTTGATTATATGACTTTAGGTTGTATAGAATTAGGTCAATCCTTAACATAGGTCCACAATAACACTAGAATTTTGGGTTTCTAGGTCAAGTTAGATGTTGGAACATATAGGGTATTAAGGGTAGGTATATAGGATCCCCTAGAAATTATATTAGATTTTAATATAATAGTATACTATTTTTAATTGATTTTTGTAGTTGATTGTTGTTTGTGTTGCCCTTGTGGGCTTGTATTTTGTTTGCCTTGCTTTGTGGGTTTTTGCTTGGCTTGGTGGGATTGGTCTTGATTTGTGGAGCATGGAGGAGCATAGAGGAAGACTTGAAGATTGATTAAGGAGCTTGAGAGCTTGAAGGCTTGGTTGTTTTGTTGTTGTTTTAGGGTTAGGAATTAAGTAGAGCTTAGACTTAGTTAACTTCTTTCTTAAACAGGGATGGTATCTTTCACCTCCATTCTTCCCTATGATTCAAGGTCCTTCCATGGTATTCACCTCCCTCCATTGGAGGGATAAGTGATGGTACCTAGGAAGTAGAACCTTTGAGGGAACCATTCCTTTGATGTTAAACCCTTATAGGTCACCTTTGGTGGTCAATAAGCAGTTTAATATCCTAGCTTATCCAGTTAAGTGATTTCTTCTGGTTTGAGTATCTTGAGAGATGTTGGGCTTGAGTGTGAAGATGAAGACTTCATTGAAGAGTATGGGAGAGGATGATTCCATGGGCATTGCCATTTCAGCTGAAGCTTGGAAGAGCAAGAAGAGCAAGTTGATACTTGAAGATCCAGTAAAGACTGAATGAAGAGCTGAGGCTCAAAAATTGAAGGATAAGATTGACATTTCCAGATGATTAAAGACTACTCTGAGAAGTTGAAGCTTGTAGGAAGAGAAGACCAATTTGAGACTGGTAAAGAAAAGAGAGCTTGGAAGCTTGAAGGCTGAGTTGACACTTATGAAGAGGATTCAATTGAGATTGACTGAAGAGCTGAAGCTTGAAGAGCAAAGGATAAGTTGATACTTACTTTGAAGCTTGAAACCTGAAGAATCAAGTTGATACTTGTGGTTAAGAGTGAAGCCTGAAGGTGGAACTGATTAAGGAGCTGAAGCTTAGAGAAGAGAGAATAAGTTGAAACTTATGTGGAAGGGTTGAAACATGGAGAAGCAAATGGATATTTGTCAAGAGTGATAGAGGTCTGAAGACTGAGTTGCTGTTAGAAGAGCTGAAGCTTGGAATTGAGAGAGGAGTTGATCTGCTTCCTTGTCTGTTTTCTTTTCTGTATTGTTGTGCCTTGTTTGACTTGCTTGATGCATTAGAATAAGTCCATATCTAGACTAGCTTTAATCTAGGAGCATGATTGCACTAGAGGTTGAGTTGCTCCCTCTGCTTGTATTGTTACTGTATGGCTTTGCTTGCGGGTATTCGGTAGAGCCCTGCTCCCTTACCCATGTGGTTTGTTTTGCTTGATAGCATGATTTTATTTCTTCTGTATGATTGCAGTTTACTGTTTTTGCTTGATAACATGAGGTCATTCTTTTCAGTATGATTACTGTTATTCATTCTGGCTTGAGGTTGAGATGAGCTTGTGGAGGTGTCGTACCTCGAAAAATACGATCCTCACGATGGCCGCGGAAAATACTGTCCGAAACAGAGTCGCCACCGAACTTTATTCATTCCAAGAATGGAATAGGAAAATATCGATAAAACCTTTAAGAGGGATAAGAACATGGTCATCGCAACCAATATTCTAGGTTCGGGAGTCGGTTACACAGAGGGAGGGTATTAACACCCTCTACATCCGTTGTACTCAACGGGAACCTCTTGATTCGATTCGAGAGTAAAGTTAGTTACGCTTGTTAGTTTTCTTCTAAGGTTTCTCCTATAGGGGGAATGGGTGGTTTTAAGATAGGGTGCTCGCCAAGGATTGGGGCCCTTGTGCCTACGTATCTTCACTTGTAAGAAGTGGAAAATCAGAGCATTTGTAGTTCGTGGGACTACGGGAGAAGAGGGAGATTGTGCTCGCCAAGATCATCGCAATCTTGTGCCTACGTATCTTACATTCAAGAGGGAATGAAGAATCAGAGCAGCCGTAGTTCGGCTAACTACGGTAAAAGGTTGGTAAATGAACGAGCGTTTAGGTTGCATTCTAACTGCTAAATATTGGCTTGTCTGCTCGCTAGGGGAGGCTGAAGCTCGAGTTTGTTATGCGCGGAAGAAAGGACTAAACAATGTCCTTGGGAAAGGTTTGATTCGAACGAGAGTTTAGGTTGCATTCTAACTGCTAAACGTTGGCTTGTCTGCTCGCTAGGGGAGGCTGAAGATCGAGTTTGTTATGCGCGGAAGAAGGGATTAAACAATGTTCCTCGGAAACGTTGTTTGAGTGGGAAATCGCACAAGGGCGAAAAATTGGTGTTTAAGAAAGATTAAATTGCACGGGGGCGAGAAAAGAGTGGGATTGGTTGGATATTTTAAGGGAGAATGACGACTACTCGATAAACGAGACGTCAGCCTCGCAATCAATTAATCGGGATATGATTGGAATGCTAGATCCCAACGATACCTTTTTCATTCAATTTTGAAAGTTGTGTTTGATGGACGGTTTAGAACGGGAAAGAGTTTGAGTTGAAGGAGATTAAGATTTAATCACACGAGGGTGAGAAGCGAGGTTAGACAGGTTGAAAATTTAGAAGAAATGACGACTGTTCGGTAAGCGAGACGTCGGCCTCATAACCAATTAGTCGGGATATCGTTGAAATGCTAGATCCCAACGACATCTTTTTCATTCCATTAATTATGAAATATGTTTGTTGGACAATGAATGTACTTGTCCAAATAATTATGAGAAGTGTTTTAGGAACGAAAGTTTGAATGACACGTTGCTTGAGGCGTACGCCTCAATAGTTGTCACTCATGAATTCAAGAAGTGCGAGACTTCAAGAACTTAGTTCTTTCGTAATTTGATGAAGAAAAAATTTGAATTTGATATACGGTTTAGATGTGTACTAGGGTTTAGACTCGATTTCATGAGGATGAAAAACGAGATTGGACGGGTTGAAAATTTGGGAGGAATGACGACTATTCGATAAGCGAGGCGTCGGCCTCGTAATCAATTAGTCGGGATATCGTTGGAATGCTAGATCCCAACAACAATCTTTTTCATCCCATTAATTATGAAATAGTGTTTGTTGGACAGTGGGAGTACTTGTCCAAATAATTAAAGGAGGTATTTTAGAGACAAAAATTCGAATGACATACCATTCAAGGCGTACGCCTCAATAGTAGTCACTCGCGAATTCGAGGAATGCGCGACTCCAAGAACTCGATTATTTCGTGATTTAATTATGAAAATAAATTAGGAATATTAGCGTACTCGGACTAGGCGTGCTATGTATTCTAGAAAATAAGATCGAAAGGGTCACAACTCGAGGTGTGCACCTCGAGAGCGGTCGCTTAAAAAATTCAAGGAAGGCGAGATCCAAGAATTTAATTGTTTTGAAAATTGATTTTGAAAAATATAGTTTAATTTAATTAAGAAAGATAGTTTTAATTTTCAAAAATTAATTAATCAATTGCTTATAAAAAGATTTTGAGAAAAATTAATCATAATTAATTGTTTTGAACAAAGTTTAATAAAAAAATTTTAACTTATTTAATAAAGTAAAATTTTCTAAAAGTTTACAATATTTATTTGGTAATAATTGATGAGATTTATATATTTTTTAAAAGAATAATTTGAATTTCTTATTAAAAATATCTAATAGTAATTAAAAATATCTTTAAGAAATTTCAATTAAGTGAAAAAAAACATTTTGAAAACCGAAAGACGGAACAATCACAGCTAAAGGCGTGTGCCTCAAGAGCGGTTGTCCAAAAATTCAAAGAAGGCGAGATCCAAGAATTTAATTGTTTTCAAATTTGTTTTAGAAAGATAGTTTAATTTAATTAAGAAAAATAGCTTTAATTTTCATATATAAAATTAATCAATTGTAAAAAGTTTTGAGAAAAGCTAATCATAATTAAACTGTTTTGAAAAAAAGCTTAATATCTTAGAAAAAAGTTTTAACTTTACTAATAAAGTATGATTTTTAATATTTAAAATATTATTTGATAATAATTTTGAAATATATTTTTTAAAAGAATAATTTGAATTTTCTCATAAAAATATCTCTTAGAAATTTCAATTAATTTGAGTAAAAAAATGTTTTGGAAACCGAAAGACGGAACAACCACAGCTCAAGGCGTGCGCCTCAAGAGCGGTTGTCCCAAGGACTCAAGGAATGCTAGACCCCAAGAGTTCACTATTTTCGTAATAATAATAAAAAATCATCCAATTAATTGAAAAAAAATCATTAGATGTTAATAAGATAAAGTTGTTTGACATTTACATAGCATTCGTCCTAATATTTCTATAAAAAAATACTAATAAGAAATTAAAGTTGTTTTGAAACAAAACAAATAATTTTACTTTAATAGACTAGAATTCAAACCAACTTTATCTTATGTGACAAGTTTGTACTTTTTTTGCTAACTGGGATTTTTCCATGGTGTCGCTTATAAACTACCCATTATTACTACATTATTACTACAGACCATTATAACTTGAAATAATAAAAAATATTAACTTTTGTAAAGTTTCCGTCCATAAAAAAAAAAGTGAGATGCTTTCCAGAAGAACAGTAATATCTATACATGTTCATCACAACAAAACAACATGAAACAAATGCACCGCCACAAAGTTGAGTCATAGTGACATGGATACATAACTATGGTAGTAGGAATTGACGAAAGAAACCATGCCTAAGCAAACAGTAAATAAATTGCTATAACTCATAATCACAACAAAACCAATATTCACATATAGTCAAAACAGTGGAAATTAACAATTCAAACGAAATTCATAGCAAACCATTAGTACCACAACGTCATAACCTTAGCATGAAATATTCATAGTAGTAGCAAAAGTATCATTTACAATAACATATCAGTACCAAACTTAACACATTCAACAACATGAATGAAAACCGCGCCAGCTGATGCACGAAACAAACACATAATAGGCGACACACCCAAACTTAATCATACTGCGTAATTAAAAATTCAGAAATATTACCACACGAAGGTGAGTTGTCTCTACTGGTTTTTTGGACCGCAACGATTGCTTCTCTTGTCAAGCACGGAAACAAGTCGAAGCTGGAGCTACAGAGTGTCGTTGAGGATGTCAAGGCTGTATTGTGGCTGATGTGTGTGCCGCCATAAAAATTGTTGTTGCTCTATTTCCAACGTTATTGCCGCCGTTGTTGCCGCGAGTCATGAAGAATGTTGTTACGACCAGAATCCAGAGTCGAGTATTTATAGCAAGTGTGAGACCGCTTTATGCTGCTGGTGCGGGTGATATTGAGCAGCTGAGAGGAAAAACTGTCGAGTCATTTATGCGTGACGGTGCGATGCAAACCGCGACTTGAAAGCTGCTGCTGCAGGCTGCTACTATCATCTGACTTCATCATTATGAACGCTTTGTAGCTTGAAGGTTTCCCTACTAAGTTCGACAGATTTTCCACGAGATATATACATCATAGTCGGCAAACAAAACAAAAATAATATTACAGCAACAACGTTTTTGCAGTAGAAATTGAATCGAAAAAGTCATAGCAACAAGATTCAAACCGGCTACGTGATTGAAATCAAACTCAAACCAGGATCCACAGAGTAACAATCTTTATAACCTTCACACAGGAGACACAGTATAAGCCCGTCAGTTTCAATTTATTAATCACGACAAATCTTCAGAGAGGAGCTTGATTTGAATCACGATGCATTAGTTGCTGCGAAACTTGCTATGTTGTTATCGTGCTGAGATTGTTGTTGTTCATGGCTCGGGATTTAGACAGCACGAGCATAATATCCTTCTACCTGCAATCACAAATCTGAAACCTCCTTGCAACCTGAACTAACAGGGACATAAAACATGCTCATAACATCTTATTAGTGCCTGTCAAAAATCATGCGCACCTTATACTTACTTTGAAATAGATTTACAACCAAAAGAAAGTTCAACATAAATGACTTGTAAAATTGACACACAAGGCCAGGAGCAGTACAATCAACAATATCTTTAAACATGTGAAGCTTGTATCAACACTAAGTAATTCCAAACATAACAAAGTACCACCGCGAAATTGAGTCACAGTGACATGAATACATAACTATGGCAGCGGGAATTAACGAAACAGACCATGCCTAAACAACAACAGCAAATAAATTGCTATAAGTTATAATATCCATAGCAGCTCAGCAGCTCAATACATGGAGCTTAACCCGGAAGGTTATTCGAAGTCCACGGCATTTAAATTGTGGTAGCGCAACATGACCAAAACATACCCTTCAACCTTTCAAAAAATAAAATTACATAACTACACTATTAAAACAGCAGCAGCAACATTTTAGAACATTTCATTTACAGAGGAATATGTAGCAGGGCAGCCACTATGCAGTCATGTATCCCCACAAAATTCAAATGCAAATATAAACTTCACTGTTACCTAAAACCAGCTTTAATCAGAAGGCTGAGTTGCTTTGAAAATGTGCGGATTCCTGAATTCTCTCTATTAGATGCCGCTTTTGCTACTGTTGGAAGTGTCTCAAATGGCGGCATCAGCTGACTTGTTGTGGTGAAGATATTGAGAAAATCTACCGCTCCGAATTTACGACCTACATAAGAAACGAACATACGCAACCATTCACACGAAACAAAGCATCCATTTGGCAAACCCGGAAATCGTCGAAACCGACTCAAAACCGTAACTAAGAAGGAACATTTTCGGTGTTATGGAGAAGTTGAAACTGTGTAGGATTTCGAAGATGTTGTGTTGTACAACAATGTCAGGAACTGCAATAGTTTGAACAACAAACCAGTGAATTTATTGGACTTGGAATCAAAGTTAATGTCGTTGATAACCTGCGCAAAGTCAACAGCAGCTCCACACGAAAACATAAACTAACTCAAGTATTATAATCAAAACAAAACACATATTTTAAAACTAGACTAAATGAGAGAAAAGGTCAATATACTACACACCAGATTGAATGATACAGTTGCTGCGAGTTGAAATATAAAAACAACAACAAACGTTAATGGTGCTATGTAACCAAATAGATAGAGAAATAAATACAAATACTGCCATAAAATCCACTTGGAACATTCATCATGATGATTTTCTTGGAGAATTTATATTATTGAAACTCATAAACAGTATAAACAACTTCGCGAGGCATAGGCTGCAAAACACTAATTTAGCACATGATAACAGGGAGCCTCACGTTTATAAGACAAGCAACAAAGTCAACATCATATCTGCGATAAATCTTTAACAAAAGCAAAACCGACTTGCGAGGAAGTGTATAGTCAAAAACAACAATAGAAATACTTATTACCTCCGTCGAAAAAACGAATTAAGGACCTGCGGTATTTGTTCGCTGCTTGAACTGGCCGCGTCACCCGTGTTGCTTCAATGTTGTTGTTGCTGCTGAAAGTAAAGGTTTCGGACAGTAGCAAAACCAACTTTATGTCCTTCATTGAATCATCATATCTACAACGTTTTTTCAAAATTTACTAAGCTCCACGAACTTTTTGGCCGAATTAAATAAGAATACACGATTCGCATGCGGTGGTTGCTGTAGTTTGAGAATGGAGGGCGTAGCAAATCGACCAAGGATTGAGGGGTTTATGTGGTGCAGATCGTTGATGATTCGAAAGTGATGGTTTCACGATGGATTTCGTGTGGCTTTATGTGTTTGCGAAGGTTAAAAGGGGTTTTCCGGTCATTGATGGTGATGAAATGAAGGAGAAGGATAAAAAGAAGGATGGTGGCGTTTCTAGAAAGAGGAAAAAGAAGAGGTTAGTGTGGCGGCGGAGAAAATAGGGTGAGATGGATTATGATGAAGGGTTCGGCGGCTAGGTCTGCCCGCTGAACAGTAGACTACCCTCAGTTCTCTTTTATACACAGCCTCCTTCGTTATTTTTCCTTATGGGCCGAAACATAAACCCTTTCAATTCTGAATCTTATTTCCTTTTTATTTTTTTTAATTAATTTTTCTTAATTAATTTTTAATTAATTAACTAATAATTAATTCTAACTAATATTCTAACTTAAATCCTAACTAATTAACTAATATTAAAAAATATATTACATTAACATATCATAAAAAAGAAATTATGAAACAAAAATAATAATAAATATATACAAAAACAAATGCCACGTGGCACACTCTTATTGGCCTAAAAAGTGAAAATGCCTGCTTTTGCTGAAAAAAACACTACGCTGTATAAGCGAGGTAAATTAAAAACAAACTCGGGCAAATGAGAAATTTTGAAAAAAGGTAGGACAAATTTGGGGTATGACAGATGCCCCTATCTAATTGCCTTGCACCTGAGAGAATGAACAACTGCATGGCGTTCATTCTTAGGGTGGAAGTCAATTAGATACAAGAAGAACCCAAAATTTGTCCGGCAAGGAAGTAAAAATGCAAAAAGGCGAGATATACCAGAATGGGATGACAGGATGCAAAATAGATGAACGAGATAACCTGATATTCCCTGGGTGGTCGAAGCAGTCCCTTATCCAATAAGGTTCCTCGCGATACCAAAGTTGTATCTCTGAACACAAACGAGATTTCTTCGGGTGGTCGAAGCAGTCCCCTATCCGTTAAGGTTCTTCGCGATACCAAAGTTGTATCTATGAACACAAACGAGATTTCTTCGGGTGGTCGAAGCAGTCCCCTATCCGTTAAGGTTCTTCGCGATACCGAAGCAGTATCTCGAATAAAACTTGAGATTCTTCGGGTGGTCGAAGCAGTACCTTATCCATTAAGGATCTTCAATGACACCAAAGCAGTATCTCGAGTGAGAATTTCGCTGAGGAATAGTTGAGCTAAAATTCTTATTAAAGGAGTAACATTGTGCAAACTCTGCAGGGGGAAAGCCTTCAAGAAACTTTTTAAGGTAACCTCTGCTTGGGGAGCCACCAGAGCAACGACTGCTGGGAATCGTCATTATCAACCGCATGGTTGAAGAATGACTTGCCGGGGATGGAATTCTTTGAACACGTGCGGGGTATCAACTCTGTTTAGAGAAATATTGCCGACTTTGATAAAGGACCGGTCAGGATATTCGTGAACTGATCCTGGATCCTGTTATGCTATGTCGCTGGGGATAAAATGCAATGCTTTGTATGATGCGCAAATATGCAATTAAAATGCAACTGCTATGGAATGCAAGATGTATATGCAAATGATTGAAATGCAATGCGCATGAGAATGCAACCGGGTGACGGGATTTGGTAAGGCGTTATTTCTGGTTTTAAGATTATTTTTGGTATTAGGTGAAACAAGGTGAAAAGATTTACGAGGTATATTGGCACATCAACTCGGGGATTGAGAAGAACAAATATACTATCGACTCGGGGGTCGAGGATAAATCAGAACAACAAGTCAGCTTGAGTATTGAAGAAGAATAACAAATATCGACTCGGGGGTCGAGAGAAAATAACGGCAATATCGACTCGGGGGTCGCGGAAATGAAGACAAGTATCGACTCGGGGGTCGAGAAAAAAAGATAACAAAGATATCGACTCGGGGGTCGAGAAAATAAAGACATATCAACTCGGGGGTTGACAAAAGATAAACATCAACGCGGGGGTTGAAGAAAGGTAAATATCGACTCGAGGGTCGAAGGTAAAGGAAAATATCGACTCGTGGGTCGAGAAAAACAAAATATCAACGCGGGGGCTGAGAACATAAAGAACAACATCGACTCGAGGGTCGAAAAAAACAAAATATCAACACGGGGGTTGAAGGAGGAAAAGGAAAATATCGACTCGGGGGTCGAAAGAGGAAATGATCGTGCTATGTATGCGTATGATACATGTCAATTATATGATGCATATGCGAATGCAAGCAGAAGATTGGTTTTTTGAAGGTGCCAACAAGGGTGGACTTTGGTAGTTGCCAATAAAGGATTGGACTTTAAGAGATGCCAAGAGGGGTTGGACTTTTGGGAGGTGCCAAGCAGGGTTGGACTTTAGTGGTTGCCAATACGAATTGGACTTTAGGGGATGCCAAGCGGGGTTGGACTTTTAAGGGTTGCCAACACAAATTGGACTTTAGGAGATGCCAAGCGGGGTTGGAGTTTTAATATTTATGATGCCAGCCAGGTGGACTTTTATGTAGTTGCCAATAAAAGATTGGACTTTTGGGTTTTATGGGATGCCAACATAAGTGGACTTTATTTGGTGAAAGTATTTAAGTTCCCGACAATCGGTATCTGATAATGATATGCTCGGAAGACAGATATGGATGCTTATGAATGCCTCAAGTTAGATCCTTTGCAGAAGTTGTGCACTCGTTCTCGTAAGAACCTAGCTTCTAGCTGATATGCCTTGATGGCTTGCAAATGTTGAGCGCAACGACATAACCAAAGCATGTTGAATATGCGAGCGTAGCGACTTAACCAATGCATGTTGATCGTGCTTTTGCTCTGCCCCAAGGCTTTTGACGCTTGTTGTGAACTCAACAGTTACTGATATCTGGCATGGTCAGCTTGACCAACTTTGAAAGTAAGGAGGGAAACTGCCCCTGTTCAACTAGTCTGCCCCAGTCCGTCAGCTATTTGAAGATTTTTCCTTAAAGATTTATACCATGACAGTCTGATATGATTTTCCCTAATGTCTAGATCTTGCAGCAGTATGCTCCTATTTGAACCTCAGAAGGATTTGCCCCAGATTCACAGAGTTATGAGGTAGTCTTGATTCGGATCAACACCATTGAATGTTCAAGCTCCTCTTTGATTTCTCTTTGTTGGGATTTCCTTGATGTCAAGTACAAATTTTGCAATTGAAAGTGTTCATTCAAAAATGGTAATTTTAATGCGACAGTCATGCAAGTTTTGAAAATATCACATTTATTAGAACGATGTGACAGTGTGTGACGAGTGGACTATTAGTCCAAACGTAGTGCTAATTTACTGGTGTGTGAAAGATATAGCAAGAAAATGACACCAATGCTGGTGATTAGCAATCATGTGAGGAGTCAGGTTACGCAACCTTGCTGTAGATATGCTTTCAGAATAAAGCCCTGCCTCAATTAGGTCTTTTAAGGGTTGTATCGTGGTTTGGCTCATGGTTATAGAAACAAAGGATAGAAGTCTCAAATTTGATTTGTACCCACCCCTTCTTCGTGATAATCTCCATACCTACGTTCAGTTAATTTTGCCCCTGCATTTAGAGCTTGACGGCGTAAGCTTGATGGTTTAAAGTTTGCCTGAAATGGCAGCCACCTTATTTTGCTCTTTGATGGATGTTAGTGCCCCTTTGATCTGGGTGGCCACTGAATCTTATTTTGTTTTTATAGAGGGTTTGAGTACCTCTTTTGGTTTTGTTTTTGATCCCTAACTTTTGCCTGGACTGATCTTTGCTTGTCAGATCCATCGGGATTGCCTTGATTTTTGCCTAAGTCTCCTTTTGAGGTGTTTGACTTAGCAGGCTTTTGAAATTTTTTTTTTTGAATTTTGTTGGAGGTTCTGTGACCGCCATGTCATTGGTCATTGATGAACAACCGTCATGTCTTTTGGATGTTCTCATGATTTGAGTGCACACTCAGGTTAACTGAACACTACCCATGCCCCAGGTTAAGCGTAAGGGTTTAGCAATCCGAAGGAAACTCCTACTTCTAGGCTCGAAGTGGTTGACTAGGGACTAACTCCTTATCTCTCCGGTGTTTGGGGATTTGAAATAATGCCTGTACATCATCGGCGAGATTTTATTCAAAAGCATACTATCAGGAATTATGGGTATTTTGTTTTCGTCATCCTCCCTCAAATCTTTGCTAAACAGCAGTGCGATAAAGGAAGTGGAGTGAAATTTTTTTTTTGTGATTTTTGCAATAAGTGAGAAAATGTGAGTGAATACGAATGGATTTGATCAAAAACATGCATAATTATCACATTAACAATACCATTAATAAGAAACAATGTCTAAAAGCAAGTAGCATTATAACAGAAAAGAAACTACAAATGCGAAAAAACAATATGGAAATTGCCAGTATTGAGGAACTGGACTTTTCTCTCTTGCATCACAGTTGAGCTACCCTTCTTGCTCATCAAGACCAGTATGATAACCTTCTTCATATCTACTCTCTGCAGCTTCTTCCATGCCATGAACTGATGAACTCACTTGACCAGATGAAGGTTTGATGTTGATATGAAGTCCTTGAGGTGTGAACGAGATTAGCTTGGACTCGATCAGATCTTGAATCCTATTCTTGAACTGTTTGCAATCTTCGGTCGAATGCCCCATGGCATCAGCATGGTAGCCGCATCGTGCATTGGTGTCAAAGCCTGGTGGATATGGTGGGATCACAGGATTTAAGCTCTTTGGCACTATCAGTCCACTACTAATCAAACGTGGTAGCACGTGATTGTATGGCATTGGTAATGGATCAAAGTGTCTCTTTGGTCTTTGATTATAGTAACGTCGTTGTTGCAGACGTCTATTGACAGGAGGATATTGACCATGTGAAGAGATTGGAGTCACACAGGTAGACCCATAGGATTGCTGGCTTTGAACAGTTGAGATGATTAGGTACTGAAGGTAAGGTACCGAGAATGGAGCCTGTGGAGTGTCCCTGATCGTGTTTATCTCATCCTTTTCTTCCTCTTTGGAGCTGACAGTTGATTCACTTTCACTGGCTAGGATGCTCGAGGAGTCGTGAAACTTTCCTTTCTTGAGACGACTCTCGATACGTTCTCCTACTGAAACCAAGTCAGAGAAGTTTGATGTCCCATTGCCCATCATCTTTTCCATATAGGGTTCTTGCAAAGACTCTATGAACATGTCAACCAATTCCCTGTCCAAGAGCGGTGGTTGGACGCGAGCAGCTACCTCTCTCCATCTCTGAGCATACCCTCTGAAAGACTCGTTTTCCTCTTGAGATAAGCTTTGCAACTGTATGCGGTTGGGAGCCACATCAAGATTGTATTGGTATTGTTTCAGAAAGGCGTTGGCTAAGTCCGACCACGACTGGATATGGCTACTTTCTAGCTGCATGTACCAACTTAAAGATGCCCCACTCAAACTGTCTTGGAAACAGTGAATCATAATTTTGTCATTGCGAGCATAGAACGTCATCTTTCTGCAAAACATTACCAAATGTTGCTTCGGACAACTATCTCCTTTGTACTTTTCAAAATTTGGCATCTTGAACTTTGGAGGTATCACAAGTCCGGGTACCAAACACATATTCAAAGCATTCAGATCAGCAGTATCACGCTCCATCATGGCTTCAACTTTCTCTTCCAACACACGACATTTTTCAGCAAACTCATCATCCTGAGGTCGTTCAACATTCCCCACCAAGCTTGCCACTTGGGAATTCGGTGTAGTGAATGCGAAGCTATGGTATTCAACAGCATCATGAGACGAGGTATGTTCATCCTGAATAACGTGACGCTCTTGTATAACCTGGTCTTCAACAGGAATCCGCACAGGCTGAGGTATGACGTTCTTAGTGACTATAGGCCGTTGAGATTTATTTTCTCTCCTTGAAAAGGCTAGCATAGCTTCCACAAGCTGGTCCAACTGGTTCTTTATTAAGTCAACATCTGCTCTTGATGCAAACTGGTTCTGCTCTTCTGAACTCATGATTCTTCAAAAAGCTGCTTCAAGTCCGATACGGGTGTCGGGAAATCAACTGCGGATTATGGACAAAGGATGGATAAGTTTTCCGGCTGAGAGAATGATATGCAATGCAGATGAGATGCACATGAAATGATATGCAAATGCAATGCAGGCACAAACAAGATCCAGGAAAACATAAGCAGGTCAAAGCGCCCTAATCGGTAGACTATACAAGGCAAGTTCTAGATTCTGTACCCACAGACCCACTCACGAGATAGCTTCTATGTTGATGGATAAGGTTCCCAAGATCACGGACACCGATCGCATCAACATTACGCAACAGGCTAGCTGTATTATAACGAGAGTACGATAGGGTCTCCCCTGAGCGGAGTCCTCATGCTAGGCACACGAGGAGCGGGTCCTCGGAGACTAACATTACACGACTACCAATATAGAAACTGGTTCTAAGAGTGGTTCCCAGAGTCATGGACCCTTCATGAATCAAGTCATGCAACAGGCTAGCTGCGTTACGATAGGATCTACGAAAAGGTCTATTCTGGAGGATCTTTCATGCTAGGCACACAAGGAGCGAGTCCTTGGGGACTAACACTAATTACTACCAATTCTAAACTATGTTTTCTCTCTTCTTTTTTCAAAGCTTGGGTGTAGAGCTTTACTTGTGATACTTTCCCATAATCCAACAAGCAAATGTAATATATTACCCATAATAGCAAGAAAAAAGTAATAAACAAACAAACAGGAGAATATAAGCACAAAGAAAAAAATAATAAGCACACAGAAATCGGTTAAGAAAAAGTCAACACTCTCAAATCGAGTCAAGTTAGGCTTGACTCTCTCTTGCATAGGGCAATGCGAGTCCCCAACAGAGTCGCCATCTGTCGTACCTCAAAAAATACGATCCTCGCGATGGCCGCGGAAAATACTGTCCGAAACAGAGTCGCCACCGAACTTTATTCATTCCAAGAATGGAATAGGAAAATATCGATAAAACCTTTAAGAGGGATAAGAACATGGTCATCGCAACCAATATTCTAGGTTCGGGAGTCGGTTACGCAGAGGGAAGGTATTAGAACCCTCTACATCCGTTGTACTCAACGGGAACCTCTTGATTCGATTCGAGAGTAAAGTTAGTTACGCTTGTTAGTTTTCTTCTAAGGTTTCTCCTATAGGGGGAATGAGTGGTTTTAAGATAGGGTGCTCGCCAAGGATTGGGGCCCTTGTGCCTACGTATCTTCACTTGTAAGAAGTGGAAAATCAGAGCATTTGTAGTTCGTGGGACTACGGGAAAAGAGGGGGATTGTGCTCGCCAAGATCATCGCAATCTTGTGCCTACGTATCTTACATTCAAGAGGGAATGAAGAATCAGAGCAGCCGTAGTTCGGCTAACTACGGTAAAAGGTTGGTAAATGAACGAGCGTTTAGGTTGCACTCTAACTGCTAAACATTGGCTTGTCTGCTCGCTAGGGGAGGCTGAAGCTCGAGTTTGTTATGCGCGGAAGAAAGGACTAAACAATGTCCTTGGGAAAGGTTTGATTCGAACGAGAGTTTAGGTCACATTCTAACTGCTAAACGTTGGCTTGTCTGCTCGCTAGGGGAGGCTGAAGCTCAAGTTTGTTATGCGCGGAAGAAGGGATTAAACAATGTTCCTCGGAAACGTTGTTTGAGTGGGAAATCGCACAAGGGCGAAAAATTGGTGTTTAAGAAATATTCAATCGCACGGGGGCGAGAAAAGAGTGGGATTGGTTGGATATTTTAAGGAAGAATGACGACTACTCGATAAACGAGACGTCAGCCTCGCAATCAATTAATCGGGATATGATTGGAATGCTAGATCCCAACGATACCTTTTTCATTCAATTTTGAAAGTTGTGTTTGATGGACGGTTTAGAACGGGAAAGAGTTTGAGTTGAAGGAGATTAAGATTTAATCACACGAGGGTGAGAAGCGAGGTTAGACAGGTTGAAAATTTAGAAGAAATGACGACTGTTCGGTAAGCGAGACGTCGGCCTCATAACCAATTAGTCGGGATATCGTTGAAACGCTAGATCCCAACGACATCTTTTTCATTCCATTAATTATGAAATATGTTTGTTGGACAATGAATGTACTTGTCCAAATAATTATGAGAAGTGTTTTAGGAACGAAAGTTTGAATGACACGTTGCTTGAGGCGTACGCCTCAATAGTTGTTACTCATGAATTCAAGAAGTGCGAGACTTCAAGAACTTAGTTCTTTCGTAATTTGATGAAGAAAAAATTTGAATTTGATATACGGTTTAGATGTGTACTAGGGTTTAGACTCGATTTCATGAGGATGAAAAACGAGATTGGACGGGTTGAAAATTTGGGAGGAATGACGACTATTCGATAAGCGAGGCGTCGGCCTCGTAATCAATTAGCCGGGATATCGTTGGAATGCTAGATCCCAACAACAATCTTTTTCATCCCATTAATTATGAAATAGTGTTTGTTGGACAGTGGGAGTACTTGTCCAAATAATTAAAGGAGGTATTTTAGAGACGAAAATTTGAACGACACACCATTCAAGGCGTACGCCTCAATAGTAGTCACTCGCAAATTCGAGGAATGCGCGACTCCAGGAACTCGATTATTTCATGATTTAATTATGAAAATAAATTAGGAATATTAGCGTACTCGGACTAGGCGTGCTATGTATTCTAGAAAATAAGATCGAAAGGGTCACAACTCGAGGTGTGCACCTCGAGAGCGGTCGCTTAAAAAATTCAAGGAAGGCGAGATCCAAGAATTTAATTGTTTTGAAAATTGATTTTGAAAAATATAGTTTAATTTAATTAAGAAAGATAGTTTTAATTTTCAAAAATTAATTAATCAATTGCTTATAAAAAGATTTTGAGAAAAAATAATCATAATTAATTGTTTTGAACAAAGTTTAATAAAAAAATTTTAACTTATTTAATAAAGTAAAATTTTCTAAAAGTTTAAAATATTTATTTGGTAATAATTGATGAGATTTATATATTTTTTAAAAGAATAATTTGAATTTCTTATTAAAAATATCTAATAGTAATTAAAAATATCTTTAAGAAATTTTAATTAAGTGAAAAAAAAACATTTTGAAAACCGAAAGACGGAACAATCACGGCTTAAGGCGTGTGCCTCAAGAGCGGTTGTCCAAAAATTCAAGGAAGGCGATATCCAAGAATTTAATTGTTTTCAAATTTGTTTTAGAAAGATAGTTTAATTTAATTAAGAAAAATAGCTTTAATTTTCATATATAAAATTAATCAATTGTAAAAAGTTTTGAGAAAAGCTAATCATAATTAATTTGTTTTGAAAAAAAGCTTAATATCTTAGAAAAAAGTTTTAACTTTACTAATAAAGTATGATTTTTAATATTTAAAATATTATTTGATAATAATTTTGAAATATATTTTTTAAAAGAATAATTTGAATTTTCTCATAAAAATATCTCTTAGAAATTTCAATTAATTTGAGTAAAAAAATGTTTTGGAAACCGAAAGACGGAACAACCACAGCTCAAGGCATGCGCCTCAAGAGCGGTTGTCCCAAGGACTCAAGGAATGCTAGACCCCAAGAGTTCACTACTTTCGTAATAATAATAAAAAATCATCCAATTAATTGAAAAAAATTCATTAGATGTTAATAAGATAAAGTTGTTTGAAATTTACATAGCATTCGTCCTAATATTTCTAAAAAAAATATACTAATAAGAAATTAAAGTTGTTTTGAAACAAAACAAATAATTTTACTTTAATAGACTAGAATTCAAACCAACTTTATCTTATGTGACAAGTTTGTACTTTTTTTGCTAACTGGGATTTTTCCATGGTGTCGCTTAGAAACTACCCATTATTACTACATTATTACTACAGACCATTATAACTTGAAATAATAAAAAATATTAACTTTTGTAAAGTTTTCGTCCATAAAAAAAACGTGAGATGCTTTCCAGAAGAACAGTAATATCTATACATGATCATCACAACAAAACAACATGAAACAAATGCACCGCCACAAAGTTGAGTCACAGTGACATGGATACATAACTATGGCAGTAGGAATTGACGAAACAAACCATGCCTAAGCAAACAGTAAATAAATTGCTATAACTCATAATCACAACAAAACCAATATTCACATATAGTCAAAACAGTGGAAATTAACAATTCAAACGAAATTCATAGCAAACCATTAGTACCACAACGTCATAACCTTAGCATGAAATATTCATAGTAGTAGCAAAAGTATCATTTACAATAACATATCAGTACCAAACTTAACACATTCAACAACATGAATGAAAATCTCGCCAGCTGATGCACGAAACAAACACATAATAGGCGACACACCCAAACTTAATCATACTGCGTAATTAAAAATTCAGAAATATTACCACACGAAGGTGAGTTGTCTCTACTGGTTTTTTGGACCGCAACGATTGCTTCTCTTGTCAAGCACGGAAACAAGTCGAAGCTGGAGCTGCAGAGTGTCATTGAGGATGTCAAGGCTGTATTGTGGCTGATGTGTGTGCCGCCATAAAAATTGTTGTTGCTCTATTTCCAACGTTATTGCCGCCGTTGTTGCCGCGAGTCATGAAGAATGTTGTTACGACCAGAATCCAGAGTCGAGTATTTATAGCAAGTGTGAGACCGCTTTATGCTGCCGGTGCGGGTGATATTGAGCAGCTGAGAGGAAAAACTGTCGAGTCATTGATGCGTGAAGGTGCGATGCAAACCGCGACTTGAAAGCTGCTGCTGCAGGCTGCTACTATCATCTGACTTCATCATTGTGAATGCTTTGAAGCTTGAAGGATTCCCTACTAAGTTCGATAGATTTTCCACGAGATATATACATCATAGTCAGCAAACAAAACAAAAATAATATGACAGCAACAACGTTTTTGCAGTAGAAATTGAATCGAAAAAGTCATAGCAACAAGATTCAAACCGGCTACGTGATTGAAATCAAACTCAAACCAGGATCCACAGAGTAATAATCTTTATAACCTTCACACAGGCGACACAGTATAAGCACGTCAGTTTCAATTTATTAATCACGACAAATCTTCAGAGAGGAGCTTGATTTGAATCACGATGCATTAGTTGCTGCGAAACTTGCTATGTTGTTATCATGCTGAGATTGTTGTTGTTCATGGCTCGGGATTTAGACAGCACGAGCATAATATCCTTCTACCTGCAATCACAAATCTGAAACCTCCTTGCAACCTGAACTAACAGGGACATAAAACATGCTCATAACATCTTATTAGTGCCTGTCAAAAATCATGCGCACCTTATACTTACTTTGAAATAGATTTACAACCAAAAGAAAGTTCAACATAAATGACTTGTAAAATTGACACACAAGGCCAGGAGCAGTACCATCAACAATATCTTTAAACATGTGAAGCTTGTATCAACACTAAGTAATTCCAAACATAACAAAGTACCACCGCGAAATTGAGTCATAGTGACATGAATACATAACTATGGCAGCGGGAATTAACGAAACAGACCATGCCTAAACAACAACAGTAAATAAATTGCTATAAGTTATAATATCCATAGCAGCTCAGCAGCTCAATACATGGAGCTTAACCCGGAAGGTTATTCGAAGTCCACGGCATTTAAATTGTGGTAGCGCAACATGACCAAAACATACCCTTCAACCTTTCAAAAAATAAAATTACATAACTACACTATTAAAACAGCAGCAACAACATTTTAGAACATTTCATTTACAGAGGAATATGTAGCAGGGCAGCCACTATGCAGTCATGTATCCCCACAAAATTCAAATGCAAATATAAACTTCACTGTTACCTAAAACCAGCTTTAATCAGAAGGCTGAGTTGCTTTGAAAATGTGCGGATTCCTGAATTCTCTCTATTAGATGCCGCTTTTGCTACTGTTGGAAGTGTCTCAAATGGCGGCATCAGCTGACTTGTTGTGGTGAAGATATTGAGAAAATCTACCGCTCCGAATTTACGACCTACATAAGAAACGAACATACGCAACCATTCACACGAAACAAAGCATCCATTTGGCGAACCCGGAAATCGTCGAAACCGACTCAAAACCGTAACTAAGAAGGAACATTTTCGGTGTTATGGAGAAGTTGAAACTGTGTAGGATTTTGAAGATGTTGTGTTGTACAACAATGTCAGGGACTGCAATAGTTTGAACAGCAAACCAGTGAATTTATTGGCCTTGGAATCAAAGTTAATATCGTTGATAACCTGCGCAAAGTCAACAGCAGCTCCACACGAAAACATAAACTAACTCAAGTATTATAATCAAAACAAAACACATATTTTAAAACTAGACTAAATGAGAGAAAAGGTCAATATACTACACACCAGATTGAATGATACAGTTGCTGCGAGTTGAAATATAAAAACAGCAACAGACGTTAATGGTGCTATGTAACCAAATAGATAGAGAAATAAATACAAATACTGCCATAAAATCCACTTGGAACATTCATCATGATGATTTTCTTGGAGAATTTATATTATTGAAACTCATAAACAGTATAAACAACTTCGCGAGGCATAGGCTGCAAAACACTAATTTAGCACATGATAACAGGGAGCCTCACGTTTATAAGACAAGCAACAAAGTCAACATCATATCTGTGATAAATCTTTAACAAAAGCAAAACCGACTTGCGAGGAAGTGTATAGTCAAAAACAACAATAGAAATACTTATTACCTCCGTCGAAAAAACTAATTAAGGACCTGCGGTATTTGTTCGCTGCTTGAACTGGCCGCGTCACCCGTGTTGCTTCAATGTTGTTGTTGCTGCTGAAAGTAAAGGTTTCGGACAGTAGCAAAACCAACTTTATGTCCTTCATCGAATCATCATATCTACAATGTTTTTTCAAAATTTACTAAGCTCCACGAACTTTTTGGCCGAATTAAATAAGAATACACGATTCGCACGCGGTGGTTGCTGTAGTTTGAGAATGGAGGGCGTAGCAAATCGACCAAGGATTGAGGGGTTTATGTGGTGCAGATCGTTGATGATTCGAAAGTGATGGTTTCACGATGGATTTCGTGTGGCTTTATGTGTTTGCGAAGGTTAAAAGGGGTTTTCCGGTCATTGATGGTGATGAAATGAAGGAGAAGGATAAAAAGAAGGATGGTGGCGTTTCTAGAAAGAGGAAAAAGAAGAGGTTAGTGTGGCGGCGGAGAAAATAGGGTGAGATGGATTATGATGAAGGGTTCGGCGGCTAGGTCTGCCCGCTGAACAGTAGACTACCCTCAGTTCTCTTTTATACACAGTCTCCTTCGTTATTTTTCCTTATGGGCCGAAACACAAACCCTTTCAATTCTGAATCTTATTTCCTTTTTATTTTTTTTAATTAATTTTTCTTAATTAATTTTTAATTAATTAACTAATAATTAATTCTAACTAATATTCTAACTTAAATCCTAACTAATTAACTAATATTAAAAAATATATTACATTAACATATCATAAAATAGAAATTATGAAACAAAAATAATGATAAATATATACAAAAACAAATGCCACGTGGCACACTCTTATTGGCCTAAAAAGTGAAAATGCCTGCTTTTGCTGGAAAAAATGCTACGCTGTATAATCGAGGTAAATTAAAAACAAACTCGGGCAAATGAGAAATTTTGAAAAAAGGTAGGACAAATTTGAGGTATGACAGGAGGCTGCTGCCCCGCACACATTTCCTCCCTCACTTGCATTGCATGCATTTTACAGTCGTTTACTGTATTACTGTTTACTGTTTAAGCTGATGCTTTATCTGTTTCTGTATCATTGACATGATCCCTTAGGACTCTCATTTCCTTTGATAAGGAAGTGATGATAGAACTTTAGGTTGAAACCTATGCATGATAACTTCTAGGAGTTCCCTGTTTCAAACCTCAACCATAGGATGAATCCTTGGCATGACAACAGTAGGACTTGATAGTCTCCCCGTAGTTGAGCCCGTTCTCTTCTCATCTCAAACAGCTTAAGATACAGTAATCATGAATGATTCCTTTCGTACGTTACGAGCCTTAAGCTATCTGAGAAAGGATTGTTGGGGAGCTTCTTTTCAACAATCTGAATGTTTAGTATGGTACCCTTTGGGTGACATGCGACGCATTCACTCTCAGGTCATAGTCTTTAGTGCGATTGAAATTGCAAACACAATAAAAAAACACTTCTTTCGTAAAAGAAAAAAAACAAACTTCAAACCTTTTTGCCCCGTGGGCCCGTAATTCAAAAGAAAGCTTTTCTGAAGAAAAGAGTGTCGTTAAACTTCAGCGCCAACGCAAACAGGCTTTGCCCCTAACTGCTGGAACTGTTGTTTAACCCTACTCGATAAAACAGATGAATCTGAATCCCCATAATCCGTATTATCCCGAACTACGTAAGCTCTGATCTCTCATGCCTGTTGAGAGTACGTAGGCACAATACTGATGTATTGGCGAGCCACCTTCCCCGTAACCCGTAGTAGGTCGAACTACGTTGACTCTGATTTCTCATTCTCTGATGAAAATACGTAGGCATAAAGCGCGACGCTTTGCCGAGTCATTTTTCTTTTCTGTTTAAGCCAGCCTTGATAGGTAGATAGATAAACCAACCCGTCCAGTAAACACAACAAGCATGGATCCCGTCGAGTACGACGGACGTGAGGGGTGCTAACACCTTCCCCTTGCGTAACTGACTCCCGAACCCAGACAATGGTTGCGAGGACCTTGTCTTACCCTTTTCGTCAGGTTTTTCCAATCGTTTCCTTTCCCGCTCCGAGGGATAAATAACGAAAGGTGGCGACTCTTCTGTTTTGCCGGCACCTTATTTTCACGGAAGCGACAGCTGGCGCCTCTGCTGGGGATCGAACCCAGAGTCTCTGGTTCTCCGGTTCCCTATGCGAGTCATTCCTAGCGCTTGTATGATTACTTGTTGGGTTATGTTTATTTATTGAATTTTTATTTCCCGCATTTTATTTTCAGTATGATATGATTATCTGTGCTATTGTGGGAAGGGCATTCTGATGAGTGAGAAGCCAGACCCAGGCTTGAGTGAACATAGCATTAGTTGTGGAAATTAGTGGGCGCGTGCTTGCTTGGCAGGCACTAGTGTCTCATGAAATCCACGCTCAGACGAGGTTCTCCCGGTTGGCTTCTCTTTCAACCCCTTGGGTTGAGACGGTTGTTGGTTTGGAGGATTGTCGATTCTGGGGACCGATCATTTGTGATTCAGCCGAGTGAGGCCGCTTCATGAGCTGGTGATGCCACATCTTCTGGGTATCGTATCACCCCTCTTGAATGTCTGTGACGCTGATGAACGCATAGGATGCCGAACTTGAGTCAGTTTAGGTCCATACCTGTGAGCAGGGGTGGGTTTATTGCAGGAAACTTTGACCGTCAGACTACCTGGTTTTCTTGACAGGGAATCAGTTTTGTTGATACCGGAGGTCATCATCATCAGATATATGATTGTTCTTGACAGAACAGGTTTTTGATTGGGATCATAGGATCTTATCATCAGATGAGTAGTTGTTCTTGATAGAGCAGGTTTTGATCAGAGGATCTTATCATCAGATGTGTATTTGTTCTTGATAGAGCAGGTTTTGATCAGAGGATCTTATCATCAGATGAGTAGTTGTTCTTGATAGAGCAGGTTTTGATAAGAGGATCTTATCATCAGATGTCTATTTGTTCTTGACAGAGCAGGTTTATGACTGGGGTCTGAGGATCTCATTATCAGATGTTTTGTTCTTGATAGAGCAGAGTTTTGGTCATCAGCTGTTTGTTCTTGACAGAGCAGATTTATGATTGGGGTCTGAAGATCTCATCAGCAGATGTATGTTTGTTCTTGACAGAGCAGAGTTTCTTGGTCCTGTATCAGAGGTCCTTATTATCAGACGTTTGTTCTTGACATAGCAGAATTATGGTCCTATGTATATGGCCCTATCAGATGATTGTTCTTGACAGAGCAGATTTGTGGTCCGATACCCGGGTTTTTTTATTATCAGATATAGTGGTTGTTTTTGACAGAGCAGCGTCATGGTTTTGTTGATACAGAATCTCCACAACACAGTTGCCTTGATCTCCTGCTGCATGATTTCATTTTACATTGCTTTGCATACTCATTTGCATTTCATTAACGTGTGTCTGTGTTGCAGGTACCGTTTTCCCCGATCCAGGATTTCTTGCCTCCTATCGTATTTGTTTTGGGTTCTCTGAGGAAGATCGTGGCTTGCAAGTTCCCTGCCCCTGATGTGGTTCGGCTGACCGGTTTGATTGCTTTAGCAGATGATTCTGTGAGGGACAAGTTCAGAAAATCTTACGGCAAGTTGCTCAGTTTGGTTCGTAAACCTTCTGTGTTCGAGTTGAATGCGTTGCATGCTCTGCTGCAGTTCTACGACCCTCCGTTGAGATGTTTCACCTTTCAGGATTTTGTTCTCGCACCCACGTTAGAGGAATATGTTGATTTGTTAGGTGTGCCTGTCAGGAGGCAGATGCCTTTTGTTCATATGGATGTTGAGCCTGATCTGGCTGGGCTAGCTCCGTCACTTCATCTGGATGCCTCCGAATTGGTATTGTCTAGTTGGAACAAGGTCCCTGGCTTCTCCTTGCAGTTTTTAGTAGGAAAGGCCCAGCAGTGCGCCAAGGACGGATGTTGGGTCGCGTTCAACGCCATCCTCGCTCTGTGCATATATGGCATCATTCTGTTCCCCAATATGCTCGATTTTGTAGACTTCGATGCATTTCATATCTTTGCTTCAGGGAATCCAGTCCCTACCTTGATAGGAGATGTCTACCATTCCATCCACTACAAAAACGAGAACAGGAGGGGCAAGAATGTCTCGTGTTGTGTACCCTTGCTTTATAAATGGCTTGATAGTCATCTGCCCAAGAGGGGTCCTTTTGTTTCGTCTGCAGCCACAGCTGAGTGGTCCGAGCGTCTGATGAGTTTATCTGCAGAGGATATTGACTGGTTTGACAGAGATAGGTTGGGTACCGAGATTATCTTCAGCTGCAGCGGGTTTCCAAACGTGCCTTTGATAGGCAGGAAGGGCTGTATAAACTACAATCCATCTTTGTTGGTCCGACAGTTTGCGTATGCTTTGAGAGCTCCGTCGAAGGATGAAGAGGTGCAGGAATCTCTGTACCTCACTGGTTTTCTAGAGGGGGATCTGTTATCTAAGCTTCAGCGCGCCTGGAATGGCATCAGTAAGAGGGGAAAACCATTGCTAGGGAGAAGCAACAATCAAGCATACCCTCCGTATGTGACTTGGATCAGAGCCATAGCAGATGCTATAAGAATGTCGTTCCCTCATGCCAAGCCAGAAAGCCCTCCGATGATTGAAGAGCCTACTAATGTGTCCATTCAGCAGCATAATCAGGTGTTAGCTGAGCGAGATGAATTGAAGCGGGCGAATGAGGAACTGGAGAAAGAATTGGCTCTGCTCCGAAGCGAGAGGAACGAAGTTGTTCATTCTTTCAAAAGGCAGACAGAGCTGGTGAACCAGCTAGGTGCAGACCTGACTAAGCAGATAGCCGAGCGTGAGCGCATGGGTCAAGACTTCAAAGCTGTCAACGACGTACTGGCTACGAAGAAGCAGCACTTGGACGAAGCATATCGGAGGATATCCAAGTTCAACCAGCACTGGAAGGCCTCCCTGGCCACCAGGAAAGAGCGGGAGGATAAGCTGATGCTACAGATCTCCAAGCTGGAAGCCCAGGTGAAGGATAGTGAGAAGAGGTTTGATGAAGAAACCGCTCACAGATACGCCGTCGAAGGCCAGCTCAACAGGGCTCTTGCTAACCTGAAGGAGCACAAATTGACATTTGAGTCCAAGAAGCGGAAGTTAGAAGATTGTTTCAGCGAAGGAGCATGGGAATATTCGGTCGAAGGTCTTTAATACACCATTGTGCAAAGGGAGTTACTCGTCAAAGGGTTACTCACGCTGCCTGATCATCCAGAAACGAAGGAGTTGTTAGAAGAGTATCGCGCCCGTGGCCGTACTTGACTGTTTGTATTCCTTTTGTTTTGATCGTTGTTGTATGCTGACCATCACCAGGCTTGTTGGCTGAGGTCACGCTGTTGATTCATCTTGTACTCGTTGATGTTGTGTACTGCCTTGATGGGCTTCTTTCTTTATATATGAGATTGTTATTTCCATGACTGGACTCGGACTTCTTATTATCAGCACTGGCACTCAGGCACTAGGATCGGGGGAGATCTCCCTAACACACAGACACATGTTTGCATTTGCATGAAGCATTTGCATAACAAGCACTTTGTCGTTTTTTTTCTAACCCTTTTGTGTTTGACAGGTTGTTTCACGTGGTTCCAGTATTGATCAGAGACCTATTCACCGCTATCCGACTAGAGCTAATCAGACCAGGATCATGGCGCAAGTGCAAACTGATGTTCAGGAACTCCGCGAAAGAATGGATCGCTTCATGGAGCTCATGCAAGCGGTCGCCAATGGCCAGGATCAGCTCAGAACCTTGGTTCAGCCTCTGATTTCAAGGGTCGATAGCAGTGGCGTACTCCATGGTGGGACTGTGCCTACTCCTTCACCAGTTGAAACTCCACAGAATGGTGTTCCCGTGAACGGGGGAAACGGCAGTGCCAACGGCAATGTGATGGCCAACATGGGACTCAATACGACGGGCGTCGGTAATGGGAGTCTGGGAGCTAATGTCAATTTCAGGTTGGGCAACGGAAATGTAGGCGTCGGGAATATGTTTGGGCCCCAGCCATGGCTAGAGGATCGTCAGGACGATGTGTTCTCTCAGAGAGGTGCTGAAGGGGAGCTGAACGCTGAAGCGCGGCTTAGGTTCAAGGCACTTGAAGATAAGATGAGAGATATGGACAATCAGAATACTTTGGGCGTTGATATGTCCAAGTTGGGTCTATTTGCTGATTTCAAGGTGCCTCCCAAGTTCAAGGTACCTGACTTTGAGAAGTATAAGGGCACCACTTGCCCTCGCGTCCACCTGAGATCGTACTACAGAAAAATGTCTGCTCATTCTGAGGACGAGAAGTTGCTGATGCACTTCTTTCAAGGCAGTCTTTCCGGGCCATCCCTTGAGTAGTACATGAGTCTGGAGCCTACTAGTGTGCACACGTGGAAGGATCTTGCTGAAGCATTTGTGCACCACTACCAATACAATAGTGACTTGGCCCCAAACCGAGTCCAGCTGCAGAATCTGTCGCAGAGGAACAATGAAGGGTTTAAGGAGTACGCCCACCGGTGGTGTGACTTGGCAGCCAGGGTTCAGCCGCCGATTGTTGAACGTGAGCTTGTGCAAATGTTCGTAGCCATCCTCCCGGGGGTTTACTATGAGAAGTTGGTCAGCGGTATGTCCAGAACCTTCTCGGATCTCATTATCACGGGTGAGCACGTCGAAAATGGGATCAAGATCGGGAAAATTCAAGGTGATTCATCCTCAGCTGGAGGCGGAAAGAAACCTTATAGTGGCAAAAGACGAGAAGGAGAAGCGAGCGCTGTGACCAACGCTCGAAGGAAGGGTAAAGGACCTCACCAGCAGGTGGCCAGTATAACTATCCCGGCAGTTCCACAGCAGCATCAGCAACAACTGAATCAACAGGGATACAGAAAGTATCAGAACCGAGCACCTTTGGAGAACCGTCACCTCGAGACACCGCCCATGTCGTACGCGCAACTCTTGCAGACTTTGCTTCAGCTACAGTTGATCCAGAAGAGAACGCTGGCTCCCTTAACAGGGGCACCTCCGCCAGGGTACGACGCGAATGCCACTTGTGAGTTCCACTCAGGGGCACCAGGCCACACAGTAGAGAACTGCAAAGCCTTCAAGCATAAGGTGCAGGACATGGTGGATGCCAAGATCATCAACTTCTCCGATAATGTGCCAAATGTCACGAAGAATCCTATGCCGAATCATAGGGGAGGTGGAGTGAACGCCATTATCGAAGACGAGAGTTCGGATTTGTTGACTGACGTCAGAGATCTGAAGACGCCGCTTAGCTTCGTTAAAGCTAAGTTGTTGAAAAGAGGGTTCTTTCCAGGTTGCAGAGAGCTATGTATGGACTGTGCCACACGTCTGATGGATGTGAGCAGTTGGTCGAAGGAATCCAAAGTCTGATGACTGAAGGGATTTTACAGTTTAGCCGGAGGGCCAAATGTGGATCAGGAGAGGTAGTGCTGAAGCAGGATGATGAGGTCGCCACCATCACCATCCCTCGCCAGACGATAACTATTTCTGCGCCCAGACCGCCCACAATTACTATCACCAGAGTTGGGCCGATACCCTTCGAAAGCACTAATGTTGTCTCGTGGCATTATGGGGCTGAAGTCTACTGCAATGGACAGAAATTGGAGCTAGAACCGTTTGGGTCGACCGTGGAGAACCTTGCGGGAATCAGTGGTATTACTCACAGCGAAAGAGTGTTTGCACCACTAGAGGTCGTGGCAGATAAAGCGGTCAGAGCTCATGCGGCTGATAAAGGTAAAAGTAAAGTCGTTGAAGAGATCCCGTGTGGGGTAGAAAAATACTTACTTGTTAAAGATGTCGAGGAGTTTATGCGGTTGATTAAAAAGAGTGACTACAAGATTGTAGACCATCTCCATCAGACGCCCTCAAAGATTTCCATTCTGAACTTGTTGCTGTGTTCTGAAGCACACCGCAACGCGCTGTTGAAGGTGCTGAACGCCGCATATGTACCGCAGGAAATATCGGTAAATCAGCTAGAAGAGGTCGTAGCCCACGTAAATGCTGGAAATGGGCTAGGTTTCACTGACCTGGAGCTGACGCCGAAGGGGAGGAATCACAATAGCGCCCTGCACATCTCGATAGAGTGTAGGGGCACGATTATGTCGCACGTATTGGTGGACACGGGTTCGTCACATAATGTTCTTTCGAAGAAGGCATTAATGAAGTTGGATACTCGTGGAGTGATTTGCACACCCAGTGATCTGGTTGTGAAGGCGTTCGACGGAACTAAACGACATGTTTTCGGGGAGGTGACCCTGCCAATCCAAGTCGGGCCGGAAACGTTCGACGCAGTCTTTTATATTATGGACATCATGCCTGCCTACAGTTGTCTCTTGGGCCGGCCGTGGATCCATGCTGCTGGTGCCGTAACCTCCACGTTGCACCAGAAACTCAAATATGCTGTCGCGGGTAGCATCGTAACCGTGTGTGGCGAGGAAGACATAATGGTGAGCCATTTGTCGTCCTTCAAGTATGTGGATATGGATGGTGAAATCCATGAGACTCTATGCCAAGCGTTCGAAACTGTCAAAGTGAAGGACGTAGCTCCTGTAGTCACGGAAAAGCCAGAGATGACTCTCTCCTCATTCAAGGAAGCTCGGGCCATTGTCCAAGTCGGATCTACCCCAGGCTGGGGGCGATTACTGGAGATACCTAACAAGCAAGACAAGTTTGGGTTGGGATATTCTCCTGGAGCTGAAGCTTCTTCTTGTTCTAGCAGTGCGTCTCGAGGTAAAGGGCCGATCCAGTTTACCAGTGGCGGAATGATTTTCGAAAGCATCAACGCGGTGTCTGAAGACAGCGGAGATAGCGACTGTGACCTCGACTCTTGGATCCAGCCAAGCAAGCCAGGCGAGGGCCTCAACAATTGGTCCGTCAAGGATATCATCCAGATGACAAGCGAAGAGTAATGATATACTTTTTCCAATCATTGTACAACCCTATGTCCTACCCGGGGCATAGTGGTTTTATTGTCAGGGCCTTGTTGGATTATGTACATGCATTTTGTTAATAAATCAAAGGCGTTTTTCTTCGTATTCAAATATTGTGATCTTTGTTATTCCTGTTTTATATTTGTTTTGAAAAACAATAAAATGGCAATGGGGTTTGTGCTAACCTGCACATCCTTGTTTTAAGCTTAACCCTTGTTATTGCATGGCCCACATAGCAGATGACATCGACTCTGGACCTTCTATGACTCACTTCGACTTCGATTGCCCGATCTATCAAGCTGAAGAAGAGATTGATGAAGACGAAGACCTTCCTGAAGAGTTGGCCCGCTTTTTGAAACAAGAGGAGAAAGTTATTCCGCCTCATGAAGAGGAGATCGAGATTGTGAATCTGGGTTCTGAAGAACTCGTCAGAAATGTCAGGATAGGGGTTGCTTTGCAGAGTGATGTCAAGCAGAGATTAGTCGAGATGCTGAGAGAGTATAGTGACGTCTTTGCTTGGTCATATGAAGATATGCCCGGACTTGACACGGACATCGTGGTCCACCACTTGCCGTTGCGAGAAGATTGTCCTCCCGTTAAGCAGAAACTTAGGAGGACGAGACCAGATATGGCCGTTAAGATCAAAGAAGAAGTGCAAAAGCAGCTTGATGCTGGCTTCTTAGCGGTCATTACTTACCCTCCGTGGGTCGCCAACATAGTGCATGTACCGAAGAAGGACGGTAAGGTGCACATGTGCGTCGATTATCGGGATTTGAAAAGGGAGAGCCCTAAAGATGATTTCCCGCTGCCTCATATCGATGTGTTGGTCGACAATACAGCCCAATTCTCCGTGTTTTCGTTCATGGATGGCTTCTCCGGTTACAATCAGATCAAGATGGCGCCGGAGGACATGGAGAAAACGACGTTTATCACTCCCTGGGGAACATTTTGCTACAAGGTAATGCCTTTCGGTCTGAAGAACACAGGGGCCACTTACCAACGAGCAATGGTCACTTTGTTTCATGACATGATTCATCATGAGATTGAAGTCTATGTTGATGACATGATTGCGAAGTCCCAAACGGAGGAAGGACATCTGGTCAATTTGCTGAAGCTTATTGAGAGGCTTAGGAAGTTCAGGTTGAGGCTGAATCCTAACAAATGTACTTTCGGAGTACGGTCCGGAAAGTTACTTGGGTTTATCGTGAGCGAAAGAGGCATCGAGGTTGATCCTGCGAAGATAAAAGCCATACAAGAAATGCCAGTGCCAAAAACAAAAAAAGAAGTTCGTGGTTTCCTGGGCCGAATAAACTACATTGCAAGGTTTATTTCTCAGCTCACGGCCACGTGTGAACCGATGTTCAAGCTTTTAAAGAAAGATCAGGCGATTACCTGGAATGAGGGTTGCCAGAAGGCATTCGACAAGATAAAGCAGTATCTTTAGGAACCTCCAATCTTGATACCCCCAGTGGCTGGACGGCCATTAATCATGTACTTGACAGTTCTTGAGAATAGTATGGGGTGTGTTCTCGGTCAGCACGACGAGACGGGCAGAAATGAGCATGCCATTTACTACTTGAGTAAAAAGTTCACAGACTGTGAATCTCGTTACTCGATGCTGGAGAAGACGTGTTGTGCACTATCCTGGGCTGCCAAACGTTTACGACAGTACATGCTCAACCACACCACCATGCTAATTTCAAAGATGTATCCGATCAAGTACGTCTTCGAGAAGCAAGCGCTTTCGGGCAGGATTGCCAGATGGCAAATGATGTTGACGGAATATGACATTCAGTATGTTTCCCAGAAGGCCATTAAAGGAAGCGTATTGTCTAATTACCTTGCCGAACATCCGATCGAAGATTACCAGCCGATGAAATTTGAATTCCCTGATGAGGATATCATGTTTCTCAAAGCGAAGGATTGCGATGAGCCGTTGCCCGACGAGGGGCCAGACAGGAAATCCCAGTGGAAGTTGATATTCGACGGGGCGGTTAATTCCTATGGAAGTGGCATTGGGGTGATCATCACGACTCCCCACGGATCCCACATCCCGTTTACTGCGAGACAGATGTTTCCGGTAACCAATAATGAAGCGGAGTACGAAGCATGCATCATGGGTCTAGAAGAGGCAATTGATTTGAGAATCAAGAACCTAGACGTATATGGTGACTCGGCGCTTATGATCAACCAGATTAAAGGGGAGTGGGAAACTCGTCAATCGGATTTGGTGCCGTACATGAACTATGCCAGAAGGCTACTTCCGTTCTTTGATCGAGTGGAACTCCATCATGTGCCCAGGGCTGAGAATCAGATGGCTGATGCCTTAGCCACGTTGGCTTCGATGTATAAAGTCAATTTCTAGAATGAGGCTCCAAGAATTGTCTTTTCTCGTCTTGATAGACCTGCATTTGTCTTTGCAATCAAGGAAGCCGCTGACGGCCAGCCATGGTTCCACGACATCCAGACTTTCCTTATGACTAAGGAGTATCCTGCGGGTGCGTCAACCCAGGATAAGAAGACTCTGAGGAGGCTGTCTGGAAATTTTTATCTCAATCCTGATGGAGTTTTGTACAAAAGAAACCATGATCTCGTGCTACTCAGATGTGTAGATGAGAAAGAGGCGAGTATGCTCATGGAAGAAGTCCATGAAGGCACATTTGGTACGCACGCCGGCGGGCATGCTATGACGAGAAAGATCTTAAGAGCATGATACTACTGGCTGACGATGGAATCAAATTGTTTTAAATTCGCGAAGAGATGTCATAAATGCCAGACTTATGCTGATAAAGTTCATGTGCCGCCGTGCCCGTTAAATGTCATGTCCTCCCCGTGGCCGTTCTCCATGTGGGGCATCGACATGATAGGCAAGATCGAGCCCACTGCATCTAACGGTCATCACTTCATTCTGGTAGCTATCGACTACTTCACCAAGTGGGTGGAGGCAGCCTCGTATGCTAATGTGACCAAGCAGGTGGTGGCTAAATTCATAAAGAGGGACATCATCTGTCGTTACGGAATTCCCGAGCGGATCATTACTGATAATGGTTCGAATCTGAATAACAAGATGATGAAGGAGCTGTGCCAGAGTTTCAAGATTGAACACCACAACTCATCTCCTTATCGGCCGAAGATGAATGGCGCCGTTGAAGCGGCCAATAAGAACATAAAGAAGATTGTTCAGAAGATGGTTGTGACCTACAAGGATTGGCACGAGATGCTGCCATTTGCATTGCACGGTTATCGTACGATGGTACGTACGTCAACCGAGGCAACTCCTTTCTCCTTGGTGTACGGTATGGAGGCTGTCCTACCGTTAGAAGTGGAGATCCCTTCTTTACGAGTTTTGGTTGATGTGAAACTCGACGAGGCAGAATGGATTACGAACCGACTGAACCAACTCAGCCTGATGGACGAGAAGAGGTTGGCATCGATTACACATGGTCGTTTATACCAAAGCCGAATGAAGAAAGCTTATGATAAGAAGGTGCAGCCTAGAAGCTTTCAGACGGGTGATCTCGTCCTGAAGAGGATTCTTCCTCCACACTCCGATCATCGGGGCAAGTGGACTCCCAATTACGAAGGTCCGTACGTCGTCAGCAAGGTCTTCTCAGGAGGAGCTTTGTTGTTATCCACGATGGATGGTGAAGATTTTGCATCCCCGGTGAACGCGGACGCAGTTAAAAAATACTTTGCTTGAAAGCGACCCGCTGGACAGTAAAAAGAAAGTCCAGGCAAAAATGGGGTATCCCGGTGAACCATAAAAAAGGAAAAAGGTTCGGGCAAAAATTAGGGATATAAATTGAAAAAATATACACCCGCAAAGTCGAAAACCCGGATGGGCGACTTTGGCAAAAAAGGGTATCTCGGTGAACCGAAAACCCGCAAAGGGCGGTTCACGCAAAAGTTAGGGATTTGAAAAAGCAAATGAATGCGTTCCGCGTGTGGACTTTCTTTGTTTAGTGGTTTGGAAGACCTGAGGGCCGTCTATCTGAATCAATCTCTTCTGAAGCTGAAGCGTCGGAGAAGTATCGAAGTCGAGTGGGTCATAAAGGGATCAACTCATGGTGTTCGTCTACGCCTCGTTGCCGACATTTGTATATACTGATGTATATTTATGTTTTATTTTTGTGTAGCTTCCTCCTTCCAGGGGCTTGCATCTGTTGTAAAACATTTTTACCCATTCAGGGGTTCGTTATCAATAAAATGTATACTATTCAGCAATTCTGTTTGCCTGTTTAGCATTTATCTGTTTTATTTGCGAAAAAGAACGCCGATGTTTTTGATAAAATGCGCATACATAAACTTACTGGCCTAGGCCGCCGATTGTTGAAACAATGAATTACTTGAACATTGTCACGAGATAATAACCTTGATAGGTCCCTTTGAGAAGGGTATCTTGTCGGTTTGTTTGTGTTGTTACAGGTGTAGCATATTCCAGACAGTGCGCCGTGCGTATCCCCAAGAAGGATGATTCCTCCTTCTCCAGCAAAGTTCAGCAGTCTCTCCCCGCATAGTCTGAATGTGAGATCGTGAGCATTGATATGTCTCCCCAGACAGAGAAGATTCTCTCCCCAATCAGATGCATCCTGAAGGAATGTCGTCTCCCCAGCTGAGTCATACTGAAGTGTGCAGCAATTGGTAGTTCTAGACTGAAGTTTCCAGCGGAATTGGGTTTCCCCACAGAGTCATACTCTCCCCAGCAAGCAGAATGATTTCTTCTTCCTCAGCCGAGTTTGCAGATCCCCAAGAAAAGCCGAGTCCTTGGAAGCCGCTCGGGACCATGATTGGTTTTCCCCAGTAGAGTGTTGAATAGCTGATGCTGTGTTTCCCCGCCGGAGCCGTTATCTCCAGGGAAATAGTCGTGAAGGCCGTGCAGTTTATTCCTGCGATTGACATCGCTTTCCCTCAGCGGGTCCAGGTTCTCGTAGAACTTCGTTCCTCTGCAGCAGTCAACTGAAGTTTGCTTCCCCATGCGGAGTCCGATTGAGATTGGCGTGACTTTGTTCTCCTCAGCAGGATGATTCCTTCCCCCTATCTGAGTGGTTCTTTCTCCTCGACAGGAGGATTCTCCCTTCAGCATTTATTTTGCTGACGGGATCGCATCATTTTGCATGACTGCATAGCATTTGTCATAAACGCATAGCATTTCCACCGTGTGGAGCATTGCGCCATTGCCGAAGCATATGCATAGTAAGCATGATCTAGGTTGTTACCATTCTTTGTTTTGCTTGATAGCATGATTTTATTTCTTCTGTATGATTGCAGTTTACTGTTTTTTCTTGATAGCATGATGTTATTCTTTTCAATATGATTACTGTTATTCATTCTGGCTTGAGGTTGAGATGAGCTTGTGGAGGCTGCTGCCCCGCACACATTTCCTCCCTCACTTGCATTGCATGCATTTTACAGTCGTTTACTGTATTACTGTTTACTGTTTAAGCTGATGCTTTATCTGTTTCTGTATCATTGACATGATCCCTTAGGACTCTCATTTCCTTTGATAAGGAAGTGATGATAGAACTTTAGGTTGAAACCTATGCATGATAACTTCTAGGAGTTCCCTGTTTCAAACCTCAACCATAGGATGAATCCTTGGCATGACAACAGTAGGACTTGATAGTCTCCCTGTAGTTGAGCCCGTTCTCTTCTCATCTCAAACAGCTTAAGATACAGTAATCATGAATGATTCCTTTTGTACGTTACGAGCCTTAAGCTATCTGAGAAAGGATTGTTGGAGAGCTTCTTTTCAACAATCTGGATGTTTAGTATGGTACCCTTTGGGTGACATGCGACGCATTCACTCTCAGGTCATAGTCTTTAGTGCGATTGAAATTGCAAACACAATAAAAAAAACACTTCTTTCGTAAAAGACAAAAAACAAACTTCAAACCTTTTTGCCCCGTGGGCCCGTAATTCCAAAGAAAGCTTTTCTGAAGAAAAGAGTGTCGTTAAACTTCAGCGCCAACGCAAACAGGCTTTGCCCCTAACTGCTGGAACTGTTGTTTAACCCTATTCGGTAAAACAGATGAATCTGAATCCCCATAATCCGTATTATCCCGAACTACGTAAGCTCTAATCTCTCATGCCTGTTGAGAGTACGTAGGCACAATACTGATGTATTGGCGAGCCACCTTCCTCGTAACCCGTAGTTGGTCGAACTACATTGACTCTGATTTCTCATTCTCTGATGAGAATACGTAGGCATAAAGCGCGACGCTTTGCCGAGTCATTTTTCTTTTCTGTTTAAGCCAGCCTTGATAGGTAGATAGATAAACCAACCCGTCCAGTAAACACAACAAGCGTGGATCCCGTCGAGTACGACGGACGTGAGGGGTGCTAACACCTTCCCCTTGCGTAACCGACTCCCGAACCCAGACAATGGTTGCGAGGACCTTGTCTTACCCTTTTCGTCAGGTTTTTCCGATCGTTTCCTTTCCCGTTCCGAGGGATAAATAACGAAAGGTGGCGACTCTTCTGTTTTGCCGGCACCTTATTTTCGCGGAAGCGGTAATATGCTTTGACAATGGCGCAATGCTCCACGCGGTGGAAATGCTACGCGTTTAGCGTAAATGCTATGCAATCATGCAAAATGCTACGACCCCATCAGCAAAATAAATGCAGAAGGGAGAATCCTCCTGTCAAGGGGAAGAAGTTACTCCAATCTCAATTGGACTCCGCCTGGGGAAATGAACTTCAGTCGACTGCTGCAGGGGAATAAAGCTCTACGAGAACCTGAACCTGCTCATCTGGGTATACGAACCACTACTGTTGAGGAAAACAATGTCAATCGCAGGAATAAACTGCGCGGCCTTCGCGACTAAAGCTTTCCTAGAGATAACGACTCCGGTGGGGAAATACAGCATCGGCTGTTCAACACTCTACTGGGGAAAACCAATCATGGCCTGAACGGCTTCCAAGGACTCGGCTTTCTTGGGGATTTGCCAACTCGGCTGGGGAAGAAGAAATCATCCTGCTTGCTGGGGAGAGTACAACTCTGTGGGGGATTTCATTTCCGCTGGAGACTTCAGTTTGCGCTATCAAAGGCCGAACACTTGCGAATATGACTCCACTGGGGAGATGGCGATCCTTCAGGACACATCTGGTTAGGGGAGAATCTTCTCTACTTGGGGATACATATCAATGTTCCTGGTTCCGTGTTCGGACTTTGCGGGGAGATGCTGCTACACTTGCTGGAGAGGAAGGAATCATCCTGCTTGGGGGACGCATACGGCGTACTGCCTGGAGTAGGCTATACCTGCAACAACACAAACAAACAGACGAGATACCCTTCTCAAAGGTACCTATCAAGGTTATCATCTTGTGACAATGTCCAAGTAATTCATTATTTCAACAATCAGTGGCCTAGGCCAGTAAGTTTATGTATGCGCATTTTGTCAAAAACATCGACGTTCTTTTTCGCAAACAAAATAGATATATGCTGAACAAACAAACAGAATTGCTGAATAGTACACATTTTATTGATAACGAACCCCTGAATGGGCAAAAATGTTTTACAACAGATGCAAGCTCCTGGGATGAGGTAGCTGCGGAAATATAAAACATAAATATACATAAGTATATACACAAATGTCGGAAATGGGGCGTAGACGAACACCATGAGTTAATCCCTCTATGACCCACTCGACTTCGATACTTCTCTGACGCTTCAGCTTCAGAAGAGATTGATTCAGATAAACGGCCCTCAGGTCTTCCAAACCACGCAACAATGAAAGTCCACACGCGGAACGCAGTCATTTGCTTTTTCAAATCCCTAACTTTTGCCTGAATCGCCCTTTCAGGTTTTCGATTCACCGGGATACCCTTTTTTGCCAAAGTCGCCCTTCCAGGTTTTCGACTTTGCGGGTGTACATTCTTTTCTTTTATATCCCTAATTTTTGCCCGAACCTTTTTCCTTCTTTATGGTTCGCCGGGATGCCCCATTTTTGCCTGGATATTCTTTTTCTTTCCAGCGAGTCATTTTTAAGCAAAGTATTTTTTAACTGCGTCCGCGTTCGCCGGGGATGCAAAATCTCCGCCATCCATCGTGGATAACAACAAGGCTCCTCCCGAGAAGACCTTGCTGACGACGTACGGACCTTCGTAATTAGGAGTCCACTTGTCCCGGTGATCGGAGTGTGGAGGAAGAATCTTTTTCAGGACGAGATCACCCGTCTGAAAGCTTCTAGGACGCACCTTCTTATCATAAGCTTTCTTCATTCGGCTTTGGTACAGACGACCATACGCAATCGATGCTAATCTCTTCTCGTCCATCAGGCTGAGTTGGTTTAGTCGGTTCTTAATCCATTCTGCCTCACCGAGTTTCACGTCAACCAAAACTCGCAAAGAAGGAATCTCAACTTCTAATGGTAGGACAGCTTCCATACCGTACACCAGTGAGAAGGGAGTTGCCCCGGTTGATGTACGCACCGTTGTACGATAACCATGCAATGCAAATGGCAACATCTCGTGCCAATCCTTGCAGGTCACAACCATCTTCTGCACAATCTTCTTAATGTTCTTATTGGCCGCTTCAACGACGCCATTCATCTTTGGCCGGTAAGGAGATGAGTTGTGGTGTTCAATCTTGAAACTCTGGCACAGCTCCTTCATCATCTTGTTATTCAGATTCGAACCATTATCAGTAATGCTCCGTTCGGGAACTCCGTAACGACAGATGATGTCCCTCTTTATGAATTTAGCCACCACCTGCTTGGTCACATTAGCGTATGAAGCTGCCTCCACCCACTTGGTGAAGTAGTCGATAGCTACCAGAATGAAGCGATGACCATTAGATGCAGTGGGCTCGATCTTGCCTATCATGTCGATGCCCCACATGGAGAACGGCCACGGAGAGGACATGACATTCAACGGGCACGGCGGTACATGAATCTTATCAGCATAAATCTGGCATTTATGACATCTCTTCGCGAATTTAAAGCAATCCGACTCCATCGTCAGCCAGTAATATCCTGCTCTCAGGATCTTTCTTGTCATAGCATGCCCGCCGGCGTGCGTACCAAATGTGCCTTCATGGACTTCTTCCATGAGCATACTCGCTTCTTTCTCATCTACACATCTGAGTAGCACAAGATCATGGTTTCTTTTATACAACACTCCATCAGGATTGAGATAAAAATTTCCGAACAGCCTCCTCAGAGTCTTCTTATCCTGGGTTGACGCTCCCGCAGGATACTCCTTAGTCATAAGGAAAGTCTGGATATCATGGAACCATGGCTTGCCGTCGGAGGCTTCCTCGATTGCAAAGACAAATGCAGGTCTATTAAAAGGACAATTCTTGGGGCTTCATTCCAAAAATTGACTTTATAGATTGAAGCCAATGTGGCTAAGGCATCAGCCATCTGGTTTTCAGCTCTGGGCACATGATGGAGTTCCACTCGATCAAAGAACGGAAGCAGCCTTCTGGCATAATTCATGTACGGCACCAAATTCGATTGACGAGTCTCCCACTCCCCTTTAATCTGGTTGATCACAAGCATCGAGTCACCATATACATCTAGGTTCTTGATTCTCAAATCAATCGCCTCTTCTAGACCCATGATGCATGCTTCGTACTCCGCTTCGTTATTGGTGACCGGAAACGTCAGTCTCGCAGTGAACGGGATGTGGGATCCATGGGGAGTCGTGATGATCGCCCCGATACCACTTCCGTAAGAATTAACCGCCCCGTCAAATATCAATTTCCACTGGGATTTCCTATCTGGACCCTCGTCGGGCAACGGTTCATCGCAGTCTTTTACCTTGAGAAACATGATATCCTCATCAGGGAATTCAAATTTCATCGGCTGGTAATCTTCGATTGGCTATTCGGCAAGGTATTCAGACAATACGCTTCCCTTGATGGCCTTCTGGGAAACATACTGAATGTCATATTCCGTCAACACCATTTGCCATCTGGCAATCCTGCCCGAAAGCGCTTGCTTCTCGAAGACGTACTTGATCGGATCCATCTTCGAAATTAGCATGGTTGTGTGATTGAGCATGTACTGTCGTAAACGTTTGGCAGCCCAGGCTAGTGCACAACACGTTTTCTCCAGCATCGAGTAACGAGATTCACAGTCTGTGAACTTTTTACTCAAATAATAAATGGCATGCTCCTTTCCGCCTGGCTCGTCGTGCTAACCGAGAACACACCCCATACTATTCTCAAGAACTGTCAAGTACATGATTAAGGGTCGTCCGGCCACTGGGGGTATCAAGATTGAAGGTTCCTGCAGATATTGTTTTATCTTATCAAATGCCTTCTGGCAATCCTCGTTCCAGATAATCGTCTGATCTTTCTTTAACAGTTTGAACATCGGTTCACACGTGGCCGTGAGCTGAGAGATAAACCTCGCAATGTAGTTTATTCTGCCCAGGAAACCACGAACTTCTTTTTCTGTTTTTGGCGCTGGCATTTCTTGTATCGCTTTTATCTTCGCAGGATCAACCTCAATGCCTCTTTCGCTCACGATAAACCCCGGTAGTTTTCCGGACCGTACTCCAAAAGTACACTTGTTAGGATTCAGCCTCAACCTGAACTTCCTAAGCCTCTCAAAAAGCTTCAGCAAATTGACCAGATGTCCCTCCTCCGTCTGGGACTTCGCAATCATGTCATCAACATAGACTCCAATCTCATGATGAATCATATCATGAAACAAAGTGACCATTGCTCGTTGGTAAGTGGCCCTTGCGTTCTTCAGACCGAAGGGCATTACCTTGTAGCAAAACGTTCCCCAAGGCGTAATAAACGTAGTTTTCTCTATGTCTTCCGGCGCCATCTTAATCTGATTGTAGCCGGAGAAGCCATCCATGAACGAAAACACGGAGAACTGAGCTGTATTGTCGACCAACACATCAATATGAGGCAGCGGGAAATCATCTTTACGGCTCGCCCTATTCAAATCCCGATAATCGACGCACATTCGTACCTTACCGTCCTTCTTCGGTACAGGCACTATGTTGGCGACCCACGGAGGGTAAGTAGTGACCGCTAAGAAGCCAGCATCAAGTTGTTTCTGCATTTCTTCTTTGATCTTAACGGCCATATCTGGTCGCGTCCTCCTAAGCTTCTGCTTGACGGGAGGACAATCTTCTCGCAGCGGCAAGTGGTGGACCACGATGTCAGTGTCAAGTCCGGGCATATCCTCGTATGACCAAGCAAAGACGTCATTATACTCTCTTAGCATCTCAACAATCTCTGCTTGACATCGCTATGCAATGCAGCCCTTATCCGGACGTTCCTGACAAGTTCTTCAGAACCCAGATTCACGATCTCGATCTCTTCTTCGTGAGGCAGAATAAGTTTATCTTCTTGTTTCAACAAGTGGGCCAACTCTTCGGGAAGGTCTTCGTCTTCATCAATCTCTTCTTCGGCTTGATAGATCGGGCAATCGAAGTCAAAGTGAGTCGTAGAAGGTCCGGAGTCGATGTCATCTGCTATGTGGATCCTGCAATAACAAGGGTTAAGCTTAAAACAAGGATATGCAGGTTAGCATAAACCCTATTGCCATTTTATTGTTTTTCAAAACAAATATAAAACAGGAATAACAGAGATCACAATATTTGAATACGAAGTAAAACACCTTTTGATTTATTGATAAAAATGCATGTACATAATCAAACAAGGCCCTGACAATAAAACCATTATGCCCCGGGTAAGACATAGGGTTGTACAATGATTGGAAAAAGTAAATCATTACTCTTTGCCTGCCAATTGGATGATATCCCTGACAGACTAGTTGTTGAGGCTCTCGCCTGGCTTGCTTGGTTGGATCCAAGAGTCCAGATTGCAGTCGCTGTCTTCGCCGTCTTCAGACACTGCGTTGACGCTTTAAAATATTACCCTGCCACTGGTAAACTGGATCGGCCCTTTACCTCACGACGCACTGCTAGAAGAGGAGGCTTCAGCCGCAGGAGAATACCCCAACCCAAACTTGTCTTCCTTGTTAGTTATCTCCAAAATTCGCCCCCAGCCTGGGGTAGATCCGGCTTGAACAACGGCCCGAGCTTCCTTGAAGGAAGAGAGAGTCATCTCTGGCTTCTCAGTGATTGCAGGAGCTACATTCTTGACTTTAACAGTTTCGAACGCTTGACATAGGGTTTCGTGGATTTCCCCATCCATCTCGACATACTTGAAGGAGAACAAATGGCTCACCATTATGTCTTCCTTGCCACAAACAGTCACGATGCTACCTCCGACAGCATACTTGAGTTTCTGGTGCAACGTGGAGGTCACGGCGCCAGCCGAATGGATCCATGGTCGGCCCAAGAGACAGCTGTAGGCAGGCATGATGTCCATAATGTAGAAGACGGCGTCGAACGTTTCCGGCCCGACTTGGATCGGTAACGTCACTTCCCCGAAAACATGCCGTTTGGTTCCATCAAACGCTTTCACAACCAGATCACTGGGTGTGCAAATTACTCCGCGAGTATCTAACTTCATCAATGCCTTCTTCGAAAGAACATTGAGCGACGACCCTGTGTCCACCAATACGTGAGACATAATCGTTCCTCTACACTCTATCGAGATGTGCAGGGCGCTATTGTGGTTCCTCCCCTTCGGCGTCAGCTCTAGGTCAGTGAACCCTAACCCATTTCTAGCATTCACGTGGGCTACGACCCCTTCCAACTGGTTCACCGATATTTCCTGCGGTACGTACGTGGCATTCAACACCTTCAGCAGCGCGTTGCGGTGTGCCGCAGAACACAGCAACAAATTCAGGATGGAAATTTTCAAGGGTGTTTGATGGAGATGATCCACGATCTTGTAGTCACTCTTTTTAATCAACCTCATAAACTCTTCGGCGTCTTTGACAAGTAAGTCTTTTTCTACCCCACGAGGGATCTCTTCAACGACTTTACTCTTCCCTTTATCAGTTGCATCAGCTTTGTCCTCTTTGTCCGCCACGACCTCAGGTGGTGCAAACACTCTCCCGCTACGGGTAATTCCGCTAACGCCCACTAGGTTCTCCACAGCCGACCTTGATGGTTCCAAATCCAACTTCTGTCCGTTGCAGTAGACCTCTGCCCCATAATGCCATGGGACGACATTGGTGCTTTCGAAAGGTATCGGCCCAGCTTTGGTGATGGTAATTGTGGGCGGCCTGGGTGCAGAAATAGTGATCGTCCGGCGAGGGATGGTGATGATGGCAATCTCATCATCTTGCTTCAGCATTACCTCTCCAGATCCACATCGGCCCTTCGGCTAAACTGCAGGATTCCTTCGGTCATCAGACTCTGGACCCCCTCTATCAACTGTTCACATCCATCAGGACTTGTCGCACAACCCATACACAGCTCCCCACAACCTGGAAAGAAACCCCTTTTCATCAGCTTAGCTTTAACGAAGCTAAGCGGTGTCTTCAGATCTCTGACGTCAGTCAACAAATCCAAGCTCTCGTCTTCAATAATGGCATTTACTCCACCTCCCCTATGATTCGGCATAGGGTTCTTCTTGACATTTGGCACATTATCTGAGAAGTTGATGATCTTAGCGTCCACCATGTCCTGCACCTTATGCTTGAAGGCTTTGCAGTTCTCTATTATGTGGCTCGGTACCCCTGAGTGAAATTCACAAGTCGCATTCGCATCATAACCTGGCGGAGGTGCCCCTGTCAAGGGAGCCAGGGTTCTCTTCTGTATCAGCTGTAACTGAAGCAGAGTCTGTAACAGTTGAGCATAGGACATGGGCGGTGTCTCGAGATGACGACTGGATAGAGGTGCCCTGTTCTGATACTTTCTGTACCCTTGTTGATTCGGCTGCTGCTGCTGCTGTGGCTGTTGGACCGTGGGGATAGTTATACTGGCCACCTGCTGGTGCTGGCCCTTGCCTTTCCTTCGAGCGTTGGACACGACGTTCGTCTCTCTTTCCCATATTTTTCCACCATAGGGTTTCTTTCCTCCTCCAGCTGAGGACAGATCACCGTGAATTTTCCCCAGTTTGATCCCATTTTCAATGTGCTCGCCCGTGATAATGAGATCTGAGAAGCTTCCAGACATACTGCTGACCAATTTCTCATAGTAAACCCCTGGGAGGGTGGCTACGAAAATTTCCACAAGCTCGCGTTCAACCTTCGGCGACTGAACCCTGGCTGCCAATTCACGCCACCGCTGGGCGTATTCCTTGAACCCTTCATTGTTCCTCTGCGACAGATTCTGCAATTGGACTCGGTTCGGGGCCAAGTCACTGTTATATTGGTAATGGTGCAGGAATGCTTCAGCAAGTTCCTTCCACGTGTTCACACTGGTAGGTTCTAGACTCATGTACCATTCGAGGGATGGCCCGGACAGACTGTCCTGAAAGAAGTGCATCAGCAACTTCTCGTCCTCAGAATGAGCGGACATTTTCCGGTAGTATGATCTTAGATGGACCCAAGGGCAAGTGGTGCCCTTGTACTTTTCAAAGTCAGGTACCTTGAACTTGGGAGGCACCTTGAAATCAGCAATCAGTCCCAACTTGGACATATCAACACCCATGGTGTTCTGGTTCTCGATATTCCTCATCTTGTCCTCGAGTGCCTTAAACCTTAACCGTGCTTCAGCAGCCAGCTTCCCTTCAGCACCTCTTTGAGAGAACACATCGTCTTGATGGTCTTCTAACTACGGCTGAGGCCCGAACAGATTTCCAACACCCGCATTGCCGTTGCCCAGCCCAACATTGACGTTAGCTTCAAAATTCCCATTACTGACGCCCGTCATATTACCATTAAGTCCCATATTAGCGATCACATTGCCGTTGGCACTGCCATTCCCCCCGGTCACGGGGACGCCATTCTGAGGAGTTTCAACAGGTGGAGGGGTTGGCACAGTCTCACCATGGAGTACACCATTGCTGTCGACCCTTGAAATCAGAGGCTGAACCAAGGTTCTGAGCTGATCTTGGCCATTGGTGACCGCTTGCATGAGCTCCATGAAGCGGTCCATCCTTTCTCGGAGTTCTTGAACGTCAGTTTGCATTTGCTCCATGACTCTAGTTTGATTTGCTCTGGTCGGATAGCGGTGGATAGGTCTCTGATCAATCCTGGAACAACCTGAAACAACCTGCATAAACAAAAGGGTTAGGAAAAACGACAAAGTGCTCGTTATGCAAATGCTTCATGCTTCATGCAAACGTGTGTCTGTGCGTTAGGGAGATTTCCCCCGATCCTAGTGCCTGAGTGCCGATAATAAGAAGTTCGAGTCCAATCATGGAAATAACATCTCATATATATAAGGAAAGCCCATTAAGGCGGTACACAACGTTACTGAGTACAGGCAGAATCAACAGCATGACCTCAACCAACAAGCCTGGTGATGGTCAGCATACAACAATGATCAAAACAAAAGGAATACAAATAGTCAAGCACGGCCGCGGGCGCGGAACTCTTCTAACAAATTCCTCGTTTATGGATGATCAGGCCGAGTGAGTAACCCTTCGACGAGTAACTCCCTTTGCATAATGGTGTATTGAAGACCTTCAACCGAATCTTCCCATGCTCCTTCGCCGAAACAATCTTCTAATTTCCGCTTCTTGGATGCAAACGTCAGCTTGCGCTCCTTCAGGTTGGCAAGAGCTTTGTTGAGCTGGCCTTCAGTGGCATATCGGTGAGCGGTTTCTTCATCAAACCTCTTCTCACTAGCCTTCACTTGGGCTTTCAGCTTGGAGATCTGTTGCTTCAGCTTATCCTCCCGTTCTTTGCCGTTGGCTAGGGTGGCCTTCCAATGCTGATTAAACTTGGATATCCTCCGATACGCTTCATCCAAGTGCTGCTTCTTAGTGGCTAGTACATCGTTGACAGCTTTGAAGTCTCGGCCCAAGCGCTCACGCTCAGCTATCTGCTTAGTCAAATCTGTCCCTAACTGGTTCACCATCTCGGTCTGCCTCCTGAAGGAATGAACGGCTTCGCTTCTCTCGCTTCTGAGCTGAGCCAATTCTTTCTCCAGTTCTTCATTTGCCCTCTTCAATTCATCTCTCTCAGCTAACACCTGATTGTGCTGCTGAATAGGCACAGTCATAGGCTCTTCAATCACTGGAGGGCTTTCTGGCTTGGCAGGAAGAAATGGCATCCCTATAGCATCTGCTCTGGCTCTGATCCAAGTCACATATGGAGCGTAGGCTTGACTATTACTTTTCCCCAGCAATGGTTTTCCCCACTTACTAATACCATTCCAAGCATGCTGAAGCTTAGACAACATATCCCCCTCTAGAAGACCAGTGAGGTACAGAGATTCCTGTACCTCTTCATCCTTCGGCGGAGCTCTCAAAGCGTAAGCAAACTGTCGGACCAGCAGAGACGGATTATAGTTTATACAGCCCTTCCTGCCTATCAAAGGCACGTTCGGAAACCCACTGCAGCTGAAGATGATCTCGGTACCCAACCTATCTCTATCAAACCAGGCAATATCCTCCGCTGACAGACTCATCAAACGCTCGGACCACTCAGTCGTGGCTGCAGACGAAGCAAAGGGACCCCTCTTGGGTAGATGACTATCAAGCCATCTATAAAGCAGGGGCACACAGCACGAGACATTCTTGCCCCTTCTGTTATCATTTTTGTAGTGGATGGAATGGTAGATATCTCCTATCAAGGTAGGGACTGGATTCCCTGATGCAAAGATGTGAAAAGCGTCGAAGTCCACGAAGTCAGGCATATTGGGGAACAGAATGATGCCATATATGCACAGGGCGAGAATGGCGTTGAACACGACCCAACATCCGTCTTTGGCGCACTGTTGAGCCTTTCCCACTAAGAACTGCAAGGAGAAACCGGGAACCTTGTTCCAACTAGACAAAACCAACTCGGAGGCATCCAGATGAAGTGAAGGAGCTAGACTAGCCAGGTTAGGCTCAGCATCCATATGAACAAAAGGCATCTGACTCTTGATAGGCACACCTAACAAATCAGCATACTCCTCTAGTGTGGGTGCGAGAATAAAGTCCGGGAAAGTAAAGCATCTCAAAGGAGGATCGTAGAACTGCAACAGGGCGTGCAACCCATTCAACTCAAACACAGAGGGTTTACGAACCAGGCTGAGCATTTTACCGTAAGACTTTCTGAATTCACCTCTCATAGAATCATCTGCCAAAGCAATCAAACCAGTCAGCTGAACAACATCAGGAGCAGGGAGCTTGTAAGCCACGGTCTTCCTCAGAGAACCCATAATAACACAATAGGAGGCGAGAAAACCTGAATCGGGGGAAACGGTACCTGCAACACAGACACACGTTAATGAAATGCAAATGAGTATGCAAAGCAACGTAAAATGCAATCATGCAGCAGGAGATCAAGGCGACTGTGCTGTTGAAGAGATGAAGGTCCTGTATCAACAAAACCACAATACTGCTCTGTCAAGAACAACCACTATCTTTGATAAGAAGAAAACCACGGTATCGGACCATAAATCTGCTCTATCAGGAACAAACACACATCCGATAATAAGGACCTCTGATACGAGACCATAAATCTGCTCTGTCAAGAACAAACACCTCTGCTGTTGAGATCCTCTGATCCCAATCATAAACCTTCTCTGTCAAGAACAAATACACATCTGCTAATGAGATCCTCTGATCCCAATCATAAACCTGCTATGTCAAGAACAAATACACATCTGCTAATGAGATCCTCTGATCCCAACCATAAACCTGCTCTATCAAGAACAACATACCCATCTGATGATGAGAACCTCTGACACCAACAAAACTGATTCACTATCAAGAAAACCAGGTAGTCTGAAGGTCAAGGTTTCCTGCAACAAACCCAACCCTGCTCACAGGTATGGACCTAAACTGACACAAGTTCGGCATCCTATGCGGTCATCAGCGTCACAGACATTCAAGAGGGGTGATACGATACCCAGAAGGTGTGGCATCACCAGCTCCTGAAGCGGCCTCACTCAGCTGAATTCCAAATGATCGGTCCCCAGAGTCGACAATCCTCCAAACCAACAACCCCTTCAACCCAAAGGGTTGAAAAAGAAGTCAACCGGGAGAACCTCGTCTGAGCGTGGATTTCATGAGACACTAGTGCCTGCAAAGCAAGCACGCGCCCACTAATTTTCACAACTAATGCTAAGTACACTCAAGCCTGGGTCTGGCTTCTCACTCATCAGAATGCCCTTCCCACAACAGCACAGATAATCATATCATACTGAAAATAAAATGCAGGAAATAAAATGCGATAAAATAAACACAACCCAACAAGTAATCATACAAGCGCTAGGATTGACTCTCGCAGGGGACGCTGGATCCCCAAGCTGACTCGCATACGGGACGTTGGATCCCAGGAAACTATCAAGTCCCCAGCAGAGTTGCCAGCTGTCGCTACCGCGAAAATAAGGTGCCGGAAAAACAGAAGAGTCGCCATCTTTCGTTATTTATCCCTCAGAACGGGAAAGGAAACGATCAGAAAAACCTGACGAAAAGGTATAAGACAAGGTCATCGCAACCATTGTCTGGGTTCGGGAGTCGGTTACGCAAGGGGAAGGTATTAGCACCCCTCACGTCCATCGCACTCGATGGGACCACGCTTGTTGTGTTTATCTGACGAGTTTGTTTACTATCTACCTATCAAGGCCAGTCTGAAAAGAAAAGAAAATGACTCGGCAAAGCGTCACACTTTATGCCTACGTATTCTCATCATAGAAGGAGAAATCAGAGTCAACGTAGTTCGCCTAACTACGGGTTACGGGGAAGGTGGCTCGCCAATACGTCAGTATTGTGCCTACGTACTCTCAACAGGTATGAGAGATCAGAGCTTACATAGTTCGGGATAATACGGATTACGAGGGTTCAGATTCATTTGTTTTTTCGAGTAGGGTTAAGAAACAGTTCCAGCAGTTTGGCATACGCAGCTTGACCCTTGGAGACTTAGGCGTTACCGTTTGCGGTAGAACTGAGAGTTAACGACACTCTTTTCTTCAGAAAAGCTTCCTTTGAATTATGGGCCCACGGGGAAAAAAGGTTTGAGGTTTGTTTTCTGTCTTTTACGAAAGAACTGTTTTTTATGGATGTTTGCAACCAATATCGTACTAGAGACTATGACCTGAGAGTGAATGCGTCGCATGTCACCCAAAAGGTGCCATACTAAACATCCAGAATGTTGAAAAGAAACTCTCCAACAATCCTTTCTCAGATAGCTTAAGGCTCGTAACGCACGATGTCAGTTAACCTTTATTACTGTATTTTAATTTGTTTTGAGATGAGAAGAGAGAACGGGCTCAACTAAGGGGAGACTATCAAGTCCTACTGTTGTCATGCCAAGGATTCATCTTATGATTGAGGTTTGAAACAGGGAACTCCTAGAAGTTATCATGCATAGGTTTCAACCTAAAGTTCTAATCGTCACTTCCTTATCAAAGGAAGTGAGATTCCTAGGGGATCATGTCAATGATAAACAGAAACAGATAAAGCATCAACTTAAACAGTAAACAGTAAACGACTGTAAAATGCATGCAATGCAAGTGAGGGAGGAAATGTGTGCGGGGCATCAGCCTCCACAAGCTCATCTCAACCTCAAGCTAGATATGAATAACTGTAATCATACAGAGGATAACATGCTATCAAGCAAAATAATGACTGCAATCATACAGAAGAAATAACATGCTATCAAGCAAACATAAACCACATAGGCAAGGGAGCTGGGCTCTACCAAATACCAGCAAGCAAAGCCATACAGTAAAATACAAGCAGAGGGAGCAACTCAACATCTAGTGCAGTCATGCTCCTAGTTTACATCAATCTAGTTATGGACTTATTCTAATGCATCAAGCAAATCAAACAAGGCACACCAATACAGAAAAAAAAGCAGATCAACAGCTTCCTACAACAAAGCAATCCTCTGACAGCAGCTCAGTCATCAGACTTCAACCACCCTTCAAGACTATCATCTTCAATAGCAAGTATCAACTTGCTTCTCCAAGCTTCTAACACATCAAACAAAAGTATCAACTTATTCTTTCTTCTTCAAGCTTCAGCTCTCCAGTAAATTCCACCTTCAGGCTTCAACCCTAATATCAAGTATCAACTTGACTCCTTCAGGCTCTCAATGTCTCAACATAAGTATCAACTTATCCTTTATTCCTCAAGCCTCAGCTCTTCACTCAATCTCAATTTGATCTTCTTCACATGTGTCAACTTGGTCTTCAAGCTTCAGCTCTCTCTTCTTTACCAGTATCAACTTGGTCCTCTTCCTCTACAAGCTTCAGCTTCTCAGAGTAATCTTCAAACACCAAAGAAGTATCAACTTCATACTTCAATCTTCTTCAAGCAAGGAACTCCATCCTCTAACAAGGGAGAAAGATGCATCTATCAAGAGCAAAGTTTGGATGATTGGTAGCAGAGTGAAAACCAAAGGTCACCACTAAGCATCCTATCATCAGAGAAAGGGACCCTCAAAGGTTCTACCAACTTGCAAAGAGCCACACATCCTACCAAAGGAGGGATGAGGCCTTTACAAGGGGACCTTACATCATAGGTAAGAATGGAAGTGATCAACATCTTCCATGTGTATGAAGGGAGTGAATCTATCTAGAAGCTTTGCCTACAAACCCTAATCTTAACACCTAATCAACACTACACCAAAAGAAGAGAAGATCTTCACATCCAAGCTTCTTCAAGCAATCCATTGCATCTTCAACTTGTCTTCATCATCATCCAAGAACAAGAGAGACAAAACCCTAATCTAAGGGAACTAAAGAAGTCATTCTACTTGAATTAGTGCATTAGAATCATCTAAAACTAGCACCTAAACTAAAATCAAGAAAAAATAGTAAACTTCATTGAAAATTCCTACAAAAATTCCTAAGGGATCCTAATTCAATCATGAATCTACCCTACAAAAATCAGAGGTTGAATCATCCACCAAGTCCTAAAAATAAAATCCAAACCACAAGGTATCAACCATAAACCCTAAAAATGGAGCTTCTAAAGGTTTCAACCTAAACTACCACTTATGTTCATCACAAAAATGTGATAAAAATCTATGGGGATCATGCATATCTATTCTAACTACTCACAAAAAATCAAGCCCAAAATCATCATCACATGATCAAACCAAATTCACCAATATCAAGCATCAAACATGACTATTTTAATATCAATTAAAATGTAAAAAATCCCATAAAATCAGAAAATGTATGAAATAATAATATTTTTATCTAAAAAATACTAGATCCTATCATGAATCCAATGCAAAAAGAATGGTATTAATTGAGTTATTTTTCCATTTTTTTGAATTAATCATTAACCATGAACAAAATGAAAAATAATATGAAAATCCAACTAAAATAAACAAATTCACGGTGCAGGTAGTAAAAGAATTCAGTTCATTCTTAGGATTGGGCCATAAGGGGGGGGGGGGTGCAGGTATCACTTATTTCACAAAGCCCAAAACCAGCTGATTAATGAAACGCTGCGTTTCGTTATTGTTCAGAAATCCTTCACAAAAAAGGAGCACGCATGGCTGTTGGATGAGGTCTTTGATCCAAGTCAAACCATGATCCAAGGGCTCTAGGATCATCTTCCCCAATTCAAACCTCTGAAACTCAGGCCACCTGCGCGCCCAAAGCCACCGCCGGTGACATTCTCCGGTTGTCACCTCACAACCCTAACTTGCCATAGAACCCACCATTGGCCACGATTCCTTGATCAAACTTGTCCCAAATTTCACAAGGAACTCAATCATACCATTAGTTCCCTCTGAAGCCTCAAGATTCGCAAGAACCAACTCTCAGCCGAAAATGGTAACATCCCTAATTGGTCACTAACTCTCAAATTAATGATCTGAAAACCTTCCTACATCAATCCTCAATGAATCTAACATCCTAATTCTTCTTAATTCTACCTAAATGAAGCTGGAGATTGGAAGTTACTAACCTGAAAATTCCGTGTGCACAGAAGTAGTAAACCTTCAAATCAAGCCCTCAAATGCTCCAGACTCCTTCAGTGAATCAATTCCAAGCTTCTGTATGCAATAAACTTGATTGAAATGGCTTCAATTCTTGGATTCGAATCTGAGTTACAGGTGAAGAAATCTGAGATCAAGAACACCTCAGCCACGAATTTGCCTTGATTATGATTTGGAATCATTCCCTAGCATCCATGAAAGAGATTGCAATCAAGAAAATGGATGGAAAGTGAAGAAATTGGTGTAACCGAATTCAGTTGCAAGCAAGAATTTTCCAATCTCAATCTCTACTCTCTCCTTCAATCATCACACCCCTTGGCCTTGGATCATCTCTATTCAATATATAGGACATGTAGGGATGATCTAGAAAGCTCTAGATCCTTCTAATGAGTATTTCAATATCTCATCTCATGAAGATTTCAATCTCATGCCATGGTATGCACAATTCTGTTAGCAGCTTGCAATCACCCTCATTCCCTTCCAATTTCTCCCATAATGATATTTTGGATGTGTTTGGATTGAAAGGGACCTTGATTGTGCCTTGAATTTAGGTTTGGCAAATGTTACTTATGATGTAAGTAACTACTTTTCAAAGCAAGTCCACAAATTAAACTTCAATTCAAAACTGTGGCTAAACCAATGTTCTTAAAATATGTTTTAGAATCAAAATGACCTATTACATTCCTTGGTTTGGACATGTAGATCAAAAATACCAATTTCCAACTTTGGTTCATTTGAAAATCATCCTTATTTTAGGTCACTTTTGCAACTTTGAGATACAAGCACTTACAACCTCTCATGACCTCTTTACCAGCCTTAAAACATCATTTTGGACAAGTTTGATGTTGAACATTTTCCCATTTGAAGCTTGGAAATAGGAGTTATGGCCTTACGGTTGAAATGACCTATAATCTCCAAATGACCAAAATGCCCTTGACTTGTCAAAGCCATAACTTGAGTTCTACAAATCCTATCAAGGACTTATAGTACTCTCTAGAAATCTAAGAGGATAAGGAACAACATTCATGTTGACCAAAAGTTCATAGGAATCATCCTTCTAGGGCAGACGTTTCATGCAAGTTGGACAACTTTCAAGCCCCCAAATTCACATACCTCAGATGACCTGTAACTTGTCAAAGTCATAACTTGAGTTCTACAAATCCTATCAAGGACTTCTAGCACTAAAATTAAAGCTAAGATCATGCTCTACAACATTCATGTTGGGGGTAAGATGAGATGACAATCACATCTTGAGCTAAATTGCCTTGAAGATAGGGGTCAAACTAGGGGATTTTACACTGTCAAGCCTTAGAAACCCTAGCTTGAAACTTCTCAAACTCTTCAATCATGATGAGTTGACATTGGAATCATCCTTATAATATCTCAATGTATCAATCCATGATCACATGGCCTTTGAATTAGGTCTCAACCTTGTTCAAATCATCAGTTGACCTAGGGTGACCCAGTCAAACCCTAATTGCACTACTCATGGCTGAGGCTTCTTATTCTTGCACAATGACCTGTCTAGGCCTCAAAGTGATCTTCAACACTTATCATGAGCTCTCTCAAGACCTCAAGTATAACCTCATGGCTTCAGAATCATCTGATGGCTTCCCACAACTCTCAAGTTAGGAGACCTACACCATTGGCCTCAATCACTCTCTCTGAGGATCTTCTACCTTCTCTGACAAGGAGACCAACCCTTGGACACTTGAATAACCTTCTTAGTTAGCTTCATAGTCTTGTATAGCGCTTAGTTGGTAATCATACCTCTTGATCTCCTGCACACATGTCAATGAAATGCAAATGATAATGCTAATGTGAATGAAATGAAACACAAGCTAGGTGAAGAAAAGTTGAGCAAATTTTAGGGTGCAACACCGTCTTAGGAAGATGTCCCTGAAACCACCTGTATAGAAGAGGTACACAGCAAGAAACATTCTTTCCCCGACGCTTCTCATTCTTATAGTGAATAGAATGATAAACGTCACCCAAGAGAGTAGGCACCGGATTCTTCGAGGCAAGAATAAAGAAAGCATTTGAGTCAACAAAATCAGGCAAGTTAGGGAACAATACAATCCCATAAATGCAAACAGCCAGGATAGCATTGAAGACAATCCAACATCCATCCTTCGCACACTGCGTAGCCTTCTCAACCAAGCAAGAAAGATGAAAACCATAAGCTCCATTTAGCTTGACCAAACCTCCGGGGAACTCAGAAGCATCTAAACTGACAATCTCAGCAAGCTTAGCCAACTCAGGCTCAGTATCCTCGTGAATAAAAGGCATCTGATCTAACACAGGAACTCCTAGCATATCAGAATACTCTTCATGGACTCCATGTCTGGCAAGAAGAACACTAGAATCTGAGGGGAAAAAGCACACCTGCAACACAAATACACGTTAATGAAATGCAAACATGAAAATGCAGATGCATATGCAACAGGGGATCAAGTGCGATGATGAAGAACTGTGTTGTGCTGTACTGCAGCTTGAGAACCAATCAGATATTCTCCTCAAACCAAACCAACCACAAAAGAATCCTCATAACCAATTCTCATTAACAGAGACAAACCAGGTGTTCTGAGGCCAGAGTTTTCCTGCAAAAAGACCCACTTACCCCTCACAGGTATGTACTTAACTCGCAGACGAGGTACGATATCCTATGCGGTCATCAGCGTCACAGACTTTCAAGAGCGATGATACGATACCCAGAAGGTGTGGCATCATCATCCCTTGAAGAGGCCTCACTTAGCCGAATCCCAAATGATAGGTTCCCAGAGTCAACAACCCTCAAATCCAACAACCTGTCGAGCCCAAAGGGCTAGGCAAGCTGCCATCAAAGAGAATCTCGTCTGAGTGTAAATTTCATAGCTAGCTGGTGTGAGCAAAGCAAGCAGGCTAACCACTACTCTCTACTTCTAAGTTTATGTGCACTCAAGCCCAGGTCCGGCTTATCTCTCAAACTGACCCTCTACCCATAGCACAACAATAATAATATACAGTACTGAAAGTAAAGACAAAAAGATAAGTACATGCAAAACCCCAGACGGGAAAACAAACGCTAGGATTGACTCGCATAGGGAATCGTTGGAGTCCCCAGCAGAGTCGCCAGCTGTCGCTACTGCAAAAATCGGCGCCGGCTATGACAGAAGAGTCGCCACTGTGCGTTATTTATCCCAAAAGAGGGAAAGGAAACGCTCAGAGAAAACATAATGCAAAAGGGAAAGGAATGGTCATCGCAACCAAATCCTGGATTTGGGAGTCGGTTACAAAAGGGGAAGGTATTAGCACCCCCTCACGTCCGTCGTACTCGACGGGATCCACGCTTGTTTTCTATCTAAGGGTGTGTTTATCTATCTACTCTAAAGGTTTGGTCTAAAAAGAAAAGAAAATGACTCGGCAAAGTATCGCACTTTATGCCTACGTATTCCCGTCTGGAACGAGATATCAGAGTGAACATAGTTCTCCTAACTACGGGTTATGGGGGAAGGTTGCTCGCCGAGATGTCGCATCTCGTGCCTACGTACTTTCATACGGCATGAAAGATCAGAGCAAACGTAGTTCGGGCTACGGAAGACACAAGTTTGTCTGACAGTTTTTTATCTCCTTATGAAAGGGTTTTCCAGATTAAGGGTCCAAGAGGACAAAAACAAAGTTTGAATGTTTGTTTAAGTCTTTTACGAAAGAACTGTTTTTTTAGGATGTTTGCAATCTCAGTCGCACTAGAGACTATGACGCAGGAGTGAACGCTTCGTATGTCACCCAAAGGGTACCACACTAACATCCAGATTACTGGAGAGAGACCCTCCACCAACCTTTTCCCAGATAGCTTAAGGCTCGTAACGTACGACTTCAATTAACCTTATTACTGTATTTTTGAATTGTTTTGAGATGAGAAGAGAAAGACGCCCTAAAACTATGGTTGAAAGGGAACCTACCTACAATTATAATGCATGGTTTAGCAACCTAATGTATGTCATAATTCCCTCTTGCACAGAGGAAATCAGAGATCCTAGGGGAAAACAGCAAAAGAAAGCAGGCAGTAAACAATAAATAGTAAACAGTAAAATGCATGCTATGCAACAGTACAAGCGAGGCAAGGGAGTCTGGCTCAACCTCAAACCTAAGAAAACAACATGAAAGGGGAGACAAGTTCCACCTTAAACCTAAAGGTAGGCAACACAAGCAAACAAACAATACAACAAAAGAAAAACAGAGGAAGCAGCCCAAGTAGCAGCAACAATCTTCTACAGACAGCAATTTCAATCTTCAACAGGAGCTTTGGTCAGCAAAGTGAAATTGACAGCAAAGAAACTTCATCTTCAAGGTAGCTCCTATCTTCAAGCTTCTTTAACTCTTCATCTTCAAGCTCTAGCAAGCTCCACAAGAAGAGAAATCACCATTGGGATCAAGTTACAATGTTAAGAAACCTGATGAAAACCAAAGGAATTCATCTGGAACCAACATTAAAGAAAGTGCATCCTCAAAAGTTCTACTCATTAAGGCATGTCACTCATCCCTCCAAAGGAGAGATGGATCTTCCTTAAGAGTACTTTGCATCATAGGATAGGATAGAAGCAAACAATGCATTCTATGTTTAATGAAAGAAGAAAGACTAGTTCTAATGGCTCTTCCTAAAACCCTAATCCTATAAGCTTCTAAAAAGCTCCTAAAAAGAGGAAGAAGAAACCACTCCAAGCTCCACAAGCCAAGCTACACCAGCTACAAGATGTCCAGAAGCCCCTCCAAAAAGGAATCCAAGCACTTCAAGCCCCAAAGTCACCAACAAGATCAAACAAGGCAAAGTACCAAAGATAGAACACCAAAAGCACAACCAACTTGCAAATTCTACCTAAAATAGAAAACTAAGTTGTAAAATTCTAATAAATTTCCTAGGGTAACATGCATGATTTAACAATCTAGGGTTCAATTATTAAAGCCTAATTCAACATCTAGGTCCACTAAACAATTCCTAAGTTGAAACATGTCAAGGTAAACCACAAGTTTGGGAAGGCTCTAAATATCTCACCTAAAATAGAACCTATAATTGTCTTAAAAATCTAATAAAAATCCTAAGGGATCATACATATCTACACTACAACATACTAAAAAATAAAAACCATATTCAATCCCAGAAGATCACACCAAAATCAACAAGGCAGATGAACAAATATGCAAAAATTAAAGAAATAAACAAAATGAGAAAAATCAAATAAAATTGAAAAATGCATGAAAATGCAATTTATTGATCCCAGAAAATCACAAATTTAATCAGGAGCATGGAGATATTTTTAAAATATTTTTCAGATCAAAAATGGATTTATTGTGATTTTTAGAATCAATTTGCATTTAAAATAAAATCAAAATGAAATAAACTAAATCAAATGCTGAAAATAAACCAAAGCCGTTGGATGCGCTGAAAAGTCAAGGATCTGGACGCGTGAGAGCTTTCCAACACATTAATTGAAACACTGTGTTTTGGCTTCAGAAAAATCAAATGCAACTTTAAGTCGTGGCCATTGGATGATGGTGGAGGTCAAGGTCAAACTCAAGATCTGATGGCTCAGCACTCGTCTTCCTCACTATTCAGCCTGGCCTGAGTGGAGATCAGGGACGGTGGATTGTGGTGGCCGGAGAAGACTCCGATTGTCTTCTCCGGCGAGGTGCAACTTACAGTCAACCAAAACAAGCAAACTCTATATCATTCTCACTCAGTTTTCAACAAGGATTTCAAATCTCCAATCCATTTAATCCAACTCTCAACAGGTAGTAAAACACGAAGGAAAGTTCAGACATGGCATCCAAATCAATTATCACCAATTGCAAATCTAAGTGCACATAAATCATCCTCACACTTCCTACATCACTAAGATCTAATCATCTTGCTCTAACTACTCATGAATCAAGAGATTCGAATCCAAACATATTTGCTATGTCATAATCAACTATCATCAAATGCTTCCAAACTGATCCTAAAACGATCTACATTGCACCTAGATCCTAACCACAGGTTCAAATCTAACTACATCATGCTAATTCATGTGGAATTTTGAATGTTACTAACCTGTTGTAGATCTAGTAACAGATGCACTTGGAGCACAATTCTTGCTTCAAAATTCTCCAGATATCTTCAATAATCCAAGAGAAAAAGTCTGCAACCTTCAATTTGCCTTGAACTTGCTCCAAACTGAAAATCCGATTTGAGTTTGCTCCTCTGAAATTTCACTTGCTACTTTCAGTTTCTGCGTGCAATGAACACCAACCTTGCTCTAGAATCACTCCAATGAATATATAGAACCTTTCTATGGGCTTTTGAATTCAATTTGAGGCCCAAATCCAGTGATTCAATTTTCTGGTTTTTGCTTGCAACTTCAATGCAATAGTCGTGTAATGCAAGCTTGTTTCTTGTTCCAGAAGGTTCTATCAACTTGCAAATTGATTTTGGAGCGAAATTGAATTGATAGCACAGCCTGAATTGCATTGTGGAATGAATTGGCTATGTAACTTGCATTTGAAGTAACCATATGACAACTCATAAAACTTGGCCTGAACTCAAAATTCTGCTAATGCCAAAGTTCTTATAATTCAATTTCCATCCAAAAAATGTAGCTACTTGACATGTTTTGATCCTTTAACTCAAAAAGTCAATTTTCCCTCCTTAATTCATTTGAAAATTTCCCTTTTTAGGCCATTTCAAACCAAGTCTTTCTATGAGCCCAATCAATCCATCATGACTTCTTGGTTAGCCTAAAAAACACATTTTGAACAAGTTTCATGTTGAAAAAAAATCCATTTGACAAGTGCAAGTTGGAGATTTTGACCTATAATCCAAAATGACCTATAATCTCACTTTCCCAAAATACCCCTGACTTGTAAACCTCATAACTTGAGTTCTACAAATCAGATGGAAGACTTCTAGTACAATTTAGAAATCTAAGATCATTAGGAACAACTTTCATGTTGGCCAAAAGTTCATGTGAAAACTCCTTCTAGGTCAAAAATAGCTATGAAGTCAGATGATTTTCACAAACAAATTTCAGAGACATCTGAGGACTTGTAACTTGTCTAGAGCATAACTTGAGTTCTATAAATCCCCTTGAGGACTTATAGTACTAAAATCAAAGGTTTTGAGATGATATACAAGTTTCATGTTGGGCAAAGATCCATTTGAAACTTGTATCTTGACTTAGGTGGTCTTGAAGTTAGGCACTAAACAGGGAATTTTGCACTGAAACCCTAATTTAGCAACTTCCCACACTCTTGACTCTTCTTGATTTGATCTTGGCACAACACCACAAATGTCTCAAAATATCATTCCATGAACTCCATGACCTAAAAGTAGGCTTTGATACCCTTCAATTGCACAGTTGACCTAAGATTGACCCAGATGAAACCCGAATTGCTTGCACCTCAACTGTGGCTCTTGCATTTGACACAATGACTTGATTAAAATCTCCCATGGCCCTCTAGGAATTCTATGAGCTCCATACACATCCTCTTCTCATATTCAAAACCTCAAACCCTCTGATGATCCTCAATTGATCCTCAAGTTAGGAGAATATTCAAATGTAAGCATCTGAACTCTTAGGCACTCAAATCACCTCCTGATGACTTTGACAACTTCTAAATCTTGAGTAAGACCTCTGGCTAGGCTCCTCTTGATAAGAAACACACTTGATCCCCTTCTATATGAATGATATCATGATATGCAAATGATATAACTATGCAAATGTTAATGCAAATGAAACACAAACCAGGTAAGAAAAGGTTGAGCAAATTTTGGGGTGCAACAACAGCGCCTATAAATTCAGTAAAAAAATATACAATCAGACAGGATACTTGGAGAGAGGATTTTTCATGTGTTCAAAGGGAGAATTACGATTTTCTTTAGCCAACTTAATTATGGTACCTTCTTCCCCAAATAACTCGACATTGAAATCTGAAAAGAGAAACAAAGGTCAATATCAATAAAGGTCAAGATTATTTTGTTAAAGAGGAAATAGGAAAATCAGATATGTGTTTCAAACATGCTTAGATGAAAGCGGAAACAAATTCAATTTCATCATGAAGGAATCATAAGCCATCAAGACCGCTTAATTCCTTTCCAGTTTCGGAATCTTTGCTCAGAGTCTATAAAAACCTAACAGAGCCACAAAAAAAAGAAGGGGGGACAGAGACGAAATTCATGACGGGAATCCACAACACTCACACAGAGAAACCCTAAAGTCCGCGAACCAGAAAATCCCCAAATCCAAAAACCAGAAAACCTAAGTACGAAAGAAAGAAACTTATCTTTCCCTAAATTTCGCCGCAAATCGCTGGAAATCGCCCTCGAAGGAAATCGCTTTCGCCGCAGTTCCCCATCGCAAACCCCGTATCGCCGTCACCTCCAAAATCACGCCGTCGCGGACCCTCTTCCACTCGCCCCTCGATCGCCATTGAAACCCTACATGAAACCCTTTTCTTATTGTGAGTATATTATTGTTATTGTTGATTCTAAAACTGATGTCTGTTGTTTATTTTTAGAAAGGAAACCATGACAGAGAAGAGAAAGAGGAGAAAGAACGGAAGGAGAAGATGAAGGTTATGGATCGAAAACGAAGAAGAACGAGAGGAGAAGAAGACAGCGAGAGAAAGCGGCGAAGAGAGAAGAAGGAGATCGAGCGAGAGGGAATTTGGGAGGCTAGGGTTTTCCTGATTTTTTCCCCTGTAATTTTGTATTATGTCCTGTACGCATGCACCCACGGTAGTTACCGTGCACACACGCAATCACCACCCTCCATCACACATCGCACGGTTCACATCCGCGCAGCCCCACCATAAGCCTGCACCCGCACCATACCGTATCACTCGCCCTCCTCAATTAATCTACTAATTAACCCCTTAATCACCTCATCAACATAATTAATTAACCCACTTAACTCTAATTAACAACTTTTTTTGAAATCTGTTTTTAATTAAAACAATCATTTATAATTAATTAATCATTTTCTTTAATTTAGTTAACTAGTAATTAATTTTTTTTTAGTAAACCACTAATTAATTAATCCTTTTTTATTAATATAACCATTTACTTAATATAATTTAACTAATAGACTTTAACTAACCTTTTAATTAAACAACTAGTAAACCTTTTTTTTTAAATCTATTCTATTCATCAAATTTTATCTATTTTAAAAAACCATGTCATATTTTAAAATAACTTTATTCAATAAAACAAATAAAAAAACTCAAACTATTTTATAATTAACTTATTTTTATTAAAACCTTTCTTCTAATTAAATTTAACTTTAATAATAACCTTCCTTTTTACAATTAAAAAAACTAATCTCACATATTTCTCCTAATGATTTCTCGAAAATTAATCTTCTTAAAATAATCAAATAAACTCTTAAAAATCAAATTCACATAATCTAATAATATAATTTCTCATAAAGTCAACCTCACCTAAAATAATTTTCACATAAGTGCAATTCAACTAAAATCAATTAACCACACCAATTCAAACATTTTCTTAAAATAATCAAAATTAATCCTCTTAAAATCAATTAAATTAAAATCAACTCACAACGTAAAAATACAAATCAATCGTGCACGCTTCCGCACACTCACGACACTTTCACTCTCACACACTTCAGCGCTTTCATGCGTATGTGTATGGCTTTACCTTTTCAGCAATTTATCTTCCACAATCTAAATATTATCGCATTTATATTCTCACATTGCATTCCGTCCAAAGGAAAACCCTACACATGAGTCAACACTTGTGTGTAGTGCACATCATTTGCATCATACTCCCTATGATCCTTGATCCCATTCAAGTTGATCAATTAAGATAGATCCTACCCCATAGGAAGGACTTCTTTTACAACTTAGATACGAACAAAAACAATCAACTCAACATACAATATTCAAACATTCAACAACTCAATTCAATATTCAAACACATTAGAGAAAGATGCCAAATCATCTTAAGCGAGATAGAATCTCCACCCCACATCAATACAGTCAATACCGTAGGAACTTTGCCTTAAGAGAAATAAAGGCGTACCTCGTTGATCCCTATCCGAGTACTTGAGCCCTTCTCTTAAGACGATGCAAAGACTATTTTCCTACAACTTGTGGCGGTTAAATCTCCCTTAAAATGATAACGCATCTCTTCTCCTAAAATCAATCAATACAACTACCCTAAAACCCGTAGGAACTTTGAACACAGTCAAAGAACTCCTCATACCCTTTAGGAGAACTACAAATACTCTGATTCCACTCCCGTAAGGATATGTAGGCATAAGATGCGATATCTTATCGAGTATACTTAGAAATAAACCCCTAGGTCCTTAACCATTAAGCAGATAAACACATAGCAATAAACAAATAATAAAACAAGAGGTTCCTGTAGAGTACTACAGAAACTTAGGATGCTAGCACCTTTCCTAAGTTTAACCGACCCTCGAACCTATAACTCTCTAAACCTTGCATTTGCATTGCATTGTGGTAATTTCGACCTTTATCCCTTCCTTTGGACAAATCAAAGTTCGGTTGCAAAATGAATTAAGATTCAAGCTCATCAATAGCTTGGTATCCAAATTTCACCGCGACAGAAATGGCGACTTCACTGGGGACACCTCAGTGGGTTTCCCTATCTTGTTTCTACTTGTTTATTGCTTTATGTTTGTTATTTAATTGTTTACTTGTTTTCTTATTGCCTTTGGGTTGATACCTTTGAGTGGTGAGACAAAGTCTTACACCCGGACTTGAGTGAACTTAAGATAGGATAGTGATATGTTCGACGAGGCTTATAGGGGGTGGAATCCCGACCAAGCTGACTTGAAAATCACGCTCAATTGAGGCCCTCTCGAAAGATGTATTGTTGAACGAGTCCTTAATCGTGAAAACATGCACTATATTCGATGTTGGAGCCTATGATATTGAGGATCGTAGTTACCTTAACCTCACTTTGGCCTTTATTAGGATGTAGTGCGGGACTATGAGGGAGTACACCCGAAATAGTGCTACGCGATGCTACACTCAAAAGAAGTTCTCTTGAGAATATTATTAATCACCGAGTAATTGGAAAATTGATAATATCCGAAAGATGGGCTGATGACTTTGGGAACCTCTTTAGAACCTTGTTCTGCAGGTACAATCAACCCCTAGTCCTTATCCCTTGGGAATGGGTATACCTTTGCTCCATGCTCATTGCAAACCTAGGGTCTCCCTTGTTTGTTTATCTTTGTGTCCTTATGTGCTTACTTGTGTTTGTTGCATCCATATAACATCATATTGCATTGGTTTCATGGAATCCCGAGTTTATTTAAAAACATTATAGGAACCAATAGGGATTACAAAAGAAAATATTTTGAAATATCCTTTTAAGAGTCCTAACTTGGATGTCTCAAGGAAGTAAAGGGCAGCGATTGAAGAATCAAGAAACTCAAAAGGACAAATACAAGAGGCTTCCCTTATTGAAGATCAATAGAAGTTTGAAAAAACTTCATCCATATTGAAGATCCAAGAAGACAAGGGATTCCTTCCTTATTTCCCAATAAGAGATAGAGGATTTATTTTCCTCTATCACACCTTAGAAGTCGATCCTGGACAACTTATCCTCAAGAAGATCCAGTTAGAGAAGTATATTAACAAGCACGATGAAGGACCTCCTTAGGGCTTTTACTAGCTTTTATTTAGCTATTAAGTAAGGACTCTTATAAGGCTGTTTCCTTGTAATCCACTATCAAAAATAAAAAATAACAAATGAATTTTCTTTGGTATTCTGTAACGTTTATGAAAGCATGGGTTCCATGAAATCTTTCATTTCTGCATTCTGCATCCTTCATTTTTGTATATGCATGTGTCTCTCCTCTTCTGTGGCTCATTTGTCTCTATGTCTTTATCTGTCAGCTGACATCTCGACCGTCTGACCAAGCTCGAAGTATTACTTAAGGATAGCAAAGAGAACAAGGATATGGATCCCATGACTGACTTTAGAGTAATGACTAATCCGTTATTTGACCTCCCTTCTGGTGAAGGTGTTAAACAAGTGAATGTTTCTACACAACCTTAGCCCGTGCAAGATAACTTGGTTGTTCAAGGTGATAGAAGAGATTCTCAGTTTCCGCCATGTATGTCGAATCCTCCAAATGTTCATGCTAAGATGAAGATGGATGATCCTAGATTCATAACAATGGAGAAAGAATTTCGTGATCTCAAGGAACAATTGAAAATAGTGAAAAAAGCTAATGCATCTGATCTTGATGCTCGTGACCTATGTCTGGTTCCAGGTGTATTTATTCCTCCGAAGTTCAAGATGCCTGTCTTTGAAGTTTACAAGGGTACTAGTTGTCCAAGATACCATTTGACGATGTTCTGTCGAAAGATGGCTGCTTACGTTAACGACAAAAAATTGATGATTCACTGCTTTCAAGAAAGCTTATCTGGGGCATCCTTGATATGGTACATGAAGCTACAAAGGAACTGTATTCAATCTTGGAGAAACTTAGCCGATGCTTTCGTGAAGCAATACAATTATAATTTGGACATCGCTCCAGATAGTGATCAACTGATGAGCGTGAGTAAGAATGATGAGGAATCTTTCAGGGAATATGCTCAGCGATGGAAAGAGTTGGCAGCCCAAGTTCGTCCACCACTTCCAGAGAAAGATTTAACCAAGATGTTTCTAAGAACGCTGCCAGACTCTTATTATGTTAGGATGGTAGGCGTTGTGCCATCAGATTTCTCCAAAATTGTGGAAGTTGGAGTAAACATTGAGAATGCACTCAAAAGTGGAAGAATTCAAGATGACTTGAATAACCAAGCTGATGAAGAAATTTCAGTTGATGATTCCCTAGAGGAAGGAAGTGTTAATGTTAATGCAATCCTGCCAGATCCAGTTCCAATACCTTATCCTCAACATCAGTATGTGGCGCCTGCTCAGCGCAGACGACGAGTACCTCGTAAACTAAGATTAACTTCCCCAAATCAGCATCAGAATCGACGAGTTCAAAGACGGTTTCAGAATCAGAAGACACCTCTGGATATTCTGAAAGAAGAGACTCGTTGGTTTGATCTAATCCCAATGACTTACTGTCAACTATGGTCTTATTTTGCTAGAAACTCGGTAATGACACCCAGAAAGACTAGAATCATGAAATCTCGTCCACCGTGGTTCAACTCGAACGCCAGCTGTGAATTTCATGATGGAGTGTTAGGGAATTCGATTGAAGAGTGCAAAGTTTTCCAAGAGAAAGTTCAAGAAATGATAGATGACGAAGCGCTGACTTTCAAAGGAGGAAAGCCTTTCGTGAATGGAACCCCATTATGCTGATATATGTAAAAACTCCAGAAGATACTAAGAAGGGCTCATCGGCTATTTACTTCATTTGCTTATGTGTTTTATTTCTTTGGTTAAAAGCATAATTGGCATGTAAGAACATGTTATTTTGAATAAGTAATGCAATAAATGTTTGTCTTGAAGAAACCCATTCGTGGTCACTCAAAATTGTTTTTCAAAATAATTTATAATGCCGACTTTACCCAATTTTTCTCGCTTTGGTGAAGAATTTGAAGGAGGATGACGAAATAATACGTAAATCTCTTGTGGTATGCTTTTGAATAGAAACCCTACTGATGATGTAAGGCATTGTTTCAAACCTCCTAAACACTAGCGGTTAATTCCTTTTTAACCATTTTCAACCTCATTTTTAACATGGGGCAATTTTCAGTCAGCTTGATTGAACACTTAAATTTTTTTCAAAAGATAATGAGCATCTTTCAAAAATAGGTGGGTAGAAATAAGTTTTGACCCTTATTCCTCTGTTTTACAAATCGTAAAAACTGATACAACCTTTCAAAAGTCCTAATTGAAGTAAGGTTTACTTCGAAAGCATACTCAGTGAGATGACATTTCCTGACTCCTATTTGAGCTATACTCAATTTTTGTCGGCTTTATAAAAATAAATCTATATCCTAACTAGTGATTTCGGTCACCAGTTATTGTGATATCTCTTTTCAAAACTTCAAGACAAACGTGTGTTGCATTAACAGTTTCAAAATCAACATTTCTAACTTACTAACTTTGTTTGGATATCCTAGAAAGATTACATACAGACACCGATGATGAAGATTGAGAATTCTGCTAACCTAGGGCAAGTTATTTCCAAGTGGTTATTCTGTGCAAATTAGACTTCACCTAAAGAAGCTATTTTTGAAGACTCAATTATAATACCATCAATTAGAGCCAGTTACGTCGAGATTCGGTGAATCTCTCCAAGAGTTTGAAAATAGTGGGGCATTTTGGACGCCATGTTTTTTGTAAAATCCTCTTAGAACGACTTCTCCTCATAACCAATAACTTGGGGCATCTGAGAAACAAAGATTATCCCTGTGCAACAAACTATTATTCAAAATCGCGACTACCACACAGTCTTCAATACAAATTTTCAGTAATCTTCATGTCCCCGGTATTTTACTCTAGGTGGTCGTGAGAATTCTCTAGCTTCTCGATGCAGAATTCCCAGTGATCTGCTTAACTTCACTTCCCCAATGAAGTAGGTATTACTTTAATCCACAGTGGATCTTCTCCAACTTTACCTTCCTAATGAAGTGGATGTATTTCACTCCTCAATGGATCTTTTACAGCGCTAATCTTCCCCAGCGAGGCGAGTGTTTATTTCATCCCCTTTGAGTCCGGCTACAACATTTTCAACTACTATGACGATCCAGGATTCCTTATGAAAATGGATGTTTATTCCATGGAGTTCTCCAGATATGAGTTTGATCCACTCCAACAAGATAACCAAGATTAATCAAGGTGTTTTATCCCCAAGTGGAATGTTCTCTATTCCCCAAGTAGAAGTTTCCAAGACCTGAAACAGGATGGTAACCCTATATTTTAGTTCTCCACCCATCCCCAGTGGTACTTCTATCTTTGAAGATGGGTCAAATGTTTGCTTTGAGATGTTTATTTCATCTCTGTTTGCCTCTTTCTGTTTGTTTTGTCAGCATAGGCATATGCATATCATATAGAAAGATAGCATGGGATATGCATTTTGTATCTTTTTGACGGTTTATTCTGTCGCTTTGGTCGTGGTTATCCCCGAGTGGTTGGCCGCGTCTTCTCCTTCCAAGTAGAGTTGTCAGCCATAAGCAGAAAAAGCGCCATATTTCTATTTCCCCACAGAGTTCGATCCTCGTGGAAGACGGTTGCTTCAGTATAATCCCATTTGAGTTCATATCTCAATGGCCGAGTCTTGCTTGACAGTTTCTCTTCAGTTATTTCCTGAATTGAACTTCGGTCCTTGACAATTACATTGTGGACCCCTCCAGGCTTTTCAATTTGGATTAAACGTGCATTTATTTTGCACTTTGACTCCCCAAGAGAATCTTTTTGAGGACCATCATCTGAAGACGTATACTTCTCCAACAATATAATCCATATCTGAATTGCAAGCAACTCTTTATTTGAGCAACTCGTTTTGATCAAGATCTTCTTCAAAACGACAAATGGCAGTCTCCTCAAGACAGTTTGTCCATCCCCAGTAATTATCGACTTGGTAAATGGAAAACATTACAGATATTTCTCTTTACTTGAGAATTCACATTTTTGCAACAGCAAGGATGCTCCTCAGGAATGTATTCCCCAGCGAGTTCATCACACAAGTTACTTCCATCAAGCGACATCTCCCTAGAAAAATCGAGGAAGTTTATCACATTAGTCTCTCTTTATGTGAGAAGACATACTTTACAAATCGACCGGCCTACATCTCTTTTGAAGATCCTCGGTGAAGTTTTGCAACCTCTAATACATTATAGCTTACAGCCGAAAGTCTACAATGACATCTACAACTTACATCTACAAAGTTCAACAATTTACAACATATTATGGCTCACAGCTAAGAATGTTCTACAATTTACAATACATTATGGCTCACAACCAAGAAGTTCTACAACATCTACATCAACATCTATAATCTACAATGACATCTACAACTTACATCTACAAAGTTCAACAATTTACAACATACTATGGCTCACAACTAAGAATGTTCTACAATTTACAATACATTATGGCTCACAGCCAAGAAGTTCTACAACATCTACATCAACATCTACAATCTACCATGACTCTACAAACTACCAAATCTACAATCCCCTGTGAAAATGCTCTCATGAGTTTTCATTATTTCAGGAAGAAACTGAGACCAGCTCATGGAAAACATACCATGACGCTCGGGGAGGTTTATTCAAACATATTTCATTTCCTGGCTAATCTCGGCAGTAGATTACCAGTAGACCTCGGTAGTAGGTATTTCAATTTCTTTTCCTGGCTAATCTCGGCAGTAGATTACCAGTAGACCTCGGCAGTAGGTATTTCAATTTCTTTTCCTGGTTAATCTCGGCAGTAGATTACCAGTAGACCTCGGCAGTAGGTATTTCAATTTCTTTTCCTAGTTAATCTCGACAGTAGATTCCCAGAAGACCTCGACAGTGGGTAGTTCTATTTTATTTCCTGGTTAATCTCGGCAGTAGATTTCCAGAGGACTTCGTCAGAAGTATTATCTCCAACAGCTTCAATATAGAATCTCGGCAGCAGATTCCCTAAACATTTTTTACAACAGGTACTTTGGCGAAAGTATTCTCACTATTAAGTTACAAGCCTCGGCAGTAGACTTCTCCAGACGATATCTTGAATCAATTACATTTGACATATACGGTAGATTCTTCAAGAGGATTTCTCTTCCAAGTTCTTCGCAACATATTTACAGACACTGTGTGATTGCCAATCCTTCCCCGTGGGGTCTCGTTTTGTTGAGCCTGTTCTTCCTGTGTGTTGTGCCTAATTTCTCCCCTGTGGCGCCATTTCTCTACAGGACCCCCTGTTTGTCTTGCATTTTTGTATCATCACATATCATTTGCATTCGGTGGCATCTTACGGCCAAAAATTTGTGCAATGTTTGTATTTAAGTCCCTCCTATCTCGTCGAGATGAAGATTTCAATCTCCATATCTTCGAATAGGAGTAACTTAAATAGGGGCATCTGTTGCACCCCAATTTTTGACCTTAAGATTTCCCCTCGTTGTGCATTCTCTTCCTTGTGTGTTATTTTTATTGTTTTGTATGTATGCTTATTATCACTAACTAGCTCATGCAGACACGTGTGAGTGTCAGACAAAACTTGGTATTCGTTCTCCCAGCTATGTATCCCAAGGCATACCCTTCTGTTTTTCCTAAAGTTTCCCGTTGTTTTGTTTATCTCATTCCTCAGAGGCCTCAATGCAAATCTCAAGGTTCCTTAAGGATGTTACTACCATTCTACTCGTCAGATCAAAGGGGCCTTGGTGGGTTCAATGAAAGTCTTCTCGTTAATAATACAAGATGGTGATAAGCTCAAGAATTGTTGGAGATCTACAATGTCATCAAATTCCTTGAAGTTATTCCCGACGGGAGGTTTGAAATCAGGATCGTGAGTGCAAATAGTTTGGCTGCAAATATTGGTTTAGTTTGGATGCAATGGTTCAGTATCCATTGGAATGGTCTTAGGCCCCGATTGTTGCCGAAGGGCGATCCAAATTCTTACATTTATGTTATGTTTTTAGAAAAGAATCCAAGTATGTAATATCAAGTCTTCTGGACCAAGGATAAATTCAACTTACCCCGTTTGGCTCAGACCATGCAAGTCGTGTGGTTAATTTCGTAATACATAGAAGAGTGGAAGTATAAAGTGATTTATTAAAAGAGCAGTAAGTTGTTTAAAGTTTTACAATTCCATATTAATTTGTTTGAAAAGAGAAACTCCTAACTAGTGCAACCATACAATTAGCAGCCTAAGGCCATATAAGGCTTTTAATATAATAACTTTTTACAAGAAACTATATCTTTGTTTGCAACAGTACTTGGTCTGCATTCATCCATGAATGCTTCGCATCTAGCAATGCCTCCACTTCTCCTTGGCTTCTAAATCTCCCGTACGACTGTGTTTGAACAATACTTCCAAGAGCACCTAGCAAACAGAGATAACATACAAGGTCCAATCATAAAACGCCGGCGACCGTTGCTAGCAGAGTTTTGTAACAAGCAGAAGAAAAGGCTGCCACAACCTGCAAATCAAGAAATCACCCCCTGCAAAAAAAAAAGAAGCATCAAATACTAAGCATTACCAAGTGCAAAAGTGCAAAAGGACGGAGTCGTCACTTGGTGCGAATCACATCCGTTATCATTCCTGCAGCAACACAATTGACGTCTTAATACGAATTTGAATATGCTCAAGTCAGAATTCAACATTATCCATCAAACCTGTTAAAGATTAAAAACAGTGGAAAATAATGAAGGACTAACTCATGTATGGGATAGAGTTCTTGCTACAGATTCTCGAACGACACCGCACCAGCTAAGGGTACAAATATGATGCAATTGTTCGAAATCATACCTGAGTTGAGGTGCATCACCATTGGATTTTCCTATCCACGTCAAGACGAGGCCGCTTGAAACTTTGTTCCAATCCATCAATAGGCTTGTACTTGCAAAAGAGAATGTCATCATTATGAAATGGAAAAGGAAAGGTCATAACGGTTGGTATGGAGTTCATAAACATCCTACTCAAATTGCAAATTTAATCAAATACCTCAGACGGTTTGCAGAGGATCACAACATGACAGATTGGATTGAGACGGAATTTATGGGAAATTTTGATCCTATACAAACAAAGCGCAGGGGAAGATTAGAAGCATAAATCAGGACAGAATGTCTCCGAATTTAAGAACAGCAGGCCTTGTAGTTGCTTCACAATGCTTGTGTAAACCGCAGCTGCCGCAAACTGCATCATGACATGCCTACTGTGTTACCGACACCGCAGACCTGTCCACAAAGGAGGAAGTAGTGTAAATGGACAAAAACTCCAAATAATGATCTGAGATTATAAGCAAAATACTGGAAAAAAATCAAAGATTTCCAGCTACAACTTCAAATGAAAAGAAGGGGGTTACATACCATATCAAACATGACCCTTCAGCTACTGATCAAAACCAGGTTATGGCAGCGGCAACGGCTTCACAATCAGTGACTTCTCAATCAGTGGTTGCAACCAGCGCAGCTGGGCATATTTCAAAATAGCCACGTCCGACAGCTGCAAGTTAACAAAAGCAGTTAGAAGGCCTTTAGTTTGACACTGATAGAGAATCTCAGGAAGGTTTCAAAGGCAAATCTCACCATCAGGATTCACGCAGAAGATTACATTTCATGATTGCTCCGTCTTGATTCCACTTTTGTACTATTTCTCGCTCCATATTTCAACCTCAACAATCTGCAAACCAAATGCCACGGTTAATTAACCTTCAGAATACACGATGAATTAAAGAAGGAAGAACAATATATATACCGAATTTACTCCTCCTACGACAGTGATATACGAGCTTCTGCGCACCACTGTCCGAGCAAATCCCTTCATGCCTCTTTAACCTCTGTCAAACATATGCCAGAATTGATGAGAGGGGTATACGATTGATGAACATGTCTATATAATTTATTCTCCATAATTCGAGTTTAATACTGTGGTACCTAGCATTTCTCCGAGCTCTCTAAGTGTGTCTACCACAGTTGCCTTATCAAGAACCACCTGAACTGATAACATAGAGACAAGAAGTTAATTAGTTGCTTCATTGTTTAAACTCAAGAGACAAAACCACGTTCTGTTTGATTTTTCAACAAACCTCTCTAGTACCCAATGATGATATCTGCAAGACCTTAGACGCAGGGTTACAAATGTGAAGAACATATTGTAACAACAAATGAGGGCTTCATCTCGAGCCTACCTGTTAACTGATACGCTCCGCGGGAATCAAGCACCCCGCCACCAATTTGCGCAACGCCTACAACAAAACAAATAAATGGCACACATTTAGATTGCTGAGAAACAACTTGTAGTCGCGAAATAAAACAAGTTTCACAGAAGTGTACCCACTGCAATATCCGCGGGAGTTCTGTAGACCCTCCCCGTCAAAGTATTCACCCTTCGACAAATTTTTCTTGAATGGCAAAGCCCGCACGACCTAGGTTTTGAGGTTTCTCCAAGAGAATGACATTGCGCTTGATTTCATACTACATCCCAGCAGGAAGCGCAATGATTGAGAGGAACAGAGAGCACCATCTTGTTTGATTCAAAGACTTAAATACAGCTGTCGCTACTGCGAAAATCGGCGCCGGCTATGACAGAAGAGTCGCCACCGTGCGTTATTTATCCCAAAAGAGGGAAAGGAAACGCTCAGAGAAAACCTAACGCAAAAGGGAAAGGAATGGTCATCGCAACTAAATCCTGGATTCGGGAGTCGGTTACGAAAGGGGAAGGTATTAGCACCCCCTCACGTCTGTCGTACTCGACGGGATCCATGCTTGTTTTCTATCTAAGGGTGTGTTTATCTATCTACTCTAAAGGTTTGGTCTAAAAAGAAAAGAAAATGACTCGGTAAAGTATCGCACTTTATGCCTACGTATTCCCGTCTGGAACGAGAAATTAGAGTCAACGTAGTTCGCCTAACTACGGGTTATGGGGGAAGGTTGCTCGCCGAGATGTCGCATCTCGTGCCTACGTACTTTCATACGGCATGAAAGATCAGAGCAAACGTAGTTCGGGCTACGGAAGACACAAGTTTGTCTGACAGTTTTTTATCTCCTTATGAAAGGGTTTTCCAGATTAAGGGTCCAAGAGGACAAAAACAGAGTTTGAATGTTTGTTTGAGTCTTTTACGAAAGAACTATTTTTTTAGGATGTTTGCAATCTCAGTCGCACTAGAGACTATGACCCAGGAGTGAACACTTCATATGTCACCCAAAGGGTACCACACTAACATCCAGATTACTGGAGAGAGACCCTCCACCAACCTTTTCCCAAATAGCTTAAGGCTCGTAACGTATGACTTCAATTAACCTTATTACTGTATTTTTGAATTGTTTTGAGATGAGAAGAGAAAGACGCCCTAAAACTATGGTTGAAAGGGAGTCTACCTTCAGTTATCATGCATGGTTTAGCAACCTAATGTTTGTCATAATTCCCTCTTGCACAGAGGAAATCAGAGATCCTAGGGGAAAACAGCAAAAGAAAGCAGGCAGTAAACAGTAAACAGTAAAATGCATGCTATGCAATAGTACAAGCGAGGCAAGGGAGTCTGGCTCAACCTCAAACCTAAGAAAACAACAGGCAAGGGGAGACAAGCTCCACCTCAAACCTAAATGTAGGCAACACAAGCAAACAGACAATACAACAAAAGAAAAACAGAGGAAACAACCCAAGCAGCAGCAACAATCTTCTACAGACAACAATTTCAATCTTCAACAACAGCTCTGGTCAGCAAAGTGGAATTGACAGCAAAGAAACTTCATCTTCAAGCTAGCTCCTATCTTCAAGCTTCTTCAACTCTTCATCTTCAAGCTCTAGCAAGCTCCACAAGAAGAGAAATCACCATTGGGATCAAGTTACAATGTTAAGAAACCTGATGAAAACCAAAGGAACTCATCTGGAACCAACATTAAAGAAAGTGCATCCTCAAAAGTTCTACTCATTAAGGCATGCCACTCATCCCTCCAAAGGAGAGATGGAGCTTCCTTAAGATGACTTTTCATCATAGGATAGGATAGAAGCAAACAACGCATTCTATGTTTGATGAAAGAAGAAAGACTAGTTCTAATGGCTCTTCCTAAAACCCTAATCCTATAAGCTTCTAAAAAGCTCCTAAAAAGAGGAATAAGAAACCACTCCAAGCTCCACAAGCCAAGCTACATCAGCTACAAGATGTCCAGAAGCCCCTCCAAAAAGGAATCCAAGCACTTCAAGCCCCAAAGTCACCAACAAGATCAAACAAGGAAAAGTACCAAAGATAGAACACCAAAAGCACAACCAACTTGCAAATTCTACCTAAAATAGAAAACTAAGTTGTAAAATTCTAATAAATTTCCTAGGGGAACATGCATGTTTTAACAATCTAGGGTTCAAATATTAAAGCCTAATTCAACTTCTAGGTCCACTAAACGATTCCTAAGTTGAAACATGTCAAGGTAAACCATAAGTTTGGGAAGGCTCTAAACATCTCACCTAAAACAGAACCTATAATTGTCTTAAAAATCTAATAAAAATTCTAAGGGAGCATACACATCTACACTACAACATACTAAAAAATCAAAGCCAGATTCAATCCTAGAAGATCACACCAAAATCAACAAGGCAGATGAACAAATATGCAAAAATTAAAGAAATAAACAAAATGAGAAAAATCAAATAAAATTAAAAAACGCATGAAAATGCAATTTATTGATCCCAAAAAATCACAAATTTAATCAGGAGCATGGAGATATTTTTAAAATATTTTTCATATCAAAAATGGATTTATTGTGATTTTTAGAATCAATTTAGATTAAAATAAAATCAAAATGAAATAAACTAAATCAAATGCTGAAAATAAACCAAAGTCGTTGGATGCGTTGAAAAGTCAAGGATCTGGACGCGTGAGAGCTTGCCAACACATTAACTGAAACACTGCGTTTTGGCTTCAGAAAAATTGAATGCAATTTTAAGTCGTGGCCATTGGATGATGGTGGAGGTCAAGGTCAAACTCAAGATCTGATGGCTCAGCACTCGTCTTCCTCACTATTCAGCCTGGCTTGAGTGGAGATCAGGGACGGTGGATTGTGGTGGCCGGAGAAGACTCCAGTTGTCTTCTCCGGCGAGGTGCAACTTACAATCAGCCAAAACAAGCAAACTCTATATCATTCTCACTCAGTTTTCAACAAGGATTTCAAATCTCCAATCCATTTAATCCAACTCTCAACAGGTAGTAAAACACGAAGGAAAGTTCAGACATGGCATCCAAATCAATTATCACCAATTGCAAATCTAAGTGCACATAAATCATCCTCACACTTCCTACATCACTAAGATCTAATCATCTTGCTCTAACTACTCATGAATAAAGAGATTCGAATCCAAACAGAATTGTTATGTCATGTTCAACTATCATCAAATGCTTCCAAACTGATCCTAAAACGATCTACATTGCACCTAGATCCTAACCACAGGTTCAAATCTAACTACATCATGCTAATTCATGTGGAATTTTGAATGTTACTAACCTGTTGTAGATCTAGTAACAGATGCACTTGGAGCACGATTCTTGCTTCAAAGCTCTCCTGATATCTTTAATAATCCAAGAGAAAGAGTCTGCAACCTTCAATTTGCCTTGAACTTGCTCCAAACTAAAAATCAGATTTGAGTTTGCTCCTCTGAAATTTCACTTGCTACTTCCGGTTTCTGCGTGCAATGAACACCAACCTTGCTCTAGAATCACTCCAATGAATATATAGAACCTTTCTATGGGCTTTTGAATTCAATTTGAGGCCCAAATCCAGTGATTCAATTTTCTGGTTTTTGCTTGCAACTTCAATGCAACAGTCGTGTAATGCAAGCTTGTTTCTTGTTCCAGAAGGTTCTATCAGCTTGCAAATTGATTTTGGAGCGAAATTGAATTGATAGCACAACCTGAATTGCATTGTGGAATGAATTGGTGTCGCTACTGCGAAAATCGGCGCCGGCTGACAGAAGAGTCGCCACCGTGCGTTATTTATCCCAACGGAGGGAAAGGAAACGCTCGAAGTAAACCTCGCAAAAAACGGGGAAAGGTATGGTCATCGCAACCAAAACTTGGATTCGGGAGTCGGTTACGCAAGGGGAAGGTATTAGCACCCCTCACGTCCGTCGTACTCGACGGGATCCACGCTTGCTTGGGTTGTCTAAAGGATGCAAAAACAATCTATCTAAGGCTGCTAAATCTAAACGAAAGGGAATTGACTCGATAGAGCGTCGCACTCTATGCCTACGTACTCTCAAGAGAGAAAGTCATAGTCAACGTAGTTCGGGAAACTACAGGAAAATTGGCTCGCCAAGACCTCGCGTCTTGTGCCTACGTACTTCCACACTGCATGGAAGATCAGAGCTTACGTAGTTCAGGCTAACTACAGCTAATCTAGGTATTCTCGCACAGCAGTGAGAAATTAATCTGGTTTTACAGGGTATGGGAACCTATGGGAAAAACTACGGTCTGGCCTCAAATGCACTCGGGCAAGAGAGAAAGGGATAACAATCAGTCGTCAGCGGGAAAGTCTCGATCGCACAGCAGCGAGAGAACCAAAGGTTAGTTGTTAGTGTGCTCGCTAGGGTATCGCATCCTATGCCTACATATTCTCGTCTGGTACGAGAAATCAGAGCAGCTGTAGTTCGGCTACTTCGGGACCACAACTCAAATCTCGTTTTATTAACATTCTGAAAAATGATTACAATGATTGAATACTGAAAAATAAACCCCTAGGAAATACTATCCTATTCTATGAAGAATCAAATGGAAAATAGTCCCCTAACAAGTGGACTTTTAAAACTATCCCTAAAAGAGTCCCCTAACAAATGGACATTTAAAACTATCCCTAAAAGTGTAAAAAGTCCCCTAACAAATGGACTTCTAAAACTATCCCTAAAATAAACTCCATGAAGAAAATATACTCTAAAAAAATATTAAATCTACCAACTAATATTTTTTACTATTTTTTCCTCTATTCTTTTTTTTACTATTTTCTTCTTTTTTCATTCCTTTCTTTTTTCTATTTTTTCTATATTTCTTTTCTCTTTTTCATATTCTTTTCTATTTTTCTCTTTCTTTTTCCATATTTCTTTTTCACTATTCTTTTCAAATATCCTCTTTTTCTTTATTATTTTTTCTTCTAAAAACTAAACAAAATAAAATAGAACAAAAAAGAAAACAGGGGGGGTACACTGCAGTTCAGGGGATTATCCAGCAGCAAAAACAATTGGAACTGGGCCCAGCCCAGCGAAAACGTAAGGGAAAAAAGAAAAAACGGGAGGGGGTGCGGATGTAAACGGAGGGTGTGACCCAGGAAAATGTTGGGCTCAGGCCCACTTCACCAAAGTGACACACGGCAGGGGGGGGGGAGTAAGAAGCGGAGGGTGTATGTAAGAAATTCCAATGGGCTCAGCAAGGCCCAGATACATGACCCACCCATACCAACAAAACCCTAATCCAATCTTCTTCTCCGGAACACTGTTCACGCCCAAACCTCTTGCGCCGTTCCACTCTCTCAGATTCTCTCGTCTCTCCTCTCAATCTCACAATCTTCAAACTCCTCTTCTCTGTTCTCTCAAACCCGTTCAATCTTCCTCTCCAATCTCACAATCTTCAAACTCCTCTTCTCTGTTCTCTCAAACCCGTTCAATCTTCCTCTCCAATCTCTCAGTTTGCTTCATTCCCTAACACACTCAGCCTCAAAATGATCCACCAAAACGCTGTTGAAAGAAAAAGGAAGATGGAGAAGAGGATCTTGAAGAAAATAGCAAAAAACGGAGGGAAATCACCAAGGAATCAATGAATCTTGCAACCTGGCGAAGCGATCTGGATGAATGAATCGACGACCTTGAAGGTTGAGGAATCTGGAAGAAATCTGGATCTACGACGGTGGGAGATCTCTGACAGTGTTGAGGATTTGAAGTTTCCTAGAGATTGTTCTAGGAATTGTTGTTGAAGATCTTGGTGATGTGCGTTTGAAGCTTACCGAATCTGGAAAGATGCTGTCACAAAGTTGATGAATGCGTTTGGATTTTTCTGGGAAACAGATGAAGAATACTTCATTGGGGATGAAGGTTCTTGAGGTCTTCACTAAGAAGATGAAGATCCTGAAGGCCTTATTGAAGATTTCTGGGAAAAAATCACGGTGATGATGAACATCGATAGAAGATTGTTGGAGATTGATGATTATTGATGAAGATGGATTGGAGGAGAAAAATTGGAGAAGATGAAGTCTGGGCAAAAATTGGGTTTCTGGTGGCTTGGACGGTGGCTGGAAGTAGTTGTGGGATTTGTTACGGTGGCCGGAGTTGGGTTGGGCGGTGGTTGCATGGCCGACGGCCATGCAACCGGTGAGGCTAGGTGGTTGCCAAGTGGCTGGGTTGGAGGGCCTGCATGATGGCCACGTGGTGTGGAGAGAGGGAGTGGATTTGTGAGTTGGCGTCCTCCTGAGTGAAAAACGTGGCACAGCTTATATAACGACACCTGGCCTGGACTTTTGTTGACTCTGGGCCTCCACATGCAAGGGCCCAACGAAAAATGGATGTATTAGGACTGATTAGCATGAATTAAAGGCTAATGACAATTAATGATGTTAATTGGATTAAAACTAAATGGATTAAATGGAATGATTAATGAGATAATTAAGACTAATGTTGGTTAATGATGGAAAACGAAATTGATTAATTAACCCTAATTAAACTGTACAACTAATTCTAATCAAACACACCTACTCACCCTAACCAATTAATATTCTAATTAAACTAATAAACAATTAAACTCTAAAATCTATTTAATATTCTAATATTCTACTTAAAATCTATTAAAAACTATTCTATTTAATACAATAAAATCTATACTATTTATTTATTAAAATCCTATTAATTCTAAAAAGGAAAATCTATTTATTAAAAGAAGAGTTATTAAGTCTAAAAAACTATTATATTCTAAAATACTATTAAAAAAAATCTATTTAAAAGGCTAATAACATCTAACAACCTCTAGAAAGTTACGATAATCCCAGAGGGAACAAAAATAGTACAGAACAACAAATAGGACTGCGAGAGCGCACCGGAACGACCGGTAAAAATAAATGGGCACCGAAATGTCCCTAAAAACAACAACGCGAGCTGAAAACACTGGGAAGAGCACGATTTCCCAAAAATACGACCCTACCTATCCAAACTGATTAAAATCAACTGAAATGCGAGAAAAGGGCTGTGATCCCGATAAAATCAAAACAACTGAAAAAATGCACTGTATGCGATATGCGGATGCGAATGCTGTTATGCGTCGAAACATAGAACCAAATACGGGACCCGGTTGGTCAAATTTTAGGGTGCAACAGCTGCCCCTATTCAAGCGGCTTGGACCTAAATGGTTGCAGAGCGCTCAGCCTTCAAACATTCAAAGGTAGAAGACGGTTGAATACCAATGAAACCCTGAAATTTGCCAACCGCGGGAACATACTACAAAACTTCCTGAGGAATAGCCTCCAATGAACTGGAGTTCGGTTGTCACGGCAACAACTGGTCAATTATCTGATAAAATTTTCTCTCCTTTTCAACATCAATCACCTGTGCGACGCCACAAGTATTGAAATAATGCTTCGGAAAGCAAACGACTTGATTCCCATCTCTCTTATGGGATCAAATCCTGTCATCTCACAGTTCACAGCTGTTGCACCCCAAAATTTGCCCAACCTTATCCACTTGGTTTATGTTTCAATATCATTAGCATTTGCATATAGAGTCATGTACATAGTCTAACCATCTGCATAGCATAAGCATAGCAAGTCATCCAACAGGGGACCAATCATTATTCTCATCTCTAGAGACCTATCAAGAGGTTATTATCCTGATTCAATTTCATTCAAGTCATCAGAAAAGAATTTGAAAGCTATCAAGTCAATGGATCAAGCAAGTGCATACATCTCCTAACTGAGGGTATCTGAGGATCAACAAAGAAATTGTGAGCTGTGGGCTGAGCATGGGGAGTAACTAGACATCTTGGAGGACTTAGAAAGTCATTTGGAGAAGGAGACAAGTCATTGGTATGATCACAAGTATTGCAGTTGAAGACAGTCAACTAGGGTCTCATCTGGGTCAACCCTGGGTCAACTCTAGGTCAATTGACTGATTGAAAGGCATTAAAGGCTATTGGAGAGATGGGGGGTTCATCATTTGAAATATAGAGAAGGATATGTTGTTATGCTAAGAAGAAATCAAGAGAAATCAAGGAGAAGGGGAGTTTCTAAATTAGGGTTTCTGTGTAAAATCCCCTAATTTAGGTTAAATTTCCAAGCAAGATAAGTCAAAATGAAAGTTTCAAATAGATCCTTGGTCAACATGAAACTTGTATAGGATCTCAATACCTTTAATTTGAGTGGTGGAAGACATCAAGAAGATTTATAGAACTCAAGTTATGGTCCTTGCAAGTTACAGGTCATCTGAGGTATCTGAAATTTTGTCTGTGAAAGTGACTTGACTTCCAAGCAATTTTTACCCCTCAAGGAGATTTCAAATGAATTTATGGTCAACATAAGAATTGTTCCTCATTGTCTTAGATTTCTAGAATGGTATAGTATGCCTTCATATGATTTGTGGAACTCTACTTATGGTCTTGGAAAGCAAAGGGTATTTTGGTCATCTGAGAATTACAGATCATTTCAAGCCTATGCCCAAAACTCATACAAGGGAGCTTCAAATGAAAAACTTCCCAACATCAAAGTTGCTCAAAATGCCATTTTAAGTCTAGAAAAGAAGTCATGAAAGATTGGAAATGCATATAATGAGACTTGACCAAAGTTGGTGAAAAATGACCTAAAAAAGGCATATAAGTTGAAAAAGTTGAAATAAAAAATTGGTTTGAGAGATCTACAAATCCAATATGGGTCATCCAATATACCAAATTGATTCCCAACATCATTTTAAAGACATTGGTTCAGCCACATTTTTTAGTTTAGGCTTAAAAATTGGACTTCCTTTGTAAATTTGTTTCTTGCATCATAAGGCAACATGGTAAAACTTAACACAAGGCAAGGAAAAGCTTGGTTTTTCATACATACACTCCTAATATCTCATGAAAGGAGATTTTAACTCAAGTTCACAAAGGTACAAGCATGAGATAAGAGAATTCAAAATACCATCAAATGATAAGTTCATGAAATTTCCATAAGTTTCTAGATCCCTCTAGGACCAATCTAGAAGCTTCTCATTCTGTTAATCATCATCTATATAAGGAAATGAAGCCATTTGTGCATTGGTTGGTGATTCTTTGAGCTTGAAAACCCCATTTTGATTCCTTCACTTCCATTTGCATTTTCTCTTCAAACTCCATTGAAACCTCATCAATCATCTTAATTTCTGTTATCATCATCATCCACCATCATCATAGAGTAATTGGCAAAGAAAGTTGAGAGGAACTCGTGGCTGGTTTGTGTGATCCAAGTTTTCACTCCAAGTTGCATGAAGAAGGGGATAAGGTGATTCAAGAAGTTTGAGCCACAACCATTGCAAACAGAAGAATCAGTATCCATTGGAGATCAATATTGGAGGTTAACAAGTCTTGAAGTGCACGATTCCACCACTGTTTCATCCACATTGCAAGGTATGCATTTCAATCTATATCTCTTCGTCTAGGTAGTATTAGATGGAATGGTTAAGATCAGAGTGTTTAGAGACCATAGGTGAATGAATTCTGAGAATTAGAGAGACTTCTGTGAGTTTCCATGGCAGAGTGTTGAAACTTGGATGATCGAGGACAGGTGGTATTTTGAGTATTAATGAGCATGTATTGGCTTGATGAGATCAGGGTAACATATAGAACAGGATTGGATCATTAGGATTGAGTTATATTAAGGTTGATACCAGAAGAAAATGGTGGAACCCTAGTCTTGAAGCTTTCTGTTTGGAGGATGCACGATGGTTCAAAGAAAACTACACGCATGGCTGTGTTCCTGGTGATCAGTAGATCGTTTTTGGCTTTGGAATTTTTAGTTTTCATTGAATATTGAGGGAGCATGAGCTTGGAGAAGAGTCACGCATGGAGTCTGTTTTGCTGAAACCCTAATGGCTTTTTGGGGAAGATGAGTGTACCACCGTTAGATCGTGCTGGTTATTTGACTTATTAAACCCATCCAACGGTCCCCATTTGAACTTTAAACGGAAGGAAACCCTAAGCGCTGAAACGCAGCGTTTACTTAAGTGATGAATCTTGGGCCTCAGCAGAACTTGATATTCACACCCTACCCGTTGGCCCAGTCCAATTTTTAACTGAAAACTATTGCTAGTTGCACCGTTGTTTTATTCAATTTTCTTTTAATTTTCATTTTCATTTTCTGAGCGCGTATGGGCCTAAGCCCTTTAATATTCGCACCCCCTGATCTGGCCCACTTAATAAAAACAACTAGGGCGCAGATGCTATTCTCACCCCTCCCATTTAATTTCCATTTTGTGTGTTTTAATTTCCTTTAATATTTTTGCATCTTTAAAAAATCATATAAAAATGAAAAATTAATATTTTTTGATTCTTGTTTTTTCTATAGGTCAATAATTCTCTCTAGAAAATTATAAAAAATAAAAATTGCATTTTATTTTTTATTTGATATTTTTCCCATATTTTCCAAATAAATGCCTATTTTAGGTGTTTCATTTCATACATGAATTTGATAATTTTTGTTCTAATAGTTGCTATAATATTTTTTGTCCATTCTTTTTAGGTTGATTAATAGACTTTGTTAGCTTGTACATGCAATTTAGTTCATATTTTTAGGAATTAATTTTAGGTGTTTAGTTTAGGTGAGAACAACATGAATAAAATTAGGGTTTAAGTGATGACTTAGGCAAATTAGTTCATTTCCCTTAGGACTTAGAGATTGAATATGTTAGATACGGGGCTATAGGGACTATGGGTAGTTATTAGATCCCTTAGAAATCACTAGGATTCCCCTACTGCTATTGGTATAATACTATCTGTATTTGATTGATTGGTGTGGTGTGCCCTCTGGGATTATTGTTTGCCTGTATGGGTATGGGGATTGCTTGGGGATTGGGAGAGCTGAAGACTTGTGATGATGAAGCCATTGGAGACCCAGAGACTGAAGACCAACTTCCAGAGTTGAAGAGGAGATTCCTGCTAGTAGCTGTTGAGGAAACTAGGGTTTAGGAGCTAGGCAGAGCCCTAGATTAGAAAGCTTGTTTCTCAAACATGGAATGCTTTATCTGCATCCATACTTTCCCTATGATTCAAAGTCTCTTTCAAATATCCACCTCCTTCCTTTGGAAGGATCAGTGAATGTATTTGAAAGATAGAACTTTTGAGGGAAAATTATCTGTATAATGTTAACAGTTAATGAACCACCCTTGGTAGGTAATTGACTGTCTAACATTCATTCACTTCATCTTGTTGACTGATGTTCATCCTGGAGCCTGAGACTGGAAGAAAAGCCATTGTAGATAGAAGATTGATGATCAAGACCTTGCTTGAAGGCTGTGGAGATGGGGATTGATGCTTGATGAAGCCTGTAGCTGATTGATGATGACTTGAATATAGGTGTTGATGCAGAGCTGCTGTGGTTGTTTATCTTTTGCTGTATTTCATTTCTGATGTATTGATTGGTTTTCCTGACTGTATTGTTTGCTGTTTACCCTGTTGGGTTGAAAGTGAATCCTGTTCACTTTTGCCTATTGTTTTCTAGGTTCGAGGTTGAGTGGGACTCTCTTGCCTCGCTTGTATTGCTGCATCCATGCATTTTACCGCTTTACTGTATATATCTGCTATTGTTTCTGTTTCCGCTTATCCCGTAGGATCTCTGTGTCTCTCTGTGCAAGAGAGGAGCATGATAGACACTAGGTCTTAATCCATGCATGATAACATTAGGTTAGTTTGATTCCCTTTGCAACCATAGGTTAGAGTTCTGTCTCTTCTTTCTCAAAACAAACAGAAAAACACAATAAATCTTTCAAACACAATAAAAGACACTTCTTCCGTAAAAGAATGTAAACTCATCAAAACGTCATTTTTGTCCGCTTGGACTGTTAATCAGAAAAACCTTTTTCAGAAGGAATAAAAACAACCAAGACAGACTTGTGTCGTACGTGGCCCGAACTACGTTTGCTCTGATCTTTCATGCTGTATGAAAGTACGTAGGCATAGGATGCGATATCCTAGCGAGCAACCTTCCCCTCCTTTCCCGTAGGTAGGCGAACTACGTTGACTCTGATTTCTCGTTCCAGACGGGAATACGTAGGCATAAAGTGCGATACTTTGCCGAGTCATTTTATTTTCTTTTAATCCCTTGACCTGTAGAGTAGATAGAATAACAATCCATACCAGAAAACAAGCGTGGATCCCGTCGAGTACGACGGACGTGAGGGGTGCTAATACCTTCCCCTTGCGTAACCGACTCCCGAATCCAGGTTTTGGTTGCGACGACCATACCTTTTCCTGTGTTGTGCGAGGTTTACTCTGAGCGTTTCCTTTCCCTCCCATGGGATAAATAACGCGCGGTGGCGACTCTTCTATTCAGCCGGCGCCGATTTTCGTAGTAGCGACAACTGGCGACTCTGCTGGGGATCCAACGTCCCCTGGCCGCTAAGGACTGCGATAGTTCTTATGCATTTGGGATCCAACGTCCCTTAAGAGAGTCAATCCTAACGCTTGTTTTCCCGTCGAGGATTTTGTATGGGTTTATATTTCTGACCTTTATTTTCAGCATTATATATATTGATTATTACTTCTGTATTGGGGTGTGACGGGTGTTCTGATATTGAGTGATAAGCCGGACCTGGGCTTGAGTGCACCTAGAATTAGAGTAGAAAGTAGTGGGCGCGTGCCGGCTTTGCTTGCATTAGTGTCTCATGAAATCTACACTCGGACGAGGTTCTTCTGGTTGGCTTCTTTTTCTACCCTTTGGGTCGAAGGGGTTGTTGGTCAGCTGAATTGTCGACTCCGGGAACCGATCATTTGGAAGTTGGCTAAGTGAGGCCTCTTCAGGATTTGATGATGCCACTCCTTCTGGGAATCGTATCATCAACCCTGAAAGTCTGTGACGCCAACGACCGCATAGGATGTCGTACCTTTGTCAGTTACTAGGACATCCACCTGTGAGAGGGTTTGGGGTTATGCAGGTAACTAGACCTTCAGACTACCGGTTTGTTCCTTGATCAGAGATCCTGGGTATTTATGGAGAGTTATGAGGTCTGTCAGAGACCATTTGGAGATGTGTTATGAGGTCTGTCAGAGACCAGTTGGATAGTTCTGGGGTCTGTCAGAGACCAGTTGGAGATGTGATTTGAGGTCTACCAGAGACCAGTTAGAGTTATGGCTTGAGGTCTGTCAGAGACCATTGTTGGAGCTTTGTTTTAGGTCTATCTGAGACCAGGGTTTGAGGACTTCTATAGAATCTATCTGAGACTTCTTGATATGGTTCAGGCTATTCAGCTACGGCATTTGGTCCCTGTTGCATGTTACTTGCATTGCATTGTTGCATACCCATTGTCATTGCATCCCATTAACGTGTGTCTGTGCTGCAGGTGCATTTGCATATCCTCCGATTCTAGTGCCCAGACTTCTGAGTGTTGATTATGGCTGGTTTGAGGAAAACAGTTGCGTATAAGCTGCCGACACCTGATATTACTTCTTTGCTTGGTCTGATATCTCTTGCTGATGAGGAGGTTAGGAGAAGCTTCAGAATGAGTCACGGGAGATTACTGAGATTAGTCTGCAAGCCCACCGCTGATGAGATGAACGAGCTGTACACCTTGATGCAGTTCTATGACCCCGCTTTGAGATGTTTTACGTTTGCTGACTTCATTCTAGGGCCTACCATTGAGGAGTATGTGAAGTTTACTGAGCTACCCGTGCAGAACAAGGTTCCCTTTATTCACTCTGCTGCTGAGCCCAAGTTGGAGGACTTAGCCAAAGCCTTGCATATGGACAGTGCAGAACTGTTAGTGACTTCGTGGCTTGGGGTTTCAGGTTTCTCTCTTGATTTCCTGGTTGGCAAAGCTCAGGAGTATGCCAAGAGCGGATGTTGGGTGGTTTTCAATGCTATTTTGGCCCTATGCATTTATGGGATTGTGTTGTTTCCTAACTTGCCCAATTTCGTAGACCTGGACGCTTTCCATCTATTTGCTGCCGGCAATCCAGTGCCAACGTTGATCGGAGACTTCTACCACTCATTGCACTACAAGAACGAAAACAGAAGGGGAAAGGTTGTTTACTGCTGTGCTCCTTTGTTGAATATGTGGTTCAAGAGTCATCTTCCCATGAAGGGATCTTTTGTGGAGAGTGCAACCACCGCTAGCTGGTCAGAGCGCCTGATGAGGCTATCTTCCGAAGACGTTGAGTGGTTTGATAGAGATCTGCCGGGATCTGAGCTCATCTTCAGTTGTTCTGGGTACCCTAATGTGCCGTTGATAGGAAGAAAAGGGTGTATCAACTACAACCCATCTCTGTTGGTCCGTCAGTTCGGATATGCGCTGAAGAGCCCACCAAAGGAGGAGGAAGTACAGGAATCTCTGTACTTCACCGGTGATTTGAAGGGGGAGTTATTAGCCAAGCTGCAGCATGCCTGGACGCGTATTAACCGAAGAGGGAAGCCGCTGTTAGGGAAGAATGACTGTCAGGCCTATGCACCTTACAGAGTCTGGATCCAGGAGAGAGCGAGTCAGTTGCGGATGCCGTTCCCAGAGGCACCAGCCCTTATTCCTATTCCGGTAGCAGAACCAACTACTGTTTCTAGGAAGGCCTACGAGCAAGTTGTGAAAGAAAAAGAAGCCTTGATGAAGATCAACGAAGGGTTAGAGCAGGAGCTAGCCCAGATACGCAGTGAGAAAAACAAGGCCGTCCACGCCTTCCAACAGCAGATTGAGCTAATGAACAGATTAGGGGATGAGTTGACTGAGGAGAGGAAGAAGCGCGAACGTCTGGGGCAAGAGTTCAGAAGCTCCCATGTGTCGCTTGCGCGAAAATAAGGTGCCGGCATGACAGAAGAGTCGCCACCTTTCGTTATTTATCCCTCAGAGCGGGAAAGGAAACGATCGGAAAAACCTGACGAAAAAAAGGGTAAGACAAGGTCGTCGCAACCATTGCCTGGGTTCGGGAGTCGGTTACGCAAGGGGAAGGTATTAGCACCCCTCACGTCCGTCGTACTCGACGGGATCCTCGCTTGTTTGTTTACTTGGACGGGTTGGTTATAATCTATCTACCTATCAAGGCTGGCTAAAAAAGAAAAGAAAATGACTCGGCAAAGCGTCGCACTTTATGCCTACGTATTCTCATCAGAGAATGAGAAATCAGAGTCAACGTAGTTCGGCTAACTACGGGTTATGGGGGAAAGGTTGCTCGCTAGGATATCGCATCCTATGCCTACGTACTTTCATCTGGTATGAAAGATCAGAGCAAACGTAGTTCGGCTAACTACGGGGAAAAATGGCTCAACTAGGAGGGAGACTATCAAGTCCTACTGTTATCATGCCATGGATTCATCCTATGGTTGAGGTTTAAACAGGGAACTCCTAGATGTTGTCATGCATAGGTTTCAACCTAAAAGTCTATCATCAAATCCTTATCAGAGGAAATGAGAGTCCTAAGGGATCATATCAATGACACACCAAAACAGACAAAAACATCAGCTTTAACAGTAAAATGCATGCAATGCAAGTGAGGGAGGAAATGTGTGTGGGGTTTCAGCCTCCACAAGCTCGTCTCGACCTCAAGCCAGTCATGAAATAACAGTAATCATACTGAAGATAAACAACATACTATCAAGCAAAGAACCAGATAAAAGAAGGGAAGTGCCAACAGGCAAACAAAACACACATGCTTGAGAAAGAAAGAATCTACTCTCCACTCCTGACCCTAACACAGAATCTGAATCAAATCTAAGCACTAAAGCAAAACCCTAAACAAGAGAAATCAATCCCAATCTTCAAGCTTCAGAACAAGCTTACCAAAGACAGGGAGCTAAGCAAGCAGACTCATAGTGTCTTCCTCAGGAAAGCACTAGGAGGTGTATACTCAGGAGTCATACCCTATGTGGCTCAACCACTGTGATCAGTTTATATTCCTCCTCAGGAGAAATTAAACTCACAAGCAGGCTCCAACATCACTGGATATTTAGGAAATCCTATCTGAACTAGTGGAACTAAATGAACAGACTCATAGTACCTTCCTCAGGAAAGTACTAGGAGGCTTCCACTTAGGAGTTGTATCCCATGTGGCTCAACAACATGTGATCAGTTTACATTCCTCCTCAGGAGAAATTAAACTCACAAGTTGGCTCAAACATCATTGGATACTTGAGAAATCCTAGATGAACTAATGGAACTAAGTGAATAGGCTCATAGGACCTTCCTCAGGAAAGTACTAGGAGGCTTCCACTTAGGAGTTGTATCCCATGTGGCTCAACAACATGTGATCAGTTTACATTCCTCCTCAGGAGAAATTAAACTCACAAGTTGGCTCCAACATCATTGGACACTTAAGAAAGAGGTGAGAAGAAAGAATGAAAGTTATTCATAGTGCCTTCCTCAGGAAAGTACCATGAACTTCCTTCAAGCTTCAGGATCTCAAACCTCACAGACAGGGGACAAGCCAAGCTCTGGGTCTCTGAGTCTTGATCTACAATCTTCTCTTCATGATGCTCTCCAACAAGGTCTTCAAGACAACACAAGCCCCTCAACAAAACTCCACAATGGACCCCAAAGATGAACAGATGACCACAGGGGAGACAAAATCAACAGGCAACTTCAGAAAATACCTAAAAATGCTAAACTAATGGGGAAAAATCTATCAATTATTCACAAGGGTCCACAAAGTCTATTCATAACATCTACATAGGCCTCTACCTAAAAATCAAGACAAAACTCAATCAAAGAAAGCGAATTCTTCACCTAAGCACAACCTAAACCCTAATTAGGATACCCTACATCTACCCTAATTAAACTAATCAAAATTTAATTCTAAAAATCTAGAATAAAGCCTATGGGGAACTATGATTCATCATCTAATTGCACAAAAAAGAATGGATTAAAAAGACTAAAGGAAAGTCCTAAAACAATTCTTGCAAAATCATGATACCAAACTAAACATTATAAAAGCTATTTAAAAGAAAAATCTATTAAAAATACTAAACTTAAAAATAAAATCCCATTTTTATTTTTAATATTTTCTACACACTATTATCTACTCATAGAAAAAAGAATGGCCAAAAAAGAGTTATTTATCAATTATTTATGAATTTTCTAAAACAGAAAAATATTAAAAGAATATAAAAGATATTAAATCAATTAAAAGGGAGGGGGGGTGTGACAAGTAACACGCGCCAGTTGAAATCAGTTGGGCCAGATAAAAGGGGGGTGGGGATAGCGAATTAAGCCCAGAGTGGCTTAAGTGAAACGACCGCGTATGGATGCCTTCAGAGTTCCCTCATAAACGAACTTCAAATCGTGGCCGTGAGATCTTGGCTTTGGTCAAGGGTCAGACTTGGATCCAAGGGCCACCAAGTCGTCTTCCCCAATTTCAAATATTTTGGAGCCAACTCCATTGATGAGCACTCAAGAACACTCCATCTGCAGCCACTCGTATTCCCTCAATTCTCCACTAAAATTAACAAAACAAAACCCGAACTTGCTCCATTTTTCACCCTGGTTCTGATTATGATCTCAAAATCCATTAATATGAAACCTAGCTCTAAACACGATAAAGATCCTAAAAACTGGTCAAGAACCAATGTTGTCAATTCTCAAAATTGAATGTGCTAACAGGTTCCTCATCTCACACTGAGCATTTCTAGCCAAAGAACTAAGACTATCTCTCACTATTAAGGGAGTTCTTGATTTCAACAGAATTTAGGTCACCATACGAATCATCACCAAATCAAGCCAAATTATCCAGAAATGATCTACTACTAATACCTAACTATTCTAGCCTATCAATTCCAATAAATTGTGAATAAATTAAGGAGTAGAGAGAAAGATACCAACCTGATAAAATGAGATGAACAGACCAAGGAATTCTCCAAATCAAGGCTTGATTCTTTCCAGATTCCTTCAATGGACCAATATCTCGCTTCTGTTTGCAACAAAACTCCTCGAAAGTGTCTGATTCCTTGAAACTGATTTTGAAATGCAGGCTGCCAAAATCGAATGCAAGATCATCAATTATCCATGGATTCTCCCTCAGTTTGCTATGCACACACTCAGTACTACCAATGGAACTTGTTGTAGTTGAAATTATCAACTGAAATGATGTGGAACTCAGAAATTGGTTGTGACTTGCAAGTGAAGAAATGCAATTGTGCTCTCTCTCTCCTCTCTCACCCTATCACCAACCCTGATCTCTCTTCATGGCCCTCTTCTTATAATGATCATTAGATGCCTCTAGATTCATCTAGAATATGGTGGAAGGTTCTTGAAAATCTCATGTGATGACATATTGAAAATCTCACATTCCATGCCTTATGCCTTACCATTTGGTGCCAAAATACCTTTACATGAGATAATGAGAAGATATGCACAACTATAAGCCTTGGTTTTACCTTGTGTTAGGATTTCCCAAGTTGCCTTCTTTTTCAAGTAACAAATTTTCAAAGCATCACCCATTTTAAAGCTTCAAATCAAAATTCTAGCTAAACCAATGTTCTCAAAATGATTTTTCCAATCAAAATGATATATTGGATGACCTATTTTGGATTTGTGGATCTCCCAAACCAATTTCCAATTTCAACTTTTCAAACTTATATGCCATTTTTAGTTCATTTTTGACCAATCATGTAACCTCATGCTATGAGCTTTTCCAACAATTTGTGACCTTCTTTCTAGACTTAAAATCACATTTTGAACAACTTTCATGTTTTGAGTTTTTCCATTTGAGGCTTGGAAATAGGAGTTTTAGGCATTGGCTAAAATGACCTATAACTGACAAATGACCAAAATACCCCTGTCTTGTTCAAACCATAAGTTGAGTTCCACAATTCCAATCAAGGACTTCTACCACTCAAATTAAAGCTAAGAAGATTCTCTTCAACATTCATGTTTACCAAGAAGTCATAGAAATCACCCTACTAGGGCAAACGTTGTCTGCAAGTTGGGTGACTTTCAAGGACCCAGATTCACACATCTCTGCTGACCTGTAATTTGTCAAAACCATAACTTGGGCTCTGTAACTCCTATCAAGGACTTCCACCACTAAAATTAAAGCTTAGAACAAACTCTACAACATTCATGTTATGGGGAAGGTGAGATATCAATCATAACTTGAGCTAAAACTGCCTGGAAGATAGGGATCAAATTAGGGTTTTTCACTGACAATCCTTGGGGACCCTGACTTGAAACTTCTCAAACTCCTCACTCATGATGATTTAGCCTAGGAATCATCTTTATATCATCTCTATGCATCATTCCATGATCTCATGGCCCTTGGATTGGTCTCAACCTTCTCCAAATCATCAGTTGACCTAGGGTTGACCCAGTCAAAACCCTAATTCTATCATTCATGGTTGAATCTTCTGAACTCTTGCATAATGACCTCTCTGGGCTTCATGAAGGCTATCAAGACATCTCATAGGCTTTCCCAAAACATCAAATTCATTCTCAAAGTCTCAGAACCATCTGAGGAGCACCCACAACTTTCAAACTGTGAAGCACACAACCCTGGTTTCAAACCACTTCTTCTGAGGATCTCTTGAACTTTCTGATGAAGGTATCCACTTTCAAACACTCAATGAATAAATAATTGTTGGTCAAATTTTGGGGTGCAACAGCTGCCCCTATTCAAACGGCTTGAACCTGACTGGGTGAGAAGCGAACGGCCCTCAACCAATCAAGGTACGAGACGGTTGAATATCGGTAAACCCGAAAATTTGCCAACTGCACGAGCACACAGTACTCTGCGGGGAACAAATCTTTGAATCTTGCAACACTAGCTGCTCAACAACTGGCTGGAGAACCAAAGCTGACATCACCGTCGGACGATCGAAGTACTCTGCGTCACCACTGGAGAACTAAATCTGACATCACTGTCGGACGATCGAAATACTCTGCGTCACCGCTGGAGAAACACCTTCGACTTCAATCAGAAGACATATCCTTCATTTGATCGCAATCAATCATCACCTCAGGATAACTGACTTGGTCTTCAGACTCACACGAATCACTCTGTTGTATCTACAACTCTGGAACCTTGTCTTCAGCCACCCGTTGATTCTTCAACACGGAAATCTGGACTCACAGGAACCTTCTGATATCGCCTTCGGGCGCTTACGAAATCCATCTTCAGATTAGACATCATTGTTGGAGCAGGCATATCATGCTGCTGAGGACTTCAAGAATCATCTTGACCAAACAGATCCGTCGGGCGTCTTCAAGAATCGTCCTGAACTGATAACCTTTCCGGAGCAAACATTCTGTTGGGTATTCCAGGAATCTTCCTGGGCAACTCTTGCTGAGGACGCTATTGGAGAGCTCAAGTATCATACTAGGCGAACAACCCGGGAAGCTGTACTGAGGTCTTAAGAATCACCTTAAGCAAACGGCCCTGCTGAGGAATTCGAGAATCATCTTGAACCGAAGACTTCGCTGGGGATCTCAAAAATCATCTTGAGCGAGCGACTGTGGGGATCACACCGGGGTCTTTAAGAATCATCTCAAAAGCGACCTTGCCGGGGAGAATATCAAGAATCGTCCTGAGCAACCGGTCTTTTGGTGGTACACCTGTTCAACAAGGATGATGATGACCTAGAACATGCTTATGATGCGTATGCTTCGGCGTCATGCCCCACACAGTGGGAACGATATGCATTTATGCTAAATGCCATGCAATCATGCATAATGCTATGCAACGTTAAATGCTATGCAGTCATGCACAATGATGCGATCCCGTCAGCAAAATAAATGCCGAAGGGGGAAATCTTCCTGTCAAGGATAAAGAACCACTCAGGTAGAGGAATCATCCTGCTGAGGAGAACGTGAACACGCCAACTATCAATCAGGCTCTGTCTGGGGAATTGATCTTCCGCGAACTGCTGCAGGGGAACAACTTCAGCTGACTGCTGCAGGGGATGAAGCTCTACGAGAACTTGGATCTGCTGATATCAATTGCGAGAATGAACTGCGCGGCCGTTTCGGCTACTCTTCTGGGGATGACCACTCTGTGGGGAACCAACTTCAGCTGCTCAACACTCCACTGGGGGAAAAACCAATCATGATCTGATTAACTTCCAAGGATTCGGATCTCTTGGACATCTGCAAACTCGGCTGAGGAAGGAGAAATCATTCTGCTTCGATGGAGAGAGTGCGATTCTGGGGAAACACAGCATTAGCTGCCCCACGCTCTGTTGGGGAACATCGACCATGATCTGATCGACTTCCAAGGATTCTGCTTTTCTGCGGACTCAGCCGGGGAGAGAAATCATTCTACTTCGCTGGAGAGTGCAACTCTGATGAGGAAACTCAATTTCGCCGGGGAAGAAGGAATCATCTGACTTCGGGGGAGAGTACAACTCTGCAGGGGAATACAACATCAGTTGTTCCAACACTCTACTGGGGAAGAGGGAATCATCGAACTTCAGGAGAGAGCCTGACTCTGGTGAGGAATCTCAATTTCACTGGAGACTTCAGTCTGGCACCATCAGTTACTGCATCCTTCGGCTAACGAACAGCTTCCTGCGAAACCTGCACTTGTGACCCGGTGCGGGGGGAAATCCTGCTTCGACGACTTTACTGGGGAAAACACGAGCTCCAGTACCCAAACATTTCTTATGAACTCTGCACTTGTGACCCGGTGCTGGGGAAAGACGACATCATTCTTCGGTGCTCGGCTCGGCTGATGAGGTAACATTCCTTCAGGATGCGTCTGCTTGGGGAAGAGAATCACCTCTACCTGGGGAAGACATATCAATGCTCGCCATCTTGCGTTCAAATTCTGCGGAGGAGAGACTACTGAACTCTGCTGGGGAAGGAGGACTCATCCTGCCTCGGGGATACGCACGGCACATCTTCTGGCGGGGTGCTACACCTGCAACAACACAAACAAACAGACAAGATACCCTCCTCAAAGGGGCCTATCCAGGTTATTATCTTGTGACAATATTCAGTTAATCAATCGTTTCAACAATCAATGGGCCTAGGCCCGCAAGTTTATGTATGCGCATTTTATCAACAAACACATCGGCGTTCTCATTCGCAAACAAAACAGATAAATGCTAAGCAGTCAAGTAGAATTGCTGAATAATGTGCATTTTATTGATGATGAACCCCTGAACGGGCAAAAATGTTTTACAACAGAGGCAAGCTCCTGGAATGAGGAAGCCGCGCAAAAAGAAAACATAAATATACATCAGTATATACAAATGTCGGCAATCGAGGCGTAGACGAACACCATGAGTTGATCCCTCTAAGACCCACTCGACTTTGATACTTCTCCGATGCTTCAGCTTTGGAAGAGATTGATTCAGATAAACGGCCCTCAGGTCTTCCGAACCACTAAACAATGAAAGTCCATACGCGGAACGCAGTCATTTGCTTATTCAAATCCCTAACTTTTGCGTGAACCGCCCTTCACGGGTTTTCAGTTCACTGGGATACCCTTTTTTGCCGAAGCCGCCCAGTGTAGGTTTTCGACTTCGCGGGTGTACATTTTTTTCAATATATCCCTAATTTTTGCCCGAACCTTTTATTCTGTTTTTGGTTCGCCGGGATGCCCCTTTTTTGCCTGGACTCTTTCTTTTTTGTCCAGCGGGTCTCTTTCAAGCAAAGTATTTTTTAATTGCGTCCGCGTTCACCGGGGATGCAAAATCTTCACCATCCATCGTGGATAACAACAAAGCTCCTCCCGAGAAGACCTTGCTGACGACATACGGCCCTTCGTAATTCGGAGTCCACTTGCCCCGGTGATCGGAGTGTGGCGGAAGAATCTTCTTCAGGACGAGATCACCCGTCTGAAAGCTTCTGGGACGCACCTTCTTATCATAAGCTTTCTTCATTCGGCTTTGGTACAGGCGACCAAATGCAATCGATGCTAACCTCTTCTCGTCCATTAGGCTGAGTTGGTTCAAGCGATTCGTAACCCATTCTGCCTCATCAAGTTTCACATCAACCAAAACTCGCAAAGAAGGAATCTCCACTTCTAGCGGTAGGACAGATTCCATACCGTACACCAAGGAGAAAGGAGTTGCCCCGGTCGACGTACGCACCGTCGTACGATAACCGTGCAAGGCAAACGGCAGCATCTCGTGCCAATCTTTGTACGTCACAACCATCTTCTGAACAATCTTCTTGATGTTCTTGTTGGCTGCTTCAACAGCGCCATTCATCTTCGGCCGGTAAGGAGATGAGTTGTGGTGTTCGATCTTGAAGCTCTGGCACAGCTCCTTCATCATCTTATTATTCAAATTCGAACCATTATCAGTAATGATCCGCTCGGGAATTCCATAGCGACAGATGATGTCCCTCTTTATGAACTTAGCTACCACCTGCTTGGTCACATTAGCGTACGAGGCTGCCTCCACCCATTTGGTGAAGTAGTCGATAGCTACCAGAATAAAACGATGACCATTGGATGCGGTGGGCTCGATCTTGCCTATCATGTCGATGCCCCACATGGAGAACGGCCAAGGGGAGGACATGACATTCAATGGGCACGGCGGCACATGAACTTTATCAGCATAAATCTGGCATTTGTGACATTTCTTCGCGAATCTGAAGCAATCCGACTCCATCGTCAACCAGTAATATCCTGCTCTCAGGATCTTTCTTGTCATGGCATGCCCGCCGGCGTGCGTACCAAATGTGCCCTCATGGACTTCTTCCATGAGCATACTTGCCTCTTTCTCATCTACACATCTGAGTAGCACGAGATCGTGGTTTCTCTTATACAGCACTCCATCAGGGTTGAGGTAAAAATTTCCAGATAACCTCCTCAGAGTCTTCTTATCCTGGGTTGACGCACCCGCAGGATACTCCTTGGTCATGAGGAAGGTTTGGATATCGTGGAACCATGGCTTGCCGTCAGTGGCATCTTCGATTGCGAACACAAACGCTGGCCTGTCAAGACGCGAAAGCACAATTCTTGGAGCCTCATTCCAATAATTGACTTTATACATTGAAGCCAACGTGGCTAAAGCATCAGCCATTTGATTTTCAGCCCGGGGTACATGATGAAGTTCTACTCGGTCGAAGAACGGAAGCAGCCTCCTGGCATAATTCATGTACGGCACTAGATTCGCTTGACGAGTTTCCCACTCCCCTTTGATCTGATTGATTACAAGCGTTGAGTCACCATATATGTCTAGATTCTTGATTCTCAAATCAATTGCCTCTTCTAGACCCATAATACATGCTTCATACTCGGCTTCGTTGTTGGTAACTGGAAACGTCAGTCTTGCAGTAAACGGGATGTGGGATCCGTGAGGAGTCGTGATGATAGCCCCGATACCACTTCCATAGGAATTAACCGCTCCGTCGAATATCAACTTCCACTGAGACTTCCTATCTGGCCCCTTATCGGGCAATGGCTCATCGCAATCCTTCGCTTTGAGAAACATAATGTCCTCGTCAGGGAATTCGAACTTCATCGGCTGATAGTCTTCGATTGGCTGTTCGGCAAGGTAGTCAGACAATACGCTTCCCTTGATGGCTTTCTGGGAGACGTACTGAATATCATATTCTGTTAACATCATCTGCCACCTGGCAATCCTGCCCGAAAGAGCCTGCTTCTCGAAGACGTACTTGATCGGATCCATCTTCGAAATCAGCATAGTAGTGTGGTTGAGCATATACTGTCGTAGACGTTTGGCAGCCCAAGCTAATTCACAACACGTCTTCTCCAGCATCGAGTATCGAGATTCACACTCAGTGAACTTTTTACTCAAATAATAAATGGCATGCTCTTTTCTGCCCGTCTCGTCGTGCTGACCGAGAACACACCCCATACTATTCTCCAGAACTGTCAAGTACATGATTAATGGCCGTCCAGCCACTGGGGGTATCAAGATTGGAGGTTCTTGAAGATACTGCTTTATCTTGTCGAATGCCTTCTGGCAATCTTCATTCCAAGTAATCGCCTGATTCTTCTTTAACAACTTGAACATCGGTTCACAAGTGGCCGTGAGCTGAGAGATAAACCTTGCAATGTAGTTTATTCGGCCCAAGAAACCACGAACTTCTTTTTCTGTTTTCGGCGCTGGCATTTCTTGGATAGCTTTTATTTTCGCAGGATCAACTTCAATACCTCGTTCACTAACGATAAACCCCAATAACTTTCCGGACCGCACTCCGAAAGTGCACTTGTTAGGATTCAGCCTCAGCCTGAACTTCCTAAGCCTTTCAAACAGCTTCAGCAAATTGACCAGATGCTCTTCCTCCGTTTGGGACTTTGCAATCATGTCATCAACATAGACCTCGATCTCATGATGAATCATATCATGAAACAAAGTTACCATTGCTCGCTGGTAAGTGGCCCCTGCGTTCTTTAGACCGAAAGGCATTACCTTGTAGCAAAACGTGCCCCAGGGGGTAATAAACGTCGTTTTCTCCATGTCCTCCGGCGCCATCTTAATCTGATTGTAACCGGAGAAGCCATCCATGAACGAAAACACGGAAAACTGGGCTGTATTGTCGACCAACACATCGATATGAGGCAAAGGGAAATCATCCTTAGGGCTCGCCCTGTTCAAATCCCGATAATCGACGCACATACGTACCTTACCGTCCTTCTTCGATACAGGCACTATGTTGGCGACCCACGGAGGGTAAGTGGTAACGGCTAGAAATCCTGCGCCCAACTGCTTCTGGACCTCTTCTTTGATTTTTACAGCCATGTCTGGTCTCGTCCTCCTGAGCTTCTGCTTGACTGGAGGGCAATCTTCTCGCAACGGCAGGCGATGAACCACGATATCAGTGTCAAGTCCGGGCATATCCTCATATGACCAAGCAAAAACGTCACTATACTCTCGAAGCATCTCGACCAGTCTATGCTTGACATCATTCTGCAGCGCAGCCCCTACTCTGACATTCCTGATAAGCTCCTCAGAACCCAGATTTACAATCTCAATATCCTCCTTGTGAGGCAGAATAACCTTCTCCTCTTGTCTCAACAAGCGGGTCAACTCTTCCGGAAGGTCTTCATCTTCATCAATCTCATCCTCGGCTTGATAGATCGGGCAATCAAAGTCGTAGTGAGCCGTAGAGGGTCCAGAGTCGATGTCATCTGTTACGTGGATCCTGCAATAACAAGGGTTAAGTTTAAAGCAAGAATATGCAGGTTAGCACGAACCTCGTTGCCATTTTGCTGTTTTTCGAAATAAACATAAAACAGGAATAACAGAGAACACAACATTTGATTACGAAGAAAACGCCTTTTATTTATTAACAAAATGCATACACATAATCCAACAAGGCCCTGACAGTAAAACCACTATGCCCCGGGCAGGACATAGGGTTGTACAAAGATTGTAAAAAGCAAATCATTACTCTTCACTTGTCAGCTTGATAATCTCCTTGATGGTCCAATTGTGGAGGCGCTCTCCTGGCTTGCTTGGTTGAATCCAGGCGTCAAGATCGCAATCACTGTCCCCGCTGTCCTCTGACGCAGCGTTGATACTCTCGAAAATTACTCCCCCTTTGGTGAATAAGATCGGCCCTTTCCCATGAGACGAACTGCCAGAAGAAGATGAAGCTTCAGCTCCAGGAGAATACCCTAATCCAAACTTATCCTGTTTGATTGGTATATCCAAGACATGCCCCCAGCCTGGGGTGGAACCAGCTTCGACAACGGCTCTAGCTTCCTTAAACGAGGAGAGGTTCAACTCTTGCTTCTCTGCAACAACGGGAGCTACCTCCTTCACCCTGACGGTTTCAAATGCTTGGCAAAGAGTCTCATGGATCTCACCATCCATTTCGACATATTTAAAGGACGATAGGTGGCTTACCATGATGTCCTCCTCTCCACAGACTGTCACTATGCTGCCCCCAACAGCATATTTAAGCTTCTGATGCAGCGTGGACGTTACGGCACCAGCAGAATGGATCCACGGCCGACCTAAGAGGCAACTATAGGCGGGCATGATATCCATGATATAGAAAACCGCATTAAACGTCTCTGGAACAACTTGAATTGGCAGGGTCAATTCTCCGAAGACGTGGCGCTTGGTTCCGTCAAAGGCCTTCACGACCAGATCACTGGGCGTGCACAGCAGTCCACGGGTATCCAACTTCATCAGTGCCTTCTTCGGAAGCACGTTAAGCGAGGAACCCGTATCTACTAGGACATGTGACATAATCGTGCCTCTGCACTCTATTGAGACGTGCAAGGCGTTGTTGTGATCTCTTCCCTTGGGAGTCAGCTCCAGATCTGTAAATCCCAGCCCATTACCAGCATTGACATGGGCTACTACTTCCTCGAGTTGATTCACTGATATCTCCTGCGGCACGTATGCAGCATTCAATACTTTCAGTAATGCGTTGCGGTGCGCCTCAGAACACAGCAACAAGTTAAGAATCGAGATCTTTGACGGAGTCTGATGAAGATGATCTACAATTTTGTAGTCACTCTTCTTGATTAGTCGCATGAACTCTTCAGCATCTTTAACCAACAAGTCCTTCTCTGCCCCTGCAGGAACCTCTTCAACAGCTTTACCTTTACCTTTATCCACAGCGTCAGCCCGGACCACTTTCTCTGCTGCAACCTCTGCCGGTGCGAACACTCTTCCGCTTCGAGTGATACCACTGACTTCAGTAAGATTCTGCGCAGTCAATCCGGATGGCTCAAGCTCTATCTTCTGACCATTATAATAAACTTCGGCGCCATAATGCCATGGAACGGCATTGGTACTCTCGAATGGGATTGGTCCGGCCCTGGTGATGGTGATAGAAGGCGGACGGGGCGCAGAAATAGTAATAGGGTGACGAGGAATGGTAATGGTAGCAACTTCGTCTGCCTGCTTCAGCACGACTTCCCCTGACGCATTCTCAACGCTCCGACTGAACTGCAAAATACCCTCGGTCATCAGACTTTGGATACCTTCGATCAACTGCTCACACCCATCAGGAAGTGTAGCACAAGCCATACACATCTCTCCACATCCAGTAAAGAAACCCTTCTTTAGCAACTTAGCCTTAACAAAACTCAACGGCGTCTTCAAATCTTTGACATCAGTCAGCAAGTCTGAATTCTCTTCAGTGGTAACAGCATTCACTCCGCCCCCCTTATGATGAGGCATTGGATTTTTGGTGACGTTGGGCACGCTGTCAGAAAAGTTGATAACCTTGGCGTCCACCAAGTCCTGGACTTTGTGCTTAAAAGCTTTACAATTCTCGACCGTATGGCCAGGTGCCCCCGAATGAAATTCACAAGTAGCATTAGCATCATACTCTGGTGGGGGTGCCCCTGTTAAGGGAGCCATTGTCCTTTTATGAACTAATTGGAGCTGAAGCAACGTCTGCAGAAGCTGTGCATACGGCATAGGAGGAGTTTCCAAATGACGGTTTGCCAGGGGACCCCGATTCTGATATCTCTTATATCCCTGATTATTCTGTTGCTGGGGCTGCTGCTGCGGCTGCGGCTGCGGGGGAGCAGCTGGGATGTTTATGCTAGCAATCTGCTGTTGAGGGCCCTTGCCCCTTCTCCTAGCATTAGTGACAGCACTGGCATCTCCCTCTCGACGCTTGCCAGCATAGGGTTTCTTGCTACCCCCTCCAACTGAGGATGTTTCGCCCTGAATTTTTCCGATCTTTATACCGTTTTCAACATGCTCGCCCAAAGTGATAAGAGCCGAGAACGTTCCAGACATGCCACTGATCAGCTTCTCATAATAGACTCCAGGAAGGGTAGCCACGAACATTTGTACCAACTCACTCTCAACCATCGGTGGTTGGACCCGAGCAGCCAATTCACGCCACCGCTGGGCGTACTCTTTGAAGCTTTCATTGCTCCGCTGCGAGAGATTCTGAAGCTGAACTCGGTTGGGAGCCAAGTCGCTATTATATTGATAGTGGAGAACAAACTCTTCTGCAAGATCTTTCCAGGTGCGCACAGCAGCGGGCTCCAAACCCATATACCATTCGAGCGATGGACCAGAAAGACTGTCCTGAAAGAAGTGCATCAGCAACTTCTCATCGTCAGAATAAGCGGACATCTTTCTATAATAAGATCGGAGGTGGACACGGGGACAAGTAGTGCCCCTATACTTCTCAAAGATAGGCACCTTAAACTTGTGAGGTACTTTAAAGTCAGCAATCAACCCAAGTTTGGCCATGTCAACGCCCAATGTGTTCTGATTTTCTATATCTCTCATTTTGTCTTCCAGCACCTTGAACCTGAGTCGAGCCTCAGCAGTCAACTCTGCCTCTACACCTCTCTGAGAGAATATGTCATCTTGATGGTCCTCCAGCCACGGTTGAGGCACCACCATATTTCCTGCACCAACATTGCCGTTGACCGGCCCCATGTTAACATTGGCTCCCAAACTACCATTGACGGCGCCTGCCGCGTTGAGTCCGAGATTAGTCATCAGATTTCCGTTAGCACTGCCGTTGCCCCCGGCAGCAGGAACAACGTTCTGTGGAGTATCCCCTTGAGGAGGAGTGGGCACGGCCCCGCCGTGAAGTATTCCATTACTGTCAACCCTGGAGATGAGAGGTTGAACCAAAGTACGAAGCTGGTCTTGCCCATTCGCAACTACTTGCATCAACTCCATAAAACGATCCATCCGTTCACGAAGCTCTTGAACATCTGACTGTACCTGGTCCATGATTCTCGTTTGATTGGCGCGAGTTGAGTAGCGGTGGATGAATCTTTGATCAATCCTGGAGATCGAAAACAGCTCGGAACCTGAGTACCTGAAAAACCTGTCAACATCAAAGGTTAGGAAAAGTAGCAGGATGTATGTCATGCAAAAATGTTTTATGCAGATGCATGCGTGTGTCTGTGTGCTTGAGAGATTATCCCCCGATCCTGGCACCTGCTGACAATAATAAGGAGAGGAATCTGGGCCCAATCATGGAAATAGTAACCTCACATAGCAATAGTCAGATTCGACACTTCAAGGACCGAGAACTCGTACGCAACAGTTTTTTCTGAGAAAGGCTGCAGTAACGCAATAAGAGGCGAGAGATCTTGGATCGGGGAAACGGTACCTGTCACAGACACACGCCAATGGAATGATTATGCAAGCTAATGCAAAATGCAGGTATGCAACAATATATCCGGGTGGCTGCTGTGGAGATTCGATGCCAACAGTCACTGATGAGAAGGAAACCCCGGTGTAAAACCACTGATCTGATCCGCTGTGAATAACCATCTGATAGGATCGAGATCAAAATTCTGCTCTGACAAGAACGAAGGCCTGATAATAAAGACCCCGGATGCAAGATCAAGGAATATCTGTTGATGAAGTCTTCGGACCCCAAATCACAAATCTGCCCTCTCTAGAACAAACACACAGCTGCTGATGAGATCTTCAAACCCCACTCAAAATCTGCCCTATCAAGAACAAACAACAACTGCCGATGAGATCTTCAGACCCCACTCAAAATCTGCTCCGTCCAGAACAAACCTACTGACGATAATACACTGATCAAAGCCTGCTTTATCAAGAACAGACAAACACCCGATGATAAGATCCTCTGATCAAACCCTTGCTCTATCAAGAACATCTCTGCAACTGAGAACCCAACATAACTGATTCACTGTCGAGAAAACCAGGTAGTCTGGAGGTCAAAGTTTCCTGCAATATCCCAACCCCACTCACAGGTATGATGGACCTAATCCACGGACAAAGGTACGGCATCCTATGTGGTTGTCAGCGTCACAGACTTTCATGAGTGACAATACGATTCCCAGAAGGAGTGGCATCATCAATTCATGAAGAGGCCTTACTTAGCTGACTTCCAAATGATCGGTCCCCAGAGTCGACAATCCTCACGTCTGGACTCCCCTCAGATCCTCAGGACCGGAAAGGAGCACCTCTGCAAGAATCTCGTCTGAGCGCAGATTTTCGTAGGGAACTGTGCCTGCTCAGCAGACAGGTTCGTCTACTACTTCTCCGCAACTATATCTAGGTGTGTACTCAAGCCCAGGTCCGGCTTTTCACTCACAGTAACATCCCTCTCCCACAGCAGCACAGATAATCATATCGAACTGAAAATAAAATGCGAGAAATAAAAATGCGGGAATTAAAGTGCGGGAAGTAAAGATGCGATAAATAAACGCAACCCAACAAGCAAACACACAAACGATAGGATTGACTCTCGTAGGGGATGGGAAACGGTCCCAGCATAAGGGATGGGAAAAGTCCCTAGATGCTATAAGTCCCCAGCAGAGTCGCCAGCTGTCGCTTGCGCGAAAATAAGGTGCCGGCATGACAGAAGAGTCGTCACCTTTCGTTATTTATCCCTCAGAGCGGGAAAGGAAACGATCGGAAAAACCTGACGAAAAAAAGGGTAAGACAAGGTCGTCGCAACCATTGCCTGGGTTCGGGAGTCGGTTACGCAAGGGGAAGGTATTAGCACCCCTCACGTCCGTCGTACTCGACGGGATCCTCGCTTGTTTGTTTACTTGGACGGGTTGGTTATAATCTATCTACCTATCAAGGCTGGCTAAAAAAGAAAAGAAAATGACTCGGCAAAGCGTCGCACTTTATGCCTACGTATTCTCATCAGAGAATGAGAAATCAGAGTCAACGTAGTTCGGCTAACTACGGGTTATGGGGGAAAGGTTGCTCGCTAGGATATCGCATCCTATGCCTACGTACTTTCATCTGGTATGAAAGATCAGAGCAAACGTAGTTCGGCTAACTACGGGGAAAAATGGCTCAACTAGGAGGGAGACTATCAAGTCCTACTGTTATCATGCCATGGATTCATCCTATGGTTGAGGTTTAAACAGGGAACTCCTAGATGTTGTCATGCATAGGTTTCAACCTAAAAGTCTATCATCAAATCCTTATCAGAGGAAATGAGAGTCCTAAGGGATCATATCAATGACACACCAAAACAGACAAAAACATCAGCTTTAACAGTAAAATGCATGCAATGCAAGTGAGGGAGGAAATGTGTGTGGGGTTTCAGCCTCCACAAGCTCGTCTCGACCTCAAGCCAGTCATGAAATAACAGTAATCATACTGAAGATAAACAACATACTATCAAGCAAAGAACCAGATAAAAGAAGGGAAGTGCCAACAGGCAAACAAAACACACATGCTTGAGAAAGAAAGAATCTACTCTCCACTCCTGACCCTAACACAGAATCTGAATCAAATCTAAGCACTAAAGCAAAACCCTAAACAAGAGAAATCAATCCCAATCTTCAAGCTTCAGAACAAGCTTACCAAAGACAGGGAGCTAAGCAAGCAGACTCATAGTGTCTTCCTCAGGAAAGCACTAGGAGGTGTATACTCAGGAGTCATACCCTATGTGGCTCAACCACTGTGATCAGTTTATATTCCTCCTCAGGAGAAATTAAACTCACAAGCAGGCTCCAACATCACTGGATATTTAGGAAATCCTATCTGAACTAGTGGAACTAAATGAACAGACTCATAGTACCTTCCTCAGGAAAGTACTAGGAGGCTTCCACTTAGGAGTTGTATCCCATGTGGCTCAACAACATGTGATCAGTTTACATTCCTCCTCAGGAGAAATTAAACTCACAAGTTGGCTCCAACATCATTGGATACTTGAGAAATCCTAGATGAACTAATGGAACTAAGTGAATAGGCTCATAGGACCTTCCTCAGGAAAGTACTAGGAGGCTTCCACTTAGGAGTTGTATCCCATGTGGCTCAACAACATGTGATCAGTTTACATTCCTCCTCAGGAGAAATTAAACTCACAAGTTGGCTCCAACATCATTGGACACTTAAGAAAGAGGTGAGAAGAAAGAATGAAAGTTATTCATAGTGCCTTCCTCAGGAAAGTACCATGAACTTCCTTCAAGCTTCAGGATCTCAAACCTCACAGACAGGGGACAAGCCAAGCTCTGGGTCTCTGAGTCTTGATCTACAATCTTCTCTTCATGATGCTCTCCAACAAGGTCTTCAAGACAACACAAGCCCCTCAACAAAACTCCACAATGGACCCCAAAGATGAACAGATGACCACAGGGGAGACAAAATCAACAGGCAACTTCAGAAAATACCTAAAAATGCTAAACTAATGGGGAAAAATCTATCAATTATTCACAAGGGTCCACAAAGTCTATTCATAACATCTACATAGGCCTCTACCTAAAAATCAAGACAAAACTCAATCAAAGAAAGCGAATTCTTCACCTAAGCACAACCTAAACCCTAATTAGGATACCCTACATCTACCCTAATTAAACTAATCAAAATTTAATTCTAAAAATCTAGAATAAAGCCTATGGGGAACTATGATTCATCATCTAATTGCACAAAAAAGAATGGATTAAAAAGACTAAAGGAAAGTCCTAAAACAATTCTTGCAAAATCATGATACCAAACTAAACATTATAAAAGCTATTTAAAAGAAAAATCTATTAAAAATACTAAACTTAAAAATAAAATCCCATTTTTATTTTTAATATTTTCTACACACTATTATCTACTCATAGAAAAAAGAATGGCCAAAAAAGAGTTATTTATCAATTATTTATGAATTTTCTAAAACAGAAAAATATTAAAAGAATATAAAAGATATTAAATCAATTAAAAGGGAGGGGGGTGTGACAAGTAACACGCGCCAGTTGAAATCAGTTGGGCCAGATAAAAGGGGGGTGGGGATAGTGAATTAAGCCCAGAGTGGCTTAAGTGAAACGACCGCGTATGGATGCCTTCAGAGTTCCCTCATAAACGAACTTCAAATCGTGGCCGTGAGATCTTGGCTTTGGTCAAGGGTCAGACTTGGATCCAAGGGCCACCAAGTCGTCTTCCCCAATTTCAAATATTTTGGAGCCAACTCCATTGATGAGCACTCAAGAACACTCCATCTGCAGCCACTCGTATTCCCTCAATTCTCCACTAAAATTAACAAAACAAAACCCGAACTTGCTCCATTTTTCACCCTGGTTCTGATTATGATCTCAAAATCCATTAATATGAAACCTAGCTCTAAACACGATAAAGATCCTAAAAACTGGTCAAGAACCAATGTTGTCAATTCTCAAAATTGAATGTGCTAACAGGTTCCTCATCTCACACTGAGCATTTCTAGCCAAAGAACTAAGACTATCTCTCACTATTAAGGGAGTTCTTGATTTCAACAGAATTTAGGTCACCATACGAATCATCACCAAATCAAGCCAAATTATCCAGAAATGATCTACTACTAATACCTAACTATTCTAGCCTATCAATTCCAATAAATTGTGAATAAATTAAGGAGTAGAGAGAAAGATACCAACCTGATAAAATGAGATGAACAGACCAAGGAATTCTCCAAATCAAGGCTTGATTCTTTCCAGATTCCTTCAATGGACCAATATCTCGCTTCTGTTTGCAACAAAACTCCTCGAAAGTGTCTGATTCCTTGAAACTGATTTTGAAATGCAGGCTGCCAAACTCGAATGCAAGATCATCAATTATCCATGGATTCTCCCTCAGTTTGCTATGCACACACTCAGTACTACCAATGGAACTTGTTGTAGTTGAAATTATCAACTGAAATGATGTGGAACTCAGAAATTGGTTGTGACTTGCAAGTGAAGAAATGCAATTGTGCTCTCTCTCTCCTCTCTCAATTCTCTCCCTATCACCAACCCTGATCTCTCTTCATGGCCCTCTTCTTATAATGATCATTAGATGCCTCTAGATTCATCTAGAATATGGTGGAAGGTTCTTGAAAATCTCATGTGATGACATATTGAAAATCTCACATTCCATGCCTTATGCCTTACCATTTGGTGCCAAAATACCTTTACATGAGATAATGAGAAGATATGCACAACTATAAGCCTTGGTTTTACCTTGTGTTAGGATTTCCCAAGTTGCCTTCTTTTTCAAGTAACAAATTTTCAAAGCATCACCCATTTTAAAGCTTCAAATCAAAATTCTAGCTAAACCAATGTTCTCAAAATGATTTTTCCAATCAAAATGATATATTGGATGACCTATTTTGGATTTGTGGATCTCCCAAACCAATTTCCAATTTCAACTTTTCAAACTTATATGCCATTTTTAGTTCATTTTTGACCAATCATGTAACCTCATGCTATGAGCTTTTCCAACAATTTGTGACATTCTTTCTAGACTTAAAATCACATTTTGAACAACTTTCATGTTTTGAGTTTTTCCATTTGAGGCTTGGAAATAGGAGTTTTAGGCATTGGCTAAAATGACCTATAACTGACAAATGACCAAAATACCCCTGTCTTGTTCAAACCATAAGTTGAGTTCCACAATTCCAATCAAGGACTTCTACCACTCAAATTAAAGCTAAGAAGATGCTATTCAACATTCATGTTGACCAAGAAGTCATAGAAATCACCCTACTAGGGCAAAAGTTGTCTGCAAGTTGGGTGACTTTCAAGGACCCAGATTCACACATCTCTGCTGACCTGTAATTTGTCAAAACCATAACTTGGGCTCTGTAACTCCTATCAAGGACTTCCACCACTCAAATTAAAGCTTAGAACAAACTCTACAACATTCATGTTATGGGGAAGGTGAGATATCAATCATAACTTGAGCTAAAACTGCCTGGAAGATAGGGATCAAATTAGGGTTTTTCACTGACAATCCTTGGGGACCCTGACTTGAAACTTCTCAAACTCCTCACTCATGATGATTTGGCCTAGGAATCATCTTTATATCATCTCTATGCATCATTCCATGATCTCATGGCCCTTGGATTGGTCTCAACCTTCTCCAAATCATCAGTTGACCTAGGGTTGACCCAGTCAAAACCCTAATTCTATCATTCATGGTTGAATCTTCTGAACTCTTGCATAATGACCTCTCTGGGCTTCATGAAGGCTATCAAGACATCTCATAGGCTTTCCCAAAACATCAAATTCATTCTCAAAGTCTCAGAACCATCTGAGGAGCACCCACAACTTTCAAACTGTGAAGCACACAACCCTGGTTTCAAACCACTTCTTCTGAGGATCTCTTGAACTTTCTGATGAAGGTATCCACTTTCAAACACTCAATGAATAAATAATTGTTGGTCAAATTTTGGGGTGCAACACCATGACATGCTCGAATCCAAAAAGAAAGCACTTGACATCGCTCGCCGAGAGATCTCTTCTTGCAATAAGACTTGGAATGCCACGCTCACCAACAATAAGAAGAGGGAAGATAAGTTGAAGCAACAAATTTCCGACCTCGAAGAGCAGTTGAAGTCCAGCATCAAGAAGTGTGAAGAAGAAGTGGTGACCCGGTATAGTCTCCAGAACGCACTGAACAAGGCCATCAAAGGCAGAGATGAAGCTGTGTCTCAGAAGCGTAAACTAGAGGATCGCTTCGGAGAGGGGGCATGGGAAGAAACTGCTGAAGACGTGCGGCGTGTTCTTAAGAAAAGAAACCAACTTGTTGAAGGGCTGCTTGCTCGACCAAGTCATCCGGAGACCAAGAAGTTGCTAGAAGAATACCAGACTTATGGGAGTGTTTGATCATTTCATGTAGTAACTTGTATGCTTTATTTGCATAGTGCTGACCATCACCAGGATTGTTGGTCGAGGTCATGCCTTCTCTTTGTACTCTCAGTGACATTGTATTCTTGGCTTATTGGTTTCTCTGCAATATATGAGGCTTTCTGTGATTCAACTCCGATCTTTGTATTGCTTGCACCGGCACCTTCACACTAGAATCGGGGAATGAATTTCCCTAATGCACAAACACACACATTGCATTGCATTCATATTCATATTGCATTACAGGTAATCTTTGGATGGTGTCTTATTTTCTGCTCTGTACCAGGTATTTTCAGGATTGCAGATCAACGCCCGCAAAGATACTCCACTCGCACCAATTGTCGAAGAATCATGGATCAAATGCAGAACGAGATGCAAGATGTGCGCGAGAAGCTAGCTCTCTTTATGCAGACCATGGAGGCTATTGCAAAAGGTCAGGAGAATTTGCAAGCCATGGTACAGCCACTGTTGGCCAGAAATACTGGTCACGGTAATGAGGATCATCAGTCTGTACGGGTCGATACTGTTCATGGAGATGGCACTCCCACGCCAGTGGCTCCACCTGTAGTCAATATACCTGCTGCTAATGTCAACAACGCTACCGCTGCTGGGAACGGTAACGTCGGAGTTGGGAACGAGACTGCTGTCCATAACGTTGGGCTTGGTGATGTCAACTTGGGTGATAATATGGGAGGCAACGACTTTGGCAATGCTGGATTCGGGTTCAATGATCAGGGATTCGATAACGCTGGGAAATATGGTTTCAATGCTCAAGGCTTTGGGCAAGATGGTTATGGTATGGCCAATCAGGGTTACAGAGGTTTCGGAAATGGGAACGGCGCTGGGTTAATGGCTTTTGGGCCTGCTGGAGGTGTTCAAGGGTACGGCAACAGAGGCCGAGGTCCGGTGATGAATCAAATTAGAGCTGGCCGCTATAATGAATATGATGGGTATGGAGCTGGGAATGGTATGTGGCAAGAAGATCAGCAGGAGGACGCTTTCTCCGGCGGAGGCTTTGAAGGGCCGATGGATAACTCCCAGAAGATCAGAATGCTAGAAGAGCAGATGAGAGGGGTCTTGAACCAAAGTGCTGTGGGCTTGGACATGGCCACAATGGGTCTGGTACCTGGCTTGAGGGTGCCAATCAAATTCAAAGCTCCTACGTTTGATAAGTATAAAGGGGACACATGTCCGAAAGTGCACGTGCGGGCTTATTACAAAAATATGTCTGCATACTCAACTGATGAGAGAATGCTAATGCATTTCTTTCAAGATAGTTTGTCAGGCCCTTCCCTAGAGTGGTACATGGGGTTGGAGCCAACCAATATCAAGACATGGAAGCAATTGGCAGAGGCATTTGTAGCTCACTACAAGTATAACAGCGACTTGGCACCCAACCGGGTCCAATTGGCAGGGCTGTCTCAGAAAAAGGATGAGAGCTTTAAAGAGTACGCGCAAAGATGGCGCGACATGGCTGCTAGGGTCCGTCCTCCTCTAAAAGACAAAGAAATGAACGACATGTTCGTCGGCACATTCACAGGCATGTTCCATGACAAGTTGTTTCATACATCTCTGGCCAGTTTCTCAGACTTAATTCTGATGGGAGAAAAGATTGAACGTAACATTAAGCAGGGAAAGTTCCAAGTCGAGGAATCAACTGCATCTGGCAGTAATAGGAAGGCTTTTGGTGGGCGCCGTCAGGGCGAGGCAAGTGCAGTGTTTGGAGGCCGAGGCCGAGGCCGAGGCAGAGGTCGGAACCAATATCATCAGCCGCAGCAGGTGGCGAGTGTTACTATCCCGTATCAGCAACAACCACTTCAACAACAACAACCGTTTCAGCAGCAGCCACAGCAGGGGGCACATCAGGCTCAACGAAGATTCCAGGGTGGTAAATCAAGAAGAGTGTTTGAGAAGCCTCCCTCAACCTATGCAGATTTATTGCAGACATTGTTGGGTTTGAACCTGGTAGAGAAGAGAACTCTGGCACCGATAACGGGGACTCCTCCGTATGGTTATGATGCAAGCAGGCATTGTGAGTTTCACTCTGGGGCTCCGGGCCACGATGTAGAGGGTTGCCATGCTTTTAAGCACGTTGTGCAAGATCTTCTGGACAACAAGACTATCAATTTCGGAACGGCAGGTCCGAATATAGTGCAGAAACCCATGCCTAATCATGGGGCAAACGCCATTCTGACTGAGGAAGGGTTAAATCTGATTATGAATGTCGATGATTTAAAGACGCTGTTGAGCGAGATAAAAAGCAGATTGTTGCAAGGGGGTGTTTATCCAGGATGTGACGAGTATTGCTTAGAATGCTGGACCCTAGCTGGGGGGTGTGATGATTTGAAGAAAGGCATTCAAGCTTTAATTGATGGAGGCACATTGCAGTTTGACTGAGTAGCAACTGAAGAGCCTGCAGGGGCGGTAGCAGATGATCAGAGTGATGTGGCCACTGTAACGATTCCTCGAAAGACAATCACTATTGCAGCACAGGTCCAGCGACCACCGATTATCATAACTAAGGCCGGACCGATCCCGTACGAGAACACGAAAGCAGTCCCATGGTCATATGGGTTGGAGGTGTATTGTGACGGGATAAAGATTGATGTTAATAAGCAGCCTGCCGAGACTGTGGACAACATTGTTGGTTCAGGAGGTATGACAAGGAGTGGTAGGATCTTTATATCACCTGAAGTGGAGGTCGAAAGACTGGCAAAGGGGAAAGGAAAAGCGGTTGAAAATGTCCCAGTGCAAGCAAGCGACAAAGCATCAGCATCGAAAGATGTAGAAGAGTTCATGCGCTTGATTCAAAAAAGTGATTATAAGATTGTGGAGCATCTGCAACAGACGCCGTCCAAAATATCCATCTTGTCATTGCTCTTGTGTTCGGAAGCTCACAAAAATGCTTTGTTGAAAGTCCTGGATACTTCTTTTGTACCCCAAGACGTCTCTGTAAACCAGCTGGAAGGAGTGTTGGCACATGTGAATGCAGGCCACAACTTAGGCTTTACCGACTTCGATTTGACCCCGAAAGGGAGAGATCATAATATGGCGCTGCACATATCTGTCGAGTGTAGAGGATCAGTAATGTCGCATGTATTGGTCGATACCGGCTCATCCTTAAATGTGCTGCCCAAGAAAGCAATGATGAAGCTGGATGTCAGAGGAATCTTGTGCACGCCCAATGACTTGGTAGTTAGGGCATTCGATGGCACGCGAAGAACAGTCTTTGGATTGATAACATTGCCTCTGCAGGTGGGGCCGGAGGTATTTGCGACTGAATTTTATATCATGGATATACAGCCTGCGTATAGTTGCCTGCTCGGACGACCCTGGATTCATGGGGCTGGGGCAGTCACGTCTACCCTGCATCAGAAGTTGAAATATATGGTCGGAGACAGCGTAGTCACCGTATGCGGAGAAGAAGACATCCTGGTCAGCCATCTGTCGTCGTTTAAATATGTGGAGGTCGACGGGGAAATCCACGAAACACCCTGCCAGGCATTTGAAGGGTTGCATATCAAGGACAAAGGTCCCGGGCCGAGCAAAGTATCGGAGATAGCCGTCTCGTCGTATAAAGAAGCTCAAGCTCTGGTGGAGGCAGGAGAAGCAACGGGCTGGGGCAAAGTGCTGGATATCCCTGTGAAGATGGACCGGTTCGGGCTGGGATACCAACCGTCATCGTCAACACCTGCTGTGGGGGCACCCCGTTTCAGAGGGCCAATAACCATCTCTGCCAGTGGAGTATGTCATGAAACCATCAACGCTGCTTCGGAGTCTGACGAAGGAGACAGCGACTGTGATATGGATACCTGGATTCAGCCAAGCACGCCAGGACAGGGACTGTGCAACTGGTCTATTCAGGAGCTTGTTCCTGTGACTCTTAAACAGTAATGCTTTGCTTTATTAATTGTTGAATAATCTGATGTCTTGCCCGGGGCATCAGAATTTGCTTAGGGCTGTGTTGTTATGAACATTGCGTGTTAATCATTAAATAAATGGCGTTTTTCATGTGCAAATACTGTAATCTCTGTCTTTCTTATTTTGTATTTTTCAATAAAATGGCGACGTGGTTATTCGCTTTATACGCATTTTGAAGCACTTAACCATTCCTTTTGCAGGATAACATCTTCAGATGACATCCTTGAACCACCTATGACTCGTCCCGACTTTGAGCACCCGGTATTTCAGGCCGAAGAAGAGGTTGTCGAAGATAGTGATGTTCCTGAAGAACTGTCTTGGTTGGTGAAGCAAGAGGAAAGAGTCATTCTGCCTCACGAAGAGATCATCGAGGTTATCAACTTGGGGTCGGAAGGGGTTGAGAAGAATATTCGTATCGGAGCCGCATTGCAGAGCGATATCAAGCAAAGACTGGTTGAAATGCTCCGAGAGTATAGTGATGTATTCGCTTGGTCGTATGAAGATATGCCAGGGCTCGATACAGATATGGTTGTGCATCGTCTGCCACTGAAAGAAGAATGCCCTCCGGTCAAACAAAAGCTTCGCAGAACCCGACCAGATATGGCAGTGAAGATCAAAGAGGAAGTTCAAAAACAGTGGGACGCTGGTTTCCTGGCTGTGACAAAATATCCCTCATGGGTTGCTAACATCGTACCAGTGCCAAAGAAAGATGGCAAGGTTCGGATGTGCGTGGATTATAGGGATTTGAACAAAGCGAGCCCAAAAGACGATTTTCCGCTTCCTCATATTGACGTGCTAGTTGATAATACCGCTCAATACTCCGTATTCTCCTTCATGGATGGCTTTTCAGGCTATAATCAGATTAAAATGGCGCCAGAGGATATGGAGAAGACCACTTTCATAACGCCTTGGGGAACATTTTGCTACAAAGTGATGCCCTTTGGCTTGAAAAATGCTGGGGCAACATATCAGCGTGCGATGACGACTCTTTTTCATGATATGATGCATAAAGAGATCGAAGTTTATGTTGACGATATGATTGCCAAATCCCAGACGGAGGAAGAGCATCTGGTGAATCTGCTGAAGTTATTTAAAAGGCTTAGGAAGTTCAGGCTGAGACTGAACCCTAACAAATGCACCTTCGGGGTGAGATCGGGTAAATTGCCGGGGTTTATCGTAAGCGAAAGAGGAATAGAGGTTGATCCTGCTAAAATAAAAGTGATACAAGAAATGCCAACGCCTAAAACAGAGAAAGAGGTGCGCGGATTTTTAGGGAGGTTGAACTACATCGCCTGGTTCATATCTCACCTAACTGCTACGTGCGAACCATTATTCAAGTTATTGAAGAAAGATCAAGCTGTAACGTGGAACGAAAATTGTCAAAAGGCGTTCGATAAAATAAAGCAGTATTTGCAGGAGCCTCCCATTTTGATACCCCCAGTGGCAGGGAGACCCTTGATCATGTATTTGACGGTTCTTGAGGGAAGCATGGGTTGTGTTCTCGGTCAACACGACGAGACCGGAAGAAAAGAGCATGCGATCTACTACTTGAGTAAGAAATTTACAGATTGCGAATCTCGATACTCAATGCTTGAGAAAACTTGTTGCGCGCTAGCCTGGGCCGCCAAGCGTTTGAGGCAATACATGCTGAATCATACAACCATGCTCATCTCGAAGATGGATCCGATCAAATATGTGTTCGAAAAGCAGGCGTTGTCAGGGAGAATTGCCCGTTGGCAGATGGTCTTGACTGAATATGACATCCAATACGTCTCACAAAAGGCTATAAAGGGGAGTGTGCTGTCTGAGTATCTGGCGGAGCAACCTATTGAAGATTACCAATCGATGAGGTTTGATTTTCCTGACGAGGATATCATGTACCTAAAGATGAAAGATTGTGAAGAGCCGTTGCCAGATGAAGGGCCAGAGTTGGGTTCCAAATGGAAGATGATATTTGACGGAGCTGTGAACGCTTACGGTAGCGGAATAGGGGCAATCATCACTACGCCACACGGGTCGCACATCCCGTTTACTGCCCGATTGACCTTTGACGTTACCAACAATGAGGCCGAATACGAAGCTTGTATAATGGGGCTTGAAGAAGCCATTGATTTGCGAATCAAGAATTTAGACGTATACGGAGACTCAGCTCTGGTGGTGAATCAAATCAAAGGAGAATGGGAGACACGTCAGCCCAACTTGATACATTACATGAACTATGCAAGGAGATTGTTGCCTTTCTTCGACAAGGTTGAGTTGCATCATGTGCCGCGGGCCGAGAATCAAATGGCTGACGCCCTGGCCACTTTGTCTTCCATGTACAAAGTCAACTTCTGGAACGAGGCTCCCCGAATCATTATCTCTCGGCTTGACAGACCAGCTTTCGTATTTGCTATTGATGAAGCATCCGACGACAAACCGTGGTATTTTGATATCCTTAATTTCCTGAAGAATAAAGAGTATCCGGCTGGGGCATCCAGTCAAGATCAGAAGACTCTCAGGAGATTAGCGGGTAATTTCTATTTAAATCCGGATGGTGTCTTGTACAGAAGAAACCACGACTTGGTGCTGTTGCGTTGTGTAGACGAGAAAGAGGCAAAGCTGCTCATGGAGGAAATACATGAAGGTACATTTGGTACGCATGCTGGTGGGCATGCTATGACGAGGAAGCTGCTACGGGCAGGTTATTTTTGGCTGACTATGGAAACTGATTGTTTCAAGTTCGCAAGGAAGTGCCACAAGTGCCAAATCTATGCTGATAAGATCCATGTGCCTCCGAGTCCTCTAAATGTGATGTCATCACCATGGCCATTCTCGATGTGGGGAATCGATATGATTGGAAAGATCGAGCCGACGGCTTCCAACGGGCATCGGTTCATCCTAGTAGCAATCGATTATTTCACCAAGTGGGTAGAAGCGGCGTCATACGCAAACGTAACGAAGCAAGTGGTGGCCAGATTCATCAAGAGAGATATCATTTGCCGATATGGGATTCCCGAGCGGATAATCACGGACAACGGTTCAAACCTGAACAACAAAATGATGAAGGAGCTCTGTCAGGATTTCAAGATCGAACATCACAACTCCTCCCCTTACCGACCCAAGATGAATGGCGCTGTCGAAGCGGCCAATAAGAATATAAAGAAGATTGTGCAGAAGATGGTGGTGACCTATAAGGATTGGCATGAGATGCTACCTTTTTCTTTGCACGGTTATCGTACGACGGTACGCACATCAACCGGGGCAACCCCGTTCTCGTTGGTATACGGAATGGAAGCAGTGCTACCATTGGAAGTGGAGATCCCTTCTCTGAGGGTATTGCGAGACGTTCAGCTAGACGAGGCAGAATGGGTGAAAGACAGGTTGAATCAACTGAGTTTGATGGATGAGAAGAGGCTAGCTTCTCTAGCATACGGTCGTTTGTACCAGAGCCGAATGAAGAAAGCATATGATAAGAAGATACATCCGCGAAGCTTTCAGACGGGCGACCTTGTGCTGAAAAGGATTCTCCCGCCGCAAGCAGATCACAGGGGCAAGTGGACCCCCAACTACGAAGGGCCATACGTTGTCAGGAAATTCTTTTCAGGAGGAGCTTTATTGTTGTCCACTATGGACGGTGAAGACTTTACGTCACCTGTAAATTCGGACGCAGTTAAAAAATACTTTGCTTAAAATTGACCCGCTGGACAGAAAAAAGAGAGTCCAGGCAAAAATGGGGCATCCTGGCGAACCAAAAACAGAATGAAAGGTTCGGGCAAAAGTTAGGGATAAAATTGAAAAAATGTACACCCGCGAAGTTGAAAACCTACACTGGGCGGCTTCGGCAAAAAAGGGTATCCCGGTGAACTGAAAACCCGTAAAGGGCGGTTCACGCAAAAGTTAGGGATTTGAAAGGCAAATGACCGCGGTCCGAATTTGATACCACATTTGAGCATCAGTGCGGGAGAATATACCTGAGGGGTCGATTATCGGATGCAATCTCGTCATAGGTATGAATACCGGGAAAGCATTAGAGTCGGATGAGTCATAGGAGGATCAGTTCGTGGTGTTCGTCTGCATCCCGTTGCCGACATGTGTACAAAATTTAATGTGTCAAAATATTTATGCTTCTTGTGCACACTTGTGTATTTGCTTTGCGTAGCTTCCTCTTTTCAGGAGTTACATCCCGTGTACAAAAACTTCGCCCATTCAGGGGCCCAATCAATGAAATATGTTATTCAGTACGTGATGCTGGTTCTTTACTGTTTTGTGCATGATAAAACGCCTAAGTTTATTGAAACTAGCATGTGTATAACATCACCGGCCCTCGCCAACAATTACTAAAGCTTTGAATTAACTGAAAATAACGTCACTAACCTGAATTGATTTGGTTGCATAGGCTTGTCCTGTCTTGTTTGTGTTGTTGCAGGTTTCATAGCCGTACGAGGAAGATGATCAAAAGGTTGCAATAACGAAAGACTCGACCCCCGCGCATGTCATGCATGTTCTTCCTGAAGAAGGATCGAACTCCCCAGCTAGCCGTAGCTTATCCAAAGGACATGCTCCAGCAAAGTCATTCATCCTCAGCAGAGTTTGGCGGTTCCAGGATTATAAGGCTGTATTCAGACAGTGCATCTCAAGCTGTCTGAGTAAGCCTCAGAAGATTAATATTTCCAATTGGTGAGCTATATTCAGACAGTTTACCTCTCCCCCAGCGGAGTCAACGGATTTCCCCCAAGAGAATCATCCCCAGCGGAATTCTCTTTGCAAGTGTTTTCATTCCTCCCAGTGGAATTCGAAGATTAAGACTCTCCCCGGCAGAGTTGGTGGTGCGCCCAGGCATTTATTTTGTCAAAACACCGTGTGATATCCGTTCACTTTCCAGCAGAAGTCCAATCATACCAAGCGCATCTGCTATTCTCCAGCAGAGTTATATTCCCCAGCAGGGTGTTACTTCAATGATGTGTGGTTCAAGTTCCCAATTTCCCAGCTGAGTCGACTTCCCTCTTCCAGCATTTATTTTGCTGGAATAATTCTATAGCATCTGGCTATCCCCAGCGGAGTTGGCATTATCTTCAGCATTTATTTTGCTGAAGCGGTTCCTGTATCTCAGCAGGTCGAGTCTGCAATTGCATTGGCATACAGTGTCATACTTGCATTCACCAAATAAACACGCGTAGCATTCCCATGTCAAAGGGAACATTGCATCATTGTCAAGCGCATGCATTTTGAAACATAAACCAGGATGGCTAACCTTTTGATTCAAGTAGTGTTTCTCTTGCAGGTAGAGAGAGCCCTTGCTCAGGTGAATCAATAAACATTCGAAGTTTTGGCATGTGACATTCAACGGAAGTGTCAGCTTTGGCACTATTCCCCACAGAGTCAGCAGGATAAGTTTCTCTTTGTCCACAAGCAGAGTTACTTGTTTCCCCGCCAGGATTTCCTGTTGAAGTTTCTCTAGTCCGACCAGCGGATTGTTTCTTTCAAAGTTGCTGTTACGTCCGCATTAAAAGGTTTCATGAACCAGAATTTCATAGGTTACCGCCGGTTATTAGAGCAGGTATCCAGTATTTTGATTTCCAAATATCCCCAGTAGAGTCAGCCTCAAAGTTGCTGTAACGACAGTGATAAGAAGTCGGTGGACCAATGGAAGGATGAGTCCTAACGTGGACGGGTTTATTGACAGGTTTTTGCGCTAAGAGGAATGGGGGTCCTGACGGGGACATTTCTTCAAAATTGACAATGTGTGAGTCCTAACGTGGACAGAGTCGAGCTCTCGGTATTGATTGAGTGTGGAGTCATAACGTTGACAAAGATTGATTACTCCTTGTGTTGGTGTCCTGACGTGGACAATTTATTTCCAGCAAGTGTCTTTCTTCTCAATGGTGAACTGTGTGTCCTGACGTGGGCAAAGTTATAGTTTTTCATGACGACAAGATATGATAGTCCTGACGTGGACAAATTTGTTCTTCTTCGTGTTGTTGGCAAAGTATGAGTCCTGACGTGGACACAGTCGTATTTCCCCAGCAGGTAGAAGACGTGCAAGTCCTAACCTGGACAGGTTCTATTATTTCTTCAGATGAAGATGTGAGTCCTGACGTGGACAAGTTATTTCCCCAGCGGGTCGAAGGTGCATGAGTCCTGACGTGGACAATTTTTCAGCAAGCCGACATGTGAGTCCCTACGTGGACAAATCGGAAGAAAAATGATTCCTTACGTGGAAAAGAGATTGTGTTCCTAACGTGGAAAGGCGGGTCCTAACGTGGATGATGTATTCCTTACATGGAAAGAAAGTTGCATTCCTGACGTGGAAAAGATGTGTTCCTCACGTGGAAAGATGACATTCCTAACGTGGAAAGAAAGATTGATATAGTATTCCTCACGTGGAAAGATGGAGTCATTACGTGGACATATCAGATTCGTTCCTTACGTGGAAAAGTGGGTCCTTGCGTGGACGGAATTGGTTTCCTTACGTGGAAAGATTGAGTCCTTACGTGGACATATCAAGTCTGAGTCCTTACGTGGGCAGATTGAGTTTGTTTTCCTTACGTGGAAGCGCAGGTTATTCCTTACGTGGAAAGTTTAGTCCTGACGTGGACAGATTCAGATCAGGTTGGTTTCCTTACGCGGAAAAGATGGGGGTTCCTTACGTGGAAAGTTGGGTCCTATCGGGGACAGTGTTATTCCTAGCGTGGAAAGAAGTTATTCCTTACGTGGAAGGATGAGTCCTAACGTGGACAATGGTTATTCCTGGTGTGGAAGAGTTTATTCCTAACGTGGACGATTTATTCCTGATGAAATGAAGACGAGTCATCCCCAGCACACAAGATCAGTGGGTTGCCGCAACAGTCAGATTCAGCTGACGAATGTCGTTCCCCAAGCAGGGGCGCAGTTTATTTCTGCGGTTGGCAAATTTCTGGGTTCCTAGTATTCAACCGTCTCGTACCGCGAATGTCTGAAGGCTCCGGGCTCTTCACCCAATCGGGTCCAAGTCGCTTGAATAGGGGCAGCTGTTGCACCCCAAAATTTGCCCAACCTTATCCACTTGGTTTATGTTTCAATATCATTAGCATTTGCATATAGAGTCATGTACATAGTCTAACCATCTGCATAGCATAAGCATAGCAAGTCATCCAACAGGGGACCAATCATTATTCTCATCTCTAGAGACCTATCAAGAGGTTATTATCCTGATTCAATTTCATTCAAGTCATCAGAAAAGAATTTGAAAGCTATCAAGTCAATGGATCAAGCAAGTGCATACATCTCCTAACTGAGGGTATCTGAGGATCAACAAAGAAATTGTGAGCTGTGGGCTGAGCATGGGGAGTATCTAGACATCTTGGAGGACTTAGAAAGTCATTTGGAGAAGGAGACAAGTCATTGGTATGATCACAAGTATTGCAGTTGAAGACAGTCAACTAGGGTCTCATCTGGGTCAACCCTGGGTCAACTCTAGGTCAATTGACTGATTGAAAGGCATTAAAGGCTATTGGAGAGATGGGGGGTTCATCATTTGAAATATAGAGAAGGATATTTTGTTATGCTAAGAAGAAATCAAGAGAAATCAAGGAGAAGGGGAGTTTCTAAATTAGGGTTTCTGTGTAAAATCCCCTAATTTAGGTTAAATTTCCAAGCAAGATAAGTCAAAATGCAAGTTTCAAATGGATCCTTGGTCAACATGAAACTTGTAGAGGATCTCAATACCTTTAATTTGAGTGGTGTAAGACATCAAGAAGATTTATAGAACTCAAGTTATGGTCCTTGCAAGTTACAGGTCATCTGAGGTATCTGAAATTTTGTTTGTGAAAGTGACTTGACTTCCAAGCAATTTTTACCCCTCAAGGAAATTTCAAATGAATTTCTGGTCAACATAAGAATTGTTCCACATTGTCTTAGCTTTCTAGAATGGTATAGTATGCCTTCATATGATTTGTGGAACTCTACTTATGGTCTTGGAAAGCAAAGGGTATTTTGGTCATCTGAGAATTACAGATCATTTCAAGCCTATGCCCAAAACTCATACAAGGGAGCTTCAAATGAAAAACTTCCCAACATCAAAGTTGCTCAAAATGCCATTTTAAGTCTAGAAAAGAAGTCATGAAAGATTGGAAATGCATAGAATGAGACTTGACCAAAGTTGGTGAAAAATGACCTAAAAAAGGCATATAAGTTGAAAAAGTTGAAATAAAAAATTGGTTTGAGAGATCTACAAATCCAATATGGGTCATCCAATATACCAAATTGATTCCCAACATAATTTTAAAGACATTGGTTCAGCCACATTTTTGAGTTTAGGCTTAAAAATTGGACTTCCTTTGTAAATTTGTTTCTTGCATCATAAGGCAACATGGTAAAACTTAACACAAGGCAAGGAAAAGCTTGGTTTTTCATACATACACTCCTAATATCTCATGAAAGGAGATTTTAACTCAAGTTCACAAAGGTACAAGCATGAGATAAGAGAATTCAAAATACCATCAAATGATAAGTTCATGAAATTTCCACAAGTTTCTAGATCCCTCTAGGACCAATCTAGAAGCTTCTCATTCTGTTAATCATCATCTATATAAGGAAATGAAGCCATTTGTGCATTGGTTGGTGATTCTTTGATCTTGAAAACCCCATTTTGATTCCTTCACTTCCATTTGCATTTTCTCTTCAAACTCCATTGAAACTTCATCAATCATCTTAATTTCTGTTATCATCATCATCCACCATCATCATAGAGTAATTGGCAAAGAAAGTTGAGAGGAACTCGTGGCTGGTTTGTGTGATCCAAGTTTTCACTCCAAGTTGCATGAAGAAGGGGATAAGGTGATTCAAGAAGTTTGAGCCACAACCATTGCAAACAGAAGAATCAGCATCCATTGGAGATCAATATTGGAGGTTAACAAGTCTTGAAGTGCACGATTCCACCACTGTTTCATCCACATTGCAAGGTATGCATTTCAATCTATATCTCTTCATCTAGGTAGTATTAGATGGAATGGTTAAGATCAGAGTGTTTAGAGACCATAGGTGAATGAATTCTGAGAATTAGAGAGACTTCTGTGAGTTTCCATGGCAGAATGTTGAAACTTGGATGATCGAGGACAGGTGGTATTTTGAGTATTAATGAGCATGTATTGGCTTGATGAGATCAGGGTAACATATAGAACAGGATTGGATCATTAGGATTGAGTTATATTAAGGTTGATACCAGAAGAAAATGGTGGAACCCTAGTCTTGAAGCTTTCTGTTTGGAGGATGCACGATGGTTCAAAGAAAACTACACGCATGGTTGTGTTCCTGGTGATCAGTAGATCATTTTTGGCTTTGGAATTTTTAGTTTTCATTGAATATTGAGGGAGCATGAGCTTGGAGAAGAGTCACACATGGAGTCTGTTTTGCTGAAACCCTAATGGCTTTTTGGGGAAGATGAGTGTACCACCGTTAGATCGTGCTGGTTATTTGACTTATTAAACCCATCCAACGGTCCCCATTTGAACTTTAAACGGAGGGAAACCCTAAGCGCTGAAACGCAGCGTTTACTTAAGTGATGAATCTTGGGCCTCAGCAGAACTTGATATTCACACCCTACCCGTTGGCCCAGTTCAATTTTTAACTGAAAACTATTGCAAGTTGCACCGTTGTTTTTTTCAATTTTCTTTTAATTTTCATTTTCATTTTCTGAGCGCGTATGGGCCTAAGCCCTTTAATATTCGCACCCCCTAATCTGGACCACTTAATAAAAACAACTAGGGCGCAGATGCTATTCTCACCCCTCCCATTTAATTTCCATTTTGTGTGTTTTAATTTCCTTTAATATTTTTGCATCTTTAAAAAATCATATAAAAATGAAAAATTAATATTTTTTTATTCTTGTTTTTTCTATAGGTCAATAATTCTGTCTAGAAAATTATAAAAAATAAAAATTGCATTTTATTTTTTATTTGATATTTTTCCCATATTTTCCAAATAAATGCCTATTTTAGGTGTTTCATTTCATACATGAATTTGATAATTTTTGTTCTAATAGTTGCTATAATATTTTTTGTCCATTCTTTTTAGGTTGATTAATAGACTTTGTTAGCTTGTACATGCAATTTAGTTCATATTTTTAGGAATTAATTTTAGGTGTTTAGTTTAGGTGAGAACAACATGAATAAAATTAGGGTTTAAGTGATGACTTAGGCAAATTAGTTCATTTCCCTTAGGACTTAGAGATTGAATATGTTAGATATGGGGCTATAGGGACTATGGGTAGTTATTAAATCCCTTAGAAATCACTAGGATTCCCCTACTGCTATTGGTATAATACTATCTGTATTTGATTGATTGGTGTGGTGTGCCCTCTGGGATTATTGTTTGCCTGTATGGGTATGGGGATTGCTTGGGGATTGGGAGAGCTGAAGACTTGTGATGATGAAGCCATTGGAGACCCAGAGACTGAAGACCAACTTCCAGAGTTGAAGAGGAGATTCCTGCTAGTAGCTGTTGAGGAAACTAGGGTTTAGGAGCTAGGCAGAGCCCTAGATTAGAAAGCTTGTTTCTCAAACATGGAATGCTTTATCTGCATCCATCCTTTCCCTATGATTCAAAGTCTCTTTCAAATATCCACCTCCTTCCTTTGGAAGGATCAGTGAATGTATTTGAAAGATAGAACTTTTGAGGGAAAATTATCTGTATAATGTTAACAGTTAATGAACCACCCTTGGTAGGTAATTGACTGTCTAACATTCATTCACTTCATCTTGTTGACTGATGTTCATCCTGGAGCCTGAGACTGGAAGAAAAGCCATTGTAGATAGAAGATTGATGATCAAGACCTTGCTTGAAGGCTGTGGAGATGGGGATTGATGCTTGATAAAGCCTGTAGCTGATTGATGATGACTTGAATATAGGTGTTGATGCAGAGCTGCTGTGGCTGTTTATCTTTTGCTGTATTTCATTTCTGATGTATTGATTGGTTTTCCTGACTGTATTGTTTGCTGTTTACCCTGTTGGGTTGAAAGTGAATCCTGTTCACTTTTGCCTATTGTTTTCTAGGTTCGAGGTTGAGTGGGACTCCCTTGCCTCGCTTGTATTGCTGCATCCATGCATTTTACCGCTTTACTGTATATATCTGCTATTGTTTATGTTTCCGCTTATCCCGTAGGATCTCTGTTTCTCTCTGTGCAAGAGAGGAGCATGATAGACACTAGGTCTTAATCCATGCATGATAACATTAGGTTAGTTTGATTCCCTTTGCAACCATAGGTTAGAGTTCTGTCTCTTCTTTCTCAAAACAAACAGAAAAACACAATAAATCTTTCAAACACAATAAAAGACACTTCTTCCGTAAAAGAATGTAAACTCATCAAAACGTCATTTTTGTCCGCTTGGACTGTTAATCAGAAAAACCTTTTTCAGAAGGAATAAAAACAACCAAGACAGACTTGTGTCGTACGTGGCCCGAACTACGTTTGCTCTGATCTTTCATGCTGTATGAAAGTACGTTGGCATAGGATGCGATATCCTAGCGAGCAACCTTCCCCTCCTTTCCCGTAGGTAGGCGAACTACGTTGACTCTGATTTCTCGTTCCAGACGGGAATACGTAGGCATAAAGTGCGATACTTTGCCGAGTCATTTTATTTTCTTTTAATCCCTTGACCTGTAGAGTAGATAGAATAACAATCCATACCAGAAAACAAGCGTGGATCCCGTCGAGTACGACGGACGTGAGGGGTGCTAATACCTTCCCCTTGCGTAACCGACTCCCGAATCCAGGTTTTGGTTGCGACGACCATACCTTTTCCTGTGTTGTGCGAGGTTTACTCTGAGCGTTTCCTTTCCCTCCCGTGGGATAAATAACGCGCGGTGGCGACTCTTCTGTTCAGCCGGCGCCGATTTTCGCAGTTGCGACAGCTGGCGACTCTGCTGGGGATCCAACGTCCCCTGGCCGCTAAGGACTGCGATAGTTCTTATGTATTTGGGATCCAACGTCCCTTAAGAGAGTCAATCCTAACGCTTGTTTTCCCGTCGAGGATTTTGTATGGGTTTATATTTCTGACCTTTATTTTCAGCATTATATATATTGATTATTACTGCTGTATTGGGGTGTGACGGGTGTTCTGATATTGAGTGATAAGCCGGACCTGGGCTTGAGTGCACCTAGAATTAGAGTAGAAAGTAGTGGGCGCGTGCCGGCTTTGCTTGCATTAGTGTCTCATGAAATCTACACTCGGACGAGGTTCTTCTGGTTGGCTTCTTTTTCTACCCTTTGGGTCGAAGGGGTTGTTGGTCAGCTGAATTGTCGACTCCGGGAACCGATCATTTGGAAGTTGGCTAAGTGAGGCCTCTTCAGGATTTGATGATGCCACTCCTTCTGGGAATCGTATCATCAACCCTGAAAGTCTGTGACGCCAACGACCGCATAGGATGCCGTACCTTTGTCAGTTACTAGGACATCCACCTGTGAGAGGGTTTGGGGTTATGCAGGTAACTAGACCTTCAGACTACCGGTTTGTTCCTTGATCAGAGATCCTGGGTATTTATGGAGAGTTATGAGGTCTGTTAGAGACCATTTGGAGATGTGTTATGAGGTCTGTCAGAGACCAGTTGGATAGTTTTGGGGTCTGTCAGAGACCAGTTGGAGATGTGATTTGAGGTCTACCAGAGACCAGTTAGAGTTATGGCTTGAGGTCTGTCAGAGACCAATGTTGGAGCTTTGTTTTAGGTCTATCTGAGACCAGGGTTTGAGGACTTCTATAGAATCTATCTAAGACTTCTTGATATAGTTCAGGCTATTCAGCTACGACATTTGGTCCCTGTTGCATGTTACTTGCATTGCATTGTTGCATACCCATTGTCATTGCATCCCATTAACGTGTGTCTGTGCTGCAGGTGCATTTGCATATCCTCTGATTCTAGTGCCCAGACTTCTGAGTGTTGATTATGGCTGGTTTGAGGAAAACAGTTGCGTATAAGCTGCCGACACCTGATATTACTTCTTTGCTTGGTCTGATATCTCTTGCTGATGAGGAGGTTAGGAGAAGCTTCAGAATGAGTCACGGGAGATTACTGAGATTAGTCTGCAAGCCCACCACTGATGAGATGAACGGGCTGTACACCTTGATGCAGTTCTATGACCCCGCTTTGAGATGTTTTACGTTTGCTGACTTCATTCTAGGGCCTACCATTGAGGTGCATTTTCAGTGCCAACGTAACAACCAAATGAAGAATCACTCCGCTGGGGGAGAAGAGAAGCTTAACCACACAACTCTGCAGGTGAACAAACTCGAAATCCAATAGGTACCCAACCTGGTCCATGTTTCGAAATGCGTATGCCTGATAATGATGCAATGCCCTATATGGCATGGAAATGCCATGCGTTTTGTTTGAAAATGCGAGGCCCAGACGGCATGCTATATGTTTGTATAAATGCTATGACGATATATGCAAATGTTAATGCAGGCTCGAGCTGCCAGAGAACACCAGGTCTGCAACCACTTGGCAAAATGAATGCCGACGGTAGACGCCAACTCCACTGAAGGTACCCTGATATCACAGAATCAACTCAGCAAAATAAATGCTGGAAAAACGGAAACCAAATCCGCTAGGGATAACCGTCCTGCTGGAGAAATGGAAAGGCAACCATGCTTGGGGAGAAAGAAACAGCAACTCTGCTTGAGGATGCTCTCTTCAAACCATTGGCAACTGATTATGCTCTGTGGGGATTGACCCAAACTGGGGTCGATTGCGCTCAGCACGCTGCTGGAAGTGCCCCTACCATCAAGGATATCAATCTTAATCTGCTGAGGATACTCCTGATCCTACTCTGATGCGGGACAACATTCCATCTCAACTCTTCCGGGGATAATACATAACTTTCATCTGCTGAAGAGTAACAATTCTGATTTAACAACATCCACAAGGAATTCAAACATTAATCGGAGCACTGGTATCCGTCGAGCTTCGTATCAGGGAACATGACAACATGCGGGTCATTGGGAACTACTGTGTCAGATACCTTTAGGTTTTTGTTTTTCTGGTTTAGGATAAACATGGATTATGTACACAGTGGAAGATATGGAAAATACTAGATGAGAACTAGCATTCAGAGGTAGACTACCAGGCGAGAACTGATAGAAAAATAGGTTATCGGACGAGAATTGATTCTGCAACGACATGTACCAAATGAGAACTGATACAACACTTGAAGAAACGGTGACCAGACGAGGACTGGTTACAATAAACTACACCAGACGGTAACTGATGCTTACAATAAACTACACCAGACGGGAACTGATGCTTACAGAAGGGTGGGCCAGACAAGAACTGGTTACCGGTTTGCCAGGCGAGAACTGGACTTTGGAAACGACTGGTTACTGACACGCAACAGGTTTAGACTGCAGGTCAACGATCCAACGACAGCAAGGCCTTTGTCGGAATGTTAATGTTTTTGATAAGGGTAATGACACGATTCCCCGATACTCAACTTCGGCTGAGGATAAACAGACTGGCTTGAATAACTTGCCCTGGTACAATTCAACTTGCCCCAATCTAACTTTTGGGAATATTGCTCTGAACAGCTGACCTCGAGATTACTTGCCCCGGTATCTATACGACAAAAGGATTCACCCCTATCAACCCAGTTGGTTTCAACACTCTCTGCGGTGACTTGCCCCTGAATGAGCGTTCTAGCGACTTAACCTGATCTGGTTATCCACCTGAAGTATCTGCTTTCGCATCTCCACATTCTGCATAACTGCCCCTGATTGGCTCTCGAGAAGACTCACTTCTGATCAACTGCTTCTTAAGCAAACTGCCCCTGATCGACTGAAGCTTCGGGACTTGTCCCCAGACTAACTGATTCCGAACTCGCTGGAAGTCAATGCCCCGGATTCACAGGGTTTCACAACATACACCATTCTGATTCAGACTGCTGAATTACTCAGTCCTGCTTGACGATTCCCTGTTGGAATTTCTTTCATACCAACTACTAACCTGCAATTAAAATTGTCTATTCACGAATGGTAATCTTAATGCAGTGGTTTATGCAGATTTTTGAAAACATTTTGAGCTGTCACTCATTTACATGTCATGATTGTGAGTGACGAATGAACCAAAGTTCAAACGTAGTGCTTACGTGGTCAGTGAAAAACACAACAAGGATGTGACTAGCAAGTCATGAAGGAGTCAGGTTCCTCAACCTTATCGTACTGCGCTTTCAGAATAAACCCTACCTCAATTAGGTCTTTTAAGGGTTGTATCGTGGTCGGGTTCACGGTTCGTGAAACAAAGGATATTTGACTCAAATTTTGATTTGTACCCGCCCTTTCTACGTGATGATCTCCGATCCTAAGGTTCAGTTAACTTAGCCCGAGCGCTCGCCTCTTCGAGAGGTATGTTGAATGGTAAGGACCACAAGTAAGGAATCCACAAGGTTTTTCGGAGTGATAGTTACTCCTTTTCGTTTTCGGTGTCTGTGTACACGACTTTGTGACTTGCTGGGGAAAAAATTTCTATTGATATCCCTTCTTTTTTCGTTCTTTTTTATTCCCTAATTTTTGCCTGGACTGACTCCTTTCGAGTTCTTTTCGTTTTTTCGTTTTCTTTTGAAGTCCAGCGGGATGCCCTGATTTTTGCCTAAATTAGCCTTCCAGCTTTCTCTTTCTTTTTACTTAGCGGGCTTTCTTATTCTTTCTTTTGGAACAAAGCCGTGTGACACTGGTTGTTTTGGTTGCTCCGAAAGGATGGTAACTGTCTCACTCCTGATTGGTGAGGTTTAACCATTGTGGTATAAACTGTTTGGTCCTTGAAAGACAACACTCCTCTGTAAGACTTGAATGCTTGGTCAAGCTAACTGACAACTACCCTGCCCCGGGTTAAGATGTGAGGGTTTGAAAGTCCGAAAAAACTTCTACTTCCTGGCTCGAAGTGGTTAACAAGGGACTAACTCCTTATATCTCCAGTGTTTGGGGAATTTGAAACAATGCCTTGTACGTCATCGGTAAGGTTATACCTGAAAGCATACGATCATTGGTTATGAGTTTAGTTTCGTCATCCTCCCTCCAATCTTTGCTAATCACAGTGATAAAGTGGAGTGAAATAAATGCAAGTGTCAGTGCAATGCAGTAAATGAGCGACAGCGACATGATTAATTCAGAAAATGCATAATCACTTTATTATTATTACCATTCGAAACAAACAATGTTTAACAGCAAGTAGTAACTAACAGAAAAGGAACTACAAATGCAAATGATATAAGTCTGAGGACTGCCAATGCTGAGGGCGCCTGCCTGTCTGGACCATTGGCTTCTGTTGGGGAATACTTTCCGAGTCTACGAGCTTAGACAGCTGAGCGGTTGGTATGAACAAACAGAAATCCTTCTCGAAAGGAAATGCAGTCCTGGTCAATCAACTGATGTACTTTCGCCTGAAATGCTTTACAATCTTCCGTCGAATGCCCTGGAGAGCCACCATGGTAACCACACTGAACGTGGGGATTGTACCCAGGAGGGTAAGGTTCTGGAACTGGCTTAAGAGCTTTCGGCTCCACCAAAGAACTCTGGATCAAAGAGGGTAGAAGCTGACTGTACGGCACAGGAACTGGGTGGGAAAGACCATTCCTTCGTTCTAAATTGTTGCGAGGTCTGTTCTGATTCTGACGCTGATTCTGATAACCTCGACCACGAGTTCGCTGATTTGCAAGGGAAGCGACATAAGACTCCTGATACGGTGCCCCAGGCACAGCTGTCTGTCCCGCATAACAAGGCACTGAAGATACTGATCTCTGAGAAGATGAAGAACCAACAAAATTCACTGATTCCCCTCGAGGATACCCAACATCTGGCATGATGGCATTGATCACACCTCCTTCTTCCTTCTGATAGTCACAAAGAGATTCAGTTTCACTAGCCTGACCGCTTGAGACAACCTGAATTTTCCAATCTTTATAGCATTCTCAATACGTTCTCCGACTCCCACTAATTCGGAGAAGTTCAGCGAAACTCCAAGCAATCTCTCAAAGTACGGGCTTTGCAAAGAGTCTACGAACATGCCTGCTAACTCTCGGTCAGGGATCGGTGGTTCCACTCTGGAAGCAAAATCTCTCCATCTCCGAGCATACTTTCTGAAAGGTTCATTGATCCCCATAGACAAAGATTGCAACTCCATGCGAAAGGGAGCTGTGTCCATATTGTAATCATACCGCTTCAGAAAAGCTCTGGCTAAATCCACCCATGATCGAATCTGATCCTTCTCTAACTACATATACCACCTCAAAGATGCCCCAGTCATACTATCTTGAAAACAGTAAATCATCAACTTGTCGTTTTGCGCAAACGAAGTCATCTTTCTGCAGAACATCACCAAATGTAGCCTCGGACAGCTATCTCCTTTATACTTTTCAAACTTCGGTGCTCTGAATTTAGGAGGTAACACCAGGTCAGAAACCAGGCACATATCTGAAGCATTGAGCCCAACATCGTTCTTAACTTCCAAGGCTTTGACTTGTTCCTCCAATGCGTGCAACCTTTTAGCTTGCATAAGAGCTAATGGATTATTAGTCCTCACTATCGGAACTTCTCTTCGGGAGATCAAACCAGCAGGAATAACATTCTGATAATTCGCGGCATCAGCAGAAGAACGTTCACTTGGGATGACAAACTGTTGGTGCAGATTTTGGCCTCTAACAGAAGTCTGCACAAGTTGAGCTGCAGTAAGGTTATTCACTTGCGGAAAGCCTTCGTCATACGTGGAATCATACAAAGGATTGGTCGTCATAATAAAGCCAGACAAGGCATCAGCAATCTGGAAGTCGTCTCCTGACATAACTATCAGCAACTTTCAACTGACGGTACTGCTTGATTCTGCTTGATCCGTTTCAACCCCTTGGTCGTCTTCTAACAATCAACAGTTGCTCAGACCAATCACCGGATAATCACCTTCTGAAATCAAACAACGGCTGGATAAGAGCTCTGGCTAGCTGGAGTATGATATGCAATATGATGCAACACATTATGCACATGATATGCAATATGCAACAAACACGGGATCACAGCCCCCACACAATCTGAATACTGCTGCACTGCTGACGGAGTACGTTCACCCTGAAGAGAATGCCAAAATAACGGGTAGGCTGGAAGTCAAGTTTCCTGCAAAAACCCTCCCACTCACGGGTATGGACCTAACTCTGACAAGGTACGGCATCCTATGCGGTCGTCGGCGTCATAGACTTTCAGGATTGGCGATACGATACCCAGAAGGTGTGGCATCATCAAATCCTGAAGAGGCCTCACTTAGCCAACTTCCAAATGATCGGTCCCCGGAGTCGACAATCCAACTAACCAACAGCCCACTGCACCCAAAGGGTGAAACAGGAAGTCAACCAGAAGAACCTCGTCCGAGCGCAGATTTCGCGGGAAGCTAGTACATGCAAAGCATGCACACTCCCACTACCGTCCACTCTAAGTCTAGGGTGCACTCAAGCCTGGGTCTGGCTTCTCACTCAAAGGAACATCCCCTGCCCAACAGCACAACAGCAACAGATAACAGCAACACATAACAGCAACAGATAATAGCAACAGATAATAGCAACAGATAATAGCAACAGGTAATGGCAGCAGATAACAGCAATACAACAATACAAAAGATAAACACCCAATAGACAAGCAAACAAGCGCTAGGATTGACTCTCTTAGGGGACGTTGGATCCCACATGCATAAGGAACTATCGCAGTCCTTAGCAGCCAGGGGACGTTGGATCCCCAGCAGAGTCGCCAGCTGTCGCTACTGCGAAAATCGGCGCCGGCTGACAGAAGAGTCGCCACCGTGCGTTATTTATCCCAACGGAGGGAAAGGAAATGCTCGAAGTAAACCTCGCAAAAAACGGGGAAAGGTATGGTCATCGCAACCAAAACCTGGATTCGGGAGTCGGTTACGCAAGGGGAAGGTATTAGCACCCCTCACGTCCGTCGTACTCGACGGGATCCACGCTTGCTTGGGTTGTCTAAAGGATGCAAAAACAATCTATCTAAGGCTGCTAAATCTAAACAGAAGGGAATTGACTCGATAGAGCGTCGCACTCTATGCCTACGTACTCTCAAGAGAGAAAGTCAGAGTCAACGTAGTTCGGGAAACTACAGGAAAATTGGCTCGCCAAGACCTCGCGTCTTGTGCCTACGTACTTCCACACTGCATGGAAGATCAGAGCTTACGTAGTTCAGGCTAACTACGGCTAATCTGGGTATTCTCGCACGGCAGTGAGAAATTAATCTGGTTTTACAGGGTATGGGAACCTATGGGAAAAACTACGGTCTGGCCTCAAATGCACTCGGGCAAGAGAGAAAGGGATAACAATCAGTCGTCAGCGGGAAAGTCTCGATCGCACAGCAGCGAGAGAACCAAAGGTTAGTTGTTAGTGTGCTCGCTAGGATATCACATCCTATGCCTACATATTCTCGTCTGGTACGAGAAATCAGAGCAGCTGTAGTTCGGCTACTTCGGGACCACAACTCAAATCTCGTTTTATTAACATTCTGAAAAATGATTACAATGATTGAATACTGAAAAATAAACCCCTAGGAAATACTATCCTATTCTATGAAGAATCAAATGGAAAATAGTCCCCTAACAAGTGGACTTTTAAAACTATCCCTAAAAGAGTCCCCTAACAAATGGACATTTAAAACTATCCCTAAAAGTGTAAAAAGTCCCCTAACAAATGGACTTCTAAAACTATCCCTAAAATAAACTCCATGAAGAAAATATACTCTAAAAAAATATTAAATCTACCAACTAATATTTTTTACTATTTTTTCCTCTATTCTTTTTTTTTACTATTTTCTTCTTTTTTTCATTCCTTTCTTTTTTCTATTTTTTATATATTTCTTTTCTCTTTTTCATATTCTTTTCTCTTTTTCTCTTTCTTTTTCCATATTTCTTTTTCACTATTCTTTTCAAATATCCTCTTTTTCTTTATTATTTTTTCTTCTAAAAACTAAACAAAATAAAATAGAACAAAAAAGAAAACAGGGGGGGTACACTGCAGTTCAGGGGATTATCCAGCAGCAAAAACAATTGGAACTGGGCCCAGCCCAGCGAAAACGTAAGGGAAAAAAGAAAAAACGGGAGGGGGTGCGGATGTAAACGGAGGGTGTGACCCAGGAAAATGTTGGGCTCAGGCCCACTTCACCAAAGTGACACACGGCAGGGGGGGGGGAAGTAAGAAGCGGAGGGTGTATGTAAGAAATTCCAATGGGCTCAGCAAGGCCCAGATACATGACCCACCCATACCAACAAAACCCTAATCCAATCTTCTTCTCCGGAACACTGTTCACGCCTAAACCTCTTGCGCCGTTCCACTCTCTCAGATTCTCTCGTCTCTCCTCTCAATCTCACAATCTTCAAACTCCTCTTCTCTGTTCTCTCAAACCCGTTCAATCTTCCTCTCCAATCTCACAATCTTCAAACTCCTCTTCTCTGTTCTCTCAAACCCATTCAATCTTCCTCTCCAATCTCTCAGTTTGCTTCATTCCCTAACACACTCAGCCTCAAAATGATCCACCAAAACGCTGTTGAAAGAAAAAGGAAGATGGAGAAGAGGATCTTGAAGAAAATAGCAAAAAACGGAGGGAAATCACCAATGAATCAATGAATCTTGCAACCTGGCGAAGCGATCTGGATGAATGAATCGACGACCTTGAAGGTTGAGGAATCTGGAAGAAATCTGGATCTACGACGGTGGGAGATCTCTGACAGTGTTGAGGATTTGAAGTTTCCTAGAGATTGTTCTAGGAATTGTTGTTGAAGATCTTGGTGATGTGCGTTTGAAGCTTACCGAATCTGGAAAGATGCTGTCACAAAGTTGATGAATGCGTTTGGATTTTTCTGGGAAACAGATGAAGAATACTTCATTGGGGATGAAGGTTCTTGAGGTCTTCACTAAGAAGATGAAGATCCTGAAGGCCTTATTGAAGATTTCTGGAAAAAAAATCACGGTGATGATGAACATCGATAGAAGATTGTTGGAGATTGATGATTATTGATGAAGATGGATCGGAGGAGAAAAATTGGAGAAGATGAAGTCTGGGCAAAAATTGGGTTTCCGGTGGCTTGGACGGTGGCCGGAAGTAGTTGTGGGATTTGTTACGGTGGCCGGAGTTGGGTTGGGCGGTGGTTGCATGGTCGGCGGCCATGCAACCGGTGAGGCTAGGTGGTTGCCAAGTGGCTGGGTTGGAGGGCCTGCATGATGGCCACGTGGTGTGGAGAGAGGGAGTGGATTTGTGAGTTGGCGTCCTCCTGAGTGAAAAACGTGGCACAACTTATATAACGACACCTGGCCTGGACTTTTGTTGACTCTGGGCCTCCACATGCAAGGGCCCAACGAAAAATGGATGTATTAGGACTGATTAGCATGAATTAAAGGCTAATGACAATTAATGATGTTAATTGGATTAAAACTAAATGGATTAAATGGAATGATTAATGAGATGATTAAGACTAATGCTGGTTAATGATGGAAAACGAAATTGATTAATTAACCCTAATTAAACTGTACAACTAATTCTAATCAAACACACCTACTCACCCTAACCAATTAATATTCTAATTAAACTAACAAACAATTAAACTCTAAAATCTATTTAATATTCTAATATTTTACTTAAAATCTATTAAAAACTATTCTATTTAATACAATAAAATCTATACTATTTATTTATTAAAATCCTATTAATTCTAAAAAGGAAAATCTATTTATTAAAAGAAGAGTTATTAAGTCTAAAAAACTATTATATTCTAAAATACTATTAAAAAAAATCTATTTAAAAGGCTAATAACATCTAACAACCTCTAGAAAGTTACGATAATCCCAGAGGGAACAAAAATAGTACAGAACAACAAATAGGACTGCGAGAGCGCACCGGAACGACCGGTAAAAATAAATGGGCACCGAAATGTCCCTAAAAACAACAGCGCGAGCTGAAAACACTGGGAAGAGCACGATTTCCCAAAAATACGACCCTACCTATCCAAACTGATTAAAATCAACTGAAATGCGAGAAGAGGGTTGTGATCCCGATAAAATCAAAACAACGGAAAAAATGCACTGTGTGCGATATGCGGATGCGAATGCTGTTATGCGTCGAAACATAGGACCAAATACGGGACCCGGTTGGTCAAATTTTAGGGTGCAACAATTGGCTATGTAACTTGCATTTGAAGTAACCATATGACAACTCATAAAACTTGGCCTGAACTCAAAATTCTGCTAATGCCAAAGTGCTTAGAATTCAATTTCCATCCAAAAAATGTAGCCACTTGACATGTTTTGGTCTTTTAACTCAAAAAGTCAATTTTCCCTCCTGAATCCATTTGAAAATTTCCCTTTTTAGGCCATTTCAAACCAAGTCTTGCTATGAGCCCAATAAATCCATCATGACTTCTTGGTTAGCCTAAAAGCCACATTTTGAACAAGTTTTATGTTGAACAAAAATCCATTTGACAAGTGCAAGTTGTAGATTTTGACCTATAATCCAAAATGACCTATAATCTCACTTTCCCAAAACACCCCTGACTTGTAAACCTCATCACTTGAGTTCTATAAATCCGATGGAAGACTTATAGTACAATTTAGAAAGCTAAGATCATGAGGAACAACTTTCATGTTGCCCAAAAGTTCATGTGAAACATCCTTCTAGGTCAAAAATAGCTTTGAAGTCAGATGATTTTCACAGACAAATTTCAGAGACATCTGAGGACTTGTAACTTGTCTAGACCATAACTTGAGTTCTATAAACCCCCTTGAGGACTTCTAGTACTCAATTTAAAGGTGTTGAGATGATATACAAGTTTCATGTTGGCCAAAGATCCATTTGAAACGTTTATCTTGACTTAGGTGGTCTTGAAGTTAGGCACTAAACAGGGAATTTTGCATTGAAACCCTAATTTAGCAACTTCCCACACTCTTGACTCTTCTTGATTTGATCTTGGCACAACACCACAAATGTCTCAACATATCATTCCATGAACTCCTTGACCTAAAAGTAGGCTTTGATACCCTTCAATTGCACAATTGACCTAAGATTGACCCAGATGAAACCCTAATTGCTTGCACCTCAACTGTGGCTCTTGCATTTGACACAATGACTTGATTAAACTCTCCCATGGCCCTATAGGAATTCTATGTGCTCCATACACATCCTCTTCTCATATTCAAAACCTTACACCCTCTGATGATCCTCAAGTTAGGAGAATATCCAAATGTAAGCATCTGAACTCTTAGGCACTCAAACCACCTCCTGATGACTTTGACAACTTCTAAATCTTGAGTAAGACCTCTGGCTAGGCTCCTCTTGATAAGAATCACACTTGATCCCCTTCTATATGAATGATATCATGATATGAAAATGATATAACTATGCAAATGTTAATGCAAATGAAACATAAACCAGGTAAGAAAAGGTTGAGCAAATTTTGGGGTGCAACAACTGCCCCTATTGAAACGGCTTGGAACCGGTTGGGTGAAGAGCGAACGGCCTTGAAACAATCGAGGTAGAAGACAGTTGAATACCAAGAAACCCGAAAATTTGCCAACCGCAGAAATAGACTGCGAAAACTGCTTGGGGAACAACATCTGTTGCGCTGAACCCAGTTGTTACGGCAATAACTAATCAATCATCTAATAAAACTTTGGATTTCAACATCAACCCCCTGTGTGACGCCACAGGCATCAAATCAACTTTGCAAGAAACAACTCCGTCCACAACTGGACTAAATTCGTCAACACAAGGAGAGACTCCATCAACACGGGTACAACTTCGTCCACAACTGGACTAAATTCGTCAACACGAATAACAATCTCTGTCAATCACAGGTAACGACTCCGTCAACGCTGACAATAATCACTAGCGACCTCACTGGGGACAACTCCGTCAATCACGGGTAATAATCATTGTCAACATAGGTACAATTTCGCCAACACGGATAACCATCACCATCAACACGGGTAACAATCACTGTCAACACAGGTACAATCTCTGTCAATCACAGGTAACAATTCTGTCAACACGGATCACAATCACTGTCAACACAGGTACAATTCCGTCAACACGGATAACAATTTCTGTCAATCACAGGAAACAATCTCTGTCAATCACAGGTAACAACTCCGTCAACATGGATAACAATCACCGTCAGCACGGGGAAACAATTTCGTCAACACGGATAACAATCACCGTCAGCACGGGGAAACAATTCCGTCAACTCGGATAACAATCACTGTCAGCACAGGTATGATTCTGTCAACACGGATAACAATCACTGTCAGCACAGGTACGATTCCGTCAACACGGATCCGTTTGAAGAATACTTTGTTGGGGAATACGAGAAACTTAACCAAACCACTCTGTGGGGAAAAAAAAAGTCTACTGGGGAAATCACTAGCGATAACTCCAAAAGTTTGAGCCATGAAATCTTTTAACACTGACGTAACAGCAACCTGAGAAGAATCCCGCTGGGGATGAAGAGAAACTTAACCAAGAAACTCTATTAGGGGAAGAACGTTATCATCACCTATCTCACGCTGAGAATTTGAATATCTAGAAATTCTTCCGAGCAAGAATCTCACTCCTCTGCAAGGAACAACACCTGAAACCAAAGAGGTAACCAACCTGGCATATGTTTCAAAATGTGTATGGAAATGCTATGCATTTGGGTAGATGCAAATATGATGATATATGCACAATGCAAAGATGCCAAGAGGCGCATCAGCAAAATAAATGCTGAAGACAAGACCCAATTCGCTGGGGATGGACGGGTATCACAAAGCATTCCAGCAACATAAATGCTGGACATGTGAAACCAACTCCACTGGGGATAACCATCCTGCTGGGGAATGGCTCACAGGCTTGAAATTACGAACTCTGCTAATGATGTTCATCCTGTCGGAGGAAAAACAACCTGTTGGGGAGAAGGAGAAACAGTCCTGCACGGGGATAATCCTTCTGAACCAAAGACGACTTGGTTATACTCTGTGGGAGTTACCCATGCTGGGGATTGATTGTGTACATACTCATTGTTGGGAATGCACCTTCCATTGGGGACATCAAGATCCACAGGGGATACTCTTTTGGGGAGGATAACCTTACATCCAGTAGGGATAAGTGCCATCTCAAATCTCTCTGGGATAAGATGTGACTTCCATCTGCTGAGGAGCGATACAATCACTTTGACACGGGACTCTGGTTGGGGAAACACAAATTCCCTGACTGTTTGCTTCAAAGGTGAGAACTCTGCAAAACACAAACGAGACAGAACAAATCTATACAACAAGATCTATCCCGGTTAGTATCCGTGACATTCGTTCAGTCAATTCGAAGTTTTAGCAATTATTGGCAAGGGCCAGCAAGTTTATATACATGCAAGTTTATCAAAAACATCGGCGTTTTTCACAAGCAAAACAGTAAAGAACAAGCATCAAGTACTGAATAACATGCTTTATTGACAACGAGCCTGTAAATAGGCAAAATTTTGTACACTGGATGCAACTCCTGAAAAGAGGAAGTTACGCACAAACAAAATACAAATATACAGAAGCGCAAAGAAAATTTGTATACATGTCGGCAACGTGGTACAGACGAACACCATGAGTTGATCCTCCTATGACTCGCCTGACTCTGACGCTTTCCCGATACTCGATCTTCGAAAGAGATTGTTTCGGATATACAACCCTCAGGTACTCCCAAACCACTAAGCAATGCAGTATCAAACTCGGACCGCAGTCATTTGCTTTTTCAAATCCCTGACTTTTGCGTGAACCGCCCTTTGCGGGTTTTCAATTCACCGGGATGCCCTTTTTTGCCGAAGTCGCCCTTTTCAGGTTTTCAACTTCGCGGGTGTACATCTTTTTCAATTTTATCCCTAACTTTTGCCCGAACCTTTTATTCCTTTTTTATGATTCGTCGGGATGCCCCATTTTTGCCTGGACTCTCTTTTTTCTGTCCAGCGGGTCTCTTTAAGCAAAATATTTTTTAACTGCGTCCGAGTTCATAGGGGATGTAAAATCCTCACCATCCATGGTGGACAACAGTAAGGCTCCTCCAGAGAAAACCTTTCTAACGACATATGGACCTTCATAGTTGGGAGTCCATTTGCCCCTGTGATCTAATTATGGTGGGAGAATCTTTTTCAGCACAAGATCGCCCATCTGAAAGCTTCGAGGACACACCTTCTTATCATAAGCTTTCTTCATCCGGCTCTGATACAGCCGACCGTATGCTAGAGAAGCCAATTTCTTCTCATCCATTAAACTGAGCTGATTCAATCTATCTTTCACCCATTCTGCCTCATCAAGTTGGACATCACGCAAAACCCTCAGAGAAGGAATCTCAACCTCCAATGGTAGGACAACCTCCACACCATATACCAATGAAAAAGGAGTCGCCCCGGTTGATGTGCGTACCATCGTACGATAACCGTGCAAAGCAAAAGGCAACATTTCATGCCAGTCCTTGTAGGTCACAACCATCTTCTGAACGATCTTCTTTATGTTTTTATTGTCCGCTTCAACATCGCCATTCATCTTGGGCCGATAAGGAGAAGAGTTGTGATGTTCAATCTTGAAATTCTGGCACAAGTCTTTCATCATCTTATTATTCAAATTTGAACCGTTGTCAGTGATAATCAGCTCCGGGATTCCATATCTACAAATAATATCCTTCTTGATAAGCTAGGCTACCACCTACTTGGTAACATTAGCATACGATGCCGCTTCAACCCATTTGGTAAAGTAATCAATAGCTACCAAGATAAAACGATGTCCGTTGGATGCCGTGGGCTCAATTTTCCCAATCACATCAATTCCCCACATGGAAAAAGGCCAAGGTGATGACATAATGTTCAGAGGGCTCAGAGGCACATGAATCTTGTCCGCATAAATCTGGCACTTATGACACTTCTTTGCAAACTTGAAACAATCTGTTTCCATCGTCAGCCAGTAGTACCCTGCTCGTAATAACTTTCTCGTCATTGCATGTCCGCCAGCATGTGTACCAAATGTACCCTCGTGGATCTCTTCCATGAGCAACTTAGCTTCTTTCTCATCCACACACCGCAACAACACCAAGTCGTGGTTTCTCTTGTACAAAACACCGTCTGGATTCAAATAGAAATTGCCAGCCAACCTCCTAAGAGTCTTTTGATCACGACTGAATGCCCCAGCCGGATACTCTTGGTTCTTCAGGAAATTCTGGATATCAAAATACCACGGTTTACCATCGGAAGCTTCCTCAATGGAAAATATGAAAGCGGGCCTATCAAGGCGAGATATAACTATCCTGAGGGCCTCATTCCAGAAGTTAACTTTATACATTGAAGACAAAGTCGCGAGAGCGTCTGCCATCTGATTTTCTGCTCGTGGTACATGGTGCAATTCGACCTTGTCAAAGAAAGGTAACAACCTCCTTGCATAATTCATATAGGGTATTAGATTGGGCTGACGAGTCTCCCATTCTCCCTTGATCTGGTTCACAACTAAAGCAGAGTCTCCGTACACATCAAGATTTTTAATTCTCAGATCAATAGCTTCTTCGAGCCCCATAATGCACGCTTCATATTCAGCCTCATTGTTGGTAACTGGAAAGGTCAATCTAGCAGTGAATGGGATGTGCGACCCATGGGGAGTAGTAATGATTGCCCCTATTCCACTTTCGTATGAATTAACGGCACCGTCAAATATCAATTGCCATTTGGAACCCAGCTCTAGACCTTCATCAGGCAACAACTCCTCACAGTCCTTCATTTTTAAGTACATGATATCCTCGTCAGGAAAATCAAACCTCATCGGCTGGTAATCATCAATTGGCTGCTCAGCTAGGTACTCTAACAGAACACTACCTTTAATAGCCTTTTGAGAAACGTACTGAATATCGTATTCTGTCAGTACCATCTGCCATCGGGCAATCCTTCCGGAAAGTGCTTGCTTTTCAAACACGTATTTGATCGGATCCATCTTTGAAATTAGCATGGTTGTATGATTTAGCATGTATTGTCTCAGACGTTTGGCAGCCCAGGCTAGCGCACAACACATCTTTTCGAGCATTGAGTAACGGGACTCACAATCTGTGAACTTTTTACTCAGGTAGTAAATCGCATGCTCTTTACGTCCAGTCTCGTCATGTCGACCGAGAATACAACCCATGCTTTTCTCAAGAACTGTCAAATACATAATCAATGGTCTCCCGGCTACTGGGGGTATCAATATTGGAGGTTCCTGCAAATATTCTTTTATTTTTTCAAACGCCTTTTGACAATCTTCATTCCAGGTCACAGCCTGGTCTTTTTTCAATAACTTGAATAATGGCTCGCACGTGGTCGTTAGATGAGATATGAACCGAGCTATGTAATTCAATCTCCCTAAAAAACCATGAACTTCTTTTTTTGTTTTCGGCGTTGGAATTTCTTGTATTGCTTTTATCTTAGCAGGATCAACCTCAATTCCTTTTTTGCTAACAATAAACCCTAATAGCTTACCGGATCTCACCCCGAAGGTGCACTTGTTAGAATTCAGCCTCAGCCTGAATTTCCTAAGCCTCTTGAACAATTTCAGAAGATTGACCAGATGCTCTTCCTCCGTCTGGGATTTGGCAATCATATCGTCAACATAGACTTTGATCTCTTTATGCATCATGTCATGAAAGATTGTTGTCATAGCTCGCTGATATGTTGCCCCGACGTTCTTCAAACCAAAGGGCATCACTTTGTAGCAGAAAGTTCCCCACGGGGTAATAAAAGTTGTTTTCTCCATATCCTCCGGCGCCATCTTTATCTGATTATAGCCCGAAAAGCCGTCCATGAAGGAAAACACAGAGAATTGAGTGGTGTTGTCGACCAACACATCAATATGAGGAAGCGGAAAGTTGTCTTTTGGGCTCGCCCTATTCAAATCTGGATAGTCCATGCACATCCGCACCTTACCATCTTTATTTGGTACAGGTACTATATTGGCGACCCATGAAGGATAAGTTGTAACAGCCAGAAAACTGGCGTCCCACTGTTTTTGAACTTCCTCTTTAATTTTCACGGCCATATCTGGTCGAGTTCTTCTGAGTTTTTGCTTAACCGGCGGACATTCCTCACGCAATGGCAAACGGTAAACCACCATATCAGTATCCAACCCAGGCATGTCTTCATAAGACCAAGCAAAGATATCACTATACTCTCGAAGCATCTCGATAAGCCTTTGCTTGATATCACTCTGCAGCGCAGCCCCTATCCGGATATTCCTGACAACCTCTTCAGACCCCACGTTGATAATTTCAATTTCCTCCTGATAAGGCAGAATGATTCTCTCTTCTTGTTTCAAAAGTCGAGTCAGCTCTTCTGATAAGTCCTTATCCTCAACAATCTCTTCTTCTGCTTGAAATATCGGGTGCTCGAAGTCGAAGCGAGTCATAGAAATTTGTGATCGGTGTCGTCTGAAATATGAATCCTGCAATAAGAATGGTTAAATGTTTCAAATAATGCAAACAAAGCACATAACCACATTGCCATTTTATTGTTAAAGCAAAAACAGGAAAAACAAGGATCACAAAATTTGCATGAGAAAAACGCCTTTATTAATGATACACACATAAGCAGGTAGCCCTAAAAACAAAATCACTATGCCCCGAATAAGACACAGGATTATACAATAATTGAGAAAACAAATCATTACTGTTTTGTAGTCACTCAGACAAGTTCCTGGATAGACCAGTTGCACAGACTCTGTCCTGGCACGCCGGGCTTGATCCAAGAGTCCATATCGCAATCACTATCTCCGTCTTCAGCATTGGAAACAACATTAATCGTGTCATACCAGACTCTACTTGAAGTGATCACCATTGGTCCTTTGAACTTTGGCATGCCTGATGCGGAAGGTGACGACGTCAGGCGATACCCCAACCCAAACTTGTCCATCTTGACAGGAATTTCGAAGACTTGGCCCCATCTTTTGGTTTCTCCAGCCTGAACCACTGCCTGAGCGTCTTTGTATGAAGACATGGCCACCTCTGGCCCTTTGCTAGGAACATGAGACTTGTCCTTGATTTGCAACCCTTCAAAGGCTTGGCATGGCGTCTCATGGATCTCCTCATCCACTTCGACGTACTTGAATGACGAAAGATGACTAACCAGAATGTCCTCCTCTCCGCAAATAGTAACAACACTGTCCCCGACCATGTATTTAAGTTTGTGATGCAGTGTGGACGTCATAGCCCCTGCAGAATGTATCCATGGTCGCCCAAGTAAACAGCTGTAAGCTGGATGTATATCCATGATGTAGAACATAGTGTCAAACACTTCCGGCCCGACCTGGAGTGGAAACGTTATGGACCCAAACACCGACCTTCTAGTCCCATCAAAAGCCCTCACGACCAAGTCACTTGGCGTGCATATGATTCCTCGGACATCTAGCTTCATCATAGCCTTCTTCGGCAACACATTCAAAGATGATTCGGTGTCTACAAGAACATGTGACATAACAGTGCCCCCGCATTCCACTGAAATGTGCAAAGCCATATTATGGTCCCGACCTCTAGGCGCCAAATCAAAGTCAGTAAATCCCAGGATGTGGCCGGCATTCACATGCGCCATTACCCCCTCAAGTTGATTAACAGTTACTTCCTGAGGTACAAAAGACGTGTCCAAGATTTTCAACAAGGCATTCCGATGAGCCTCGGAACAAAGCAACAAAGATAGTATGGAAATTTTAGAGGGCGTCTGCTGCAAGTGTTCCACAATCTTATAGTCACTTTTGCGAATCAACCTCATAAATTCTTCTGCATCTTTGATCGACGTTTCGTTCTCTTTTGACTGGGAAGGTCCTCCTTCATTCACTTTGACTTTGCCTTTAGCAATACTCTCAGCCTCGATTTCGGGTGAAGTGAAGATTCTACCACTGCGGGTCATGCCTCCCGCTCCAACAAGATTGTCCACTGCCCCTACTGGCTGGCTATCCACATTAATCTTTTCCCCGTTGCAAAAAGCTTCCAACCCATAATTCCACGGAATAGCTTTCGTACTTTCATAAGGAACGGGCCCTGATTTCGTTATCATGATAGTTGGCCGCTTGGCGGGCGCTGATATCGTAATAGTCTTTCGTGGAATTGTAACTGTTGCGACCTCACCCTGCTTTTCACATGTTACCTCACCAGGTTTCTCAACAGTAGTGCGGTCAAACTGTAAAGTTCCCTCGTCAATCATGGCCTGAATACCTCTCTTCAAATCAATACAGCCCTCTGGTCGGGTCCAACAATCCAAACAGTACTCATCACATCCGGGGAAGACCCCTCCTTTCAACAATCTGCTTTTAACATAGCTTAAAGGCGTCTTCAGATCATTTACGTTCATAACCAAATCCAAATCTTCTTCTATCAGAATAGCATTCGCTCCATGATTCGGCATTGGTTTCTGTACAATATTGGGACCATCATGACTGAAGTTAATGACTTTACTATCAATAAAATCTTGGAATTTGTGTTTAAAAGCATGACAACTCTCGATATCATGTCCGGGTGCCCCAGAATGAAAGTCACACTGCTTACTAGTATCATACTCGTAAGGAAGTGCTCCTGTGGGCGGGTCCAACGTTCTCTTCTCAACCAGATTCAAACTTAACAGCGTCTGAAGCAGTTCTGCATACGTTGATGGAGGTGTATCAAATACCCTCTTTGGTTTCCCATTTTGGATCCTTCTCTGAGCAGGATTATACCTTTGTTGTTGCTGCTGTTGTTGTTGTGGTTGTTGTCGTTGTTGTGGTTGTTGTCGTTGTTGAGGTATAGGGATCGTCACACTAGCAACCTGTTGTTGAATATACTGATTCCTACCTCTACCTCGTCCTCGACCACCATACACTGCGCTGGTGTCTCCTTGTCTTTTACCACAAAAAACCTTCTTTGCACCTCCTGCTGAGGTCGATTCACCGGCTTAAATCTTACCAATTTTGATGCCATTTTCAATCCGTTCTCCCATGAGTATCATGTTAGAGAAACTACCCATCGAGCAATTGAGCAATTTATCATAATACATCCCAGAGAATGTTCCAACAAAAATATCAATCAATTCCCTTTCAACCATAGGTGGTTGGACCCTTGCCGCCAGATCACGCCAACGATGGGCATATTCCTTGAAACTCTCCCCGTTCTTCTGTGAAAGACTTTGAAGTTAGACCCTATTTGGCGCAAGGTCACTGTTGTATTGGTAATGTCTGACGAAAGCATCAGCCAATTACTTCCAACTTCCGATCTGTGCAGGCTCTAGTCCCATGTACCATTCCAGCGATGGTCCTGACAAACTATCTTGGAAAAAATGCATAAGCATCTTCTCATAATCAGAGTAAGCAGACATCCTCCGGTAATATGAACGCACATGAACCCGTGGGCATGTATCCCCTTTATATTTATCGAAAGTGGGAGCTTTGAACTTCAATGGCACCCTCAGCCCAGGAACCAGCCCCATGGTAGCCATGTCCAAACCTGCAGAATTTTGATTGGCTATACCTTTTATCTGTTCTTCCAGCATTTTAATCCTCCGATCATTATCAGCGGGACCCTCAAAACCCAAACCTTGCCCAGAAAAGGCATCTTCCTGACGATCTTTGTTCCAGTATGGACCCTCATTACCATACCCGTCATAAGCAGCATTACGACCATGACCATGACCACTTTGGAAGAACCTGGGGTCATACCTCAGATTGCCAAGCTCTTGATTAGCAGCCACTGTCCCAAAACCAGTATTGAAAGGACCCATCCCAGCACCATTGGTATTCACATTGCCAAACCCAGCATTGCCGTAGCCATTATTACCATAACCTTGATTGTTATCACCAAACCCTCCATTGCCAAAGCCCTGATTATTAAAGCCATCATTGCCATCTCGATTGCCAAAGCCACGACCCTGATTGTTGTCACTGAAACCAGTATTGATACCAACATTCCTGTTGGTTTCCACGTTCCCATTAATATTATCAGCATTTCTGTTACCAGCGTTGCCGTTGTCGTTGCCAGTACCAGTCTCACCAGCATTTGGTATCACTTCCTCCCTGCGAGGAGTCTCAACATGAACAGAGTTGTATTCAGTATTACCAGCCGCACGCGCCAGCAGCGGTTGCACCAGAGTTTGAAGATGTTCCTGGCCTTTAGCCACAGCTTCCACAGTCTGCATGAATTGGGGAAATCTATCTCGGATCTCCTGTATCTCACATTGTACCTGATCCATGATCTTCTTACTGTTGCTTCTTGTAGCATACTGGTGAGTTCTCTATTTGTCAATCTTGAAACAACCTGAAAGACGCAGGAGATAAGATTCGAGCTCAAAAATAAGTACCTGCCATGCAATATGAAGATGCAAATGCACACATGTAAATATGCAACAGGTTAATTCCCCCCCCCCCCCCCCCCGATTCTAGTTCCAGAGAAGAAGCCATAACGACAATGGAGTCCCAAGTAAGCAAACGCAGAATCAGAAACCTCATACATAAACAAATGCCAAGAGTCAGAGTACAAAGATACAACTGAATACAACTGAAAAGACCTCGGCCAACAAACCTGGCGATGGTCAAAATACAGGCACGAATAACATACTACAAGAGAAAAGCAAAGATAAATCAGGATGGATGGCGCGCTCGGACATCTCCCAATAGCCTCAGCGTCTCCGGATGACCTGGTCTGGAGATCAGTTCTTGTATCAGTAATGCATGTCGCCTAACAGTGGATCTCAGCTTTTTGGCGTCCTCTACACAGGCTCCCTTGCCAAAACACTCATCAAGCCTGCATCTCTTGAAGCCAGCCTTCAGTTCACAACCCCTAGTTTCTTTGACCATGTTGCTCACTCTAAACTCAGCGTCACGTCTAAGAGATGCCTCTTCAGCAATCTTCGCATCCTTAGCGTTGAGCTGTTCCTCTAACTGGGAAATCTGAAGCTTTAACTCATCTTCACGCTCCTTCCGGCTAGTAAGCGTGGCATTCCACAAAAATTCCCATTTGGAGAGTCGAGAATAAGCCTTGTTCAGAAGCTCTTTCTTAGTAGCAAGCACACTACTAACACCATTCAAGGCTACTCCCACCTTCTCTCTCCTGCTGGTTTCTTCAGTCAAATTTGAACCCAACCTATTAATCATCTCAGTTTGCTTCTTTAAAGTGAAGGTTGCCTCATTCTTCTCATGCCGAAGCTGGAAGATCTCTTTCTCTAACTCTTCATTTGCTCTTTGCAACTCTTCCTTTTCAGCCAGCAGCTTGTTATACTTCTCAATCTCTACTGAAGTAGATTCCTCAATCACCGGAGGACACAAAGGCTCTGCAGCAGGATATGGCATCAAAGAAGTCCTAACTCTCTCATGGATCCAGAGTCGATAAGGATTATAAGCTCGACTGTCACTCTTGCCAAGCAATGTCTTTCCTCTTCTGTGAACATTACCCCAAGCATGCCTCAATCTGACCAAAACATCTCCATCTAATAAACCCGTGAGATACAGAGATTCCTGTATCTCGTCTTCAACAGGAGAGTCCCTCAAAGCATAGCCAAATTGTCTCACAAGTAGAGAAGGGTTATAGTTAATACAACCTTTCCGTCCAATCAAAGGAACGTTCGGAAAGCCACTGCAACTATATATAATATTCACTCCGAGCAGGTTCCGATCAAACCAAACAATGTTCTCAGCACACAATCCCATCAATCTAGAAGACCAATCTAAAGTACCAGCCGTATCAAAAAAAGGTCCCGTCTTAGGAAGATGTCCCTGAAACCACCTGTATAGAAGAGGTACACAGCAAGAAACATTCTTTCCCCGACGCTTCTCATTCTTATAGTGAATAGAATGATAAACGTCACCCAAGAGAGTAGGCACCGGATTCTTCAAGGCAAGAATAAAGAAAGCATCTGAGTCAACAAAATCAGGCAAGTTAGGGAACAATACAATCCCATAAATGCAAACAGCCAGGATAGCATTGAAGACAATCCAACATCGATCCTTCGCACACTGCGTAGCCTTCTCAACCAAGCAAGAAAGATGAAAACCATAAGCTCCATTCATCTTGACCAAACCTCCGGGGAACTCAGAAGCATCTAAACAACAATCTCAGCAAGCTTAGCCAACTCAGGCTCAGTATCCTCATGAATAAAAGGCATCTGATCTAACACAGGAACTCCTAGCATATCAGAATACTCCTCCAAAGTAGGATCCAAAATAAAATCAGGGAACAAGAAACATCTCAACTGAGGCTCGTAAAACTGCATCAAGGTATACAATCCAGTCATCTCAAACACAGAAGGTTTGTACAACCAACTGAGCATTTTCCCATAAGACTCTCTAAACTCAGCCCTCACTCGCTGATCTGCTAGAGCAACCAACCGCAACCAACCGCAACAAGGAACTGATATCTGGAGAAGGCAACCTGTAAGCAACTGTTCTCTTCATGGACTCCATGTCTGGCAAGAAGAACACTAGAATATGAGGGGAAAAAGCACACCTGCAACATAAATACACGTTAATGAAATGCAAACATGAAAATGCAGATGCATATACAACAGGGGATCAAGTGTGATGATGAAGAACTATGTTGTGCTGTACTGCAGCTTGAGAACCAATCAGATCTTCTCCTCAAACTAAACCAACCACAAAAGAATCCTCATAACCAATTCTCACTGACAGAGACAAACCAGGTGTTCTGAGGCCAGAGTTTTCCTGCAAAAAGACCCACCTACCCCTCACAGGTATGTACTTAACTCGCAGACGAGGTACGGCATCCTATGCGGTCATCAGCGTCACAGACTTTCGAGAGCGATGATACGATACCCAGAAGGTGTGGCATCATCATCCCTTGAAGAGGCCTCACTTAGCCGAATCCCAAATGATAGGTTCCCAGAGTCGACAACCCTCAAATCCAACAACCTGTCGAGTCCAAAGGGCCAGGCAAGATGCCATCAAAGAGAATCTCGTCTGAGTGTAAATTTCGTAGCTAGCTGGTGCGAGCAAAGCAAGCAGGCTAACCACTACTCTCTATTTCTAAGTCTATGTGCACTCAAGCCCAGGTCCGACTTATCTCTCAAACTAACCCTATACCCACCGCACAACAACAATAATATACAGTACTGAAAGTAAAGACAGAAAGATAAATACATGCAAAACCCCAGACGGGAAAACAAACGCTAGGATTGACTCGCATAAGGAACCGTTGGAGTTCCCGGTAGAGTCGCCAGCTGTCGCTACTGTGAAAATCAGCGCCGGCTATGACAGAAGAGTCTCCACCGTGCGTTATTTATCCCAAAAGAGGGAAAGGAAACGCTCAGAGAAAACCTAACGCAAAAGGGAAAGGAATGGTCATCGCAACCAAATCCTGGATTCGGGAGTCGGTTACGAAAGGGGAAGGTATTAGCACCCCCTCACGTCCGTCGTACTCGACGAGATCCACGCTTGTTTTCTATCTAAGGGTGTGTTTATCTATCTACTCTAAAGGTTTGGTGTAAAAAGAAAAGAAAATGACTCGGCAAAGTATCGCACTTTATGCCTACGTATTCCCGTCTGGAACGAGAAATCAGAGTCAACGTAGTTCGCCTAATTACGGGTTATGGGGGAAGGTTGCTCGCCGATATGTCGCATCTCGTGCCTACGTACTTTCATACGGCATGAAAGATCAGAGCAAACGTAGCTCGGGCTACGGAAGACACAAGTTTGTCTGACAGTTTTTTATCTCCTTATGAAAGGGTTTTCCAGATTAAGGGTCTAAGAGGATAAAAACAAAGTTTGAATGTTTGTTTGAGTCTTTTACGAAAGAACTGTTTTTTTTAGGATGTTTGCAATCTCAGTCGCACTAGAGACTATGACCCAGGAGTGAACGCTTCGTATGTCACCCAAAGGGTACCACACTAACATCCAGATTACTGTAGAGAGACCCTCCACCAACCTTTTCCTAGATAGCTTAAGGCTCGTAACGTACGACTTCAATTAACCTTATTACTGTATTTTTGAATTGTTTTGAGATGAGAAGAGAAAGACGCCCTAAAACTATGGTTGAAAGGGAATCTACCTACAGTTATCATGCATGGTTTAGCAACCTAATGTCTGTCATAATTCCCTCTTGCACAGAGGAAATCAGAGATGCTAGGGGAAAACAGCAAAAGGAAGCAGGCAGTAAACAATAAACAGTAAAATGCATGCTATGCAACAGTACAAGCGAGGCAAGGGAGTCCGACTCAACCTCAAACCTAAGAAAACAACAGGCAAGGGGAGACAAGCTCCACCTCAAACCTAAAGGTAGGCAACATAAGCAAACAGACAATACAACAAAAGAAAAATAGAGGAAGCAGCCCAAGCAGCAGCAACAATCTTCTACAGACAGCAATTTCAATCTTCAACAGCAGCTCTGGTCAGCAAAATGGAATTGACAGCAAAGAAACTTCATCTTCAAGCTAGCTCCTATCTTCAAGCTTCTTCAACTCTTCATCTTCAAGCTCTAGCAAGCTCCACAAGAAGAGAAATCACCATTGGGATCAAGTTACAATGTTAAGAAACCTGATGAAAACCAAAGGAATTCATCTGGAACCAACATTAAAGAAAGTGCATCCTCAAAAGTTCTACTCATTAAGGCATGCCACTCATCCCTCCAAAGGATAGATGGAGCTTCCTTGAGATGAATTTGCATCATAGGATAGGATAGAAGCAAACAATGCATTCTATGTTTGATGAAAGAAGAAAGACTAGTTCTAATGGCTCTTCCTAAAACCCTAATCCTATAAGCTTCTAAAAATCTCATAAAAAGAGGAAGAAGAAACCACTCCAAGCTCCACAAGCCAAGTTACATCAGCTACAAGATGTCCAGAAGCCCCTCCAAAAAGGAATCCAAGCACTTCAAGCCCCAAAGTCACCAACAAGATCAAACAAGGCAAAGTACCAAAGATAGAACACCAAAAGCACAACCAACTTGCAAATTCTACCTAAAATAGAAAACTAAGTTGTAAAATTCTAATAAATTTCCTAGGGGAACATGCATGTTTTAACAATCTAGGGTTCAAATATTAAAGCCTAATTCAACTTCTAGGTCCACTAAACAATTCCTAAGTTGAAACATGTCAAGGTAAACCACAAGTTTGGGAAGGCTCTAAACATCTCACCTAAAACAGAACCTATAATTGTCTTAAAAATGTAATAAAAATCCTAAGGGAGCATACACATCTACACTACAACATACTAAAAAATCAAAGCCAGATTCAATCCCAGAAGATCACACCAAAATCAACAATGCAGATGAACAAATATGCAAAAATTAAAGAAATAAACAAAATGAGAAAAATCAAATAAAATTGAAAAATGCATGAAAATGCAATTTATTGATCCCAGAAAATCACAAATTTAATCAGGAGCATGGAGATATTTTTAAAATATTTTTCAGATCAAAAATGGATTTATTGTGATTTTTAGAATCAATTTGCATTTAAAATAAAATCAAAATGAAATAAACTAAATCAAATGCTGAAAATAAACCAAAGCCGTTGGATGCGTTGAAAAGTCAAGGATCTGGATGTGTGAGACCTTGCCAACCTTTTAATTGAAACACTGCGTTTTGGCTTCAGAAAAATCAAATGCAACTTTAAGTCGTGGCCATTGGATGATGGTGGAGGTCAAGGTTAAACTCAAGATCTGATGGCTCAGCACTCGTCTTCCTCACTATTCAGCCTGTCCTGAGTGGAGATCAGGGACGGTGGATTGTGGTGGCCGGAGAAGACTCTGGTTGTCTTCTCCGGCGAGGTGCAACTTACAGTCAGCCAAAACAAGCAAACTCTATATCATTCTCACTCAGTTTTCAACAAGGATTTCAAATCTCCAATCCATTTAATCTAACTCTCAACAGGTAGTAAAACACGAAGGAAAGTTCAGACATGGCATCCAAATCAATTATCACCAATTGCAAATCTAAGTGCACAGAAATCATCCTCACACTTCCTACATCACTAAGATCTAATCATCTTGCTCTAACTACTCATGAATCAAGAGATTCGAATCCAAACAGAATTGCTATGTCATGATCAACTATCATCAAATGCTTCCAAACTGATCCTAAAACGATCTACATTGCACCTAGATCCTAACCACAGGTTCAAATCTAACTACATCATGCTAATTCATGTGGAATTTTGAATGTTACTAACCTGTTGTAGATCTAGTAACAGATGCACTTGGAGCACGATTCTTGCTTCAAAATTCTCCAGATATCTTCAATAATCTAAGAGAAAGAGTCTGCAACCTTCAATTTGCCTTGAACTTGCTCCAAACTGAAAATCCGATTTGAGTTTTCTCCTCTAAAATTTCACTTGCTACTTCCGGTTTCTGCGTGCAATGAACACCAACCTTGCTCTAGAATCACTCCAATGAATATATAGAACCTTTCTATGGGCTTTTGAATTCAATTTGAGGCCCAAATCCAGTGATTCAATTTTCTGGTTTTTGCTTGCAACTTCAATGCAACAGTCGTGTAATGCAAGCTTGTTTCTTGTTCCAGAAGGTTCTATCAGCTTGCAAATTGATTTTGGAGCGAAATTGAATTGATAGCACAACCTGAATTGCATTGTGGAATGAATTGGCTATGTAACTTGCATTTGAAGTAACCATATGACAACTCATAAAACTTGGCCTGAACTCAAAATTCTGCTAATGCCAAAGTTCTTAGAATTCAATTTCCATCCAAAAAATGTAGCTACTTGACATGTTTTGGTCCTTTAACTCAAAAAGTCAATTTTCCCTCCTTAATCCATTTGAAAATTTCCCTTTTTAGGCCATTTCAAACCAAGTCTTTCTATGAGCCCAATAAATCCATCTTGACTTCTTGGATAGCATAAAAATCACATTTTGAAAAAGTTTCATGTTGAACAAGAATCCATTTGACAAGTGCAAGTTGGAGATTTTGACCTATAATCCAAAACGACCTATAATTTCACTTTCCCAAAATACCCCTAACTTGTAAACCTCATAACTTGAGTTCTACAAATCAGATGGAATACTTCTAGTACAATTTAGAAAGCTAAGATCATGAGGAACAACTTTCATGTTGGCCAAAAGTTCAGGTAAAACCTCCTTCTAGGTCAAAAATAGCTTTGAAGTCAGATGATTTTCATAGACAAATTTCAGAGACATCTGAGGACTTGTAACTTGTCTAGACCATAACTTGAGTTCTATAAATCCCCTTGAGGACTTCTAGTACTCAAATTAAAGGTGTTGATATGCTCTACAAGTTTCAGGTTGGCCAAAGATCCATTTGAAACTTGTAACTTGACTTAGGTGGTCTTGAAGTTAGGCACTAAACAGGGAATTTTGCACTGAAACCCTAATTTAGCAACTTCCCACACTCTTGACTCTTCTTGATTTGATCTTGGAACAACACCACAAATGTCTCAACATATCATTACATGAACTCCATGACCTAAAAGTAGGCTTTGATACCCTTCAATTGCACAGTTGACCTAAGATTGACCCAGATGAAACCCTAATTGCTTGCACCTCAACTATGGCTCTTGCATTTGACACAATGACTTGATTAAACTCTCCCATGGCCCTCTAGGCATTCTATAAGCTCCATACACATCCTCTTCTCATATTAAAAACCTCACACCCTCTGATGATCCTCAATTGATCCTCAAGTTAGGAGAATATCCAAATGTAAGCATCTGAACTCTTAGGCACTCAAACCACCTCCTGATGACTTTGACAACTTCTAAATCTTGAGTAAGACCTATGGCTAGGCTCCTCTTGATAAGAATCACACTTGATCCCCTTCTATATGAATGATATCATGATATGCAAATGATATAACTATGCAAATGTTAATGCAAATGAAACATAAACCAGGTAAGAAAAGGTTGAGCAAATTTTGGGGTGCAACAATAGCGCCTGTAAATTCAGTAAAAAAATATACAATCAGACAGGATACTTGGAGAGAGGATTTTTCATGTGTTCAAAGGGAGAATTACGGTTTTCTTTAGCCAACTTAATTACGGTACCTTTTTCTCCAAATAACTCGACATTGAAATCTGAAAAGAGAAACAAAGGTCAATATCAATAAAGGTCAAGATTATTTTCTTAAAGAGGAAATAGGAAAATCAGATACGTGTTTCAAACATGCTTAGACGAAAGCGGAAACAAATTCAGTTTCATCATGAAGGAATCATAAGCCATCAAGACCGCTTAATTTCTTTCTAGTTTCGGAATCTTTGCTCAGAGTCTATAAAAACCTAACAGAGCCACAAAAAAAAGGAGGGGGGACAGAGACGAAATTCATGACGGGAATCCACAACACTCACACAGAGAAACCCTAAAGTCCACGAACCAGAAAATCCCCAAATCGAAAAACTAGAAAACCTAAGTACGAAAGAAAGAAACTTATCTTTTCCTAAATTTCGCCGCAAATCGCCCTCGCCGCAAATCGCCTTCGACGGAAATCGCCTTCGACGGAAATCGCTTTCGCCGCAGTTCCCCATCGCAAACCACGTATCGCCGTCACCTCCAAAATCACGCCGTCGCGGACCCTCTCCTACTCGCCCCTTGATCGCCATTGAAACCCTACAGGAAACCCTTTTCTTATCGTGAGTATATTATTGTTATTGTTGATTCTGAAACTGATGTTTGTTGTTTATTTTTAGAAAGGAAACCATGACAGAGAAGAGAAAGAGGAGAAAGAACGGAAGGAGAAGATGAAGGTTATGGATCGAAAACGAAGAAGAACGAGAGGAGAAGAAGACGGCGAGAGAAAGCGGCGAAGAGAGAAGAAGGAGATCGAGCGAGAGGGAATTTGGGAGGCTAGGGTTTTCCTGATTTTTTTTCTTGTAATTTTGTATTATGTCCTGTACGCATGCACCCACGGTAGTTACCGTGCACACACGCAATCACCACCCTCCATCACACATCGCACGGTTCACATCCGCGCAACCCCACCATAAGCCTGCACCCGCGCCATACCGTATCACTCGCCCTCCTCAATTAATCTACTAATTAACCCCTTAATCACCTCATCAACATAATTAATTAACCCACTTAACTCTAATTAACAACTTTTTTTGAAATCTGTTTTTAATTAAAACAATCATTTATAATAATTTAATTAATTAATCATTTTCTTTAATTTATTTAACTAGTAATTAAATTTTTTTTAGTAAACCACTAATTAATTAATCTTTTTTTATTAATATAACCATTTACTTAATATAATTTAACTAATAGACTTTAACTAACCTTTTAATTAAACAACTAGTAAACCTTTTTTTTTAAATCTATTCTATTCATCAAATTTTATCTATTTTAAAAAACCATGTCATATTTTAAAATAACTTTATTCAATAAAACAAATAAAAAAACTCAAACTATTTTATAATTAACTTGTTTTCATTAAAACCTTTCTTCTAATTAAATTTAACTTTACTAATAACCTTCTTTTTTACAATTAAAAAAACTAATCTCACATATTTCTCCTAATGATTTCTCGAAAATTAATCTTCTTAAAATAATCAAATAAACTCTTAAAAATCAAATTCACTTAATCTAATAATATAATTTCTCATAAAGTCAACCTCACCTAAAATAATTTTCACATAAGTGCAATTCAACTAAAATCAATTAACCACACCAATTCAAACATTTTCTTAAAATAATCAAAATCAATCCTCTTAAAATCAACTCACAACGTAAAAATACAAATCAATCGTGCACGCTTCCGCACACTCACGACACTTTCACTCTCACTCACTTCAGCGCTTTCATGCGTATGTGTATGGCTTTACCTTTTCAGCAATTTATCTTCCGCAATCTAAATATTATCGCATTTATATTCTCACATCGCATTCCGTCCAAAGGAAAACCCTACACATGAGTCAACAGTTGTGTGTAATGCACATCATTTGCATCATACTCCCTATGATCCTTGATCCCATTCAAGTTGATCAATTAAGATAGATCCTACCCCATAGGAAGGACTTCTTTTACAACTTAGATACAAACAAAAACAATCAACTCAACATAAAATATTCAAACATTCAACAACTCAATTCAATATTCAAACACATTAGAGAAAGATGTTAAATCATCTTAAGCGAGATAGAATCTCCACCCCACATCAATACAGTCAATACCGTAGGAACTTTGCCTTAAGAGAAATAAAGGCGTACCTCGTTGATCCCTATCCGAGTACTTGAGCCCTTCTCTTAAGACGATGCAAAGACTATTTTCCTACAACTTATGGCGATTAAATCTCCCTTAAAATGATAACGCATCTCTTCTTCTAAAATCAATCAATCAACTACCCTAAAACCCGTAAGAACTTTGACCACAGTCAAAGAACTCCTCATACCCTTTAGGAGAACTACAAATACTCTGATTCCACTCTCGTAAGGATATGTAGGCATAAGATGCGATATCTTATCGAGTATACTTAGAAATAAACCCCTAGGTCCTTAACCATTAAGCAGATAAACAGATAGCAATAAACAAATAATAAAACAAGAGGTTCATGTATAGTACTACAGAAACTTAGGATGCTAGTACCTTTCCTAAGTTTAACCGACCCCCGAACCTATAACTCTCTAAACCTTGCATTTGCATTGCATTATGGGAATTTCGACATTTATCCCTTCCTTTGGACAAATCAAAGTTCGGGTGCAAAATGAATTAAGATTCAAGCTCGTCAATAGCTTGGTATCCAAATTTCACCGCGACAGAAATGGCGACTTCACTGGGGACACCTCAGTGGGTTTCCCTTTCTTGTTTCTACTTGTTTATTGCTTTATGTTTGTTATTTAATTGTTTACTTGTTTGCTTATTACCTTTGGGTTGATACCTTTGAGTGGTGAGACAAAGTCCTACACCCGGACTTGAGTGAACTTAAGATAGGATAGTGATATGTTCGACGAGGCTTATAGGGGGTGGAATCCCGACCAAGCTGACTTGAAAATCACGCTCAATTGAGGCCCTCTCGAAAGATATATTGTTGAACGAGTCCTTAATCGTGAAAACATGCACTATATTCGATGTTGGAGCCTATGATATTGAGGATCGCAGTTACCTTAACCTCACTTTGGCCTTTATTAGGACGTAGTGCGGCACTATGAGGGAGTACACCCGAAATAGTGCTACGCGACACTACACTCAAAAGAAGTTCTCTTGAGAATATTATTAATCACCGAGTAATTGAGAAATTGATAATATCCGAAAGATGGGCTGATGACTTTGGGAACCTCTTTAGAACCTTGTTCTGCAAGTATAATCAACCCCTAGTCCTTATCCCTTGGGAATGGGTATACCTTTGCTCCATGCTCGTTGCAAACCTAGGGTCTCCCTTGTTTGTTTATCTTTGTGTCCTTATGTGCTTACTTGTGTTTGTTGCATCCATATAGCATCATATTGCATTGGTTTCATGGAATCCCTAGTTTATTTAAAAATATTATAGGAACCAATAGGGATTACAAAAGAAAATATTTTGAAATATCCTTTTAAGAGTCCTAACTTGGATGTCCCAAGGAAGTCAAGGGCAGCGATTGAAGAATCAAGAAACTCAAAAGGACAAATACAAGAGGCTTCCCTTATTGAAGATTAATAGAAGTTTGAGAAAACTTCATCCATATTGAAGATCCAAGAAGACAAGGGATTCCTTCCTTATTTCCCAATAAGAGATAGAGGATTTATTTTCCTCTATCACACCTTAGAAGTTGATCCTGGACAACTTATCCTCAAGATGATCCAGTTAGAGAAGTATATCAACAAGCAAGATGAACGACCTCCTTAGGGCTTTTACTAGCTTTTATTTAGCTATTAAGTAAGGACTCTTATAAGGTTGTTTCCTTGTAATCCACTATCAAAAATAAAAAATAACAAATGAATTTTATTTGGTATTCTGTAACGTTTATGAAAGCTTGGGTTCCATGAAATCTTTCATTTCTGCATTCTGCATCCTTCATTTTTGTATATGCATGTGTCTCTCCTCTTCTGTGGCTCATCCGTCTCTCTGTCTTTATTTGTCAGCTGACATCTCGACCGTCTGACCAAGCTCGAAGTATTACTTAAGGATAGCAAAGAGAACAAGGATATGGATCCCATGACTGACTTCAGAGTAATGACTAATCCGTTATTTGACCTCCCTTCTGGTGAAGGTGTTCAACAAGTGAATGTTTCTACACAACCTCAGCCCGTGCAAGATAACTTGGTTGTTCAAGGTGATAGAAGAGATTCTCAGTTTCCGCCATGTATGTCGAATCCTCCGAATTTTCATGCTAAGATGAAGATGGATGATCCTAGATTCATAACAATGGAGAAAGAATTTCGTGATCTCAAGGAACAATTGAAAATAGTGAAAAAAGCTAATGCATCTGATCTTGATGCTCGTGACCTATGTCTGGTTCCAGGTGTATTTATTCATCCGAAGTTCAAGATGCCTGTCTTTGAAGTTTACAAGGGTACTAGTTGTCCAAGATACCATTTGACGATGCTCTGTCGAAAGATGGTTGTTTACGTTAACGACGACAAATTGATGATTCATTGCTTTCAAGAAAGCTTATCTGGGGCATCCTTGATATGGTACATGAAGCTACAAAGGAACTGTATTCAATCTTGGAGAAACTTAGTCGATGCTTTCGTGAAGCAATACAATTATAATTTGGACATCGCTCCAGATAGTGATCAACTGATGAGCGTGAGTAAGAATGATGAGGAATCTTTCAGGGAATATGCTCAGCGATGGAAAGAGTTGGCAGCCCAAGTTCGTCCACCACTTCCAGAAAAAGATTTAACCAAGATGTTTCTAAGAACGCTGCCAGACTCTTATTATGTTAGGATGGTAGGCGTTGTGCCATCAGATTTCTCCAAAATTGTGGAAGTTGGAGTAAACATTGAGAATGCACTCAAAACTGGAAGAATTCAAGATGACTTGAATAACCAAGCTGATGAAGAAATTTCAGTTGATGATTCCCTAGAGGAAGGAAGTGTTGATGTTAATGCAATCCTGCCAGATCCAGTTCCAATACCTTATCCTCAACATCAGTATGTGGCGCCTGCTCAGCGCAGACGACGAGTACCTCGTAAACGAAAATTAACTTCCCCAAATCAGCATCAGAATCGACGGGTTCGAAGACGGTTTTAGAATCAGAAGACACCTATGGATATTCCGAAAGAAGAAACTCGTTGGTTTGATCTAATCCCAATGACTTACGGTCAACTATGGTCTTATTTTGCTAGAAACTCGGTAATGACACCCAGAAAGACTAGAATCATGAAATCTCGTCCACCGTGGTTCAACTCGAACACCAGCTGTGAATTTCATGATGGAGTGTTAGGGCATTCGATTGAAGAGTGCAAAGTTTTCCAAGAGAAAGTTCAAGAAATGATAGATGACGAAGCGCTTACTTTCAAAGGAGGAAAGCCTATCGTGAATGGAACCTCATTGTGCTGATACATGTAAAAACTCCAGAAGATACTAAGAAGGGCTCATCGGCTATTTACTTCGTTTGCTTACGTGTTTTATTTCTTTGATTAAAAGCATAATTGGCATGTAAGAACATGTTATTTTGAATAAGTAATGCGATAAATGTTTTTCTTGAAGAAACCCATTCGTGGTCACTCAAAATTGTTTTTCAAAATAATTTATAATGTCGACTTTACCCAATTTTTCTCGCTTTGGTGAAGAATTGGAAGGAGGATGACGAAATAATACGTAAATCTCTTATGGTATGCTTTTGAATAGAAACCCTACTGATGATGTAAGGCATTGTTTCAAACCTCCTAAACACTAGCGGTTAATTCCTTTTTAACCATTTTTCAACCTCATTTTTAACCTAGGGCAATTTTCAGTCAGCTTGATTGAACACTTAAATTTTTTTCAAAAGATAATGAGCATCTTTCAAAAATAGGTGGGTACAAATAAGCTTTGACCCTTATTCCTCTGTTTTACAAATCGTAAAAACTGATACAACCTTTCAAAATTCCTAATTGAAGTAAGGTTTACTTCGAAAGCATACTCAGTGAGATGACGTTTCCTGACTCCTATTTGAGCTATACTCAATTTTTGTCGGCTTTATAAAAATAAATCTATATCCTAACTAGTGATTTCGGTCACCAGTTATTGTGATATCTCTTTTCAAAACTTCAAGAGAAACGTGTGTTGCATTAACAGTTTCAAAATCAACATTTCTAACTTGCTAACTTTGTTTGGATATCCTAGAAAGATTACATACAGACACCGATGATGAAGATTGAGAATTCTGCTAACCTGGGGCAAGTTATTTCCAAGTGGTTATTCTGTGCAAATTAGACTTCACCTAAAGAAGCTATTTTTGAAGACTCAATTATAATACCATCAATCAGAGCCAGTTACGTCGAGATTCAACGAATCTCTCCAAGAGTTTGAAAACAGTGGGGCATTTTGAACGCCATGTTTTCTGTAAAATCCTCTTAGAACGACTTCTCCTCATAACCAATAACTTGGGGCATCTGAGAAACAAAGATTATCCCTGTGCAACAAACTATTATTCAAAATGGCGACTACCATGCAGTCTTCAATACAAATTTTCAGCAATCTTCATGTCCCCGGTATTTTACTCTAGTTGGTCGTGAGAATTCTCTAGCTTCTCGATGCAGAATTCCCAGTGATCTGCTTAACTTCACTTCCCCAATGAAGTAGGTATTACTTTAATCCTCAGTGGATCTTTTACAGCACTAATCTTCCCCAGTGAGGTGAGTGTTTATTTCATCCCCTTTGAGTCCGGCTACAACATTTTCAACTACTATGACGATCCAGGATTCCTTATCGAAATGGATGTTTATTCCATGGAGTTCTCCAAATATGAGTTTGATCCACTCCAACAATATAACCAAGATTGATCAAGGTGTTTTATCCCCAAGTGGAATGTTCTCTATTCCCCAAGTAGAAGTTTCCAAGACCTGAAACAGGATGGTAACCCCATATTTTAGTTCTCCACCCATCCCCAGTGGTACTTCTATCTTTGAAGATGGGTCAAATGTTTGCTTCGAGATGTTTATTTCATCTCTGTTTGCCTCTTTCTGTTTGTTTTGTCATCATAGGCATACGCATATCATATAGAAAGATAACATGGCATATGCATTTTGTATCTTTTTGCCGGTTTATTCTGTCGCTTTGGTCGTGGTTATCCCCGAGTGGTTGGGCGTGTCTTCTCCTTCCAAGTAGAGTTGTCAGCCATAAGCAGAAAAAGCGCCATATTTCTATTTCCCCACAGAGTTCGATCCTCGTGGAAGACGGTTGCTTCAGTATAATCCCATTTGAGTTCATATCTCAATGGTCGAGTCTTGCTTGACAGTTTCTCTTCAGTTATTTCCTGAATTGAACTTCGGTCCTTGACAATCACATTGTGGACCCCTCCAGGCTTTTCAATTTGGATTAAACGTGCATTTATTTTGCACTTTGACTCCCCAAGAGAATCTTTTTGAGGACCATCATCTGAAGACGTATACTTCTCCAACAATATAATCCATATCTGAATTGCAAGCAACTCTTTATTTGAGCAACTCGTTTTGATCAAGATCTTCTTCAAAACGAAAAATGGCAGTCTCCTCAAGACAGTTTGTCCATCCCCAGTAATTATCGACTTGGTAAATGGAAAACATTACAGATATTTCTCTTTACTTGAGAATTCACATTTTTGCAACAACAAGGATGCTCCTCAGGAATGTATTCCCCAGCGAGTTCATCACACAAGTTACTTCCATCAAGCGACATCTCCCTAGAAAAATAGAGGAAGTTTATCGCATTAGTCTCTCTTTATGTGAGAAGACATACTTTACAAATCAACCGGCCTACATCTCTTTTGAAGATCCTCGGTGAAGTTTTGCAACCTCCAATACATTATGGCTTACAGCCGAAAGTCTACAATGACATCTATAACTTACATCTACAAAGTTCAACAATTTACAACATATTATGGCTCACAGCTAAGAATGTTCTACAATTTACAATACATTATGTCTCACAGCCAGGAAGTTCTACAACATCTACATCAACATCGACAATCTACAATGACATCTACAACTTACATCTACAAAGTTCAACAATTTACAACATATTATGGCTCACAGCTAATAATGTTCTACAATTTACAATACATTATGGCTCACAGCCAAGAAGTTCTACAACATCTACATCAACATCTACAATCTACCATGACTCTACAAACTACAAAATCTACAATCCCCTGTGAAGATGCTCTCATGAGTTTTCATCATTTCAGGAAGAAACTGAGACCAGCTCATGGAAAACACACCATGACGCTCGGGGAGGTTTATTTAAACATATTTCATTTCCTGGCTAATCTCGGCAGTAGATTACCAGTAGACCTCGGCAGTAGGTATTTCAATTTCTTTTCCTGGCTAATCTCGGCAGTAGATTACCAGTAGACCTGGGTAGTAGGTATTTCAATTTCTTTTCCTAGTTAATCTCGGCAGTAGATTCCCAGAAGACCTTGACAGTGGGTAGTTCTATTTTATTTCCTGGTTAATCTCGGCAGTAGATTTCCATAGGACTTCGTCAGAAGTATTATCTCCAACAGCTTCAATATAGAATCTCGACAGCAGATTCCCTAAAAGTTTTTTACAACAGGTACTTTGGCGAAAGTATTCTCACTATTAAGTTACAAGCCTCGGCAGTAGACTTCTCCAGACGATATCTTGAATCAATTACATTTGACATATACGGTAGATTCCTCAAGAGGATTTCTCTTCCAAGTTCTTCGCAACATATTTACAGATACTGTGTGATTGCCAATCTTTCCTCGTAGGGTCTCGTTTTGTTGAGCTTGTTCTTCCCGTGTGTTGTGCCTAATTTCTCCCCTGTGGCGCCATTTCTCCACAGGACCCCCTGTTTGTCTTGCATTTTTGTATCATCACATATCATTTGCATTTGGTGGCATCTTACGGCCAAAAATTCGTGCAATGTTTGTATTTAAGTCCCTCCTATCTCGTCGAGACAAAGATTTCAATCTTCATATCTCCGAATAGGAGTAACTTAAATAGGGGCATCTGTTGCACCCCAATTTTTGACCTTAAGATTTCCCCTCGTTATGCATTCTCTTCCTTGTGTTTTATTTTTATTGTTTTGTATGTATGCTTATTATCACTAACTAGCTCGTGCAGTCACGTGTGAATGTCAGACAAAACTTGGTATTCGTTCTCCCAGCTATGTATCCCAAGGCATACCCTTCTGTTTTTCCTAAAGTTTCCCGTTGTTTTGTTTATCTCATTCCTCAGAGGTCTCAATGGAAATCTCAAGGTTCCTTAAGGATGTTACTACCATTCTACTCGTCAGATCAAAGGGGCCTTGGTGGGTTCAATGAAAGTCTTCTCATTAATAATACAAGATGGGGATAAGCTCAAGAATCGTTGGAGATCTACAATGTCATCAAATTCCTTGAAGTTATTCCCGATGAGAGGTTTGAAATCAGGATCGTGAGTGCAAATAGTTTGGCTCCAAATATTGGTTTAGTTTGACTGCAATGGTTCAGTATCCATTGGAATGGTCTTAGGCCCCGGTTGTTGCCGAAGGGCGATCCAAATTCTTACATTTATGTTATGTTTTTAGAAAAGAATCCAAGTATGTAATATCAAGTCTTCTGGACCAAGGATAAATTCAACTTACCCCGTTTGGCTCAGACCATGCAAGCCGTGTGGTTAATTCCGTAATACATAGAAGAGTGGAAGTATAAAGTGATTTATTAAAAGAGCAGCAAGCTGTTTAAAGTTTTACAGTTCCATATTAATTTGTTTGAAAAGAGAAACTCCTAACTAGTGCAACCATACAATTGGCAGCATAAGGCCATACAAGGCTTTTAATATAATAACTTTTTACAAGAAACTATATCTTCGTTTGCAACAGTACTTGGTCTGCATTCATCCATGAATGCTTCGCATCTAGCGATGCCTCCACTTCTCCTTGGCTTCCAAATCTCCCGTACGGCTGTGTTCGAAAAATACTTCCAAGAGCACCTAGCAAACAGAGATAACATACAAGGTCCAATCATAAAACGCCGGCGACCGTTGCTAGCAGAGTTTCGTAACAAGCAGAAGAAAAGGCTGCCACAACCTGCAAATCAAGAAATCACCCTCTGCAAAAAAAAAAAGAAGCATCAAATACTAAGCATTACCAAGTGCAAAAGTGCAAAAGGACGGAGTCGTCACCTGGTGCGAATCACATCCGTTATCATTCCTGCAGCAACACAATTGACGTCTTAATACGAATTTGAATATGCTCAAGTCAGAATTCAACATTATCCATCAAACCTGTTAAAGATTGAAAATAGTGGAAAATAATGAAGGACTAACTCATGTATGGGATAGAGTTCTTGCTACAGATTCTCGAACGACACCGCACCAGCTAAGGGTACAAATATGATGCAATTGTTCGAAATCATACCTGAGTTGAGGTGCATCACCATTGGATTTTCCTATCCACGTCAAGACGAGGCCGCTTGACACTTTGTTCCAATCCATCAATAGGCTTGTACTTGCAAAAGAGAATGTCATCATTATGAAATGGAAAAGGAAAGGCTATAACGGTTGGTATGGAGTTCATAAACATCCTACTCAAATTGCAAATTTAATCAAACACCTCAGACGGTTTGCAGAGGATCACAACATGACAGATTGGATTGAGACGAAATTTATGGGAAATTTTGATCCTATACAAACAAAGCGCGGGGGAAGATTAGAAGCATAAATCAGGACAGAATGTCTTCGAATTTAAGAACAGCAGGTCTTGTAGTTGCTTCACAATGCTTGTGTAAACCGCGGCTGCCGCAAACTGCATCATGACACGCCTACTGTGTTACCGGCACCGCAGACCTGTCAACAAAGGAGGAAGTATTGTAAATGGACAAAAACTCCAAATAATGATCTGATATTATAAGCAAAATACTGGAAAAAAATCAAAGATTTCCAGCTACAACTTCAAATGCAAAGAAGGGGGTTACATACCATATCAGACAGGACCCTTCAGCTACCGATCAAAACCAGGTTGTGGCAGCAGCAACGACTTCACAATCAGTGACTTCTCAATCAGTGGTTGCAACCAGCACAGCTGGGCATATTTCAAAATAGCCACGTCTGACAGTTGCAAGTTAACAAAAGCAGTTAGCAGGCCTTTAGTTCGACACTGATAGAGAATCTCAGGAAGGTTTCAAAGGCAAATCTCACCATCAGGATTCACGCAGAAGATTGCATTTCATGATTGCTCCGTCTTGATTCCACTTTTATACTATTTCTCGCTCCATATTTCAACCTCAACAATCTGCAAACCAAATGCCACGGTTAATTAACCTTTAGAATACACGATGAATTAAAGAAGGAAGAACAATATATATACCGAATTTACTCCTCCTACGATGGTGATATACGAGCTTCTGCGCACCACTGTCCGAGCAAATCCATTCATGCCTCTTTAACCTCTGTCAAACATATGCCAAAATTGATGAGAGGGGTATACGATTGATGAACATGTTTATATAATTTATTCTCCATAATTCGAGTTTAAGACTGTGGTACCTAGCATTTCTCCGAGCTCTCCAAGTGTGTCTACCACAGTTGCCTTGTCAAGAACCACCTGAACTGATAACATAGAGATAGGAAGTTAATTAGTTGCTTCATTGTTTAAACTCAAGAGACAAAACCACGTCCTGTTTGATTTTTCAACAAACCTCTCTAGTACCCAATGATGATATCTGCAAGACCTTAGACACAGGGTTACAAATGTGAAGAACATATTGTAACAACAAATGAGGGCTTCATCTCGAGCCTACCTGTTAACTGATACGCTCCGCGGGAATCAAGCACCCCGCCGCCAATTTGCGCAACGCCTACAACAAAACAAATAAATGGCACACATTTAGATTGCTGAGAAACAACTTGTAGTCACGATATAAAACAAGTTTCACAGAAGTGTACCCACTGCAATATCCGTGGGAGTTCCGTAGACCCTCCCTGTCAGTATTCACCCTTCGACAAATTATTCTTGAATGGCAAAGCCCGCACGGCCTAGGTTTTGAGGTTTCTCCAAGAGAATGACATTGCGCTTGATTTCATACTACATCCCAGCAGGAAGCGCAATGATTGAGAGGAACAGAGAGCACCATCCTGTTTGATCCAAAGACTTAAATACAGCGCCTGTAAATCCAGTAAAAAAATATACAATCAGACAGGATACTTGGAGAGAGGATTTTTCATGTGTTCAAAGGGAGAATTACGGTTTTCTTTAGCCAACTTAATTACGGTACCTTCTTCCCCAAATAACTCGACATTGAAATCTGAAAAGAGAAACAAAGGTCAATATCAATAAAGGTCAAGATTATTTTCTTAAAGAGGAAATACGAAAATCAGATACGTGTTTCAAACATGCTTAGACGAAAGCGGAAACAAATTCAATTTCATCATGAAGGAATCATAAGCCATCAAGACCGCTTAATTCCTTTCCAGTTTCAGAATCTTTGCTCAGAGTCTATAAAAATCTAACAGAGCCACACAAAAAAGGAGGGGGGACAGAGACGAAATTCATGACGGGAATCCACAACACTCACACAGAGAAACCCTAAAGTCCACGAACCAGAAAATCCCCAAATCGAAAAACCATAAAACCTAAGTACAAAAGAAAGAAACTTATCTTTCCCTAAATTTCGCCGGAAATCGCCCTCGCCGGAAATCGCCTTCGCCGGAAATCGCCTTCGACGGAAATCGCTTTCGCCGCAGTTCCCCATCGCAAACCCCGTATCGCCGTCACCTCCAAAATCACGCCGTCGCGGACCCTCTCCTACTCGCCCCTCGATCGCCATTGAAACCCTACAGGAAACCCTTTTCTTATCGTGAGTATATTATTGTTATTGTTGATTCTGAAACTGATGTCTGTTGTTTATTTTTAGAAAGGAAACCGTGACAGAGAAGAGAAAGAGGAGAAAGAACGGAAGGTGAAGATGAAGGTTATGGATCGAAAACGAAGAAGAATGAGAGGAGAAGAAGACGGCGAGAGAAAGCGGCGAAGAGAGAAGAAGGAGATCGAGCGAGAGGGAATTTGGGAGACTAGGGTTTTCCTGATTTTTTCCCTGTAATTTTGTATTATGTCCTGTACGCATGCACCCACGGTAGTTACCGTGCACACACGCAATCACCACCCTCCATCACACATCGCACGGTTCACATTCGTGCAGCCCCACCATAAGCTTGCACCCGCGTCATACCGTATCACTCGCCCTCCTCAATTAATCTACTAATTAACCCCTTAATCACCTCATCAACATAATTAATTAACCCACTTAACTCTAATTAACAACTTTTTTTGAAATCTGTTTTTAATTAAAACAATCATTTATAATAATTTAATTAATTAATCATTTTCTTTAATTTATTTAACTAGTAATTAATTTTTTTTTTAGTAAACCACTAATTAATTAATCCTTTTTTATTAATATAACCATTTACTTAATATAATTTAACTAACCTTTTAATTAAACAACTAGTAAACCTTTTTTTTAAAATCTATTCTATTCATCAAATTTTATCTATTTTAAAAAACCATGTCATATTTTAAAATAACTTTATTCAATAAAACAAAGAAAAAAACTGAAACTATTTTATAATTAACTTTTTTTTATTAAAACCTTTCTTATAATTAAATTTAACTTTAATAATAACCTTCTTTTTTACAATTAAAAAAACTAATCTCACATATTTCTCCTAATGATTTCTTGAAAATTAATCTTCTTAAAATAATCAAATAAACTCTTAAAAATCAAATTCACTTAATCTAATAATATAATTTCTCATAAAGTCAACCTCACCCAAAATAATTTTCACATAAGTGCAATTCAACTAAAATCAATTAACCACACCAATTCAAACATTTTCTTAAAATAATCAAAATCAATCCTCTTAAAATCAATTAAATTAAAATCAACTCACAAAGTAAAAATACAAATCAATCGTGCACGCTTCCGCACACTCACGACACTTTCACTCTCACACACTTCAGCGCTTTCATGTGTATGTGTATGGCTTTACCTTTTTAGCAATTTATCTTCCGCAATCTAAATATTATCGCATTTATATTCTCACATCGCATTCAGTCGAAAGGAAAACCCTACACATGAGTCAACACTTGTGTGTAGTGCACATCATTTGCATCATACTCCCTATGATCCTTGATCCCATTCAAGTTGATCAATTAAGATAGATCCTACCCCATAGGAAGGACTTCTTTTACAACTTAGATACGAACAAAAACAATCAACTCAACATACAATATTCAAACATTCAACAACTCAATTCAATATTCAAACACATTAGAGAAAGATGTCAAATCATCTTAAGCGAGATAGAATCTCCACCCCACATCAATATAGTCAATACCGTAGGAACTTTGCCTTAAGAGAAATATAGGCGTACCTCGTTGATCCCTATCCGAGTACTTGAGCCCTTCTCTTAAGACGATGCAAAGACTATTTTCCTACAACTTGTGGCGATTAAATCTCCCTTAAAATGATAATGCATCTCTTCTTCTAAAATCAATCAATCAACTACCCTAAAACCCGTAAGAACTTTGACCACAGTCAAAGAACTCCTCATACCCTTTAGGAGAACTACAAATACTCTGATTCCACTCCCGTAAGGATATGTAGGCATAAGATGCGATATCTTATCGAGTATACTTAGAAATAAACCCCTAGGTCCTTAACCATTAAGCAGATAAACAGATAGCAATAAACAAATAATAAAACAAGAGGTTCATGTAGAGTACTACAGAAACTTAGGATGCTAGCACCTTTCCTAAGTTTAACCGACCCCCTAACCTATAACTCTCTAAACCTTACATTTGCATTACATTGTGGGAATTTCGACTTTTATCCCTTCCTTTGAACAAATCAAAGTTCGGTTGCAAAATGAATTAAGACTCAAGCTCGCCAATAGCTTGGTATCCAAATTTCACCGCGACAATATGCGCCTTCAACTTGTCTTCACGCTCCTTGCTAGTAGACATGGCAGCATTCCATTGAGCCTCAAACTTAGAAATCTGCAAGTAGGCTTTACTTAACTCTTCCTTCTTCTTGGCAAGAACACCGTAGGTGGCATTCAAGTCTTTGCCTGTGCGCTCCCTCTCACTAGTTTCCTGAGTTAAGTCTGTTCCTAAATTATTCACCAATTCAGTTTGCTTTTTCAAAGAATACCTCGCTTCGTTCCTTTCACTTCTGAGCTGAGCCATCTCTTCCTCTAACTCTTTATTTGTCTTCTGTAACTCTTCTTTCTCGCGGCATACCTGCTCATACTTTTGGATATCTACTGTAGTGGGCTCTACAGTCTCAGGCGGATGCACAGGCTGAATGGACGGGTATGGCATCATTAGTTCTTTGGCTCTACTCTGAATCCAAGCCAAATATGGAGCATATGCCTGACTATTGCTTTTTCCCAAAGCAACCTTTCCTCTTCTATGAACATTCTTCCATGTGTGCTCAACCCTAGCCAAAGTATCTCCCTCCAGCAAACCAGTGAGATACAGAGATTCCTGTATCTCTTCCTCCTTCGGAGGCCCTCCAAGTGCATACCCAAACTTTCGGATAGTAATAGCTGGATTATAGTTTATGCAACCTTTCCTTCCGACCAGCGAGACGTTAGGAAAGCTTCCACAACTATAGATAATCTCAATGCCCAATACATCTCTATCAAACCACACAATGTCTTCGGCAGACAATCTCATCAATCGCTCAGACCATTCCAAAATGCCATCAGTAGCAGAGGACGGACCAGTCTTAGGGAGATGGCCCCTGAACCAAGAATAGAACAAAGGTGCACAACAAGACATGCCCTTCCCTCTCTTGTTCTCATTCTTGTAATGAACGGAATGATAAACATCGCCTAACAGAGTGGGTATAGGGTTCTTTGAAGCAAAGATACTGAATGCATCGGCGTCTACAAAATCAGGGATGTTCGGGAATAACATAATGCCATAGATACACAAGGCCAAGATAGAATTGAATATTACCCAACAACCTTTCTTAACAAACTCTCAAGCCTTGTCTGCAAGAAAAGGCAATGGAAGCCCAAACATTCCATTCCTACTGGCTAACGTCCCCTCCAACTTAGAGACATCCAAATGTAAAGCCTTAGCAAGGTTAGTCAAATCTAGCTTTCCCTCAACATGATGGAACGGTATCTGGTTCAGAATAGGTATACCCAATATATCAGAAAATTCCTCCAATGTAGGTGCTAGAACAAAACTCCGGAAGGTGAAGCCTCACAGCTGAGGATCTTAGAATTGTAACAATGTCTGAAGGCCATTCAATTCATCCAAAGAAAGTTTGCAAACAATATTTAAAATCCTCCCATAAGATTCTCTGAAATCTCCCATAACCTTCTTGTCAGCTAAAGAAATCAGGCTTCGCAGAATTCTAATGTCAGGCATAGGAAACTTGTAGGCCAGGGTCCTCCTCAAGGGCTCCATGTCAACAAAGATAGAACAAAATCACCAGAATCGAAGAGGAAATGTACACCTGCAACATAAACACACGTCAATGAAATGCAAATGAAAATGCACATGCAAATGCAAACAGGGGATCAGGACTGTTGTGCTGTCAGTTGAGAAGAACCAACGCTTCGCCTTAGTACCGACAAAATCACTGACATTAAGACCCCTTTGTATCATGAACATAGGTTTACACTGTCAAGAACTGGGTAGTCTGGAAGTCAAGGTTTCCTGCATAACCCACCCACTCACAGGTATGGACCTATCCACTAACAAGGTTCGGCATCCTATGCGTTCATCAGCGTCACAGACTTTCAAGAAACGATGATACGATACCCAGAAGGTGTGGCATCATCATCTCTTGAAGCAGCCTCACTTAGCTGAATCCCAAATGATCAGTCCCCAGAGTCGACAACCCTCAAATCTGCAATTCTCTCAACGGCCCACTGGGCTGGAAAGAAAGACATCAAAGAGAATCTCGTCTGAGTGCAAATTTCGTGGGAACTAGTGCATGCCTAACATACAGGTTCACCACTACTTTTCGCTGCTAATACTAAGTTTGTACTCAAGCCCAGGTCCGGCTTCTCACTCAATGGAACTTCCCTCCCCATAGCACAACAGTAATGATATATGATGCAGAAAATAAAATGCGGAAGTAAATAAACATAAAGAACATATATACAAACACCCAAAAAGAAATACACAAGCGCTAGGATTGACTCGCATAAGGGATATTCTTGTCCCCAGCAGAGTCGCCAGTTGTCGCTACTGCGAAAAAAGAGGCCGGCAATAACTAACAGAGTCGCCACCTATCATTATTTATCCCAAAGAGAGGGAAAGAAAACGATCAGAAAAAACCTGACGAAAACAGGAAAAGACGAGGTCATCGCAACCAAGTCCTAGGTTCGGGAGTCGGTTACGCAAGGGGAAGGTATGAGCACCCCTCACGTCCGTCGTACTCGAAGGGATCCATGCATGTGTTGTCTAACCAAAAGGGTGTGTAAACTATCTACGCTAAAGGCTTATGGACAAAAGAGAAAGAAAAAGAAACTGACTCGGCAGAGTATCGCCGCTCTGTACCTACGTACTCCCTCGTGCAATGGAAAAGTCAGAGTTATCGTAGTTCGCCTAACTACGGCTAAAGAAGGGGGGAAGGTTGCTCACCAAGACATCGTGTCTTGTGCCTACGTACTTTCGTCTGGTACGAAAGATCAGAGCAAACGTAGTTCGGGCTTACGAGAACACAGGCTGTTCAAAAGTTTTACCCGAGTAGGGTTAATAGACAGTTCTAGCAGTTAGTGTATGCAGCTCGACCTTTGGAGACTTAGGCGTTACCGTTTGCGATAGGACTGAAAGTTAACAACACTCTTGTTATGAAAAGAGTTTTCCTGATTAAGACCCCAAGGGGTGAAAAAGAGTTTGAATTGTTTTTGTGTTTTTTAAGGAAGAAGTGTTTTAAATTTGGTTTGCGACTCATTGTTGCACCCTAAAATTTGCTCAACTTACTTCACTTGGTTTATGTTTCAATTGCATTGTCATTTGCATAGTAAGTCATATACATAGTTTAATCATTTGCATAGCATAGCATAGCAAGCCACCTGCCAAGGGATCAAGTGCTATTTTTCATCTCAAGGGATGTATTCAAGAGGCTCTTATCAAGATTCAATCCTATTCAAATCACCAAGAAAGAAATTGAAGCTTTATGAAGTTTAAAGGCCAAGCAGTGGGTTTCTCTCCTATCTTGAGGATATGTGAAGATCATCAGAGAAGTTGTGAGCCATGAATTGAGGGCATGGAAGACCTAAAGGGTCATTTTGAGAATGAGACAAGTCATTGGCATGGTTACAAGAGATACAGTTGAAGACAGTCAACTAGGGTGTCAGCTGGGTCAACCCTAGGTCAACCCTAGGTCAAATGCTTGATTGAAGGGCACCAAGGCCTATTTAGAGGATGTGGGATTCATCATTTGACATGTGGATATGGATGTGGTGTTGTGCCAAGGAGAAATCAAAAGAAATCAAGAAGAAGAGAAGTTTCTGAATTAGGGTTTCTGTGTAAAATCCCCTGGTTTAGGTCAAACTTCCAAGCCAAGTAATTCAAAATGCAAGTCTCAAATGGATCCTTGGACAACATGAAACTTGTATATTATCTCAAGACCTTTAATTTGAGTGGTGTAAGGCATCAAGGAGATTTATAGAACTTAAGTTATGGTTCTTGTAAGTTACAGGTCATCAGAGGGCACTGAAATTTGTCTGTGAAAGTTACTTGATTTCCAAGCAACCTTTACCCCTCAAGGAGTTTTCAAATGGATTTCTGGCCAACATGAAAGTTGTTCCTCATGATCTTAGATTTCTATAAAGGTATAGTATGCCTTCATCTGATTTGTAGAACTCTACTTATGATCTTGGCAAGCCAGGGGTATTTTGGGAAAGTGGAATTACAGGTCATTTCAAGCATATGCCCAAAACTCCTATTTCCAAACTTCAAATGAAGAAATGTTCAACATCAAACTTGCTCCAAATGACATTTTGAGTCTAGAAAAGTGATTGTGGAAAGTTGGAAATGCTCATAGCTTAGAATTGCAAATTTGACCAATTATAAAGGGAAAAGTACATTTTTAAAGGACCAAAATTGTGAATTTTTGATACAAAAGCAAAACCAAGCATATGACCAACCATTTTGAAGGTAAAGGAAATTTTAAGACTATTGGCAATGTTAGATTTTGGGTTTGAGGTCAAAATTTGGGAATTACCATAGCTTGCTTATAATTGAAGTTACACATCCAATGCATACAAGGGATTAATGTGCAAGCTAGCAAGGCCTTTCCACATGTTCAAAATATCACCTAATGAGATTTTCAAGTGAGAATGAGGAGCTGCAACAAGGTTTCATGGACTGATTTTTTCAACTCACCAATTTCACTTTCTCATGCAAAGATATAAGCAACTTCTCATGAGATCAATCTAGCAAGTTCTGGAACTTTCCATCATCATCTATATATTTATTCCAACTGATCCAAAAGAGGGTTGAACTTCATTTTGTAGAGAAATTCAGAATTTTCATTTCACATTCTCTTTTGCAAATTGCTTCGAATCTTCTTATTTCTTCATCATTCCTTCAAGATTTTGTTTCTATTCTATTCAATAATCATCATTGATCACATTGCTATCAAGATCTGAGTGGATTGGTGCCTGAATCGTGCTCTGCAATTTTCACATCTTCAAGTGAAAGAAGAATCGGTTATGATGATCCAGGTGGTTTGAGCAAGAATTGTTGCATATAGAATCAAGATCATAGTACATTGAGTGATCCTGGAGCATTGCAAGCTTTGAATTGAAGAATTTGACCTTCTGTTTTCATCTTCTTACCATGTTAGTATCTCTCACGATTTGGCTTGAATTAGGTAGCATGAAGTAGAATTGTTAGGTTAAACATACTCTAGGTGGTTAGATGATCATTTCTGGAGCATTTGGCAAGATTTTATGGAAGTTGATGTATGCATGTGAATTCGGTTTGGGCATAGAACATAGTGAATAAGCAGTTAGAATCTTAGATGATTAGCTAGTTTTAATCAGTATAGCATAAGGATTATTTTTGTACAAAGAATGGTGAGTTTGGTGAAGGTTGAAAACTGATGAAATGTTGAGTTCATGATGTTATACCTTTCGGTTTGGACGATATAGTTTGTTTCAATGCAATCTAAGGCCACAACTATATTCTACGTGAAAAATATAACAAGATTGGTTCTTACATCGAGTCATTTGATGGAGAGATGAGTGAGCACGCATTGATGGAAGTTTCACGCATGGGAACTGTTTTCATGGAGTTCAGAAACCCTAAATGACCAAGGTTGAAGATGACTGGTCTACCGTTGGATCACGCGTTGAACATTTGACTGGGAAGAGATCTAACGGGCGAGATTTAAACACAAAGTTGGAGGGAAAGAGGAGCAGCAAAACGCTGCGTTCCATTTAAGTGGAATTCTGGGCTTTGAGCGAATTTTGATATCCACCCCCCCCCCCCATGCAGGCCCAATCCACTATTGTACTATGATTTTCTGCTATTTGCACCGCGTTTCAATTTATTTTCTTTTCATTTTATTTTGTTTTCTGAATCATAGCTGGGCCCAAGCGCTATGCTAGCGCCACCCCCTATCTGGGCCCAAAGCATCATAATAACTGGGTATTGTTGCTGTTCATACCCCCATGCATCATTTTTACATTAATTTCACTCCAAAATTTTTATAACTTTGAAAATCCATAATAAATTGAAAAATCACTATTTTGCAATGGGATTCTTTTTCCCACTTTCCATTTTCTGTCAAGAAAAATATAAAATCATAAAATTGCCATTTTACTTCATTTTTATATTTTTTGCATATTTTTACATTTAATTGTTTTTTTTAATTCTTTTAGTTGATGCTACCCTTTGTAGAATTTAGTTTAGGAGTTTCCTTTAGGATTTTCACCCCATTCTTTTTAGTACAACTAGATATGGATATTAGGTGCCCCTGGTTTTTATACCACAATTTCTAGGACTTCATTTTAGGTAGTTTAGTTAGAAACTATTAGACTAGTTAATTAGGGTTTTGAACATAACATAGGTGTACCAAAACAATTTCTTTTTGGGTTTTTTAGGTTGAACTAGAAGATGGGACTATAGGGGTATTATGGGTAAGTGTAGTAGATCCCTTAGAAATGTTAGAATTTCCCCTATTATATTAATACTCTTAGTATGTTTTTATAATTGATTGATTGTATGGTGTGCCCTTTCTAGGGTTATTGTTTGATTGTGTGGGTTATTGGGCTTGCTTGGGGTATGGGTTTGAGTTGAAGACTTTGCTGATGAAGCCCCCTTGAAGACAAAAGGAGTGACGATCAATTTCAAGAGTTGACGAAGAGTGTAGCTTGCTTGCAGCTGTTGAAGATTATAGGAACTAGGAGCTAGGTAGAGCTTAGAGTAGAAACTTGCTTCATAAACATGGAAGGTCTTGTTTGCCTCTATTCTTTCTCTATGATTCAAAGTCTCTTTTAAATATCCACCTCCTTCCTTTGGAAGGATTAGTAAATGTATTTAAAAGATAGAACTTTTGAGAGAAAACTGTCTGTATCATGTTAACAGTCAGTAGGCCACCCTTGGTAGGCAACTGATTGTTTGACATCCATTTCATCTTGTTAACTGCTACTCATCTTGGAGAGTGGGACTTGAAGAAAAGCCATGAAAGATTGAAGATAGAGACCTTGCTTGAAGATAAAGATTGTGCTGTTGAAGCTGTGCATGTGACTGCTGTTGTTTGAAGCCTGCTGTTTGAAGCTGTTGAAGGTGTTTACTGTTAGAGCTTCTTTCCTTGAAGATTGATGCTTGCTTGAAGCTTGTAGATGTTTTGAAGATGACTTGCGGATAGAAGATGATGGAGCTTGCTGTGCAGAGTTGCTGTTTGCTGTTTATTTTTGCTGTTTATAATCTTTTGATGTATTGTTTGAGTTTCCCGGACTGTATTATTTGCCAATTAATCTGTTAGGTTGGAAGTGAATTTCGTTCGCTTCTGCCTGTTGTTTTCTGGGTTCGAGGTAGAGTGGGACTCCCTTGCCTCGCTTGTATTGTCACATTCATGCATATTTTACTGTTTTATTGTATCTGTTGTTTTCGTTTCTGTTTATCCCCTTAGGATCTCTGTTTCTCTCTGCGCAAGAGAGGAACATGATAGACATTAGGGCTTAACCCATGCATGATAACATTAGGTTAGTTTGATTCCCTTTTCAACCATAGTTTAGTATCCAAAGTATTTTATTCTAGTATGGGCGTCAAATTTGTAAGCTAACAAATTGCCCCCAAAAATGTCTTTTTCGACCATGCTGAAGAAAAAGAACCATTTTTTGACAGCATTCAATTTGACGCCATCTTTCGACCTCCACATAGGTGTCAATGCAACTGACTATCCATGACTTGAAAGAAAAATTGTTCAGCTATCTTTACGCATGTCCATGACGTCATGGGCCATTATGAATAATTTCTTGGAAATCTCATAAAATCTCAGACCATCATCATTCTTTTAGGACCCATGACATTGTGGGTTTAGGCAGTAACTGCCACCGCCACATTTGTTAATCCTAGGACGCCGCGTGTCCCACTACTCCTAGCCCTCAATGATGAATAGTGACTTTTGATTACTTCAAAACACCTTATAAATAATTTCACCATAAATTATTTTAAACATTTCACTCTTAGCAAACACTTACGCACCTCTTCCAAACAACTCCAATATTTCTTCAGCAAACCCATTTCTTCCCAAAACTTTAACAATGGCGTCTTCTACTGCTACCACCAAAGACCAGAAGAGAAAACCTCAAGCCAAAGGAATACCAATTGCGTCACTCCTCCATCTTTTCACCACACTGAGTGGGCCCAAGATGGTGAAGAACCAACAGTTCATCCCTGAACCTTTGATAGAAGAAAAAAGGCACATTTATGAATCACAGGTAATAATCCCTATCACTGTTGCAGGTAAGTCTTTAGCTTTGGCTGGCCCACTGTCTTTATTAGGAACCAACTATTCAACCCTTAGTGACTTTTTCCCTTCTTATCGCAAAAAAAAATCTCTAGGGCAAAAGGATTCTACCAAAGTACCTACTGAAGGTCCAAATAGCTTGGATTTACACCATGTGGACCTTAAGTACCTTAATGATGGATCTAGGTTATTCAGAGCTACTCCTTATTTCAAGGATTCTGATCTCTACCTGAACTGGCTGACTAAAGTGGAAAAGGTCAAAGCAAACGATTGGAAAGAAATCGACATTTATGATTTAATCATGATGTCGAAAGTTGATCCTACCCACTGCCCTATTATGCTGGCCTCCTCCCTGTACTTCTAGGATAGCACCCATTACACTTTCCACCTTCCTTGTGGGATGATTATGCCCACTCTCTTCGATCTAGCCGCTATCACAGGGCTAAAACCTTATGGGATAGTTTATGATCCTGAAGTGGATTGCCAGGACTCTATAGGATTTTCAACCACCAAGCATACATACACCCATTTCATCAATAATTACCATAACAAGCAAACAACAACAATCGATGATCAAGAACATATAGCATTTTTAGCTATGTGGTTGTCTCGTTGTTTCTTCTGTACGAAGTCTCTGCAGGTGGCGAGGAAATACCTCACCTTGGCCAATCAACTACACTTGAATTGAGGCATCTGCCTAAGTTAGATGATTTTAGCCAGTTTATATGAGTCTTTAAGCGAAGGCACTGGCAGACTAAAAAACAAAGAAAGTAACAGGAACCTTTTACTATCAGGGCCTTTCTGGTTGCTTCAACTTTGGCTCAATGCTACGTTCGAGACCAGTCTTCCTAATAAAGGAGAAGTTGAGGAAGAAGACCTTACAGTTAAAGGAAGACGAGTCGAATGGACTCGATTAGTCAGGCTCACACCCAATGAAGAAGGTCATACACTTAGAGTGAATCTCTCTAGTTTCATTAAGATGTTTACCAAACGCCATGAGTTCACCCCACTGATGGCTCCTTTCGCAGAGAGGAAATATGGTCCTGAATGGTTCACTAGGACTTTTCCTCCTGCATTCAAAAAACACGAAGAAGAATCGAAGTTGGTTTGGAAAGGTTTCTTAATACCTCAATTAATAGTTCACAAACTCAACCTTTCAAGAGGCCAGCTAGCTTTGATGGCTTACCAGCCAAACCTTGTATCTCGATAGTTTGGCTTGGTCCAAACGTTACCCAAATGTTTGTATGATAAGAAAGCCCATGTTATTCTCCCCAACACCATCTTCAACACTCTTTAGAGTTTGACGCATCTAGCTCGACATGCTCACAAATACCTTTTAACACCTGTTTACTTCGAGCCTTCCTACCTCTGCACCAAAGAGTTTTATAACTGGTGGTCAAGGTACTATACCTCAGAATTGCTTGATGTTTCAAGCTTTGTTCGCTTGATTGACCAAGCTTTCATTGATGTGCAGGAAAAGATTAAGAAAGGTACATCCACTCATATCAAGGAGATTCAAGCTTCCTATAAGTACTTTGAAACTACCTATCGACCAGACGATGTTAGTCGAACCATCCGCGAAGCTGTTGTTCCGCTAAAGGAATTTTTTTCAAAGAAACTGGAAAATTTAAAAATCCCTTCATACGTTCCTCGTGAGAAATGTAATGAAGTGGATTTCGCCTTATTTCCCCAAAATATCCCTCGATTTCCAACTGTTAATTTTGGAGTGGCTCTTGCCCCTCCATTTCCAAATTGGTTTATCTGTGGAGATTCTATAAAAATCCTTTGAAAGTAGTCGAAGCCAAAGGCCCAGCAGGTAGTTCTGACTAAGCATACGCTCGATAGTTTCAAATCTGAAATCCTTGAAGGTCGTCACCCTTCACTTTTGGACTCTTTTATCTAAACTCTATTGTTACTAACTTGTAGCAACGTGATTTGTTTTGTAGCTGCCCCTAAAAGGAATACACCCTAGCCCCGGGTTGAAGCAAAGATCGAAGGCCATAAGGTAGCTTATATGCCTCTGTGTTTTATCATTCTTGTTCTTGGTTATTTCTAATATTCCTTAATGACTTAGGTGTCTCGCAAGCCACCTTCAACACCTTAGAAGAAGCTCAAAAGAGCTTCAGCTCAGATTATTATTGACTCAGAGGATGACGATGAATCTCCTTCTGAGGAATTACAGCTGAAGAAATGGCGGAGAACCAGCCAAGGGACGGACACTGCTGGCAACCAATCTGAACCCTCGATGGCTAAGGTCTTGAAGATAACTAAACCTATCCATGATAGTGCTAAAATCTCCACTGAGGGTGCCTCGACTCTAGCCTTGAAAGCGACAATTCTAGTCCTGCTGATAAGGGCACCAAGGTAATTTATGTTTCAGTTCTCCTTGAAGTCCTAGTTTACTTATACCTTGTTCCCCCCTTTTTTTTCATGTCTATTTCCTCTTAATTTAGGTTTATGCTAGTGGCTCAAAACCTCCATTGGACAAGTCTCCTTCTCCAGCCACCATCTTAAATAGCCAAGGTGATCCTACTTACCGTCCCACATCTGACTTGGACTCTGGCATGAGTTCTCTTGGTGAAATTAACAAACCTGGATTTGAAACAGTTCCTCCTTCGCCCACAAAAATTACTACTCAACAATCCCACTCTGATGGGTCTGATCAGGAAGAAGATGATGCACACCAAACTCTTGGGGCAGCCGACGCAAAAGACGTCCCTATGGAGAAGAATATATCCTTAGCTAATGCAGGTAATTCTCCAATGTGTAATACTCTTGGTGTCGAAGACACTGAGCCAACAGGGGTGAGGATGCTGATGAAGATGAAACCATGCACCAATCAGAATTGGATGGCCATAGTAATGAGGATAGTGGGGATGAGATGGATGAAGATAAAGCAGGTGATGATTAGAGTGAAGAGGAGGAACTCGAGAAAGGTCCAACCAACGAACCCACCCAAGTCGAGGTGGTTGCTACTCCAACTACTATTGCTGCTAAAGAAGGAACAACAATGCCCACTGTTGCACCCCAAAATTTGCCCTCACAATACAAGACTTTGTGTTCCAAGAAGGTTCACAAGGTTCACATTGACCACTACATTATGCTAACCAGTGTGTGCAGGTGCAATGATGTCAAGGCATAAATTCTTACTAACAAGGAATCACAAGGGTGTGAGTGTTACTTTTAAAAGTTTACCATTCAAGATCTTAAGTGGTGAATACCTCCGGCTAATGGGTATCTGGAAATTAAGTACGGATATATCTTCGTATATGATTTCAAAGGATGACAACTGAGGATGTTACTACACTGATTTAATTTTGTTTCGAGTTAATTTCCACTTTTCAAATATATATATTCTATTAAGGAGTTTTCAGGAGTAGGACTCTGAAGGTCCTCATGGCGACAATTGAGACATTTGGTTCATTTACGACTAATTTTCAAGAAAAAATTGAAGGAGCAATTGACGGTAATATTGTCAGCTCGAGGGTCTCTTCTTATTTGGCTACAACCACATACCAATTCTCCTGACATAAGGCATTACAAACCAACAAGAAACATAAGTCATGATTTAAGCTACAGATTAAAATGGGGTTTGTAAGGAAATCGGGACTATACAGAAGAAATCTCAAAAGTTGCGAGAGAAACTCTCCCTCTTTTTCATGATAAAGTCATATTCAAAATTTAATCCATCTGGCATTTCAAGATTTAAAATCCATGGTTTACAAGTTTGAAATTCATATTTACTAAACTCTTTACAAAGCCAAGGATATTCAAAAATTACACAAAAACCATGACCATTGCAACATCAGAGAATTACAAAGTTAACAACTACCACAAATCCATAAGTCCTAATTCTAAGCAATCCAATGTCTCTTCGTGTCACTCCTATTTTGCATTTTGAGCATGTCACGCCAATCTTGAAAGCCCTCGTGTGCTAGCTCGCTTCATGTGCACACCTGTGACAAATAATAACGCATCAGTTTGAACACAAAGCAGAGGTAGCAAATTCAAAATAACCGTCGAAACCGCAATTAAACAACAGCAATGGCAAGATGTATAAGGAACTCGCTTCAACGAGTCATTGCTATATCATACCTTGTCCTGCATCTCCAGCCTGCTACGGATATATCTCAATTGGGATGAAACTCGCGCTCCGATTGGCATACAGGATACTAACTCCGGATATGATCGATCAAACGCTGTCTAAATTGTTGATACTATGGACTTGGCTTGAATGGAACTGACAAGTCTTGTCCAGCCAACGAACACCCTGCCAAAAGTACACCAGATAGCATATCAAAAGTGAAGCACATAAGATCAGTTAACACAGCAGATTCAGTTACTCTAATCCTGAAGCAGAAGTTTGAGCGTGACCTTCAGCAGATAGATCAGAATCTTACGAATCAAGTTGGATGGGAAAGAGGTTTACCTGGCGATGAAGTGCGAAGCTCCAAGAACTTCCCTCACGAGCTGACTCGACGGCTATCATTAAGGACCAATTCACAAGAGGGGACATGATCAGTCTAGTCAGATTCTTGAATACTATCACAACCAGAGCCATGTCCCGATTGTCAGCAGTCATGATACCCCTGCCACATACAAAAAAAAAGGGGATCAATAGCTGTTATCATGAATTAATATAGTTTAGGGTGACCAATTCAAATAAAGGAAAGATAAGCGCCGTTGAGACGCAAATGTGTACCGTGAGACGAAGAATTGTGCGAGGTCACGATGCAGATATATCGAACTCTTGTTGCTTTTAGGAACAGGTGACTTCTTATGAGAATGGAAAGGCTTCAAGCTTTATAGTGGTATGCAAACTCAAGGACGGGCTGCATCGAGTTAGGACATTGATTTTATTCGTAACTCTCAAGAGGCATAAACGGTTGATCATCGGCCCGCATCACAAAAGCCATCTGATAGATAGCCCTCGGTGCCGTCCAAGACCCTTTTTGTCTGATACAGTTTCTGTGCAATTTTCCTACACAAAGATAGTGTCGCCGCTTCCAGTGCTTACCCGACTTTCAGGCTAAAATGCTTACCGTTCGATGAGGAGTTTGTCAACACACTAGAGGAGGTGTTATGAGTTCCTGCAAGTGAATTCACAGTAAAATGAAATTCAACCGCAATTCCCAGACAAGTGAATTTAATCATCCATAATTCAAAAAGGGAGTGTAAAAATGGAGAGGCACCTCACCAGGAGAAGAGGTTTCTTCACCTTCTTATGATTCTCTTTCGTAGATTTCCATTTCAATCGAAGAGTTGCTATAATTGTCTCCATCATTTCCTTCCATACAACCAGGTCGTTGGTATCCGTTGGAAACCTGTTTTAAAAAAAAAAGGGGGAGATCTAGTTACAAGACATGAGCAAGGCTAATAACACATATTTCCTACAACAAATCTTAGATATTAACATACCATAATCGGGTCGTAATTTTAGACAGAAAGCAGTCACAGTGGATAGACCAAACGACAACACAACTACGACAAATATCTCCAGCCTGTTGTGGGTGTGCTGCCGTTGGATGAAACTGGCGTCCCGATTACCAATGTTACACTCGCCATCTCCAGCATCATACAACCTGGGCAGCAGCGTTGTCAATATAGCTTTAACACAGATGTGAAAATCCTCTGGATGATTCTAACAAGACCTCTGTTGGTTCATCTAATGCGAAACCACCGTTAGCTTCTCTCGGGCAATCTTCGATGATTATACCAGCTGACATTTATAGCGGCAATAAGTTACATAGCACAGTCAGTGCCTCATCAAACCCATCATCCATTTGTATGACCAGGACTTAACTGTAGAAAAATTAGGAAAGGCTGATATCGTTAGAAAGCATTTGGAACAACTAAAGACCGGATGCTATACATTAAGCATTGCGCTAATTCAAGGGCTGTAACGATATTCATTCGTGGAGGTAACAAAATGATCATTGAAGAGACAAAGCGCAGACATAGGACCTAATTGAGCAAGAGAGGTTCAGAGTTGTTACCTCGACGTATTATTAGGGCGCAGTTGGAGAATTTCTGGTATACGACATTAGCAGGCGCCAAATGTTTGATAGCATTGGTCGATGGCTTAACGAACTTCACACTCACTCTGACATGAACATTGATCACTATCAGTTGGAAACACATAAAACTGTACACAGGTCACATATCAGCAAACGTCTGCGATTCACGACGCATCGAGAGACAAAAGGCATCAAAATATCTACATTTTACCCCTTTCACTCAGAGCATTTACACCAGAAGCATTTAGCCCGTGAGGTTCCGTGAAGTTAATTTCACCTGCCCAAATGATAAATGTAGCAGAAAACCCTTGAACTTTCTTCCTGAAATAGACACAAATGATATTTTTTAGAAAGAAAGGTCAATAGCCTTAACAGACATAAAATAAAGGTTAAGAAGGAGTTGAATTCGTTTGGTTTCACCCCTCGGTTCAGAATTGACAGCGGCAACATTGATAAGGCATTCACAGGAGGAGTAACTCTATGGATATCCTCAGCAGCACGTTGGGTGTCATGACGAGTCTTATCTGAGCAGGACGTCACTCTGGACACATATTGCATTAAAAGGGAATTCCCACCTCAGTCATAGCAGCTTCTAGCCATCCAAGTGTTGCTGCTGCAAGATAGTTGAAAAGGCTAGGTTCTGGAGTTCTTTTCTTAAGACAATTGTTTAAACAAAATAAAGACATGATAACATAAGGGAATGCAAGCCTCTCACGCGGAAGTCGTCATTCCAGCAGTACCAATATCCTTCATATTGTCATCCTCCAGCTTCTGCTAATAGAACATATGGTGTTAACAAGTAAGATGATTATAAAGGAAACTCTACTACTGCGACATACAGATATCCTTCGAATAATAGTGGGCCCAGTAATGCTTACCAAAGAGTTGATTTCCCTGTGACAGAACATCTAGAGTGGAACTAGTTCTCAGGGTCATGAACAGCACGTTCGGCCAATATGGAAACGCGTTCAGAGTTGATGCTTGCTTTGTTGAAGGCACCGTATAACAAAATGGTTTGCTGAAGGCACCGTACACCTGAAATCAACAAAGGCAAAACTGTAACCAATAACAGGGATACTCGAGAGATTAGTTCCGATAAGGGCATTCCAATTGTAACAATTTTCAGAGAACATTCAAGTGAAACAAGCATATTGGAGGATTTTGGATTTTATTGAACCCCGTGAAAAAACTACTCAGGATTAAAAGCATAGGTTCAATCGCATACCAAGCTTAGCTATATGAAGATGGATTCCAATAATGCAGATAAATTCCTAGTAGCGAGCCTGTCAAGAATGATGATCCCAGTAATTTAGCTTGGCCAGCAACATCCCTGGGCTGTTAATTTCTCTGGGCCCAAACCCTTTCACTATCCACACCTGTCAAGATACCAAATCAAATTAGTGAATCAATTGAAGGATATTCCTACCATGAGATTCGGATACCCCAATCCACCACCCAAAACACTGAATGCAGATATATTTGATTTACGTATCAGATTGAGGTTCATTAACGGCATTTAACAAGATTAGACAAAAAGAGAAAGTTTTCAAATTTGGCCGGTACCAAAATAGAAATCCAATCAACTCTAAATCAAATTCAATCAACAATCGAATCAGCATTCAAGTTATCATTCAAAATTGTTTTTATTCGAGGGCCTATATAAGGAGGCTAGTAGGAGGAGAGATGGATCGAAAAAGAAAATCCACAGATAACCACAAAAGTTCAGAAACCCTAACATCAAGAAGAAGAGAAAAGACTTGTACTTACCTCTTTCCGACGCCGCCAAGCCAACCCAACGAAGCTTCCGCCCTTGTCATCACCGTCTCAAACACCGCCGCCGCTACGCATAAAGCTTCGGTAAAACCTCTACCCGCATTAAGATCATGAACGACTAATGCTTTGTTTTTCGTTTCAGGTACGAGAACCAGTGGATTTCGAAATAGAAATAGAAATAGAGATTGAATGAGAGGGGAGGATCGAGCGAATCCGTGAGAGGTTTAGGGTTCCGTCGCGAGGGAGGCTCCCTATGTTTGCCCTCCATTTCTTTTTTTTTTTTCGTTTGATTATTGTTCTTTTTTTGTAATTTTCAGATTATAGCACTAAACACACATAATCACCATTAACCACTAATTCACTCGCCTAATACACCAGTTTAATCATTTAACCACCCGCTAAAACATTAATTTAGAATATAATCAACCTTTTTTTTAATTATTAATCAATCCCTTTTTTTTTTATTTTATTATTTAGTTTTTATTTATTTGTATTATTATAATTATTTTTTAAAATGTTTTCTAAAATAATATTAAAATCCACTTTTTTTAAAAAAATAAAAAAAATAGTTTAAAACAGTTTTTGAGGATTTAAGTTAAATTAAAAATCCTATTTTAATTCAAATTGAAGTTTATATCATAAAATACAAACCACAAAAATATACATAATTTCACTTCCTGGCGTGTCTGATAATTCATCTAATTCTGCCCACTAACGTTGTTTGTTCGTTTTGCAGCTTATTATGTTTACCGTTATTTATTTATAATTGTAACTGTTTCCTGGTTGTAATCTCGCGAATCAATAATCGCATTTACTCTCCGCATTTTACTTCCGCTTGTATGATTTAAATTTCTCACACTTTCATCACTATTATTTATGTCACATTGCACACTTCCTAAGGATATCCCTCCAGTTGCCTACGAATAATGGTTAAGTGGGGTGTATAAAGCAAGTCCCTCAAATAAAAAAAAAATCATCAAAGTCCCTTCTGGTTGCCTTTACGAATCGAGTCCCTTTCGAAAAATGATGATGGTCCCTTATATGTGCTTATTACACCCCACAATGGCCTTCAAAAATCCAATTGTCCCTCACATGTCCCTTAACATCCAAAGTAAGGACTACCTACTCCATTATAGTAGGGATAGTCTTACTAAAGGAAAGAATAAAGAATAAGAAAGACCTTTAAACATTAGGGTAGGTTACTCCTAGGTGCTTGCTCACTTCAAAACTGTTTCACACTTAAACAAATTTTCAACAAGTTTTCAAACAAGTTCTTAACACATCCTTACATGGATTATTTATTAACTATTCTGAAAATTTTCTATTCACACACTACACTTTCAAAACAATTCAAAAGTGAGCTTAAGTACCTAAGAGCCCATGGATAACCATGGATGAAAAGGGTGCTAATACCTTCCCTTTTCATAACCTACCCCCCGGACCCAAAATATTCTCTAAGGTCTTTCCTGTTCTTTTATAACCTTTCCTTATGGATAAAATAAAAGTCGGTGGCGACTCTTGCTATCCGCAACATTGTTTAAAGTCAGTTCACCGGGTTACAGAACTGGCGACTCTGCTGGGGACCTATTTAAGAGGGGTACCCTTAGGAATTAAGATCACTTTAAATTGTTTGCCTTGTTTGCTTTATTATTATATTGTTGGGGTGCTCTTATGTGTGAAAGGTCCTAACCCGGATCTAGTGTACCTTAGGTAAATGGCAATAGACCAAGGAAACTGTACGACGTATATCGATACGGTTGATCTGGTGGCCATAGTTAGTGCGACTTCTTGGTTGGTGCTTATATTCCTTAAGTCAAGTTGAGGATAATATTGAGGCTGCCATATGTTGTCAATGCACTAACTGACTTTTAGAACCCTAGTTAACTCATCTTGGCCTTTAGAAAGTAGTGAGGTAACCGGCTTTGGTGCAGACTGAAGTTGGTTGACACTCGATACTACGCTCATTGAGATCTTAAACTTGGAGGGTTTTGGTTGGCAAGTAAGTTGCCTTCTGAACAACCACCCTAGTGAAGGATCAATGATATTGAGATCCCTTAGAACCTGGTTACTTTTGTAGGACAGGATGAACCATCTAACTGCAGGGGAGGGTACTTGCCTTTGAACCTCATGCAAGCCTTTAAACCTAGGGCTATGGTGTGACTTGTTTGTGTGTGCCACATGTTTGTGATTGAGCATGACATCATGACATCATCATGCATCATAAGCATATCATTTTCCCTAACCATTTCAAGGACCAAAAGATCTATCTTTGTTCTTTGTTACAGGTCATGGCTTCTGCTCGTAGAAACACCATCAGGATCAACTTTGTAAGGATACCTCCCAAGCTCAAAGAGTTGGTTTCCCAAGTGTCTGATCATTCCCAGTTCGTCCAGAGCCATGGTCACTTATTGGATCTAGCTACTTCATGAGGAACGAAACCTCAACTCATACCTCAACACAAAGAGGAAACGTCCATGGGAGACTTAAGACCCCATCTTTTGTACTTATTTCGTTTTCATTTTTGTAAGCCTAAAAGGCAAAACAAGTTATTACTAATAAAAAGTTACTTTCTTGTTTGTTTAAGCAAATTTAAATCCTGCGGTCCTTGAAAACATTGCATATGCATTCCCATATCATTGCATCACAGGTTTATAATTGTGCACAGGTTTCTCATCTTCTCGCTGTTTATTTCAGCAATGGCTCTTGAACAATCAGTTAAGGATCTCCAGGCACAGAATGCACAGTTCCAAGAGCTGATTCTGAACCTATCCAAGGGGCAGGATGAATTGAAGGCACTACTGGCCAAGAAGACTAAGAAGGCTAGAAAGTCTGCTGGGTTGCTCAACATGGGAAGAAGGTTCAAAGGTCCTGTCAGGACCAAGAAACAGGTTGAAGGCTATGAATCTGAAGAATCTGAGCAGGAGAGAGGCAGTCTCCACAACACTATGGGGGACTCTGATTCTGAGGCTAACTACTACCATGAGCCTAACGAAGACAAATTCAAGATGCTGGTGGATAGAATGGATGCTATGGAATTACAGAAATCATCTGGGCTGGATTTTGAGGATTTGAGCTTGATATCTGGGGTGGTCATACCCATTGGATTCAAAGTTCCTACATTTGTTGTCTATGATGGGGTCTCTTGTCCCAAATTGCATCTGAGGTCTTATGTCAGAAGAATTCAACCCCACACTGCTGATAAAAAGTTGTGGATCCATTTCTTTCAAGAGAGTTTATCTGGAGCTCAGCTAGAGTGGTATTATCAGTTGGAGAGTGCCAACATCAGAGATTGGAATGACCTTGCTGAAGCTTTCTACAAGCAGTACCAATACAATGCTGACTTAGCCCCCACTCGCATGCAGCTTCAAAGCATGTCTATGGGTGCCAAAGAAAGCTTTAAGGAGTATGCTCAGAAGTGGAGAGACTTAGCTGGAAGAGTTCAACCCCCTTTGACTGATAGGGAATTGGTTGATATGTTCATGTGTACGCTGAATGGTCCGTTTTACAGTCATCTCATTGGAAGCTCATCATCTGGCTTCACTGAGTTGATCATGACAGGAGAGCGAGTAGAGAATGGCATCAAGAGTGGCAAGATCCAAATAGGCACTTCTTCATCAGGTGCTGCAAAGAAGCCTCCCACTGTGAAGAAAGAATCTAATGCTGTGTATGGTCAGCCTGATCGTAACAGAAGGCATCAGTCTGTTAGTGCAGTTCATATTTCAAATCCAACTCCTGCAACAACAGAGCAGCCTCAAGGCAACCAACAGAGGGCTAGAAGACAGTTCACGAAGATCAACATGTCAATGGCTCAGGCATTGCAACACTTGTTGAAGGCTGAACTTATTACCCTGAGGGAGGCTCCTCAGAATCCCAATGTTACCTCTCCCAAGTACAATCCCAATGCACGATGTGCATATCATTCAAACTGTCCAGGACATGATACTAATAACTGCTGGGTCTTGAAGAACAAAATTCAGGATATGATTGATGCTGGAGAAATTGAGTTTGATCCACCAGGTACTCCAAATGTGATTACAGCTCCAATGCCAAATCACGAGAAGACTGTCAACGCCATTGATGAAGATATTGATGAAGATCTGCATGTCTATTCAGTTATGGAGTTGAGCACACCATTGTCTGTTATCAAAAAGAGGTTAATACAAGCTGGGATCTTTCCAGGTTGTCATGAAGATTGTCTATATTGCACCTATAAGCCGGATAGTTGCTTCATTTTGAGAGATGGGATTCAACGTCTCATGGATAAATATACCATAGTGTTTGAAAGAAGACCAGCATCTGTAGGAAGTAGGGTGGATCATCTGACTCAGGGTAAGATTGAAGAGGTTGACATGGTTGACAAAGTACCACTAAGAATCACTTCAAAGGGTCCCATTAAAATCACTCATCAGGGCCCAATCAAGATTACTGCTGAAGGTCCTGTGAAAGTTGTCGCTGAAGCCAGAGTAGCTCCTCTGATCATTACCACTCCTGGTCCTATTCCTTATACATCTGACAAAGCTGTGCCTTGGCACTATGGGTCTGATGTTTACATCCATGGTATCAAGCAGGAGCCTTTACCTGATATGCCTGTTGACGTTGATAATATTGCTGGATCTAGCAAGATCACTCGTAGTGGAAGAGTCTTCTCTCCTCCAGTTGCTTCTAAGAGTGCAGTTACTCCTGCTGTTACTTCCACCACTGATGCTCGGGGCAAGGGTCCTGTTATTGAGCCTGTATCTACTGATGTGCCAGCTGCTGATGACCTCTCTAAGCAGATGGAAGAAGTATTGAAAATCATTCGCAAGAGTGATTATGATATTGTTGATCAGCTGGGGCATACTCCCTCAAAGATTTCTATGCTCTCCCTGTTATTATGTTCTGAGGCTCATGCCAAGTCATTGATCAAATTTCTAAAGATGGCTCATGTACCCAGTGCAATTTCTGTGGACCAGTTTGAGAATTGTGTTGCTCACCTGACCTATGACAACGGGTTAGGATTTTCTGATGCTGACTTGACCCCTGCCAAGAGGGATCATAACAGGGCCTTGCATATTTCAATTGAATGCAGGGGCACTACCCTGTCTCATGTGCTGATAGACAATGGTTCCTCTCTGAATGTGTTGCCTAAGGAAGTCCTGAACAAGCTGAGTCCTAAAGATACGGTATTGAAGCCCAGTAATATTGTGGTAAAGGCCTTTGATGGTTCTAGAAGAGTAGTGCATGGGGAAATTGATCTTCCGATCAAGGTTGGCTCCCAGGTGTTTACCGCTACATTCTATGTGATGGATATTCGTCCTTCGTACTCATGCCTGCTTGGTCGTCCCTGGATCCATGGGGCAGGTGCTGTGACCTCCACATTACATCAAAAGTTGAGATATCCGGTGAATGGAAAAGTTGTTACTGTCTTTGGAGAGGAAGAATACTTTGTCAGCCACGTAAACACTTTCAAGTATCTGGAAGTAGAAGGTGAATACATTGAAACTCCATGTCAGTCATTTGAAGTGGTCCCCTGGGCTGTTAAGGATTGTGTGACTCCTCCTGCTGTGAAGAAGGTTCCTGTGGTCATCAGAAACCCTCCAACAATGGCAATGGCCTCCCTCAATGATGCAAAAGCTGTGGTGGAAGAAGGTGGTTGTACTATTTGGGGTCAGCTTCCTGATATGCCATACAAGTCTGACAAGTCTGGTTTGGGTTTTACTGCAGAGTCCCAGAAGGCTGTTCGTCGTGCCCGTGCTGTTCGTATCACCAATCAAGGGGTTATCAATGCTGTGGGAGATCAAGATGAAGACTACAACTTGGAGGCATGGCTTTTCCCTACTATGGGTGCTGGACTCAATAATTGGACAGCTGAAGATGTTATCCCTATCTCCTTTAGTCAGGAGTAAATACTATTACTGTGTTATGTTTTTAAATTTATAATTTCTGGAACAATTAAAACTTTCAAGCCCTGTGCCTTACCCGGGGCACAATGGTGTGCTTGTTACGGGTTGTCATTTCATTTGCATACTTCATTCAATAAAATCAGTGGACGTTTCGTTTTCGTAAATATTGTGTTCCTTGTCTTTCTTTTTCTTTTATTTTTGCTTTATCAGCTATGTGTTCTTACACACACCCACGTCACTAAAATGCAGACCCTCATCCACTCTGGATCCAGTTGATAACAGTTCTACTATTGCCAATTACAATTTCGAGAATCCGATCTATCAAACTGAAGACGGAAACGAGGACGATTGTGAAATACCTGTGGAGCTTGCTAGGTTGTTACAACAAGAAGAGAAAGCTATACAGCCACATGAAGAGCCAGTCGAAGTTGTGAATCTGGGAACTGAAGAAAACAGAAAAGAGGTCAAGATAGGGGCTGATTTAGAGGACAGTGTCAAGAGCAGGTTGATTCAGATGCTACGTGACTATGTGGAGATCTTTGCTTGGTCTTATGAAGATATGCCAGGGTTGGATACAGACATTGTGGTTCACCGTTTGCCAGTGAAAGAAGATTGTCGTCCAAAGAAGCAGAAGGTTCGTCGTATGCGTCCTGAAATGTCAGAAAAGATCAAAGCAGAGGTAATGAAACAGTTCAATGCAGGGTTCTTGGCCGTAACTTCTTATCCTCAGTGGGTTGCAAATGTGGTACCAGTTCCTAAGAAAGATGGTAAGGTACGTATGTGTGTAGACTACAGAGATCTGAACAAGGCTAGCCCTAAAGATGACTTTCCACTTCCTCATATTGATATTCTGGTAGACAACACTGCTCAGCATAAGGTATTCTCTTTTATGGATGGTTTCTCTGGTTACAATCAAATCAAGATGGCACCTGAAGATATGGAGAAGACTACATTTGTGACACAGTGGGGCACCTTTTGCTATAAGGTAATGCCATTTGGTTTGAAGAATGCAGGGGCAACATATCAGCGTGCTATGGTGGCTTTGTTTCATGATATGATTCATAATGAGATAGAGGTATATGTGGATGATATGATAGCCAGATCTCAGAATGAAGAGCAACATCTTGATCATCTGCACAAGTTGTTTGAGAGGTTGAAGAAATACAGGTTGAGATTAAATCCAAACAAGTGTACTTTTGGAGTTAGATCGGGAAAGCTACTGGGTTTCATTGTCAGTGGAAAAGGTATTGAAGTGGATCCTGCAAAAGTGAAAGCTATACAAGAGATGCCAGCTCCCCGTACTGAGAAGGAGGTTAGAGGTTTCTTGGGACGATTGAACTATATTGCAAGATTTATTTCCCAATTAACTACCATCTGTGAGCCAATCTTCAAGTTGTTGAAGAAAGATCAGGTAATGGAATGGAATGATGAGTGCCAGACTGCCTTTGATGAAATCAAGAGATATTTGCTAGAACCTCCAATTTTAATGCCACCAGTTGATGGAAGATCCTTGATTATGTATTTAACAGTATTAGACAACTCAATGGGGTGTGTATTGGGGCAACATGACGAGTCTGGTCGAAAAGAGCAGGCAATATACTACCTTAGCAAAAAGTTTACCGACTGTGAAACAAGATACTCACTGCTCGAGAAGACTTGCTGCGCTTTGGCATGGGCTGCTCGCCGACTAAGACAGTATATGTTGACCCATACTACCTTGTTGATTTCGAAGATGGATCCAATCAAGTACATATTTGAGAAACCTGCTCTCTCCGGAAGAATTGCAAGATGGCAAATGGTCTTGACGGAATATGATATACAGTATACTACTCAGAAGGCCATTAAGGGGAGTGTTGTTGCTGATCATTTGGCTCATCAAGCAGTAGATGATTACCAGTCAATGAATTTTGAGTTCCCTGATGAAGACATTATGTCTGTTACCGAAGAACCTGGACAATATGACGGACCTGAACAAGGATCCCGATGGACTATGGTTTTTGATGGTGCCTCCAATGCACATGGTAATGGTGTTGGTGTTGTGATTAGTTCCCCTGAAGGTTGTCATACCCCGATTACTGCCAGACTTTGTTTCTATTGTACCAATAACATGGCTGAGTATGAGGCATGTATCATGGGTATGCAAGTTGCTATTGATATGAAGATTCAGTTCCTTGAGGTGTATGGAGATTCAGCTCTGGTAGTAAGTCAGATTAAAGGAGATTGGGATACAAAGCATGATAATCTCATTCCTTACAGAGAACATGTGTTGTCTTTGATCCCACATTTCAAAGAGATTACTTTTGGACATATTCCACGAAGAGAGAATCAGTTGGCAGACGCATTGGCCACCATGGCATCTATGTTTGAGATCAGCTGGGATGATGAAGCTCCCAAGATTACCATTGATAGATTTGAGAAGCCTGCATACTGCAATGAGATTGACACTGAAGGGGCAGAGGAGAAGCCTTGGTTCTATGAAGTGAAAAACTATCTTGAAGCTCAGGAGTTCCCTGAAGGGGCATCTGTCAAAGATAGGAAGTTCCTGAGAAGGTTTTCTGCTAAGTTCTTTCTGAGTAATGGCATTCTGTATAAGCGTAATCATGATTCAACTATGCTTCGTTGTGTGGATAAGAAGGAAGCTACAGAAATTATGGAAGAGATGCATGATGGGACCTTTGGCACTCATTCTAATGGTCATACCATGGCAAAGAAGATTTTGAGAGCAGGTTACTATTGGTCTACCATGGAAGCTGATTGCTATCAACACTCTAGAACATGTCACAAATGTCAAATCTATGCTGATAAAGTACGTGTACCTCCATCTCCATTGAATGTGTTGACTGCTCCTTGGCCCTTTGCCATGTGGGGCATTGATATGATTGGTGAGATCAAGCCTACTGCTTCTAATGGGCATCGTTTCATCCTGGTTGCTATTGATTACTTCACGAAGTGGGTAGAGGCAGCTTCATTTGCATCTGTGACTAAGAATGTTGTGGCGCGGTTCATTAAGAATAATCTCATATGTAGGTATGGTATCCCTGAAAGGATTATCACTGACAATGGCTCTAATCTGAACAACACTATGATTGCTGATCTCTGTACGCAGTTCAAGATTAAGCATCACAACTCTTCTCCGTATCGTCCAAAGATGAATGGGGCAGTTGAAGCTGCTAATAAGAACATTAAGAAGATTGTACAGAAGATGACTGTTACTTACAAGGATTGGCACGAGATGTTACCATTTGCTCTGCATGGCTATCGTACTACAATACGTACTTCAACAGGGGCAACCCCATTCTCCTTAGTCTATGGTATGGAAGCAGTTCTGCCTATTGAAGTTCAGATCCCCTCCTTGAGAATTATGAAGGATGCAGGCTTGGATGAAGATGAGTGGATTCAGACTCGACTTGACCAGATAAATTTGATTGATGAGAAAAGGTTAGCAGCAGTTTGTCATGGCCAGATGTACCAGAAACGGATGATCAAAGCTTTTAACAAGAAGGTTAAGCCAAAGGTATATCAGGCTGGTGACTTGGTAATCAAGCGTATCATATTACCACAGGGTGATCCTAGGGGCAAGTGGACTCCAACATATGAGGGACCATTTGTAGTCAAGACAGTGTTCTCAGGAGGTGCCATGATACTGACTACAATGGATGGTGAAGACTTCCCACAACCTGTAAACGCAGACATAGTTAAAAAATACTACGCATAAAAAGAGACCCGCTAGGTTGACAGGCCTAGGCAAAAATAAGGGCATCCCGGCAAACCAAAAGGGTTTGGGAAAAAATTAGGGATATATATATAAAAAGATGTACACCCGGCAAGTCGAAAACCTGAAAAGGCGGCTTGGGCAAAAAAGGGTATCCCGGTGGATTGAAAACCTGAAAGGGCAATCCAGGCAAAAGTTAGGGATTAAAGCGTATGACTATGTCTCGTTTGGATCACTCATGAAACTGCAACCAGTTGTACTACTTACTCAAGCTCAAACAGATAAAGCTCAATCCAATCGTTTCCGTCTCAACAGCAAGAAGATGAGATACTTGAGGGGCAATAGTAGAATTGAAACTCAATAGGATTATTTCTCACATAGCTGATTCTTTTTGTAAAACTTCATGACAAAATTCTCTTACTAGGGTTTATGTCTCCTTGTACAAACTTACCCGTGTATGGGTCACTTTTGATATAAATAAATTCCATCTTTTGAATCCAGATTTACTTTTACCCTATTTACATAAGCGAAACGTCCATTGGTTGTGTTTGAATGTATGTATGCCTTTGAATATGATTGATGTTTACCAGAAATGCATGTATGCTTTTAATAGGAGTGATGTTTACCAGAAATGCATGAAAATGCAGTAATAGTATTTACTAAAGACGAACGAGGGAAGGATTTCAACGAAGCTTCGCCGGTTCATCTTTACAAGGCAGTTACAAACCATCAGTAGGACTAATCCATTTTCACAAAGGCTAATCTCCCCTGGAATTTATATCCATTTCTTTTATCCTCACACGGATATACGGGAAATTACTTTCCAATAAGGGCACGATGAACGAAGACGAGATGTTATACTTATCCTACTATCAAACGAAAACGAAGGTTATCTATACCCTACTGTCCCCAACAACGGGAGGTTATCTATACCTTGCTATCCCCAACAATGGGAGGTTATCTATACCTTGTTATCCCCAGCAGACGGAGGGTTATGTATTCTTCAACAACGAATCGGGATTTATTTTCCTTGGCCAGCAGTTGTTATACAAGGATATCCAGACACTTCCAGCAGTGTCATATCATACATGCATCATTTACATCATACCATAACATATATGTCTATAGTACATTACCTAAGCGCGTCATGTCATACATGCATACATAAAGCATAAACTAATGTTGTTATACAGAATGCTACCTTGTTTTCAGGTTAATTATCCAACAAACAAGTTTATGATCTTTGGGACTGCTTTATTGTAACCTCAGGGTTACTTTATCCTCCTGATGAGCTTCTTATTACTTTGGGACTGCTTTATTGTAACCTCAGGGTTATTTTATCCTCCTGATAGCCTCTCATGACTTCAAGACTGCTTTAGAGCTACTGATTGCTCTATCCTCCTGAAATCATCCTATTACTTCAAGACTGCTTTAGAGCTATTGATTGCTCTATCCTCCTGAAGCCATTACTACTTCAAGACTGCTTTAGAGCTATCCATTGCTCTATCCTCCTGAAATCATTACTTCAAGACTGCTTTAGAGCTATTGATCGCTCTATCCTCCTGAAGACATATCACATTATTATTTCAAGACTGCTTTGGAGCTATCCATTGCTCTATCCTCCTGAAATCACTACTTCAAGACTGCTTTAGAGCTATTCATTGCTCTATCCTCTTGAAGCCATCTAATTATTTCAAGACTGCTTTAGAGCTATTGATTGCTCTATCCTCCTGAAGACATATTACATTATTATTTCAAGACTGCTTTAGAGCTATCCATTGCTCTATCCTCCTGAAATCACTACTTCAAGACTGCTTTAGAGCTATTCATTGCTCTATCCTCCTGAAGCCATCTAATTACTTCAAGACTGCTTTAGAGCTATTGATTGCTCTATCCTCCTGAAGACATATCACATTATTATTTCAAGACTGCTTTAGAACCATTCATTGCTCTATCCTCCTGAAGCCATTATTACTTCAAGACTGCTTTAGAGCTATTGATTGCTCTATCCTCCTGAGGTCAGATTTATCACTTCAAGACTGCTTTAGGGTTATCATTATTGATCGCTCTATCCTCATGAAGAAATGCTGTTACATCAGTATTACTCCAGACTCCTGACAGCTCTCATTATACTAATGAAGAACTTTCCCCTAGTGGCATCTTTAAGCCCACTCGATCATGTTCAACCAACCATCAATATCACTCCATGCACTGGTGAGTGCAAATTTTTGGGCTTTTGTGTTCAATCCCCTTCAACCTTCCAGGTTACGACTGGCAAATATACCAATCTAACCCCTCAGGTTTCAGAAAATTGAACAGGGGCAGCTGTTGCACCCCAAAATTTGCCCTCACAATACAAGACTTTGTGTTCCAAGAAGGTTCACAAGGTTCACATTGACCACTACATTATGCTAACCAGTGTGTGCAGGTGCAATGATGTCAAGGCATAAATTCTTACTAACAAGGAATCACAAGGGTGTGAGTGTTACTTTTAAAAGTTTACCATTCAAGATCTTAAGTGGTGAATACCTCCGGCTAATGGGTATCTGGAAATTAAGTACGGATATATCTTCGTATATGATTTCAAAGGATGACAACTGAGGATGTTACTACACTGATTTAATTTTGTTTCGAGTTAATTTCCACTTTTCAAATATATATATTCTATTAAGGAGTTTTCAGGAGTAGGACTCTGAAGGTCCTCATGGCGACAATTGAGACATTTGGTTCATTTACGACTAATTTTCAAGAAAAAATTGAAGGAGCAATTGACGGTAATATTGTCAGCTCGAGGGTCTCTTCTTATTTGGCTACAACCACATACCAATTCTCCTGACATAAGGCATTACAAACCAACAAGAAACATAAGTCATGATTTAAGCTACAGATTAAAATGGGGTTTGTAAGGAAATCGGGACTATACAGAAGAAATCTCAAAAGTTGCGAGAGAAACTCTCCCTCTTTTTCATGATAAAGTCATATTCAAAATTTAATCCATCTGGCATTTCAAGATTTAAAATCCATGGTTTACAAGTTTGAAATTCATATTTACTAAACTCTTTACAAAGCCAAGGATATTCAAAAATTACACAAAAACCATGACCATTGCAACATCAGAGAATTACAAAGTTAACAACTACCACAAATCCATAAGTCCTAATTCTAAGCAATCCAATGTCTCTTCGTGTCACTCCTATTTTGCATTTTGAGCATGTCACGCCAATCTTGAAAGCCCTCGTGTGCTAGCTCGCTTCATGTGCACACCTGTGACAAATAATAACGCATCAGTTTGAACACAAAGCAGAGGTAGCAAATTCAAAATAACCGTCGAAACCGCAATTAAACAACAGCAATGGCAAGATGTATAAGGAACTCGCTTCAACGAGTCATTGCTATATCATACCTTGTCCTGCATCTCCAGCCTGCTACGGATATATCTCAATTGGGATGAAACTCGCGCTCCGATTGGCATACAGGATACTAACTCCGGATATGATCGATCAAACGCTGTCTAAATTGTTGATACTATGGACTTGGCTTGAATGGAACTGACAAGTCTTGTCCAGCCAACGAACACCCTGCCAAAAGTACACCAGATAGCATATCAAAAGTGAAGCACATAAGATCAGTTAACACAGCAGATTCAGTTACTCTAATCCTGAAGCAGAAGTTTGAGCGTGACCTTCAGCAGATAGATCAGAATCTTACGAATCAAGTTGGATGGGAAAGAGGTTTACCTGGCGATGAAGTGCGAAGCTCCAAGAACTTCCCTCACGAGCTGACTCGACGGCTATCATTAAGGACCAATTCACAAGAGGGGACATGATCAGTCTAGTCAGATTCTTGAATACTATCACAACCAGAGCCATGTCCCGATTGTCAGCAGTCATGATACCCCTGCCACATACAAAAAAAAAGGGGATCAATAGCTGTTATCATGAATTAATATAGTTTAGGGTGACCAATTCAAATAAAGGAAAGATAAGCGCCGTTGAGACGCAAATGTGTACCGTGAGACGAAGAATTGTGCGAGGTCACGATGCAGATATATCGAACTCTTGTTGCTTTTAGGAACAGGTGACTTCTTATGAGAATGGAAAGGCTTCAAGCTTTATAGTGGTATGCAAACTCAAGGACGGGCTGCATCGAGTTAGGACATTGATTTTATTCGTAACTCTCAAGAGGCATAAACGGTTGATCATCGGCCCGCATCACAAAAGCCATCTGATAGATAGCCCTCGGTGCCGTCCAAGACCCTTTTTGTCTGATACAGTTTCTGTGCAATTTTCCTACACAAAGATAGTGTCGCCGCTTCCAGTGCTTACCCGACTTTCAGGCTAAAATGCTTACCGTTCGATGAGGAGTTTGTCAACACACTAGAGGAGGTGTTATGAGTTCCTGCAAGTGAATTCACAGTAAAATGAAATTCAACCGCAATTCCCAGACAAGTGAATTTAATCATCCATAATTCAAAAAGGGAGTGTAAAAATGGAGAGGCACCTCACCAGGAGAAGAGGTTTCTTCACCTTCTTATGATTCTCTTTCGTAGATTTCCATTTCAATCGAAGAGTTGCTATAATTGTCTCCATCATTTCCTTCCATACAACCAGGTCGTTGGTATCCGTTGGAAACCTGTTTTAAAAAAAAAAGGGGGAGATCTAGTTACAAGACATGAGCAAGGCTAATAACACATATTTCCTACAACAAATCTTAGATATTAACATACCATAATCGGGTCGTAATTTTAGACAGAAAGCAGTCACAGTGGATAGACCAAACGACAACACAACTACGACAAATATCTCCAGCCTGTTGTGGGTGTGCTGCCGTTGGATGAAACTGGCGTCCCGATTACCAATGTTACACTCGCCATCTCCAGCATCATACAACCTGGGCAGCAGCGTTGTCAATATAGCTTTAACACAGATGTGAAAATCCTCTGGATGATTCTAACAAGACCTCTGTTGGTTCATCTAATGCGAAACCACCGTTAGCTTCTCTCGGGCAATCTTCGATGATTATACCAGCTGACATTTATAGCGGCAATAAGTTACATAGCACAGTCAGTGCCTCATCAAACCCATCATCCATTTGTATGACCAGGACTTAACTGTAGAAAAATTAGGAAAGGCTGATATCGTTAAAAAGCATTTGGAACAACTAAAGACCGGATGCTATACATTAAGCATTGCGCTAATTCAAGGGCTGTAACGATATTCATTCGTGGAGGTAACAAAATGATCATTGAAGAGACAAAGCGCAGACATAGGACCTAATTGAGCAAGAGAGGTTCAGAGTTGTTACCTCGACGTATTATTAGGGCGCAGTTGGAGAATTTCTGGTATACGACATTAGCAGGCGCCAAATGTTTGATAGCATTGGTCGATGGCTTAACGAACTTCACACTCACTCTGACATGAACATTGATCACTATCAGTTGGAAACACATAAAACTGTACACAGGTCACATATCAGCAAACGTCTGCGATTCACGACGCATCGAGAGACAAAAGGCATCAAAATATCTACATTTTACCCCTTTCACTCAGAGCATTTACACCAGAAGCATTTAGCCCGTGAGGTTCCGTGAAGTTAATTTCACCTGCCCAAATGATAAATGTAGCAGAAAACCCTTGAACTTTCTTCCTGAAATAGACACAAATGATATTTTTTAGAAAGAAAGGTCAATAGCCTTAACAGACATAAAATAAAGGTTAAGAAGGAGTTGAATTCGTTTGGTTTCACCCCTCGGTTCAGAATTGACAGCGGCAACATTGATAAGGCATTCACAGGAGGAGTAACTCTATGGATATCCTCAGCAGCACGTTGGGTGTCATGACGAGTCTTATCTGAGCAGGACGTCACTCTGGACACATATTGCATTAAAAGGGAATTCCCACCTCAGTCATAGCAGCTTCTAGCCATCCAAGTGTTGCTGCTGCAAGATAGTTGAAAAGGCTAGGTTCTGGAGTTCTTTTCTTAAGACAATTGTTTAAACAAAATAAAGACATGATAACATAAGGGAATGCAAGCCTCTCACGCGGAAGTCGTCATTCCAGCAGTACCAATATCCTTCATATTGTCATCCTCCAGCTTCTGCTAATAGAACATATGGTGTTAACAAGTAAGATGATTATAAAGGAAACTCTACTACTGCGACATACAGATATCCTTCGAATAATAGTGGGCCCAGTAATGCTTACCAAAGAGTTGATTTCCCTGTGACAGAACATCTAGAGTGGAACTAGTTCTCAGGGTCATGAACAGCACGTTCGGCCAATATGGAAACGCGTTCAGAGTTGATGCTTGCTTTGTTGAAGGCACCGTATAACAAAATGGTTTGCTGAAGGCACCGTACACCTGAAATCAACAAAGGCAAAACTGTAACCAATAACAGGGATACTCGAGAGATTAGTTCCGATAAGGGCATTCCAATTGTAACAATTTTCAGAGAACATTCAAGTGAAACAAGCATATTGGAGGATTTTGGATTTTATTGAACCCCGTGAAAAAACTACTCAGGATTAAAAGCATAGGTTCAATCGCATACCAAGCTTAGCTATATGAAGATGGATTCCAATAATGCAGATAAATTCCTAGTAGCGAGCCTGTCAAGAATGATGATCCCAGTAATTTAGCTTGGCCAGCAACATCCCTGGGCTGTTAATTTCTCTGGGCCCAAACCCTTTCACTATCCACACCTGTCAAGATACCAAATCAAATTAGTGAATCAATTGAAGGATATTCCTACCATGAGATTCGGATACCCCAATCCACCACCCAAAACACTGAATGCAGATATATTTGATTTACGTATCAGATTGAGGTTCATTAACGGCATTTAACAAGATTAGACAAAAAGAGAAAGTTTTCAAATTTGGCCGGTACCAAAATAGAAATCCAATCAACTCTAAATCAAATTCAATCAACAATCGAATCAGCATTCAAGTTATCATTCAAAATTGTTTTTATTCGAGGGCCTATATAAGGAGGCTAGTAGGAGGAGAGATGGATCGAAAAAGAAAATCCACAGATAACCACAAAAGTTCAGAAACCCTAACATCAAGAAGAAGAGAAAAGACTTGTACTTACCTCTTTCCGACGCCGCCAAGCCAACCCAACGAAGCTTCCGCCCTTGTCATCACCGTCTCAAACACCGCCGCCGCTACGCATAAAGCTTCGGTAAAACCTCTACCCGCATTAAGATCATGAACGACTAATGCTTTGTTTTTCGTTTCAGGTACGAGAACCAGTGGATTTCGAAATAGAAATAGAAATAGAGATTGAATGAGAGGGGAGGATCGAGCGAATCCGTGAGAGGTTTAGGGTTCCGTCGCGAGGGAGGCTCCCTATGTTTGCCCTCCATTTCTTTTTTTTTTTTCGTTTGATTATTGTTCTTTTTTTGTAATTTTCAGATTATAGCACTAAACACACATAATCACCATTAACCACTAATTCACTCGCCTAATACACCAGTTTAATCATTTAACCACCCGCTAAAACATTAATTTAGAATATAATCAACCTTTTTTTTAATTATTAATCAATCCCTTTTTTTTTTTATTTTATTATTTAGTTTTTATTTATTTGTATTATTATAATTATTTTTTAAAATGTTTTCTAAAATAATATTAAAATCCACTTTTTTTAAAAAAATAAAAAAAATAGTTTAAAACAGTTTTTGAGGATTTAAGTTAAATTAAAAATCCTATTTTAATTCAAATTGAAGTTTATATCATAAAATACAAACCACAAAAATATACATAATTTCACTTCCTGGCGTGTCTGATAATTCATCTAATTCTGCCCACTAACGTTGTTTGTTCGTTTTGCAGCTTATTATGTTTACCGTTATTTATTTATAATTGTAACTGTTTCCTGGTTGTAATCTCGCGAATCAATAATCGCATTTACTCTCCGCATTTTACTTCCGCTTGTATGATTTAAATTTCTCACACTTTCATCACTATTATTTATGTCACATTGCACACTTCCTAAGGATATCCCTCCAGTTGCCTACGAATAATGGTTAAGTGGGGTGTATAAAGCAAGTCCCTCAAATAAAAAAAAAATCATCAAAGTCCCTTCTGGTTGCCTTTACGAATCGAGTCCCTTTCGAAAAATGATGATGGTCCCTTATATGTGCTTATTACACCCCACAATGGCCTTCAAAAATCCAATTGTCCCTCACATGTCCCTTAACATCCAAAGTAAGGACTACCTACTCCATTATAGTAGGGATAGTCTTACTAAAGGAAAGAATAAAGAATAAGAAAGACCTTTAAACATTAGGGTAGGTTACTCCTAGGTGCTTGCTCACTTCAAAACTGTTTCACACTTAAACAAATTTTCAACAAGTTTTCAAACAAGTTCTTAACACATCCTTACATGGATTATTTATTAACTATTCTGAAAATTTTCTATTCACACACTACACTTTCAAAACAATTCAAAAGTGAGCTTAAGTACCTAAGAGCCCATGGATAACCATGGATGAAAAGGGTGCTAATACCTTCCCTTTTCATAACCTACCCCCCGGACCCAAAATATTCTCTAAGGTCTTTCCTGTTCTTTTATAACCTTTCCTTATGGATAAAATAAAAGTCGGTGGCGACTCTTGCTATCCGCAACATTGTTTAAAGTCAGTTCACCGGGTTACACCCACCACATATGAAGCAAGCCTTACTGAAGCAGAACTCGATGCCCTAAAAATTAGCAACCCTCGACAGTACGTCAAGATTCTTCTTGGGAGTCGAGGCAGTTCTTCTAGTAAGGCTCTCACTACTTCAAATTCTGAGGATCAAGCTTCGAGTAAGCCTAAAGAGAACATCCTCTAGAAGATCAAAGAGAAAATCTTCAAGGGTGACCTTTTTTCAATCTTGCAAATGGACCATGTTACCCATCTTTCTCTGAAGAATCTCCTTCAATATGTGGATATTCATTCCATCTCCCCCGAAGTTGTTACTATTATCTTGAAACTTGGTACCATGATTGACCAAGTCTATGGGGATCTCAAACAGCTGCCTCAGATTGAGAAAGCCATTTTGACCAAAGTTGGAAGTGAGGCTGCCGCCTGGACCGCTGCTGCTGATTCTGAGAGTAAGGTATCAGATTTGGAGGAGGCGAACGACAAGAACCAAAAAGAGAGTGTCTCCAATGAAAAGAACATTTCCTCCTAGGAGCGAAAGATTAAGAAACTTCGCAACAAGATATCAAAGGCTAAAAAAAGGAATGTTGAGCTATCTGCTTTCAACGATTCCAGCCTTTCGAAAGAGCTTAACTATGTCATTACTTTTACTGAGGAGGCTTGATAGCTGGAGGCAGAGGTTACCCATCTGGAATCTGACAAAACTTTGTGTCACAGGCGCCTCGAACTCCAGAAGTCGAGATATTTAAGGATGAAGGAGAATCTCCCTTTTTAGTTTGTTACTACTTTTGTAATGCTTTTCTTTTTGGCCATCGTATGCCATAGTCTTTAGACTTGATTATGTAATAACTCGAGCCATTTTGGCAATCATAAATACCATTTTTGGCTTTGCTTTATGTAATGAATTATTCTGTAGAGATTTTAATTTCTTGAAGCGTTGATTTGTATTTTTTAAATACTTGCCATTTACTTTCAAAATTCTCTTGTCTTCGTTTAATTCTTCAACTTCATAAGTCCCATTGAAGAACACTTGCGTAACTTGGAACGGGCCTTCCCACTTTGGGGACCATTTGCCTATAGACCTGACCTTTCAATCCATAGGAAAAATCATCCTCCAAACTAACTCTCCAGGTAAAAAGGTCATAACCCTAACCTTTTTGTTATATGACTTCTCTACTCTCCTATTTTTCCTCCTCAAAAGTTCTAGAGCTTTGAGTCTTTCTTCATCCAAATCCACCAACTCATCCAACATCATATCCCAATAAGTATCACAGGGGATTTCATGATGTCTCTGAATCCTAATTGATTGTAGGTGGATCTCAATAAGTAACATTGCATCATGGCCAAAAGTCAGTCGAAAAGGGGTGCTATTAATGGCCTCTTTAGGGGACGCTCAACATGCCTAAAGGATTTGGTCCAATGTTTTATGCCAATTTTTAGGCTTCTCTCCCACCTGCTTTTTTATAAACCTGATTACCACTTTGTTTGCTGCCTCAACCTGACCATTAGTCTGGGCATAATAAGGTGTCGAGGTTAGGAGTTTGAATCCCATTTCCTTAAAAAAACTCCTGCATCTTTCGACCAGTGAACACTGACCCTTGATCTATCGTAATTGTTTCTGGTACTCCAGACCTGTAAATGATATACTTTTGAATAAACTCAATAACGTCCTCTTGATCTACTTTTGGTAGAGGTATCGCTTCGATCCACTTCGTAAAGTAGTTGATTCCTACCAAGATATACTTCTGGTTTTAGGAGGATGCTGGTCGAATCTCTCCAATCAAGTCCAAGGCCCACCCTCTGAAAGGCCATGGTTTGACTATAGAGTGTAGCTCGCTTTATGGGACATGTTGTATGCCAGCATGGACCTGACATTCCTGACAGCCTTTGGCAAATTGGGTGTAGTCTTTTAGCATGGTAAGTCAATACATGCCTTGACGAAATGATAACCATTTCATCGTATGGCCTACTTGGTGCGTGCTACATGTCCCACTATGGAGTGTCGATAGGGCCAGATATACCTCAGATTCACTAAGGCATTTAAGCAAGACCCCCCAGAGGTCTTTTGAATAGCTCATTTCCTAGAAGAACGTAGCTTAGAGCTTGATACTTAATTTTTCGCTTTGTATATGTCGATGGACTTCGTAAGTACTCGACCAAATATTTCCTCCAGTCTTTGTCTGTCAAACCATCCACCACGAAAATTTCAAAATTTTCTTCGTCAGCATACCTAATTTTCGTTTCTTCTAGATTTGATGGACGTAATCCAACGGACACAACTTTACCTCTAGCTTCGATTGCTTCCTGTAGGTTTTCTTTCGAAACCCTATACCCAGAGGCAATATATGCTAAGTCATTTGCACTTGATTCTTTAGTTGAGGTATATGTCGAATGGTTGACATTCCGAATTTTTCAGTAACATGTTGGCTATCACAAAGTACATAATCAGATTTTCTTTAACACAATTGTACTCTGTTATTTGCTTTATAACCAACTTTGAGTCTCCCATTATTTTGACTCGGGTTGCCCCCCAATTCTAACAAAATTTCAAGTCCTGCTATCAAGGCCTCATATTCAGCTTCATTGTTGGAGCAAAGCCCTTCGACTTTATACTTGAATTTTGTTGGAATTTTTTTAGGCGAAATAATTAGCAAACCAATGCTTGTCCCCTCTTTATGACTAGAGTCGTCGAAGTATAACTTCCAAGGTTCTAGTTCGACGTAATTTAAAACATTTTTATTTATGGAATGGTCGACAAGGAAGTCTGCCACTACCTGTTCTTTAACTTTCTTCAAAGGCTTATAAGTTAAAGAATATTCAGTTAATGTTAGCGTCCACTTCCCTATTCGACTATGCAAAATAGGTTTCGACAACATATGTTTGATAATATCAAAGTGAGAAGAAACATACACATCAACTGGTTTTATATATTGCTTTAGTTTTGTACAAGAGAAATACAAGCATAGACATAATTTTTCTATCATGCTATACCTAGTTTCTACATCATTCAAAACTCTACTGAGGTAATAAATAGCTCTTTCGACGCCGTTCTCATCCTCTTGAGCCAACATGCTCCCTAAAGTTTTGTCTGATGTTTATACGTACAGCCTCATATGCCTGCTCCTGCATGGTGGTGAAAGAACTGGAGGATGACTCAGGTAATCTTTGATCTTGTCGAAATCTTCCTGTTGATGTTTCCCCTACTCGAACCCCTCTTTATTATTAAATCGAAGCAATAGTGAAAAGGCTTGTGTCTTGCCACTTTGGTTTAATATGAACCTCCGTAAGAAGTTTATCTTGCTTAGTAGTGACTGCAGCTCCTTTTTTGTTGATGGCGCTTTCGCTTCCATGATGGCTTTGGTGTTATTCTGGTTGATCTCAATCCCTTTTTTGTGAACCACAAAGCCTAAGAAGTCCCCGGCCTGTACACAAAACGCACATTTAAGAGGATTCATCTTAAGACCGTATCTCCTCATCCTTTCAAAGGATTGTCGAAGATGGTCCAAGTGTTCTTTTCCTGAAAAAGACTTAACCACAATGTCATCAATGTATACTTGCATGAAAGTCCCTATATAATCATGAAAAATTGAATTCATTGCTCGCTGATATGTTGCCCCAACAGTTTTTAGTCCAAAAGGCATCACCATCCATTCGTAGGTGTCTAAGGCTCCAGGACATCGAAAAGTTGTTTTGGGGACATCATCTTCAGCAATGAAAATCTGATTATAACCAGAGTATCCATCCAACATACTGAGGTAATCATGTCCTATGGCGGAATCGACTAGCATTTCTGCCACAGGAATGTAGTACTCATCTTTAGGGGTTGCTGAATTTAGATCTCTAAAGTCTATACAAACTCTTAGAGACCCATTCTTTTTAATAACTGGGACAATATTGGCTAACCATTCGACATACCTTGTAGTACGGATGAACTTGCATCAAAGGAGTCTTTCGACTTCCTTTTTTATTTTTGAGAGGATTCTTGGGGCGAAACGCCTTGGATTTTGTTTAACTGACTTATTCCTAGGCTTGATTGGTAGTTTGTGTTCGACCAATTCTATCTTCAAACCAAGAATTTCATCATAATTCCAGGCAAAACAATCTTTATACTTTCGCAGTAGCTGGATGACTTCGACCTTGAGTTGAGGATCGAGGTTGGCACTCATGTATGTTGGCCTTTTGGCCACCCCTTCTCCTGAGTCGACCTCTTCCAACGGGTCCTGCGCCAACATCTTGATATCATTTTCCAACAGATCCTTTTCAAACCCCAAAGGCTCTTTATCATATATGGCATCAAGCCTCTGGTTCTGTTGCGCATCCTGAACCTTGTCAGGTGATTCTGGGTCGAAGTCGTTGCCAGGACCTTCTTGGCAAGATTCTAACTTGGCCTTATCAGCCACCTGTTCACTAGCAGCCTCCAAAGCCGCCTGAAGTTTAGTTTCGGCCACGTAGGCCAAAATTATTTTTAGTGCTTCAAACTCAGTCATTTACACTGAATTTGCTTCCCTAACATGTGTGGTCCATTGCATGGTTGCCAAGGTATGGAAGTCCCTCTCCTGGCACCTCTTTATCCTACCGAAAACCGTCGACAGGGTGTAAGTATAATGAGCAGAATGTCTCATCGTCTGGGACAAATTCAAAATCTGTTGGGGCACATGGGTCAATGTTAGCCAAATGTTTGTTGAACTGCCTCCGGTCGACATGGTTTATGGGTGCTTTGAAGCACCCTTGGTCAGCTTCGATGTTCTCCAAAATGCCATCTGGCCTCCAAATAGTAATTCACTGGTGCATCGAAGATGGTACTGCACCAATGTCATGGATCCATTCTCGTCCTAACAACAGATTATATTTAGCCTTAGTTTCCACCACCATGAAAACGATGGGCCTTGTTATCGTTCCAACTATTCGGTCCACCTATATCACCCCCATTGTTGAGCCAACCTTGCCTTCGTAGTTCGACAATACCATGTTATGTGGCTTTGTGTCGGTGTCATATTTGCTAATTTTATTCAGTAAGAAATGTGGCATCAAGTTCACCGTTGCGCCACAGTCCACCAGAATCTTATTTACTGGCACATTTTCTACTTTTCCAGTGATATAAAGAGGCTTCGGATAATTTTTCATTGCCTCTGTGGGTCGCTCGAAGAAGGAATTTTGCTCCTCCATGCAACTGTTGTTCATAACATAGTAGCACACAGGTTTGTGTGCTGCCATTTCTGCCTCAGTGTAGGCATCCATATTCTCGACCTCTGTGATTCTGTCGGAATCCCTGGGCATTATAGATACCACATTTATCAGGATATCTAAAAAGGCGTCAGAGTCAGAATCAAAGTTATCTGTCATCTTATCGTCATCTTTGACTGGTCTTTTATGTTCAACCTCTTAAGAAGGGAACAATCTTCGTCCCACAGGAATTTTCTCAACAGTTTTTGATTGACCCCCTTTATTTTTAGCGGGGACATTGGTGCTGGATTCTGCCTGGTTCCTCGATGAGCCCTCCCTAAGGGCCTTCCTCCTTCGTTGTTCTCTTCTCCACTGAGATTGTGTCATTAGGTTTTTTCCCTTGTAATTCTCAGAGATATGTGCAGTCTTAGAGGATTGGAACTCTTTTCGATAGGTAACTGATGAACCTCGATTGACTTTGAAAATTTTCCACTTCTGTTGTCTCTTTTGTATGTCCTCATTAGGACTGACCCACTTGCCATTAGAAATATCGGCAAATGGCTTAAAGGTAGCAGGCCTGGCCCTTGGGGCTCTAGTGTTAGACTCAAATTTTCTTGGGTCACTGCTTCGAGGGCCAAAGTTGGGCCTCTCCCACTTCTGTTTTGTCTTTCGTGTCCCCTCGAGTTTCTAGGCAACCTTCAGGTTGAAGATTGCACTACATCTGGGGCACAACATGACACCAGACCCCTTCTTCTAGCAACGATGGAGGAATTCGACGATGGTCTCCTCATGTCTTGGATATGCCATTCTGTTATCTCCACTATATTCACATCCATGCCTATGTCCTCCCTCAGGTTTAGCTTATGGAGGTCTGACTCAAGGCTTTCAGTGGCCTGATCCATCTTGATGAAACCACCAGCAGCTTCTTTGGTTACCAGTATCAGGCTGGAACCCTTTGTATCCTTTTCACTTGATTTATCAATACTCTTGTCGAGGCCTTCAGCAGCCTCCTTCGTGAGTGTTTTTGGGGTATCATGCTCGAAGCCCATAATGACCTTGGTCAGTACAGCTTCATTGACAAGATCCTCAGTGATCTCCACCATGTTGATTGAGAAATCAAAGCCATCAGCAACTTCGACCATATGTGCCTCTGTGGGCTCTGTATAGTGGGTGTCCACCACTTGTAGTGGATCAGTGTCGACTTTCATCTGGCTATTGGTTTTCTCTCCAAACTTCAATCTTCCTTATTGGATATCATTCTGAACCATATCCCTGAAAAGAAAACATTGAGATGTTTTATGACCCAAAAGATTATGGTATTTAAAAAACCCTATCTTTTTTCCTTTGTTCTAAAGGTGGCATTTTAGCACCTGGTGGCACTATCATTTGCCCATCCTTAATTAACAAATCAAAAAATTTGTCACATTTAGTGATATCGAAAGTGTATGTTTTCTTTGGTAATTTGTCGTTCTTTTTAGATTCGACAAAACTTTTCCCATGTGGGGGAGCCAATACTTTACAAGCGTAAGGAGGACCCTGTTTTAATTCAGCAACATCAATTTCATTTTCGTCAAAGTATAATAATTCCTCATGTACACCTTCGATGTTTTCGTTATATTCGACATAAGCTACTTTCTTACTCTTATTGAATTTGGCCTTTTCGTCTTTAAGACGCTCTAGTTGTCGAACCTTGTCAGCTAGTTAAGCCATATCTCTCAGATACTGGGTGTCTAATTTCTTTCTAATAGAGTAATCGAGGCCACCAGTGGCCATTTCGACTAACTCGTGTTTAGGTACTTGCGTAAAACACCTAGCCTTGAGTAGTCAGAACCTATTTAGATACTCTTCTATTGGCTCAGAAAACTTACGTTTTATAATAGCCAATATCCTTTAAGCTAATCTTGGTTTGCCCCATATAGAACTTTTCATGGAATAAACATTCCAACTGAGTCTAATTACAAACTGAGTTAGGGGGTAAAGTTGTAAACCAAGTGAAAGCATTTTTAGTGAGAGAATTGGGGAAGTATTTTATCCTAAGGCTCTCATCATTTGCAATTTCTCCGACTTCGATCATATAACGAGCCACATGTTTGATAGTAGACTCTGTCGTGTCTCCTGAAAATTTTGTGAATTTAGGCACATTTGTCCTGGGAGGTAACTCTGACTGGAGAATATAATCTACTATTAGGGGACGTATAATTTGGCCTAGTGAAACCAGATTTTACCCCATTTCGAGCCATTATTCTTTTGACCATGGCTGCTAAGTTATTGTCGACGACCATGTTATTACGTCGAACCTGTTGGATGACATTGTCTGCATCTTGGTTTTGATTTACCATGATTACCTCTGGGTCTCTTTCTACCGGGATTGGTATTTGGGCCCTTTGTGGTTCGACCGTGTGTGGTTTGAGTCTAGGGAGTTTGACCTTCCTTTGATTCTCTAAATTGGCCTCAAGTGCATTTCCTAAGTGCTGTCGTGGAATGTTTTCCATAGTATCTATGTTTCTGACAGTGGCTGGCACACCCATAAATTCTGCCAGCCGTGTCAACTACACTGTTAACTGTTGGTTAGTCTGAGTGGTATTTTGGATTAGAGCTTGAAAGATTTCTCCCATAGTTTGGGATAAGGTTTGGACCATTTGCAAGTTGCTCTCATCCATTTGCTGTCTCAAGCAAGCTATCGAAGTATTGGTTAGGTTAGGGCCCTGAGTGGAATACCCCACACCTAAACTTTGGTTGTTTCAACCAATGTTTACCCCAGACCCTGATCCTTATAATGGTAAAGCAATCACATTATCTGAGAATATTGGGGGAGCATTCTGGAGGCCTTGCATTACTGTCTTTGGCATTCCATATGGTGGGTTTCTTGGTAAAAGTTGTAAAAGTTGTCTGGATGTCGAATTTACTCCTGGCGGAGTTTGAGGATTCGACGCTTGAGGTCCAATATACTCCAACACAGGCTGGGTGTAGGCCCTTATGCTTGTTGATCCTGACTCTAATACTAACGGTACTGGTTCAGGTCTCATAGGAGGCTCTATCTACTCTCCAGTCGAAGGTATTGAGGGTGAAACTACATCATTCCTAAACCCATCATGAGGATTGGTGTTTGTTGTACCCCAAAATTTGCCTAACCTTTTTTTTAACTTGGTTTGCTTCATTGCATTTTCATAGCATTAGTATTTGCATACCATTGTTCATTTACAGGGGATTGAGAAAGGTGTTCCTAGAAAGAGGAGATTACCAAAGTTTCCAAGCCTAAGCAAGAGGTCTCATTCAAGCTATCAAGAGCATATCATCATCAGAAGAAAGTCAAAGTTCTTTGAAAGAACATATGAATGAATATGGTTCACCTCCTATCTTGGAGGTCATGAGGAGATCATCAGATGATATTAAGTCCTTGGTTATGGATGTAGAGTATTGTGGGAGCTCATTGAGTGCCTTGAGGGTCACTGTGGAGCTTATCCAAGTCATTACATCATGTACAAGAAGCCCCAGTCAAGAGTGTTGCATCTAGGGTTTCCATCTGGTCAACCCTAGGTCAACTGGGAAATTCAAGGAGATTAAGACTCATTTCCAAGTCCTTATGATCATGGAATGTTGTGTTGAGGCGTCTAAGAAGTTATTCCAAGATCAAATCAAGAAAATTCAAGAGTGTGAGAAGTTGTTAAGCTAGGGTTTCTAAGCTTGTCAGTGTAAAATCCCCTATTTATTGTCTAACTTCAAGACCACATATCCCAAGATACAAGTCTAGCTTTCATTTGAGTACTAGAACTCCTCCATCTGATTTCTGGAACTCAAGTTATGATGCTGACAAGTTATGGGTCCTCAGATGAATGTGATTTTGGTCAACAAAAGTCAACCAACTTCCAAGACATTTTTTACCTAGAAGGATGTTTCTCCTTACTTTGACCCAAACATGAAAGTTTTTCCTTATGATCTTAGCTTTCCAAAAAGTACTAGAAGCCCTTCATCTGATTTGTAGAGCTTAAGATATGAAGCTTACAAGGCAGGGGTATTTTGGGAAATTTTGATTATAGGTCATTTTGGTTATAGGTCATTTTCACAACTTTGCATACTTCAAATGGAACTTTCTCCAACCTCAAACTTGCACCAAATGAGCTCAATTTCATTACTAAACCATCGCTTGTCATGGATTTGACTTGTATGTGAAGATTGGTGAAGGAATTTCCATAAAAAAGCCTTAAAAGCCATAGTTTGGATTAAATTCATTTTGAACCATTTCATGACAAGTTTATGCATTTTTTGAGTCCTTTAAACATAACAAATGTGATGCCAAAATCAGAAGTGAGTTTTGAGGTCTTTTTCATATGCAAATTCATGGTTGCTTCACCATGAAGCTACACATCCAAAATCAACCACAAGATCATTTCAAGGGATTAATCTCATCCCTTTGATCAGAAGGAAGGATAAGGAAGCTAGCTGAACCAAAGCAAGGGCCATTGAAGCAAGTTTTCCCTCGTGAATTTGAAGTTCAAAACTCAATTATGGATTTTTTTTAAATTGATGATAGCATGCCACAATTGGGCCTCCAATTGTGCTCAGATCCATTGAATATATTCTCCAGATGCTTCACAAGTGCTCAGGGTGGATTTTTGGTGGAATTTGGAGCAGAATTTAGTTGCAAAAGTGAAGAGAAAAGTGAGATCATGTTTTCAAGAATCAAGCAAATTCAATCCAATTCAAGGTGATAGCAAGCTCCATTGAAGTTCCTTGAAGCTTTCTGGTTGGTTTTGCACGCGATTCATCAACAGATCAAGGCCCAACGGAGGCACTCCATTAGGAAAGTTATCATTCACGATTTCTCCATGATTATGCATCAATCATGCGTCATTTTCATGTATCCTTGAAGCCCTATCATCATAGGCCATTTCTGGATTGGTTTTGCTTGTGTTCTTGTAAGTTTGTGATTTGACCTCAAAACTTCATGGCTTCGTTTTGCCCTAATTATAAATGATAAATGAAAAAGTGTGGAGGCAAATCGCCACACATCACACAAGTCTGCAAGACATTGGTCAATACAGGTTTCGATGATGACAAATTACAGCCTTGGATAGATTGGAAACTATAAACTCCAGATCTACTAAACAGATGCAATGTATCACCTACCATATCCTTTTATACTTGTCTTAAAACTGTTGTAATAAATATACTATGTGTAGATAAAATGCAATCATGACCATAGGCATGAAAGACCACAAACTGATGAATTTTTGCAGGTTTACAAGGCATGAGTCGACCATAGGGTCGGTGCATGCATCAGAGCACTTCTCCACTGGTCAGCGCACAAGGCAATGAGTCGACCATAGGGTCGGCGCATGAAGGAAATAGTTTTCAACAGGTCAGCGCACGCCGATTGTATGATCGACGCATACTGATGCATTTTCCAGATTTCCAAACAACACAGGCCATGTTTCGACGCACAGACCTGTTGCGGTCGACCGTTCGCGCGGAAATCCTGTTTTTAAATGATTCCCTCTTATATTTGAAATAATGTTATGTCTATAATTGGGTTGGTACTATATATACTGGTTTAACCACTTGTGTCACATTAACATTTGATAATCTTTGATTCATGTGTTCAAAAACAAGAAAGAGTGAAATAGGTGTCCAAGATTCATCATCTTCATCTTCAACATCTCACAATATTTCAATTACACACAACCATTTTTGAAGTACATTGTGAGAGATTCAAGGTGATAAGGTTCGAAGCTTAGATTGGAGAATCAAGTTCGGGTTGAAGCTTGTGACAGGTTCTTTCTTGAATAAAACTGTTGGGGTTTTACCCTCCAAGATTGGTTTGAATTTTGGGGGTTTTTGGACGAGATTCTTCATCAAGGGTCAATTGAGCGAAGGTGATTGTGAAGAGGTGTTCTTCACAAGTCTAGTAGCGGATTCAGTGATATTGAAGGGAAGATCTCGGGTTCGATTTGTTGCTGTTGAGATCAGCCAGAGCCGAAGGTTTGAACAACAACGTGTTATTCAATAAGGTGGCTGGAATCGGAGGTCCATCAACAAAAATCGGAGGACTTGATTCATCTTGAATCAAGGGGCAAGGAGTGAAAGCAACTTTCAACACATTGAGATTTCTGTTGTATATTTGTTGCTCAATCCTTGTATAAACTGTTATATTCAACAGGTGATATCTATAAAATCTATCTCAATTCTAGTTTTAGAATTGAGGGCAGACGTACCCCGAAGCGAGGACGACGGGGGAACTGCCTCACCAAATACTTGTCTTCTCTATTTTTCTGCATTTACGTTATAGCTCAAAATAAGTAATTTTTGTATAAGCACTATTGTCAAAATTGTGATATCAATTGAGTAAGAGGTTAAAACTCTGTTTTTGACTCCAAAGTACAATAAGACATTGTACTAGGCTAGTTGGAATCACTTACTCAACATAAATATCACTTGGAGTGTTTTGCACACCAAGTGTTTGACAAATTGCTTGAACCAAAATTATCTTACTTGCGTATCTAGTTTTGGTTTGCTCTTTGAATCATTGGAACTAGGAATCCTAACAACTGAAGTAGATCATTGATAAGTGTGATTAGTGTTGTGATTCTATTTTCCATATTGTCATTAATCCAAAGTCTTACGCATATCCGGTTTTCCAATAAACGTTCGTTTTTAGACTATATTTTCCTCGGCCGCTTCCGCACTTAAAACAATTTTTCAAAACCAATTTTTAATTGGTAGCGCCGACTCAAATTTTAATTGGGGATCTATTTAACCCCCCCCCCCTTCTAGATCCGTGCCATAGTCTAACAAGTGGTATCTAGAGCTCCGGTTATTCGGTGCTTCAAATACAACGTAGATAGAAAATGGCTAACGAACCAAAAGGGGCGTACAATAGAGCTCCCGTTTTCAACGGTGAAAATTATAGTTATTGGAAAGACTGTATGCGGGTGCATATAAACTTTATAGACAGAAAAATATGGAACATTATCCTCAAGGGTCCAATAGAAATTACTATGACCAATGCGGATAACGTAGTTGTGCCTAAGCCCGAAGCAAAATGGACCGATGACGATGAGAAAAAATACAATTATGATTGGAAAGCCAAAAACATCTTAATCTCCTCATTAGGTGTAGATGAATACTATCGTGTATCCCATTGTCCTACTGCTATGGCCATGTGGGATTCACTACAAATAGCCCATGAGGGGACAAACGATGTTAAATTGGCTAGAATCAACACATTAACACAAGAGTTCGATCTCTTTTTCATGGAGCAAGGGGAAACCATTGCTGACATGCAAAAGAGATTTACTCATCTCATCAATCGTTTACATTCATTAGGTAGGCCTGTTTCCAATGATGTTGCTACTAATAAGATCTTAAGATGTCTTAACAGGGAATGGCAGCCAAAAGTGACCGCCATCAAAGAAGCACATGATCTTACCTTATTAGACTTGACAACATTGTTTGGCAAACTACAAGAGCATGAACAGGTACTCTTGAGCCTAGACCAACGCGAAAAGATGGAAAAGAAAGATAAAACGAAGGTGAGTGAAAAGAAATCAATAGCTCTCAAGACTTCCTCCTCGAAGTCTCAAGCAAAAGAGCAAAGTGATTATTCCTCAAGCGACGAAGAAGAAGAGGACAAGAGCGAAGATATGGGGCTGTTTGTCAAACGGTATAACCGTTACGTGAGAAAGAACGGCATCCAACATTCCGAGAAGAACTTGGTAAACTTTCGGAAATAATCGAGGTACTCCAAGGATGATGACTCAAAAGGTAAAAAGACTATAGGGACGTGCTACAAGTGTGGAAAGCCCGGTCACTACAAACCGGATTGTCCGATGAACAAAAAGGGAAAGGAAAAGGAATCATCAAAGTCACACAAGAAATCATCAAAGCCTAGGAGAGCGTACATAGCTTGGGAAAGCGACAACAACTCTTCCTCCTCTGATAAAAGCTCTAGTGATGAAGAAGAGTCCGTGAATCTATGCCTCTCCGCTCATCAGAAAAATAAGAAAAAACAGGTACGTCACTCTAAATATGATAAGTCCTCAAATATGTCGCATTCAGAATTACAAACCGCATTTAATGCCTTACACAATGAAGCAATTGAAGCCTTCAAGAAACTTGCCTCTAATAAAAGAATTTTTACGTATTTAGAGCACAAAGAGTCCGAAAAGAAATTAGAGGACCTTAAGGCTTCCATTGTGAAAGGCAATGAATCGGATTGTAAGGACAATAGAAATCCTTTCGACTTTGGGTGTGATACTTGTCATATTTGGCAAGGTGAGGTTAGAAACCTCAAGGCCAAATTAAACAAGGCACTTGAGCCTAAAATTACATTTGCTATTGATAAAAAGGATTTTAGAAAAAGTATGATTAACCCATACCAAAAATATGCATATGTAATTAGGGATCAAGCAAGTAAAAGTGATTCTAAAGTCGATTTTGCATGCTTATATTGTTGCAAGAAAGGCCACTCCATTGGTAAATGCCGGTTTAGGAGATTTCTTGTTCCTAAAGGCATCTACCAATGGTTACCCAAACGCAACCATTTTGTCGCTAACCTATTAGGACCCAATATGCCATTGGGTACCTCCCTGTGCTAATTATGTTTTGATAGGTGAAATGTGTCGAGACCACCGAGAGAAGATGGGTTCTCGACAGTGGGTGCTCAAGACACATGTCTGGAGACATATCCTTATTCATAGACTTTGTGGCTAAGAAGAAAGGGTATGTAACTTATGGTGATAACAACCGCGGAGCAATACTAGGTAAAGGTAGTGTAGGTAATCCTGCTTCTACTATGATTTCCGACGTGTTGCTTGTCGAAAATCTTAAACATAATCTGCCTAGCATTAGCCAATTATGCGACAAAGGATACAATGTATCTTTTTCAAAAGATTGTTGCAAAATTGTGCATGAAAATGATAAGAATAATATGTTTAATGGTTTTAGAGTAAACAACGTATATATGCTTGACTTAAATGAAGTATCGTTAACAAGCGACAAATGCCTCATAACTATGAGTGAAGACTCATGGCTATGGCATGGGCGTTTAGCGCATGTTAATTTTGACTTACTCAATAAGGTAGTCTCAAAAGACCTAGTTTTAGGACTTCCCAAAATAAAGTTCACTAAGGATCACCTTTGTGATGCTTGTCAAAAAGGGAAGCAAACGAGGATCTCATTTAAATCCAAAAAGATAATTTCAACAACGAGACCTCTTGAACTTCTTCATATGGACTTGTTTGGGCCGTCTAGGATCAAAAGTCTAGGAGGAAACTATTATGGGTTTGTAATAGTGGACGACTTTTCTAGGTTTTGTTGGACCATCTTTTTAGTAAGTAAAAGTGATACATTTGCCGCTTTTGAAAATTTTGCTAAGCTTTCCCAAAATAAGTTAAATACAAACATAGTGTCAATTAGAAGCAACCATGGAGGTGAGTTTGAAAATCACTTATTTGAAGAATATTGCGGTAACCATGGTATAGATCATAACTTCTCCGCTCCATGCACCCCTCAACAAAACGGGGTTGTGGAGCGTAAAAACTGTATTTTAGAAGAATTGGGAAGAACAATGATTAACGAAAGTGGTTTACCAAAATATTTTTGGGCCGACGCCATTAGTACGGCGTGTTATGTTTTGAATAGGGTGCTTATTCGCCCCATTCTAAATAAAACACCGTATGAACTTTTAAAAGGGCGAAAGCCAAATGTTTCTCACTTGCATGTGTTTGGATGCAAATGTTTTGTATTAAACAATGGAAAGGAAAACTTGGGCAAATTTGATTCCAAAGCCGATGAAGGTATCTTCCTCGGATACTCTCAATCGAGTAAAGCATATAGAATATATAATAAATGATTACTTGCTGTAGAAGAGTCTGTGCATGTTACTTTTGATGAGTCATATCCGAGAAATGTCAGAAAGGATAGTGTTGTTCATGGTGCAGGTACATCCACAGAAGACATACTCAAGAGTGGCGAGACGGGGATTGATCAACCTGACAAAGTCAAAGTTGAGGAGGATAAGGATGTACACCATGATGTACTAGAGGAAGTTCATCCGCCTTCAAACGATGATCTCCCTCAAGCTTGGAAGTCATCTAAAGACCATCCAATTGAAAACATTCTTGGAGACATCACAAAGGGTGTAACAACACGATCGAAGCTAAGTAATTTATGTTATCACTTCGCATTCGTTTCACAGATGGAACCTAAAAACCCTAAGGAAGCCCTACTCGATGAACACTGGTTTTTGTCAATGCAGGAGGAACTGAATCAGTTCACTAGAAATGAGGTTTGGGACCTTGTCCCTCCTCCGCGAGGTCATCGAGTAATCGGCACCCGATGGGTGTTTAGAAATAAACTGGACGAGAACGGAGTAATAACTCGCAACAAAGCGCGTTTAGTCGCGCAAGGGTATAACCAAGAGGAAGGCATCGACTATGAGGAAACTTATGCGTCGGTTGCCTGACTCGAGGCTATACGCCTTTTACTTGCTTTCGCTTGTGCGAAGGATTTTAAATTATTTCAAATGGACGTCAAAAGTGCGTTCTTTAACGGGTTCATAAATGAAGAAGTCTATGTTGCTCAACCACCTAATTTTGAGTCTCATGAGTATCCTGATCATGTCTACAAACTGAAAAGAGCTTTGTACGGTCTCAAACAAGCTCCTAGAGCTTGGTATGAGAGACTAAGCAAATTCTTACTTGGTCAAGGCTACTCAAGAGGAAAGGTTGATATACTCTCTTCATTAAACATCAAGGAAAGCACTTAATTCTTGTACAAATTTATGTTGACGATATCATATTTGGATCCAATAACATGAATCTCGTAAAAGAGTTTGCTGAGCTTATGCAGGGTGAATTCGAGATGAGTATGATGGGTGAACTCACATACTTTCTCAGTTTGCAAATCAAGCAACTGAAGGAAGGAACATTCGTGAGCCAAACAAAATATTGTTTGGAGCTTCTCAAGAGATTTGACATGGAAAATTCAAAAGTCATAGACACTCCTATGCCAACATGTGTAAATATGAGTAAAGATGAAAGTGGTAAGAATGTTGAGGTAAAAAGGTACAGAGGTATGATTGGCTCGCTTCTCTATCTTAATGCTTCTCGTCCCGACATTATGTTTAGCGTGTGTACGTGCGCCAGATACCAATCATGTCCTAAGGAATCCCACCTAAAATCTGTCAAACGCATACTTCGATACCTATCTGGTACTCCGAAATATGGACTGTGGTATTCCAAAGGTAATGATTGTTCATTGGTAGGCTTCTCCGATTCCGATTTTGCCGGTTGCAAATCGGATAGGAAAAGCACCAGTGGTACGTGTCACTTATTTTCAAATTCCTTGGTCAGTTGGCACAGCAAGAAACAAGTGTCCATTGCTCTGTCAACCGCCGAAGCGGAATACGTAGCCGCCGGTAGTTGTTGTGCACAAGTCCTATGGCTTAAACAATAACTATTGGACTTCAATTTGAAGCTAGAACGTGTTCCAATATTTTGTGACAACGCCAGTGCTATAAATCTTACCAAAAATCCGGTGTTACATTCGCGTACCAAACACATAGAAATTTGACAGCATTTTTTGAGGGACCATGTAGAGAAGGGTGACGTTGTCTTTGAACACGTTGATACCAAAAACCAACTAGCGGACATTTTCACAAAGCCGCTAGCCACTAAGCCCTTCTTTCATATCCGTCGAGAACTTGGTATTCTCGACATTTCTGATCGGGTTTAACAGTTACTACATTCATAATTAATCTATTTACAACTATGCTTTTGTACTACTAACAAGTTCAGCTTTTGTTGCAAGTACGAATATGTGGTTAACAAGTGTGGTCGGTATAGAGGTGATATTGCTCCTCTCTCTCTCTCTCTTTATATCTCTCTCTCTCTCTAAACATTCATGACTTGAAACTCAGTATATCGTTTGACAATCATGGTACTTATATATGTCTATGACTTTTGCTGCTAATACTATGTGTGTTGAATGCAAATTATATTGTGAAAGGGTGAATAGGCATGATAAATAGGCAAGTGTGGCATTCTGCATAATATGAAACTGAAAAATTGGGTTTTTGAAGGTTATGAGTCGACCTAAACAGGACAACGGTCGACGCATGCTGTAGACTTTCAAAATTATCAAAAAACAAACAGTATGTGTCGACGCATGCAGGGGCTATGGTCGACGGCTCGCGCAAAAACCCATAATTTTTTTTGAAAACCGTTCAAGTTTTTTCTTCTTCTCCATTTAATGTACTGTCAACTTTTGTTATGATTTGATATTGCATTTGTCTTGTAAATTGCATCTAGGCATCTATTGTATCCTCTTGTCTCATCCCTCTTACCAAAACCCTAAAACCTCTCTCTATTAAAGGGAATAGTCTTCATCTTATCCAAAATCATCCTTAACTACTCTCTTCAAAGTTCATCTCTACAAATTCTCCAAAAAATCATCATCAATGGCTTCTCTTTTTTACAAAAATACAGGTAAGAGATCAAGGGCCTCATCATCATCTGCTTCAGTCCCCGTTACCGCTGTCTCACTAGTTCATCCACCTGCTGTTGAAAACTTCAACAAGAGTCTCAGCAAAAGAGCAATCGTTCCACAGCATGCCTTCTACCAGGCAACGGGGGAGCGCTTGTATCTCACCCAAATTCTGTCTCTGCTGGAGGTTCAGGGGTTCTTCAATTTTCTGGAATGCAACAGAAAGTATAGTGAGGATTTGGTCTGGGTGTTCTACACAAATCTGCGTGGTAACTTTCAAGGTCAATATTTCCACACTTTTGTTGGCAATAAATTGGTAAACATAAATTCTAAAGTCTGGAACAAGTATTTTGATTTGACTGTCGATGTTGATGCACCACCTCTTCATGAGGTAACAGACACTCGTACGGTGCCAGGGTATGAGTTTAAGAGCACTCCGAATGACATGCTCAAAAGACCCTATCCAGATGCCATTGTCAACAGTGATGCCTTTCCTAGAACGGTCACAGCCGGGAAACTCCAAACAGGGGAGCGCATCCTTCAGTGGATTATCGCTCGCATCCTACGACCAAAAAAAGGTGGACTGTCCCGTGTCGAACAAGCTGAGGTACATCTCATCTATATATTGAAACATAGGATCAAAATAAACTGGCCATACTATATTGCAAGCAGGATTTTTTCTCTGAGAGACTCAAGTAGAGGCACTGCTCTAGCCTATGGGTCGTTTATTTCGGAAATTCTTGTCGCAGCAAATATTGTATACCCAACATTTCCTTGTGTTTCAGTCCCCTCTGACAAAGAATTTAGCACCAAACCCCTTGCCATGATGGGGTATTTTTGGTGTGATGAACGAAGCTCATACAGATTTTTCCGTCGAGCCAATATTCCTCGGGTGACTCGTGACAGTTTCGATGACAGCTCTGAAGAGGAAAGTGAAGAACAAGGTGAACAGGATGATGATGAATAAAATACTGATGCAGAGGTTCAAGAACCTGTATGTGAGACGCAAGACTATCATCAATCGCCAGTTCAACATACGTTTCCAAATACTGATTGGCTCCAGCATTCAGCTCCATCAGAAGAACAAGAAGAAGGTTATACAAATCAGGGATGGGGTGAATGGCAATACACAGGCTGGACTACCCTGAGTAGATTCTACGACCCATATCACGGCTACCCTCAAGACTATCAACCTTCCCAACACTCATCACCTCCTCCACCATCGGACAACTTTGAAGTCATTAATATGCTGCAGTCCATGCAGTTAGATCAACAAAACTTCATGAGGAGTCAAGATACGCAAATTGAGCAGATTAGAGCTGAGCTTCATACCCAAAATGAAAGGTTAAATTCATTTTTGACTCGGATGGACGCCCGTATTGAAGCTCTTGTTGAATCACATGAAAGGCAAGACATGGAAATCACCGACTCTCTTCATCACCTCAACATGTCCGTAAAAGCATTTCTGGACTTCTCGGATCCTTACCGCAATCCCGATACTGCATACCGGGGGAGGGGCCGAGGTCGGGGTCGGGGATATTAGTTTCATAGCTGCATATTTGTTTCTTCTATGTACTTTCCATTTCTCCATGTTACGTTTGCCTGAATATTTACCTATTTGCATGTTCTCTTCATTATCTATTAATTCAAGTTACTTTTGTTCATTATCATTCTTATGTGTGAAGTTTGGTAATTAACTATCAACTATTGTATGTTTTCTGTTAATTGATGTGTTCTCCTTCTCTTTTTGATGTTGTCAAAGGGGGAGAAGAACATGTAGCAAGCCAGCAGCACCAAAGCCAAGTCAGGATATTAACAACAGTTGATGGTTGTTTGTTCTACAGCCTTATATTACAAAAGAAAGGGGGAGCTTGTGTATACATTGCATATTGCTTGTTTTGGTTGTATACAGGTTGTCATCATCAAAAAGGGGGAGATTGCGGAGGCAAATCGCCACACATCACACAAGTCTGCAAGACATTGGTCAATACAGGTTTCGATGATGACAAATTACAGCCTTGGATAGATTGGAAACTATAAACTCCAGATCTACTAAATAGATGCAACGTATCACCTACCATATCCTTTTATACTCGTCTTAAAACTGTTGTAATAAATACACTATGTGTAGATAAAATGCAATCATGACTAAAGGCATGAAAGACCACAAACTGATGAATTTTTGCAGGTTTGCAGGGCATGAGTCGACCATAGGGTCGGCGCATGCATCAGAGCACTTCTCCATTGGTCAGCGCACAAGGCAATGAGTCGACCATAGGGTCGGCGCATGAAGGAAAAATTTTCCAACGGGTCAGAGCATAAAGGCATGAGTCGACCATAGGGTCGGCGCATGAAGGAAATAGTTTTCAACGGGTCAGCGCACGCCGACTGTATGGTCGACGCATACTGATGCATTTTCCAGATTTCCAAACAACACAGGTCATGCGTCGACGCACAGACCTGCTGCGGTCAACCGTTCGTGCGAAAATCCTGTTTTTAAATGATTCCCTCTTATATTTGAAATAATGTTATGTCTATAATTGGGTTGGTACTATATATACTGGTTTAACCACTTGTGTCACATTAACATTTGATAATCTTTGATTCATGTGTTCAAAAACAAGAAAGAGTGAAATAGGTGTCCAAGATTCATCATCTTCATCTTTAACATCTCACAATATTTCAATTACACACAACCATTTTTGAAGTGCATTGTGAGAGATTCAAGGTGATAAGGTTCGAAGCTTAGATTGGAGAATCAAGTTCGGGTTGAAGCTTGTGACAGGTTCTTTCTTGAATAAAACCGTTGGGGTTTTACCCTCCAAGATTGGTTTGAATTTTGGGGGTTTTTGGACAAGATTTTTCATCAAAGGTCAACTGAGCGAAGGTGAATGTGAAGAGGTGTTCTTCACAAGTCTAGTAGCGGATTCAGTGATATTGAAGGGAAGATCTCAGGTTCGATTTGTTGCTGTTGAGATCAGTCGGAGCCGAAGGTTTGAACAACAACGTGTTATTCAATAAGGTGGCTGGAATCGGAGGTCCATCAACAAAAATCGGAGGACTTGATTCATCTTGAATCAAGGGGCAAGGAGTGAAAGCAACTTTCAACACATTGAGATTTCTGTTGTATATTTGCTGCTCAATCCTTGTATAAACTGTTACATTCAACAGGTGATATCTATAAAATCTATCTCAATTCTAGTTTTAGAATTGAGGGCAGACATACCCCGAAGCGAGGACGACGGGGGAACTGCCTCACCAAATACTTGTCTTCTCTATTTTTCTGCATTTACGTTATAGCTCAAAATAAGTAATTTTTGTATAAGCACTATTGTCAAAATTGTGATATCAATTGAGTAAGAGGTTAAAACTCTATTTTTGACTCCAAAGTATAATAAGACATTGTACTAGGCTAGTTGGAATCACTTACTCAATATAAATATCACTTGGAGTGTTTTGCACACCAAGTGTTTGACAAATTGCTTGAACCAAAATTATCTTACTTGCGTATCTAGTTTTGGTTTGCTCTTTGAATCATTGGAACTAGGAATCCTAACAACTGAAGTAGATCATTGATAAGTGTGATTAGTGTTGTGATTCTATTTTCCATATTGTCATTAATCCAAAGGCTTACGCATATCCAGTTTTCCAATAACCGTTCGTTTTTAGACTATATTTTCCTCGGCCGCTTCCGCACTTAAAACAATTTTTTAAAACCAATTTTTAATTGGTAGCGTTGACTCAAATTTTAATTGAGGGTCTATTCAACCCCCCCCCCCTTCTAGATCCGTGCCATAGTCTAACAAAAAGAACCATATTTTCATGATCTAGGTGATGAGAGGATCAGATTCATATAAAAGATTTCAAGTTTTGGTTCTGTCTTGATCTTCTTCTCCGGAAAGCCCACCGGAGAAGACAACCGACGCCACCTTCTGGTTTCAGTTCAGGCTAGCTCACGTGGAAGCCACCTCACCCTTGGACCTTTTGACTTATCCTGATCCAATGGCCACGATTTAATCTGATTTGCTTTGACATTTTGACTGCCAGCGTGTTTCATTGAAACGCTCTGTTTCATTAAAGCCTCTGATGGCTTTGGACCCTGGGCTTACTTTATTATCCCCACCCCCCTGCTGAGCCCAATTGATATTTGAACTGATTTGGATTGCTATTCCACACGCCTCTTTTTCTATTTTCTCTTCTTTATTTCTTTTTCCATTTTATTTTGCTGTTTGAGTTTTAATCCAAATAAAATGCCTCAATTAATGATAAAAATCCCAAAAAAATACTTTTTAAATATTTTAGGATGTTAGGTGATTTTACAAATTTTCCAATTAATTTTGAAGTCATTTTCCAATTAAATCTTGATTTTTACTTTCGAGGTATTTTAATTGGATTGAAATTGCATATCTCATGTGTTCGATTTTATTTCTTGATCATTTGCCCATGTTAATGGCTGATAATTGTTGCTCATATTCTAGACATCTTAGTTGTTTTTTAGACATTTTTACCCCTGGTTTTATTGACAATTGATTAGGGTTTTAGTGTGATTTTTAGGACCCTCGATTTACCCTTGCTTTTAGTGTATCCCTTAGAGTTTCTCCTCTGTTTGCATAGTTAAGTTTGGACTTAGTCTCCATAGTTTTGACCCCTGGTTCCTAACACCTTAGGGGTCATCTAGGATTTTATTTGGCATTTTTTGGATATGTTTGCTATTTTTGGTGTAGTTTTCATTTTAGGTCATCCTTGTGTGATGTTTACCCTAATACATGAGCTAGTTTGTGTTCTAATTGGTTTGTGTGCTTTGTTTGAGCCTCTAAATTTGGTGTATTCATATTATAGGCATAATGTTGAATTTTAGGTCCTAGTTTGGTTTGCAACTTGTTTAAGTTTGTACTTCTTTTGACCTATCTTTTAGGATTCCATATGTGCATGTATGTGAATGTTTACACTCTCTTGTCATGATTTGTTTGCATTCTTTGGTGCATCTCTTTTCATTTACTTTGTATACATTCTTCCCTCATCTCTTTCTGTCCTAGGACTTTAGGATCCTACTTATGGAAGCTTGGTCCCTCCTTTGGAGGAACTTAAGGCATGCCATAAGTAATGAGCCTTTGAGGACCATTTGTGTGATTTATGTGCATATTGGATGTAGTATGTTTGGTTGAGTAACCCTCGTGATTTCCCTTGGTTCTCACTTTGCCTCCCATCATCTCATTCTATCCTCTCCTTCTTTCCCTTTCATGTTGTATGATTTTATGCATTAGGATTGAGGTATGCATGTTGTAAGCTTTTATCCTTCTTTTCTTCCCTTATGCATTAATAAAGGTTGAGATGTGCATGTGGAGGCGTTTACCCCACACTATTTCCTCCCTTTGCTTGTGTGTTACATTGCATATGCATTCATTCCTATCTCATGTTTTATATCATGCTCTCTTCTTCTCTTTTCTTACCATGCTCCCTTAGGACTTCCAATCTCCTTGTTTAAGGATGATTGTGGCAGACACTAGGTTTCAAACCATGTATGAGAACATTAAGTAGATTCCCTTTAACCTCAACTATAGGTTCATCTTGCATGACAACTACTAGGTTTGAACTAGTTCCCTTTAGTTTGTCCTCTCTCTTTCTCATCTCAAAACAAATCTAAAAAACTTAATAAAGGCTAATGAATGTTGTGCATTACGAGCCTTAAGTACTTAGGAAATGGTGATTGGGGGGCCTCCTCTCAATTTCTTAGAGTGTTTAGCGTATGTCCTTTGGATAATATGCGATGCATTCGCTCCTAGGTCATAGTCTTTAGTGCGACATGAATTACAAACAATTCAAAAAACATTTCTCCCTAAAAGACTTCAAAAACAAATGATCAAACTTCATTTTTTCCTTTGGGACCCCTTAGTAATGGACAACCTTTTCATAAACAAGAGTTTCGCTAACTCTTAGTTCTACCGCAAACAAGTAATACCTAAGTCTCCAAAGGTCGAGCCGTATACACCTAACTGCTAGAACTATTTGTTAACCCTACTCGGGTAAAACATTTGAACCAACCGGTGTTCTTATTCCCCGAACTACGTTTGCTCTAATTTCTCATACCAGGTGAGAATACGTAGGCACGAGACAGCGATGTTTCAGCGAGCAACCTTCCCCCCATTTCTACCCGTAGTTAGCCGAACTACGTTGGCTCTGACTTTCCCATTGCACGAGGGAATACGTAGGCACAGAGCGGCGATGCTCTGCCGAGTCACTTTTCTTTTCTTTTGTCCCTGAGACCTTTAGCGTAGATAGTTTCAATCACCCATAGATAAACAACTAAGCATGGATCCCGTCGAGTACGACGGACGTGAAGGGTGCTAATACCTTCCCCTTGTGTAGCCGACTCCCGAACCCGAGATTTGGTTGCGACCACCAATCTTATCCCATATTCGTTAGGTTTTCTCTGTGTAGCACCCCAAAATTTGCCTTTCATTTTAACCTTAACTGGCTTTTGTTTCTTAGCATTTTTCATTTTTGCATACCATAGCATTTGTTCTCGAGGCATGGGATCGAGGTATTCCATTGGCTCAGGTTCATTTTGGCGCAAAAAGACTGAACAGCGAGCAGCAAGTGTCAGGCTGGCATTTATTTTGTCCAGCGGTCAGGCGGCCGATTTTATTTTATTTTGCAGGATGACAAAAATTCATAAAGCAGCACTCAGGCTCATGTCAAGCATTTTTACAGTGATAACATTCAAGAACGAGATTCAGAAGCTTAACAGAGCTCCAAAACAGTTGAAACAAGGCAAATGGACAGATTTCCCTCCAAGAGGCGCCAAATTCAAAATTTTCAAGGTGCTAATCGGTTAACGCATATGGTTAACCGATTAACCAAGGCAAAATCAGGCCAGATTTGAAATTTTAAATGTGTTAATCGGTTAACGCATATGGTTAACCGATTAACCAGTGCAATTTTTGCCTCTGTACGTGATTTTTCAATGCAGGGCCATTTGGGGTCCAATTTTGATCACTTAAATTCAAATTTGTCACTTGGGAAGGATCTAGAATCATTTCATAATTTCATTTCCCTCCAAAATCCCATCCCTAGTGCCAAACCAAAATTCACAAACCAATTTCCAAGCCTCTCCTTGGGATCCAAACCTAGATGATATTTATGTGATTCACTCCAAACCAAAGAGATCCAATTTTCATTTCTCACTCTCATTTTTCAGAATTCATCTCAATTCTCTCAACTTTCCAATTCCAAAACCTTCACTCAAAGCTCTTTTTCATTGAATTCTTTGATTCTTCATTAGAATCAATGAATTCTTGAGCTCAAACCTCCATCCATCATCTCCATTGAAGTGATTTCTCCATCCAATTTTCGTGCACAATTGGATCCAGATCTGGAAGTGATTTTGGAAGTGATTATTTGGCTTATTTTGGATTAATCTTGAAGGATCTCCATTGCTACAACAAGAATTGGTGTGGATCTTGAAGTATTTTGGACTTCTAGCATCGGATCGGCTCAATTCCAGTTAATTCAACATTAACCGAAGTAAATCTCCGCTTCGAAGGTTGGAATCCTAGATCCATAGCATTTTTGAGCTTATTTGCATGTTCATGTTGATTTTCATATTCGATTGAATTTTGGTTGACATGATTGTGGATGTTGCTGTTTGAATCTGTTTACATATTGTTTAAATCATGATTTGCTGGTTTAATATCGTGATTAACTGATTATGCGATCATCCAGTTGATCGGATAAGTGCTTATTTGTTGCACATTGTTGCACCCCAAAATTTGCCCAACATTTCTTTACCTAGCTAATGTTTCATTTCATTCACATTAGCATTATCATTTGCATTTCATTGACATGTATGCATGAGATCAAGAGGTATGATTACCAGTCAAAGGCTACACAAGACTTGGAAGCTAGTTGAGAAGCTTATTCAAGTGTTCAAGGGTTGATATCCTTGTCAGAAAAGTTAGAGGATCCTCAGAGAGAGTGGTTGACACCAAGGTTGTGTGCCTCCTAACTTGAGAGTTGTGGAAAGACCTCAGATGATTCTGAAGCCAAGAATGTGAACTTGAAGCCTTGAGAGAGCTTAGGAGATGTCTTGAAATCCATCATGAAGCCTAGACAGGTCATGGTGCAAGTTTAAGAAGACTCAGCCATGAGTGGTGCAGTTAGGGTTTGACTGGGTCAACCCTAAGTCAACTGATGATTTGAAGAAGGTTGAGACCTAAACCAAGAGCCATGTGATCATGGATTGATGCATTGAGATTCTATAAGGATGATTCCAAGGTCAACTGATCATGATTGAAGAGTTTGAGAAGTTTCAAGCTAGGGTTTCTAAGGCTTGACAGTGTAAAATCCCCTAGTTTGACCCCTATCTTCAAGGCAGTTTAGCTCAAGATTTGATTGTCATCTCATCTTACCCCCAACATGAATGTTGTAGAGCTTGATCTTAGCTTTAATTTTAGTACTAGAAGTCCTTGATAGGATTTGTAGAGCTCAAGTTATGACTTTGACAAGTTACAGGTCATCTGAGGTATGTGAATCTGGGGCTTTGAAAGTCACCCAACTTGCATCAAACTTTTGCCCAAGAAGGATGATTCCTATGAACTTTTGGTAAACATGAATGTTGTTCCTTATCTTATTAGATTTCTAGAGAGTACTAGAAGTCCTTAATAGGATTTGTACTACTCAAGTTATGGCTTTGACAAGTCAAGGGCATTTTGGTCATTTGGAGATTATAGGTCATTTCAAGCATAAGGCCATAACTCCTATTTCCAACCTTCAAATGGAAAAATCTTCAACATAAAACTTGCTTAAAATGATGTTTTAAGGCTAGTAAGGAGGTCATGAGATGTTGGAAAAGCTTGTAGCTCAAAGTTGCAAAAATTACCTAAAATAAGGACATAAGTTAAATAAGCCAAAGTTGGAAATTGATATTTTCAACCTACACATCCAAACCATGGCATGTAATATATCATTTTGACTCTAGAAGACATTTTAAAAACATTGGTTTAGCCACATTTTTGAGTTGAGGTCTAAATTATGGACTTGCTTTGAAAAGTACTTGCTTGCATATTAAGTAACACTTGCATAACTCAAAATCAAGGCATGGGCAAGGGTTTTTGTAAGCTAAACACCTCTAATATCTCACTAGGGGAGAAATTAAGAGTGAATGGGATGAATTCTAAGCTGTTTGAAAGGGTTGTACATGTCATGATAAGTGATTCAAAATCTCATGACATGAGATGTGGAAAACCTCATTGGAAGGATCTAGAAAGTTCTAGATCATCAAAACTCCATCTATATATTGAGTAGAATGGGTCCATGGCAGAGGCTGGTGATCATTGAAGGATTGAGCATAGTTTGGAATTGAGTTTTCATGGATTGCAATTGAAATCGGTTTCATCAAATTCCTCCATTTCCTTCCATTTTCTTGATTGATTCTTCTTCCATGAGTATCAAGGATTGATTCCAGATCATTTCCAAGCAGAATTGGTGGCTAGATCGTATGGGAGCAAGTGGTTTTCAGCACCTGCAACTCATCATCGTGTTTCAAGATTGAAGCACTTTCCATTGAATCTTTTGCATACAGAAGCGAGGAGGAGGTTCAGTGATCGTGTCCAGAAGATTTGAGGGCTTGAAGTGAAGATTTCGTGCATCTGTTATTCAAGAATTTCCAGGTTGGTAACCTTCTTCCTATAGCATGATTTAGGTAGAATTAGGTTGAATTAAGGTGCTAGATTAGTTGTAGAATGGCATAGGATGGTTTTCATATGGTTAATTGATGAATTAGAGACAAAATAGGAAGATCACCATTTTCGGTTGAGATTGGGAGATGATGATTCTTGGGGTTTCAGAAGAAACTATGGGTATGGTTGAATTCGTGGCAAGATTTGGAATGTGTTTCATGTTTTGACCTCTTGGATTAGAGGCCTCTAGGAAGAACAAGGGTTGAAGGGGACGATCGGAGCTCCACCGGCGGTGGCCGAAGCTGGGCGCGAAGCTCAGGCGTTTAAATTGGAGAAGATGAAGTTCTCACCATTGGATCTTGGTCTGACCATTGACTGTGAGAAGATCCAAGGGCCACGTTTTAATTCTGATTTGTGAAGGATTTCTGATGAAACGATGCGTTTCATTTATTCAGGCGTTTGGGCTTATTGATTTAAGTGTTATCCACACCCCCAGCGAGCCCAACCCATGTTTTTAACTAAATCTGATTGCTTCTTGCACCGTGTGTTTGGTCATTTTAATTGGATTTTCATTTTAATTTTCATTTTGTTCATGGTTTTTGTAAAATTCATAATAAATTGAATATTAATCCAATTAAATCCATTCTTTTTGCATATTACTCATTATTGAGTCTATTATTTTTTAGAGAAAAAATATTTTCATTTCATGTAATTTCTGATTTAATTGGAATTTTGCATTTTAATTGATATTAAAATGTTCATGTTTGATGCATAGTTTTGTGGAATTTTGTATGATCTCATGATGATGATTTTAAGCCTAATTTTTTGTGTGTGATTAGGTTAGACATGTATGATACCATAGAATATTTCTCACATTTTTGTGATGAAAATAGGTGTGCTTTCTAGATTGATGTTTAGATGCCTCCTTTTTAGGGTTTTAGGTTGATGCCTTAGAATGTAGAATTTAGTTCTAGGTCCAATTTGATGATTTGATCTTTGAAAATAATGTGGTAGAGTCATGATTAACCTAGGTTCCTATAGTAATTTTTGTAGGATTTTACAATTGATTTTAGTATTTTAGTTAGGACTAACTTTAGTACTAGGTTTTAGGTGATCCTAATTTACTAATTCAACTAGTTTAACTCATTTAGTTCCCTTAGATTAGGGTTTGTGCTTGGTTTGCCTTTGGTTGAGATTAAAGACAAGTGGAAGACAAGAGGAGGATGCTTGAAGTTGCTTGAAGTTGCTTGGAGCTTTGGATTTGATTGGTGCCTGAGGGTGTCTGATGAAGATTAGGAGATAGGACATAGGGAGAGCCTTGTAGTTAGAATGATTTCTTTCACAAACATGGAAAGCATCTTGTGCTTCCATTCCTCCCAATGACTAAAAGTCCTTCTCAGATATTCACATCCCTCCTTTGGAAGGATGAGTGGCTTTATCTGGGAAGTAGAACTTTGAGGGAACCAGTCTCTCACAATGATGAATCTTTACAGGCTTCCTTTGGTTGTCAGTAAGCTGTTTATCATTTCTTCTCATCCTGTTAAATCAAGGGTCTTCTAGTTTGAGTATCTTGAGAGATGTTGGACTTGAGTTTGAAGATGAAGACTTCACTGAAGAGTGTGGTAGAGAATGATTCTTTGAGCATTGCCATTGTAGCTGAAGCTTGAAGGGCAAGAAGAGAAGGTTGATACTTGAAGATACAATGGAGATTGGATGAAGAGCTGAGGCTTAAAGATTGAAGGATGAAGTTGACACTTCTAAGTGATTGAAGACTACTCTGAGAAGCTGAGGCTTGTAGATGAAGAAGACCAAGTTGAGACTGGTAAAGCAAAGAAAGCTGAAGCTGAGGAATAAAAGATAAGTTGATACTTACATGGATGCATTGAGAGCCTGAAGGAATCAAATTGAGAATGAAGCCTGAAGGTGAAACTGACTGGAAAGCTGAAGCTTAAAGAAGTGAAGATTAAGTTGAAACTTATGTTGATGGGTTGAAACCTGGAGAAGTAAATTGATATTTGTCATGGGAGGTGATAGCCTTGAGGGGTGATTGAAGTCTAATGACTGGATTGATGTCAGAAGAGCTGAAGCTTGGAGTAGCAAGAGGGAGCTGTTGATCTGTTTCTTGCTTGTCTGTTTTCTTTTCTGTATTGCTGATGTGCCTTGTTTGACTTGCTTGATGCATTAGAATAAGTCCATGATTAGACTGACTTTAATCTAGGAGCATAATTGCACTAGAGGTTGAGTTGTTCCCTCTGCTTGTATTGTTACTGTATGGCTTTGCTTGCGGGTATTTGGTAGAGCCCAGCTCCCTTGCCCATGTGTTTAGTTTGCTTGATAGTATTTTATTCTTTCTGTATGATTGCAGTCTCTTCTATTTTTGCTTGATAGCATGTTTTATCTCTTCAGTTTGATTACTGTTATTCATTCTGGCTTGAGGTTGAGATGAGCTTGTGGAGGCTGATGCCCCACACACATTTCCTCCCTCACTTGCATTGCATGCATTTTACAGTCGTTTACTGTTTACTGTTCAAGCTGATGCTTTTTCTGTTTCTGTGTATCATTGACATGATCCCTTAGGACTCTCATTTCCTTTGATAAGGAAGTGATGATTAGAACTTTAGGTTGAAACCTGTGCATGATAATTTCTAGGAGATCCCTGTTTCAAACCTCAACCATAGGATGAATCCTTGGCATGACAACAGTAGGACTTGATAGTCTCCCTTTAGTTGAGCCCGTTCTCTTCTCATCTCAAAACAACTTAAGATACAGTAATCATGAATGATTTCTTTCGTACATTACGAGCCTTAAGCTATCTGAGAAAGGATTGTTGGAGAGCTTCTTTTCAACAGTCTGGATGTTTAGTATGGCACCCTTTGGGTGACATGCGACGCATTCACTCTCAGGTCATAGTCTTTAGTGCGATTAAAATTGCAAACACAATAAAAAACGCTTCTTCCGTAAAAGACAGAAAACAAACTTCAAACCTTTTTTGCCCCGTGGGCCCATAATCCAAAGGAAGATTTTCTGAAGAAAAGAGTGTCGTTAAACTTCAGCGCCAACGCAAACAGGCTTTGTCCCTAACTGCTGGAACTGCTGTTTAACCCTACTCGATAAAACAGATGAATCTGAATTCTAGTAAACCGTAGTATCCCGAACTACGTAAGCTCTGATCTCTCAAGCCTGTTGAGAGTACGTAGGCACAATACTGACGTATTGGCGAGCCACCTTCCCCCATCCATAACCCGTAGTAGGCCGAACTACGTTGACTCGGATTTCTCATTCTCTGATGAGAATACGTAGGCATAAAGCGCGACGCTTTGCTGAGTCATTTTCTTTTCTGTTTAAGCCAGCCTTGATAGGTAGATAGATAAACCAACTCGTCCAGTAAACACAACAAGCATGGATCCCGTCGAGTACGATGGACGTGAGGGGTGCTAATACCTTCCCCTTGCGTAACCGACTCCCGAACCCAGACAATGGTTGCGACGACCTTGTCTTACCCTTTTTCGTCAGGTTTTTCCGATCGTTTCCTTTCCCGTTCTGAGGGATAAATAACGAAAGGTGGCGACTCTTCTATTTTGCCGGCACCTTATTTTCGCGGAAGCGGCAGCTGGCGACTCTGCTGGGGACTTGATAGTTTCCTAGGGATCCAACGTCCCGTATGCGAGTCAGTTTGGGGATCCGACGTCCCCTGCGAGAGTCAATCCTAGCGCTTGTATGATTACTTGTTGGGTTGTGTTTATTTATCGCATCTTTATTTCCCGCACGTTATTTTCAGTATGATATGATTATCTGTGCTATTGTGGGAGGGGCATTCTGATGAGTGAGAAGCCAGACCCAGGCTTGAGTGAACATAGCATTAGTTGTGGAAATTAGTGGGCGCGTGCTTGCTTGGCAGGCACTAGTGTCTCATGAAATCCACGCTCAGACGAGGTTCTCCCGGTTGACTTCTTTTTCAACCCTTTGGGTTGAGGGGGTTGTTGGTTTGGAGGATTGTCGACTCTGGGGACCGATCATTTGTGATTCAGCCGAGTGAGGCCGCTTCATGAGCTGGTGATGCCACACCTTCTGGGTATCGTATCATCCCTCTTGAATGTCTGTGACGCTGATGAACGCATAGGATGCCGAACTTGAGTCAGTTTAGGTCCATACCTGTGAGCAGGGTTGGGTTTATTGCAGGAAACTTTGACCTTCAGACTACCTGGTTTTCTTGACAGCGAATCAGTTTTGATCGGGATCAGAGGATCTCATTACCAGATGGTTGTTCTTGACAGAGCAGGTTTATGATTAGGATTTGAGGATCTCATCAGCAGGTGTGTATGTGTGTTCTTGACAGAGCAGGTTTATGATTAGGGTCTGAGGATCTCATCAGCATATGTATGGTTGTTCTTGACAGAGCAACATTTTATCAGATGTTTGTTCTTGACAAAGAAGAGTTAGGATCCTGTATCAGAGGTCCTTATTATCAGATGGTTGTTCTTGACAGAGCAGGTTTATGGTCCTATATATGTGTGTTCTTGACAGAGTAGATTTGTGGTCCTATATGTGTGTGTTCTTGACAGAGCAGATTTGTGGTCCGACACCAGGGTTTTCCTTCTTATCCGAGATAGTGGTTGTTCTTGATAGAGCAGGATTATGGTTTTGTTGATACAGAATCTCCACAGCATAGTTGCCTTGATCTCCTGCTGCATGATTGCATTTTACATTGCTTTGCATACTCATTTGTATTTCATTAACGTGTGTCTGTGTTGCAGGTACCGTTCTCCCCGATCCAGGATTTCTTGCCTCCTATTGTTATGGGTTCTCTGAGGAAGACCGTGGCTTACAAGCTCCCTGCCCCTGATGTGGTTCAGCTGACTGGTTTGATTGCTTTAGCAGATGATTCTATGAGAGATGAGTTCAGAAAATCTTACGGCAAATTGCTCAGTTTGGTTCGTAAACCTTCTGCGTTCGAGTTGAATGGGTTGCATGCTCTGCTGCAGTTCTACGATCCTCCGTTGAGATGCTTTACTTTCCAGGATTTTGTTCTCGCACCTACGCTAGAGGAATATGTTGATTTGTTAGGTGTGCCTATCAAGAGGCAGATGCCTTTTGTTCATATGGATGCTGAGCCTGATCTGGCTAGTTTAGCTCATTCACTTCATCTGGATGCCTCCGAGTTGGTATTGTCTAGTTGGAACAAGGTTCCTGGTTTCTCCCTGCAGTTCTTAGTGGGTAAGGCTCAGCAGTGCGCCAAAGACGGATGTTGGGTCGTGTTCAACGCCATCCTCGCTCTGTGCATATATGGCATCATTTTGTTCCCCAATATGCCGGACTTTGTGGACTTTGACGCCTTCCACATCTTTGCTTCAGGGAATCCAGTCCCTACCTTGATAGGAGATGTCTACCATTCCATCCACTACAAAAACGAGAACAGAAGGGGCAAGAATGTCTCATGTTGTGTGCCCCTGCTTTATAAATGGCTTGATAGTCATCTACCCAAGAGGGGTCCCTTCGTTTCGTCTGCAGCCACATCTGAGTGGTCCGAGCGTTTGATGAGTCTATCAGCAGAGGATATTGACTGGTTTGACAGAGATAGGTTGGGTGCCAAGTTATCTTCAGCTGCAACGGGTTTCCGAACGTACCTTTGATAGGCAGGAAGGGCTGTATAAACTATAATCCGTCTTTGCTGGTCCGACAGTTCGCGTATGCTTTGAGAGCTCCGCCGAAGGATGAAGAGGTGCAGGAATCTCTGTACCTCACTGGTCTTCTAGAGGGGGATCTGTTATCTAAGCTTCAGCGCGCTTGGAATGGTATCAGTAAGAGGGGAAACCATTGCTAGGGAGAAGCAATAATCAAGCCTACCCCCCGTATATGGCGTGGATCAGAGCCAGAGCAGATGCTATAGGGATGTCGTTTCTTCCTGCCAAGCCAGAAAGCCCTCTAGTGATTGAAGAGCCTACTACCGTGCCCATTCAGCAGCATAATCGGGTGTTGGCCGAGCGAGACGAATTGAAGAGGACAAACGAAGAACTGGAGAAAGAATTGGCTCAGGTTCGAAGCGAGAGAAACGAAGCCGTTCATTCCTTCAAAAGGCAAATAGAGCTGGTGAACCGGCTGGGGACAGACCTGACTAAGCAGATAGCCGAGCGTGAACGCATGGGTCAAGACTTCAAAGCTGTCAACGACGTACTGGCTACGAAGAAGCAACACTTGGACGAAGCGTATCGGAGGATATCCAAGTTCAACCAGCACTGGAAGGCCTCCCTAGCCACCAGGAAAGAGCGGGAGGACAAGCTGATGCAACAGATCTCCAAGCTGGAAGCCCAGGTGAAGGATAGTGAGAAGAGGTTTGATGAAGAAACCGCTCGTCGATATGCCACTGAAGGCCAACTCAATAGGGCTCTCGCTAACCTGAAGGAGCTAAAACTGACGTTTGAGTCCAAGAAGCGGAAGCTAGAAGATTGTTTCGGCGAAAGAGCATGGGAAGATTCGGTCGAAGGTCTTCAGTACACCATTGTGCAGAGGGAATTACTCGTCGAAGGGTTACTCACTCTGCCTGATCATCCAGAAACGAAGGGGTTGTTAAAAGAGCTTCGCGCCCGTGGCCGTGCTTGACTGTTTGTATTCCTTTTGTTTTGATCATTGTTGTATGCTGACCATCACCAGGCTTGTTGGTCGAGGTCATACTATTGATTCTGCTTGTACTCACTGATGTTGTGTACTGCCTTGATGGGCTTTCTTTATATACGAGATTGTTATTTCCATGATTGGACTCGGACTTCTTCTTATTATCAGCACTGGCACTCAGGCACTAGGATCGGGGGAGATCTCCCTAACGCACAGACACACGTTTGCATTAGCATGAAGCATTTTCATAACGAGCACTTTGTCGTTTTTTCCTAACCCTTTTGTGTTTCCAGGTTGTTTCAGGTTGTTCTAGGATTGATCAGAGACCTATTCACTGCTATCCGACCAGAGCAAATCAAACCAAAATCATGGAGCAAGTGCAAACTGATGTTCAGGAACTCCGCGAAATAATGGATCGCTTCATGGAGCTCATACAAGCGGTCGCCAATGGCCAGGATCAGCTCAGAACCTTGGTCCAGCCTCTGATTTCAAGGGTCGATAGTAACGGCGTACTCCATGGAGGGACCGTGCCTACCCCTCCACCAGTTGAAACTCCTCAGAATGGCGTCCCCGTGACCGGGGGAAATGGCAGTGCCAACGGCAACGTGATAGCTAACATGGGACTCAACGGCAATACGACGGGCGTCGGTAATGGGAGTCTAGAAGCTAATGTCAATGTCGGGCTGGGCAACGGCAATGCAGGTGTTGGGAATCTGTTTGGGCCTCAGCCATGGCTAGAAGATCGTCAGGACGATGTGTTCTCTCAGAGAGGTGCTGAAGGAGAGCTGAATGCTGAAGCACGTCTAAGGTTCAAAGCACTCGAGGATAAGATGAGAAATATCGAGAATCAGAACACCCTGGGCGTTGATGTGTCCAAGTTGGGACTGATTGCTGATTTCAAGGTGCCTCCCAAGTTCAAGGTACCTGACTTTGAAAAGTATAAGGGCACCACTTGCCCTCGCGTCCACCTGAGATCGTATTACAGAAAAATGTCCGCTCATTCTGAGGACGAGAAGTTGCTGATGCACTTATTTCAGGACAGTCTGTCCGGACCCTCCCTCGAATGGTACATGAGTCTGGAACCTACCAGTGTGCCCACGTGGAAGGAACTTGCTGAAGCATTTGTGCACCACTACCAATACAATAGCGGCTTGGCCCCGAACCGGGTCCAACTGCAGAATCTGTCGCAAAGGAACAACGAAGGGTTTAAGGAATACGCCCAGCGGTGGCGTGAGTTGGCAGCCAGGGTTCATCCGCCGATGGTTGAACGTGAGCTTGTGCAGATGTTCGTAGCCACCCTCCCAGGGGTTTACTATGAGAAATTGGTCAGTGGCATGTCTGGAACCTTCTTAGATCTTATTATCACGGGTGAGCACATTGAAAATGGGATCAAACTTGGGAAAATTCAAGGTGAGTCATCCTTAGCTGGAGGAGGCGGAAAGAAACCTTATGCTGGCAAAAGACGGGAAGGAGAAACGAGCGCTGTGACCAACGCTCGAAGGAAGGGTAAAGGTCCTCACCAACAGGTGGCCAGCATAACTATCCCGGCAGTTCAACAGCCACAGCAGCAGCAGTAGCAACCGAATCAACAAGGGTACAGAAAGTATCAAAATCGGGCACCTCTGTCGAGCCGTCACCTCGAGACATCGCCCATGTCGTACGCGCAACTACTGCAGACTCTGCTCCAGCTACAGTTGATCCAAAAGAGAACCTTGGCTCCCTTCACAGGGGCACCTCCGCCAGGGTACGACGTGAATGCAACTTGTGAGTTTCACTCAGGGGCACCAGGCCACACAATAGAGAATTGCAAAGCCTTTAAGCACAAGGTGCAGGACATGGTAGACGCTAAGATCATCAACTTCTCGGATAATGTGCCAAATGTCACGAAGAACCCTATACCGAATCATAGGGGAGGTGGAGTAAACGCCATTATCGAAGACGAGAGTTTAGATTTGTTGACTGACGTCAGAGATCTGAAGACGCCGCTTAGCTTCGTTAAAGCTAAGCTGATGAAAAGAGGTTTCTTTCCAGGTTGCGGAGAGCTGTGTATGGGTTGTGCGACACGTTCTGATGAGTGTGAACAGCTGGTAGAAGGAATTCAAAGTCTGATGACTGAAGGGATTTTACAGTTTAGTCGGAGGGCCGAATATGGATCAGGGGAGGTAGTGCTGAAGCAAGATGATGAGGTCGCCACCATCACCATCCCTCGCCAGACGATAACTATTTCTGCACCCAGGCCGCCCACGATTACCATCACCAAAGCTGGGCCAATACCGTTCGAAAGCACTAATGTCGTCCCATGGCATTATGAGGCTGAAGTCTACTGCAACGGACAGAAGTTGGAGCTAGAGCCGTTTGGGTCGTCTGTGGAGAACCTTGCAGGAATCAGTGGTATTACTCGCAGCGGAAGAGTGTTTGCACCACCAGAGGTCGTGGCGGATAAAGCGGGCAGAGCTGATGCAGCCGATAAAGGTAAGAGTAAAGTCGTCGAAGAGATCCCGCGTGGGGCAGAAAAAGACTTACTTGTCAAAGACGCCGAGGAGTTTATGCGGTTGATTAAAAAGAGTGACTACAAGATTGTGGATCATCTCCATCAGACGCCCTCGAAGATTTCCATCTTGAATCTGTTGCTGTGTTCTGAGGCACACCGCAACGCGCTGCTGAAGGTGTTGAACACCGCATATGTACCGCAGGAAATATCGGTAAATCAGCTAGAAGAGGTCGTAGCCCACGTGAATGCTGGAAATGGGCTAGGGTTCACTGACCTAGAGTTGACGCCAAAAGGGAGGAACCACAACAGCGCTCTGCACATCTCGATAGAGTGCAGGGGAATGATTATGTCTCACGTGTTAGTGGACACGGGGTCGTCGCTCAATGTCCTTCCGAAGAAGGCATTAATGAAGTTAGATACTCGTGGAGTGATTTGCACACCCAGTGATCTGGTTGTGAAGGCGTTTGATGGAACTAAACGCCATGTTGTCGGGGAGGTGACCCTGCCAATTCAAGTCAGACCGGAAACATTTGACGCGGTCTTTTACATTATGGACATCATGCCTGCCTACAGCTGTCTCTTAGGCCGGCCATGGATCCATGCTGCTGGTGTCGTGACCTCCACGTTGCACCAGAAACTCAAGTATGCTGTCGGAGGTAGCATCGTGACTGTGTGTGGCGAGGAAGACATAATGGTGAGCCATTTGTCGTCCTTCAAGTATGTTGAGATGGATGGGGAAATCCATGAAACTCTTTGCCAAGCGTTCGAAGCTGTCAAAGTGAAGGATGTAGCTCCTGTAGTCGCTGAAAAGCCAGAGATGACTCTCTCCTCATTCAAGGAGGCCCGGGCCGTTGTCCAAGCCGGATCTACCCCAGGCTGGGGGCGAGTTTTGGAGATACCTAACAAGCAAGACAAGTTTGGGTTGGGATATTCTCCTGGAGCTGAAGCTTCTTCTTCCAGCAGTGCGTCTCGACGAAAAGGGCCGATCCAGTTTACCAACGGCGGGGTGATATTTGAAAGCGCCAACGCGGTGTCTGAAGACAGCAGAGATAGCGACTGTGACCTCGTCTCTTGGATTCAGCCAAGCAAGCCAGGCGAGGGCCTTACCAACTGGTCCGTCAAGGATATCATCCAGATGACAAGCGAAGAGTAATGATTTACTTTTTCCAATCATTGTACAACCCTATGTCCTACCCGGGGCATAGAGGTTTTATTGTCAGGGCCTTGTTGGATTATGTACATGTATTTTGTTAATAAATCAAAGGCGTTTTCTTCGTATTCAAATATTGTGATCTCTGTTATTCCTGTTTTATATTTGTTTTGAAAAACAGTAAAATGGCAATGGGGTTTGTGCTAACCTGCACATCCTTGTTTTAAACTTAACCCTTGTTATTGCAGGATCCACATAGCAGATGACATCGACTCTGGACCTTCTACGGCTCACTTCGACTTTGATTGCCCGATCTATCAAGCCGAAGAAGAGATTGATGAAGACGAAGACCTCCCTGAAGAGTTGGCCCACTTGGTGAAACAAGAAGAGAAAGTTATTCTGCCTCATGAGGAGGAGATCGAGATCGTGAATCTGGGTTCTGAAGAACTCGTCAGAAACGTCAAGATAGGGGCCGCATTGCAGAGTGATGTCAAACAGAGATTGGTCGAGATGCTAAGAGAGTATAGTGACGTATTTGCTTGGTCATACGAAGATATGCCCGGACTTGATACTGACATCGTGGTCCACCACTTGCCGCTGCGAGGAGATTGTCCTCCCATTAAGCAGAAGCTTAGGAGGACACGACCAGATATAACCGTTAAGATCAAAGAAGAAGTGCAAAAGCAGCTTGATGCTGGCTTCTTAGCGGTCACCACTTACCCTCCGTGGGTCGCCAACATAGTGCCTGTACCGAAGAAGGACGGTAAGGTATGCATGTGCGTCGATTATCGGGATTTGAATAGGGCGAGCCCTAAAGATGATTTCCCGCTGCCTCATATTGATGTGTTGGTCAACAATACATCGCAGTTCTCCGTGTTTTCGTTCATGGATGGCTTCTCCGGTTACAATCAGATCATGATGGCGCCGGAGGACATGGAGAAAACTACGTTTATCACCCCCTGGGGAACGTTTTGCTATAAGGTAATGCCTTTCGGTCTGAAGAACACAGGGGCCACTTACCAACGAGCAATGGTTACTTTGTTTCATGACATGATTCATCATGAGATTGAAGTCTATGTTGATGACATGATTGCGAAGTCCCAAACGGAGGAGGGACATCTGGTCAATTTGTTGAAGCTTTTTGAGTGGCTTAGGAAGTTCAGGTTGAGGCTGAATCCTAACAAGTGTACTTTCGGAGTACGGTCCGGAAAGTTACTGGGGTTTATCGTGAGTGAAAGAGGCATCGAGGTTGATCCTGCGAAGATAAAAGCGATACAAGAAATGCCAGTGCCAAAAACAGAAAAAGAAGTTCGTGGTTTCTTGGGCAGAATAAACTACATTGCAAGGTTTATTTCTCAGGTCACGGCCATGTGTGAATCGATGTTCAAGCTTTTAAAGAAAGATCAGGCGATTATCTGGAATGAGGATTGCCATAAGGCATTCGACAAGATAAAGCAGTATCTTCAGGAACCTCCAATCTTGATACCCCCAGTGGCTGGACGGCCATTAATCATGTACTTGATAGTTCTTGAGAATAGTATGGGGTGTGTTCTCAGTCAGCACGACGAGACGGGCAGAAAGGAGCATGTCATTTACTACTTGAGTAAAAAGTTCACAGATTGTGAATCTCGTTACTCGATGCTGGAGAAGACGTGTTGTGCACTAGCCTGGTGTTGCACCCTAAAATTTGACCAACCGGTTCTCCTATCTGACTCATGGTTTAAATTCATATTCGCAGCTCAGACATGCGATATTTGTGCACAAGCAGGGGATATCAGAGTTTACAGCTTGACTTTCGTCTATCAGATATGGCAGATTCAGTCCAGATTATCGGGGTTTTATTTTCGGGAAATTGTGCGCTCCTCAGTGATTTTTAGCTTGCACAGTAATTTTGGGGATATTCTGATGCCCGGGGATCTCTGTTCGATTCGATCTGGTCTCGTGTGCGCTTTTATGGCGGTCATTTGCATTCATCTGCATTTTTAGGATTTTTATAGACTTTTGTGGATTCTTAATAGGCTTTACAGATTTTTTCTGGAATTTAAATAGAGTTTTTGTTTTTTTTTAATAGCTTAAATCTCTTTTTAGAATTTTATAGATTTTTAAATAGGTTTTTTAGAATATAAAAAAGATTTTAAATGGTTTTATCTTTTTAGAATAATATAGTTTTTTCTTTTAATAATAGTTTAGAATTTTTAGAATATTTTAAATAGATTTTAATAGAATTTAAATAGCTTTTATCATTTTTAGAATATTAGTGAATTTTTTCTTAGCATATTAAATAGAATGATAAAAATTAGGATTAGTAGAGTTTTAATTGTTTTCTAGATAATATAGAAAGTAATATAGTTTTTTCTTTTGTTAATAATAGATTTTAATAGATATTAAATAATGGTAGAACTTTAATAGAAATTAGATTGATTTAGAGTTAATTAGGTTCTTAATCATTTTTAGGTTTAATTAGGATAATATGGAATTAATTAGAGTTTTAACCATTTTAGAGTTAATTAGGGTAATTAGTTAATTAGGTGTTAATTGTTTTGATTAGATATAATTAGGTTTAGTTAATTGTTTTTATTAAAATTCAGTTTTTTACAGTTTTTCATTCATTTTTCGTATTGGGCCCAGAGGTGTCTTTTTTTGTTAAGGCCCAGTTCTCAAATGACTCAGCATGTCCAGAAAAAAGGCCCAGAAAGCATCCAAATGTCCAGCTGTTCCCAGAAGCTTCTGGAAGCTTCCAACGAATTCAAGTGGCATAAATAGAGGCAGCCACGTGGTGGCTCAAGGGTTGGCCCACGTTACACTCAGAATTTTCCCAGACTCTCCCACGTGTCCCCCAGCTGTCCACCATTCCCTCTCTCTCTGCGCATGCGCGCCACTTGGCGCCCCTACACCCATCGCCTGAGTTTCAACAGCAACCTCACCGGCGGCCATGCATCAGCCGTAACTTCCCACCGCCGGCAACCCCAACCAACTCCGGCCACCACCTGAACCACCAGAAAACCCAGAATCATCCTATCTTCTTCGTTCTCCCCCTTCCTCCTCCGTCACCTTCATCTGATCCCTCGCCGGAAACATCATAGTCGCCGGAATCTTCATACCTTCATACAACCTTTTCCAGAAACCACCCTAAACCTTCATCCTCCATCGAAGATTTCCAGAAACCTCAGACATTCATCCTTCTCAAGCAATATTTCTTGAAGCTTCAAACTGCGTTCAATCTTCAAGCATTATTTCCAGAAGCTCCAAACTGCGTTCAATCTTCAAGCAATATTTCCAGAAGCTTCAAACTGCATTCAATCTTCAAGATCTTTCCAGAACGCCTTCATCCTCGTCCAAAGATCTTTCCAGAACGTTTGAATATTCATCATCTTCATAAGGAAATTCTTGAAGTCGCTCAAACCTTCATGCAATTTTTCCAGAAATTACTCAGAACTTCATCATAGCGTCAACAACCTTCTTCAACAACGCGCGCCTGATACATAATAGATCTTCAAAGATCCCTTGTTCCACTCGCGTTAAACCAGGTTTGCCTTCTCTCTGTTAGATCTTCATTGCAATTAGGGCGAAATAATTGGTTAGGGTTTGAGGTTTGATTTGTGTTGAATATGAGAGGGTGCTGAGGGTGAGATTGTTGTGCTGTTTCGCTTGAGTGTGGTGAGATGGGTGAAGTCTTGTTAGGGTTCTTTTTTTTCTGGGAATGGTGGGAGATTGGAGAGAAGTTGCAGAGAGGGCGTGAGAGATAGGGTGAGGAAGACGGCTAAGCAATTTGATGAACAGTACCAGAGGAATTAGGAGGAAGATAGTTTTGATTAGGGTTCGTTTGGATTAGGGTTGGGCTGGGTTCAAAGCCCAAACGCGTTTTCTGAACGCTGCCCCCAGTTTACTCAATTTCCCCCCCCCCCTGGCGTGTGAGTCTGAATGATAGGATTTGGGCCTTAGGCCCTATTTGCTTTCTGCACCCCCCTGGGCGTAAGCCCAGTAAGAAATAACTGAGAAAAGCTGCTAACGGCACCCCCCAGGTTTTTTTCATTTTCAGTGTTTGTTAATTGTTTTTGATAACTTGGGCCCTGCGCTCTAATTGCTTTTAACACCCCCACCTGTAGGGCCCAATGCATTATAACTCATAATCTTGCTGTTTAAACCCCCCCCCCCCCCCCCCAGTTTTATTTCAATTTTATTTCTTTCAATTTCTTTTGTTTTCCTTGCATATTAAATAAATCATAATAAAAAATGTAAATGAGTGATTTTTAATTCTTCTCTTTTTCTACCATTTCATGAAAGCATCTAGAAAATTAAATAAAAATAAAAATGACATTTTATTTTTGTTTGCTATTTTTTGCATATTTTCCAATTAATTGATTTCTTTTTAATATTTTCAATGCATGCATATCATTAGAAAATTCATAAAAAATGGTAGATTTAGTCAAATAATTCCGTTCTTTTTTCTGTAGACTCGTAATTCAGTGTAGAATTTTATAGTGCAGAAACATTAGCTTAATCATGCATTTTCATTTTAATTGCATTTTTTCACTGTTATTGATGTTGAATAAATTGGTTTGTGGATATGTCTGTGTTGCTGATTTTAGTTCTTTCATCTGGTGTTGAATTTTGTTCTGATTTTTCAGTATGTTATCCTAGAGCCATGTAGGTCTCCCATTAGATTTTTGATAGATTTTTGTAGGGTGTCCTGATGTGATTTGTCTGATCCTGAAGATAGGGGAAGTCTTGATGACTTCTGACTTTGAAGTTCAACTGTGGTTGAACTTCAGAGATAGTCTCTTTTGGTTTGGTGGCCTGTGGGTTCTTCTCAAGGGTAGGAGCTGATTGAGGTCCTGCTGGAGCTTGCAGAGAGGCAGTGGATTGAGGCTTAGTCTAGGAGCTGGTTGTCTGTTTGTGAGGTTCGAGATCCTGAAGTTTGAAGGGAGTTCATGGTACTTTCCTGAGGAAGGCACTATGAATGACTTTCATTCTTTCTTCTCACCTCTTTCGTAAGTATCCAATGATGTTGGAGCCGACTTGTGAGTTTAATTTCTCCTGAGGAGGAATATAAACTGATCACATGTTGTTGAGCCACATGGGATACGATTCCTAAGTGGAAGCCCCCTAGTACTTTCCTGAGGAAGGTCCTATGGGTCTATTCACTTAGTTCCAGTAGTTTGTCTAAGATTTCTCAAGTATCCAGTGATGTTGGAGCCAACTTGTGAGTTTAATTTCTCCTGAGGAGGAATGTAAACTGATCACAGTTGTTGAGCCACGTAGGATACGATTCCTAAGTGTCAGCCTCCTAGTACTTTCCTGAGGAAGGTCCTATGAGTCTGTTCACTTAGTTCCCTTAGTGCATATAGGTTTTCTCAAATATCCAGTGACGCCGGAGCCTTCATGTGAGTTTAATTTCTCCTGAGGAGGAATGTAAACTGATCACAGTTGTCGAGCCGCATAGGATATGACTCCTGAGTAGTAATCTCCTGGTACTTTCCTGAGGAAAGCACTATGGGCTTGTCTGCTTAGCTTCCTTTCTCTGGTAAGCTTGTTCTGAAGCTTGGAGAATGGGATTGATTCCTCTTGCCTAGGAGTTTGCTTAGATCCTTGATTAGGGTGCAGTATGGAGTTTTGTTTAAGAGATAGATTAGGAGCTTGTTTCAGGTTTATTAGGGGCCTGGCCCAGGAGTAGTTTCTTGTTTTGTAGATAGAGGCCCTGCTCAGGGTTAGTCTCTTTGTGTTGTTTGACTTGTATGATGTTATGTTGCATTAGACTCAGGTGTTCATCTAGATAGTTCTGAATAGGCGCATCTTAGAAGTAGACTTTGTGTGCATGAGAAGTGGAGGTGGTCCTCCTTCTGCTTGTTTGTTATTGCGTGGCTTTGCTTGTTGGTATTTGGTAGAGCTGAGCTCCCTTGCCTTTGTGGTTTGCGGCCTCTGTGCCTTGTTTGTTTAGTTGTTGCATTCATGCATATTTTCAGTATTTCTTTACGTTGCAGTTTCTTGTTTGTAGTTAGTCCTGTTGCCATGATCCCTTAGGAGCTCTGACTTCTCCGCTGCGGAGTCGTTATGATAGACATTAGGATGGTCAACCAGGTGTGACAGCAGTAGGTAGATTCCCCTGTTTCTCAGCTATAGTTCTAGGGTTTCCCTTTCCCTTCTGTAGGAGCTTTGGAGTAGCTTGACCCATAGTTAGCTGAACTACAGCTGCTCTGATTCTTCGTTCCAGACGAAGATATGTAGGCATAGGATGCGATATCCTAGCGAGCACACTAACGACTAACCTCTGTTCTCTCGCGGCTGTGCGATCGAGACTTTCCCGCTAACGACTAATTGTTATCCCTTTCCCGCCCGAGTGCATTTGAGACCAGATCGTAGTTGTAGGTTCCCGAGCCTTAGAGACCAGTTTGTTTTCTCATTGCTGTGTGAGAGCCCCTGTTTACCCGTAGTTAGTCGAACTACGTTTGCTCTGATCTCCCATACTGTGTGGAAGTACGTAGGCACAGGACGCGATGTCCTGGCGAGCAACCTTTCCCCCGTTTAGACGTAGGCAGTCGAACTACGTTGACTCTGACTTTCCCATTGCACGAGGGAATACGTAGGCCCAGAACACCGTATGTTCTGTCGAGTCCTGTCCTTTTTATTTTCTTTTCAGACCAGCCATTAGCGTAGATAGATAACACACCCTTTTACCTATAAACACCAAGCGTGGATCCCATCGAGTACGATGGACGTGAGGGGTGCTAATACCTTCCCCTTGCGTAACCGACTCCCGAATCCAGGTTTTGGTTGCGATGACCATACCTTTTCCCGTCTTTGCGAGGTTTACTTCGAGCGTTTCCTTTCCCGCTCTGAGGGATAAATAACGCACGGTGGCGACTCTCCTGTCAAGCCGGCGCCGATTTTCGCAGTAGCGACAGCTGGCGACTCTGCTGGGGACTTATAGCATCTAGGGACTTTTCCCATCCCTTATGCTGGGACCGTTTCCCATCCCCTACGCGAGTCAATCCTAGCGCTTGGGTGTTTATTTGTTGGGTGTTGTGCATATTGTGTTTTACTTTTCTGCACTTTACTTTTCTGTACCTTTACCTTTCCGCATTTATTTTCCAGCATTATATTATCATGATTATTGCTGTGGGCAAAGGGAGGATACTGTGAGTGAGAAGCCGGACCTGGGCTTGAGTACACACCTAGATATAGTTGCGGAGAAGTAGTAGACGAACCTGTCTGCTGAGCAGGCACAGTTCCCTACGAAAATCTGCGCTCAGACGAGATTCTTGCAGAGGTGCTCCTTTCCGGTCCTGAGGATCTGAGGGGAGTCCAGACGTGAGGATTGTCGACTCTGGGGACCGATCATTTGGAAGTCAGCTAAGTGAGGCCTCTTCATGACTTGATGATGCCACTCCTTCTGGGAATCGTATCGTCATTCATGAAAGTCTGTGACGCTGATGACCGCATAGGATGCCGTACCTTTGTCCGTGGATTAGGTCTATCCTACCTGTGAGAGGGACTGGGTTATTGCAGGAAAACTGGCCTTCAGAAACCATGATTCAGTACCTTTGTCAGATGGTGTTCTTGATTCATCTCCAGGTGTGTTGTCTGGGTCAGATGGGTTTCTTATCTGAGGTTGAGGCTATTATCAGATGGTATTCTCGTCAGATACAGAGGTTCAGATGGTTTTCTTACCAGGGGATTGATATTTTGAGTATCAGATGATAGTTAGTGGCATGAGGTTCTGATGACCGTGATGGTTTTCTGTTCTTGATCACAGAGATATTCCTCTTCAGGCTACAGCCTAGCCCCTGTGTTCACAGATTGCATTATTTATCATATTGCATCATTGCATTACCATCTGCATTCAACTAACGTGTGTGTATTGCAGGTACATATTTTCCCTTCCAGTTCTGGTGTTTGTTCCTAGCAAGACATGGAAAACCTGAAGAGAGTATTGCCCTATAAGTTTCCGTCGCCGAATATCAGTCTATTGTTAGAGTTGATTGCTATTGCTAAGAAGAGGGGAATGGGTGACTTCAGAAAGAGATATGGGAGGATTCTGACCTACGTTTATCAGCCATCTGCCTACGAGACCAGCGGCATCTATACTCTGTTACAGTTTTACGACGCGGAGCTCAGGTGTTTTGTATTTCCCGACATTGTTTTGGCTCCTACCCTGGAGGAGTACTCTGCACTTCTGGATATACCGATCCGTGAGCAGATGCTTTTTTATCGTACGGACGCTGAGCCTAAGTTGGCTGAGCTTTCTGCCATCATGTGCTTGAAAGAGTCTGAGCTGTCTGGGAAAATGATCAGAAGAGGAGATGTATGGGGATTCCCGTTGGATGTCTTGGTGGAGAAGGCTCGGGAATATGCCCAGAAGGGTAGCTGGAGTGTTTTTGACGTCATCCTTGCTGTATGTGTTTATGGCATCGTGTTGTTCCCGAACATTCCTGATTTTGTTGATTCTGATGCCTTCTATATTTTGGCTGCGGGAAACCCAGTTCCTACTTTGCTGGGAGATATCCACCACTCAACCCACTACCAGAATGAAAAGCGACGAGGAAGGAATGTGTCTTGCTGTGTACCTCTCCTATGCAGGTGGTTCACCAGTCATATGCCTAAGTCAGGTCCGTTTGTCACATCTATCAATTCTCTAGGATGGCCCGAGCGCTTAATGGGATTGACTGCTGAGAACGTGGTATGGGTCAATAAAGAAGTATTTGGAGCTGAAGTCATACTCAAAGGCGAAGGATTCCTGAATGTTCCGTTAATAGGAAGGAAAGGTTGTGTCAACTATAACCCTTCCTTATTGATCAAGCAATTTGGGTATATACCTCAAGGAGCGCCAAAGCCCGAGGAGATACAGGAATCTCTGTATCTCACTGGGGCAATTGGGAAAGAAATGCTGACCAAACTTGAGAAAGCCTGGAAAAACTTGCACAAGAGAGGGAAGCTTTCAGGTAGCAGAGGGGATACTCGAGTTCCTGGCCCATATGAAGAATGGATTCGTGAGCGAGCTGTGAAGTTCCTTATGCCGTATCCAGCGGTTCAGCCATTGCATCCTCCTCCGGTAGAGGAGCCTACCACTGTGGACATTCAGGTTTACAAGCAGCTGATGGCGGAGAAAGAAGAGCTAGCAAAGGCTAAAGAGGCTTTAGAGCAGGAGAATGCCCAGCTTCGGCATGAAAAGATTGAAACAGGATATGTTTCTAGGCAACAGGCTGAAACTCTGAAACATCTGAAGACTACGCTATTGGAATTGACTGAAACCAAGAAGCGTCTAGAGTTAGATGTCGACTCAGTTAGTAGTGTGTTGGCCACCAAGAAGCAAGAGCTGGAAAGGGCATACACAAAGCTAGCCAAGTTCAGAGAACACTGGGATCTCACTATGACCAAGCGCAAGGAGCGAGAAGAAGGGCTGAAGACACAGATTGCTCAGTTAGAAGAACAGGTCAAAGTGAAGAACGAAGAGCTTGAAGAAGAAGTCTGTCGCCGATACGAGGCCGAGCGCAAGTTGACAGATGCCATGAAGAATTTGGAAGATTTCCAGCATAGAGCAGATGCCAAGAGACCCAAACCTGGGGATGGTGCTAATGATAAGGCTTGGGAAGACTTTGTCAGAGACATCCAGGGGACAGTCAGGAAGAGGGATCGATTGATAGAAGGTTTGATTTATCAACCAGATCACGCAGAGACAAAGAAGATGGTCGAGGACTTCCGCAACCGTACTCGTATTTGATTTCTCTGGTATTCTGTATGTTGAGATCACCACCAGGCATGTTGGCTGGGATCCTCCTTATCATATCAGCTGTATGGAGCATAGTTATGTAACCTCTTGACAAGACTGTAATTCTAATCAATATATGAGGGTTTTCCCAAATATTGTCTTTATGGTTTATCTCGTCTTGCTACCACTGACACTGGAATTGGAGGGAAAATATCTCCAATGCACACATGCACGTTAGCATTTTTGTATTTCTGTTTGCATAAATCATACTGCATAGCATTTCTCTAGCAGGTCAGAGCACTTATCCAGCCTTTGTTTTCACCAGAAAGTGATTCTCGGGGAATTGTTTGAGGCAAGAGTAGAGTGTTGAAGACAACCAAGGGGCTGAAGCGGATTTGAGCAGAATCAAGCAGCATAGTCGGTTACAGGTAATTGGTGGCTATGTCTGAAGGCAATTTCCAGGCTCCTAACACTTTGGCAAGGTTCGCCACGGCGCCCAACCATCAGTATGATTCTATGGAAGGCTTCCCGCAAGCAAACAATCTTACTGCAGCCCAAGTTGTGCAGCCTGCTGTTGAGAACAGAGATCGGCATGAGCAGTTTCTTGCCCGAAATGAACGTTATCCTCCTGTTAACAATCAATGTGTTGCTTTCCCTATGATGAATTACCGGAGAGATATTCCAGTGACCGGGTTAGTAGATCCAAGAGCTCTTGACGATGGTAGAAGAGTCCGAGTGTTGGAAGAGCAAATGAAAGCCTTGGAAGCGAAAGATGCCGTTAACCTGGATGCTGTAGCCATGTGCTTGGTCCCTGACCTCGTGTTGCCGTACAAGTTCAAAGTGCCGGAATTTGAAAAATACAGGGGAGATAGCTGTCCAAAGCTGCATTTGATGATGTTCTGTCGAAGGATGACCTCGTTTGTGCGAAATGACCAACTAATGATCCATTGCTTCCAGTATAGCCTGACTGGGGCATCGTTGAGATGGTATGTGCAATTAGAGAGTAATCAGATTCGATCTTGGGTAGATTTAGCCAGAGCTTTCATGAAGCAGTACGATTACAACTTGGATTTGACTCCTAGTCTCGTGGATCTGCAAGAATTGTCTCAGGCGGAGAATGAATCATTCAGAGCGTATTTGCGAAGATGGAAAGAATTGGCTGCTAGTGTTCAACCACCGCTTCCGGAAAGAGAACTGGTTGACATCTTCTTGGGTACCCTGAAAGGCCATTATTTTGACAAATTGTTCAGTTGCACAAGCTTTGTGGGCCTGATGAGGCTGGGAGAGATTGTTGAGAGAGGACTCAGGAGTGGAAAGTTTCGAGGTGTTCCTTACGTCCCAGTTAATAAGATTGAGTCGGTTGTCAGTTCTCAAGAAGAGTGGGAAGGAGATGACGCCACCTCAGAATCTCTAGCATCTCAGGATCAGTTTTCAGACGCTTCAAGTCAACGATCATCCTATCGCCGATCGCGTCAGCATGCTCCACGAAGACCAAGGAAGCCTGAAAGGCAGTTTACTCAGCTACCGGTGTCGTACAGTCAGTTGTTGCCAGATCTGGTCAGAAGTGGATTGATAGTACCGAAAGAGACTAAGCCGGTGATTCCACCGTATCCTCCAGGTTTTGATGCCAGCGCCCGCTGTGAGTACCATGTTGGGGCACAGGGGCATTCAACGAATGATTGTAAGGTGCTTAGAAGTCAGGTTCAAGATCTGTTAGACTCTAGCCGTCTTTGCATCACTTCTCAGGGTTTTGTTCAGATTAATGATTTTCCATCTTCCAGTTGTGCGGGTTCGTCAGTTAATGTCATGGAAGACTCCACAGGAAGTGTGTGCTCCGAAGATTGTCAATCGGAGAGTTCGATTGAATATGGGAGAAGTTTCTAGAGGTTTCTGTGCCGGGTGTCGCATCTGTTTTCTTTGCCTAACCCGTTTAGCTTTTGTGCATCAGTATTTGTCGACCACCACCAGGATTGTTGGCTGGGGTCGTTATATTCATACTCATTTGTGCTCACCTGCTGATTTTGTTGGTTGTACATGTGTGGGAGGTGTTTGTCTGTGTGCTTATAGCTTGAGTTTCTCTTTGTCTCGTTGTGAATATGTGTTTGCTTTCTGCGCTGCATTATTATTTAGCAGGTATATCAGAACCGTGGGCCTTATTTCCTCATCATCCAGTTTGTTGCAGGAACTCCTTCAGAGATATGGAACAGAATCAGTTTGAATTGATCGAAGTCCGAAGCCAGCTGGGGCAGATGATGAGAGACATGCAAGAGATGCGTTTGGAGCAGAAGATTCTCAAAGAGGAGAACAGTCAGCTGAAGACCCAAATGAGCTTGATCATGGAGATAGTCAAGAACGTGCTTAGGAAAGAAGACGATCAGCTATTTGAAGCCGCAATGAAGAAGCTCGCGCCACCTGTGCATGTGGAACTTGAGCAGCAGCAACAGAAGATACATCCGGTTCAGCAGAGGATCCAGGAAGGGAAACCAAGGAGAATATTTGAGGCACCACCTATGACCTATGCTGAGCTCTTGCAGATCTTATTGAGGTTTAATCTGGTTGAGAAAAGAACGTTGACACCACCAACAAGAGTGTTTCCTCAGGGATACGATGCCAGCAAGCAATGTGAGTTTCATTCCGGGGCATTCGGACACGACATCGAGGGTTGTCATGCTTTTAAGCACAATGTTCAAGACCTGATTGACTCGCACGATATTGAATTCACGCCGGGCGGCGTAGCTGTGCATATTGCTCCTGTCTCGATCGATGCTAAGATGACAGATGTTTCTAAAGCTGCAGTGGGTCAGAAGCGTATCCTGGACTCCATGGTGTCAGAATCTCCAGGCCCACAACTGTTGCCTATTCCTGGGGCCGATCTAAGAAAGAAAATGGTTAAGCATAAGGAGGGCGTTGATCAGTACATTGAAGGTCAAGAAACCAATGTTGCATTTGATACAAAGGGTGTTCAAGGGTCAACCCGATACCAGCAGCAGCAGCCTCAGCAGGGGGCACAGCAGGCTCAACGAAGATTCCAGGGTAGTAAACCGAGAAGAGCGTTCGAGAAGCCTCCTTCAACATATGCCGAGTTGTTGCAGACATTGTTGGGATTGAATCTGGTAGAGAAAAGAACTCTGGCGCCAATAACGGGAGCTCCCCCGTTTGGTTATGATGCAAGCAGGCACTGTGAGTTTCATTCTGGAGCCCCGGGTCACGATATAGAAGGTTGCCATGCTTTTAAGCACAAAGTGCAGGATCTGCTTGATAGTGCAGCAATCAGCTTCGGGCCAAGAGGTTCCCAAATCATCTGAATGAAGAAGGAGGGGCTCTATAATTTGGTTGGGTCGTTGAAAGCAGATCAAGACAGCGTCGAATTGCCTCTAATAAAGATAGCTGGTTCAGCAGCAGGGCAGATGCCAAAGCCCGGTTCTCGGAAGCTAGCATTTTTCTTTGTTTTAGCTTGTCATTTCTTTACATTTGTAGTTGCTTTCCTGTTTGAATTTGTAATCTTGCTTGTAAAACTTGTTGTTCAAATTGATGATAATGAAATAAATATGCATGGTTTTGATTAAATCCATTCGTGTTCACTAACTGTTTTACAAATGTCCAACGCTTGGTCAAGAAGAACTTGGGGAGGATGACGAAAATGACCGACATGCAACTACCGATATTGTATGCTTTTGAAATGAAACCTGCTGATGATGTACAGGCATTGTTTCAAATCCCTAACACCGGAGACATAAGGAAGATAATCCCTTGTCAACCCCTTTGAGCCTTGTAGTAGGAGTTTCTTTCTGTGAATGAAAAACCCTCAATCTTAACCTGGGGCAGGGTAGGTGTTAGCTAATTTGACCGAGCGTCCAAATTGCAAAAGGAGTGTCCGTTCAAGGATCAATCACGTCCCTAGAGGTCGTGCCTAAAAGACCACAATGGTTCAATCAAGAGTGGGACAGCCACATCGTTTCCCAAAGAGTCAGGCAACCAGTGTCACACGACTTGTTCGAAAGGAAAAAATGAAAAAAAGAAATCAAAAGCCCGCTAAGTCAAGAAAACTTCAAAACAAATGACTTAGGCAAAAATGAGGGCATCCCGCTGGACTTAAAAGATCAAAAGAAACTCAAAAAGGAGGCAGTCCAGGCAAAAGTTAGGGATATGAAGAGAAAAAGATGAAAAGGATCAAAAGAAAAATCCTCGATGGAAATACGAGTCGTGTGACCTCAAGTGTCAAAGATGAAAAGGGAGTGGCTGTCACTCCAAGAGCCGAAAGTTTCTCGAACTATCACTCCTATCTGTCAGCCTCTGAGAGGTGAGCGCTAAGGTCAAATTAGCTGAACGTAGGATGGGAGAACATCAAGGAGAACGGGTGGGTTAAAATAGTTTTGAACCTTTATCCTTTCCTTCAAAACCGTGAACCTGACCATGTTACAACCTTCAAAAGTCCTAATTGAAGCAGGTTGTTTCGAAAGCATACTCCGGTAAAGGTCGCGTCGATTCTGACTCCTAAAAGGTTCCTCTTACCAGGTTGGTACTGCTGTTGATAAATGTTTTATGCATTATATGCTATAAACTGTTTTTCCTTTTCCCAGTGAACAGATTGGATGTCAAAGCTGTCATATGTGTTGCATTAATACATCTTTTATGCATAACAACTTGTTTTACTTGCGAGTAAGCGCTTGACAGCAGAAAAGTTTCCTACAATGGAAAGTATGGTCAAGATAGAATGTAGAACGCCCGAATGTTCCGAGAGCAGAGGCAAGCCATTATTGTGATCCCCAGTCAGGTCAGCTTTTCGAAGTCAGTTATTCTGGGGCAATCAGGTTGAGGTTCGGTAAACACGTCGTAGTCAGGAGGTACTACTCTGGATCAGATAATCGGGGCAAGGTCATTGCGGTCAGGGGCAGACCATCTTAAGCGCGCAAAGGTTGTGCGAGAAGCAGGTAAGGTGAAGTGTCTCTCGGAAGTTCAGAACGCTGAGGCATGTTATATCAGACCATCAGGGCTCAGATTTGCAGATTTCCTTTCAAGGACTATCCCCACAGAGGTCCCGTAGGCTGGGGCATATCAGAAGCGAAAGGATTGGTCCGCTTCAGCAGGGCCATATAGAGTTATTCGAGCAGATGCAGTCGATTTTCGAGAGAGAGATGATTGCGGGAAGTCGTGTTACTATCCCTTGACTCTCCACTGAAAGGTTGTGTATTCAGGAAGAATGTTTTCTAGCGTCAGTTGTGCCTGACCCAGCAAGATAGCTTAAGAGCTCAAACCCATGTTTGCGGTTACTGTGAAGCCCATCCGTGCTGGCGCGTCAGTTTCCAGATCCGAGCTTCATCAGTACACGGGAAGACTCCCTCCATTTTCTCCAGCAAAGTCCAATTCGTCGTTGGTACGGGTAAGCTATCCCTAGAGGAGTCTAATCATATTCAGCACGTCTGCTACTTCACAGCGGAGTTATATACCTCAGCAGGGTATTACTTCGTCGAGGTGTTCGGTTAAGTTCCCAATATCCCCAGCAGAGTTGATTTCACTCTCCCAGCATTTATTTTGCTGGGATAATTCAGTGATATCCAGTTTATCCCCAGCAGAGTAGGCCTCGCCTTCAGCATTTATTTTGATGAAGTGGTTCTGTACCCAGCTCTCTCCGACAGCTCGAGCCTGCATTAGCATGTTGCATGCATTATCATATTTGCATTATACTTGCATATCATTGTCAAAGTGCGTAGCATTTCCATCCGGAATGGAGCATTACGCTGTAGAAAGATTAAAGCACTTGCATGTGCATACAAAGCATAAGTCAGGTTTTCCATCAGCCTCATATGGCGCGTGAATTACTCTGTGATCAGTTCAGGGGCATTTATCCAGCAACAGTATTCAGACGATTCAGCGGATTATTTGTATCTCAAATCAGACAACGATTATGCTTTGATCAAGCAGTCATCTGATGTCGACAAGCTTTTCTTCCCGTCAATTCATATTGACGATGTGTTCCTCCAATAAGTGGATTTCTCAGTCTATCATTAGACGTCTTGAGTATGAATGTGGTTTTCTTTCCGTCTATCCATAGACGATGTGAAGTTGCGGGTGATCACAGTAGGACTTCAAGAAGGGGTTTCCCCAGGATGTGCTTTTCTTCCCGTCTATCCGTAGACGATGTGAAGTTTTGGGTTGATTTTCAATGGGGTTCAAAACAGAGTTTCTCTAGTAAGTGGCTTTTCTTTCCGTCTATCAGTAGACGATGTGAAGTTTCGAGCTACTGTTCAGCGGGTCTCTTATTGCCAGATCATACATATGATGAGGTGTTTCCCCAGCGAGTCTTCTCCGGCTATCCTTGGTTGTTGAGGGGTTTCAAAATGATTTTGGATATTGGTTCTCTTTCTAGTTATTGGATATGATGACGTTCAAGAGGTACTTTTCTGACTGTCAATCCTTGTTGATGGCGAGGCTCTTCGAAGAATGTTCAGTTTGCGTGATCGTTGATTCCTATTGACGACATGATTCCTTAAAAGGTGGTTTTCTTCCCGTCAGTCCATACTGACGATGTGGCCCCTTCAAAGATATTGATCTTTCCATCAATTCCCGTAAACAGAAGAATTCTGAAATTCAAAAGAGAGTGTTGAATTGCGTTATGGTGTCTTTCCGTCTACCATTAGACGATGTGAATATGGAGATTATGGTGACTTTCCGTCTATCTTTAGACGATGTGAGTATGGAGATTCAGGCTTTGTATCCGTCTACCCTTAGACGATGTGCATATGGAGATTATGGTGTCTTTCCGTCTACCCTTAGACGATGTGAATTTGGAGATTATTTCTTCCCGTCTATCAGTAGACGATGTGAATATAGAGATTATGAATTTCTTCCCGTCTATCCTTAGACGATGTGAATTGATTTGTTTCATCAATCAGGATGATGCCGTCTACCCTTAGACGATGTGAGTATGGAGATGCTGGTGACTTCCCGTCTACCCTTAGACGATGTGAATTGATTTGTCATTAATCAGGATGATCCCGTCTACCCTTAGACGATGTGAATATGGAGATTATGGTGACTTTCCGTCTACCCTTAGACGATGTGAGTATGGAGATTATGGTGTCTTTCCGTCTATCATTAGACGATGCAAGTTCGGAGATAATTTCTTCCCGTCTATCAGTAGACGATGTGAATATTGATTTGTTTCATCAATCAGGATGATCCCGTCTACCCTTAGACGATGTGAATATGGAGATTATGGTGACTTTCCGTCTACCCTTAGACGATGTGAGTATGGAGATTATGGTGTCTTTCCGTCTATCATTAGACGATGCAAGTTCGGAGATAATTTCTTCCCGTCTATCAGTAGACGATGTGAATATTGATTTGTTTCATCAATCAGGATGATCCCGTCTACCCTTAGACGATGTGAGTATAGAGATTACTTCATCCCGTCTATCCTTAGACGATGTGAGTTTGGAGATTATTTCTTCCCGTCTATCCTTAGACGATGCGAATATTGATTTGTTCATCAATCAGGATGATCCCGTCTATCCTTAGACGATGTGAATTGGGAGATTAATGTTGTCTTTCTGTCTATCATTAGACGAGGTGAGTATTCAATCAGGGTGTCTTCCCGTCCATCTTTGGGCGATGTGAGTATATTTCTCTTCCTGCCTATCAGGAGGCAATGTGAAAGGATCACGGGTTTTGTTGCAACCCTCAGGGTTTGTTATATGGGGTATCACAAGCAACGGGTATTCAATCAGGAGTTCTGTATCAGATGATTGATCAGTTTGGTGCCATAATGACTGGACTCGGCTTTCTGGACTTTATTCCCCAAGCAGTTTACAGTATATGCTCGCGGTTGGCAAATTTTCGGGTTTTATTTGTATTCAACCGTCTCGTACCTCTGAATGTTTGAAGGCTGAGCGCCCTCCAAACCCTTCAGGTCCAAGTCGATTGAATAGGGGCAGCTGTTGCACCCTAAAATTTGACCAACCGGTTCTCCTATCTGACTCATGGTTTAAATTCATATTCGCAGCTCAGACATGCGATATTTGTGCACAAGCAGGGGATATCAGAGTTTACAGCTTGACTTTCGTCTATCAGATATGGCAGATTCAGTCCAGATTATCGGGGTTTTATTTTCGGGAAATTGTGCGCTCCTCAGTGATTTTTAGCTTGCACAGTAATTTTGGGGATATTCTGATGCCCGGGGATCTCTGTTCGATTCGATCTGGTCTCGTGTGCGCTTTTATGGCGGTCATTTGCATTCATCTGCATTTTTAGGATTTTTATAGACTTTTGTGGATTCTTAATAGGCTTTACAGATTTTTTCTGGAATTTAAATAGAGTTTTTGTTTTTTTTTAATAGCTTAAATCTCTTTTTAGAATTTTATAGATTTTTAAATAGGTTTTTTAGAATATAAAAAAGATTTTAAATGGTTTTATCTTTTTAGAATAATATAGTTTTTTCTTTTAATAATAGTTTAGAATTTTTAGAATATTTTAAATAGATTTTAATAGAATTTAAATAGCTTTTATCATTTTTAGAATATTAGTGAATTTTTTCTTAGCATATTAAATAGAATGATAAAAATTAGGATTAGTAGAGTTTTAATTGTTTTCTAGATAATATAGAAAGTAATATAGTTTTTTCTTTTGTTAATAATAGATTTTAATAGATATTAAATAATGGTAGAACTTTAATAGAAATTAGATTGATTTAGAGTTAATTAGGTTCTTAATCATTTTTAGGTTTAATTAGGATAATATGGAATTAATTAGAGTTTTAACCATTTTAGAGTTAATTAGGGTAATTAGTTAATTAGGTGTTAATTGTTTTGATTAGATATAATTAGGTTTAGTTAATTGTTTTTATTAAAATTCAGTTTTTTACAGTTTTTCATTCATTTTTCGTATTGGGCCCAGAGGTGTCTTTTTTTGTTAAGGCCCAGTTCTCAAATGACTCAGCATGTCCAGAAAAAAGGCCCAGAAAGCATCCAAATGTCCAGCTGTTCCCAGAAGCTTCTGGAAGCTTCCAACGAATTCAAGTGGCATAAATAGAGGCAGCCACGTGGTGGCTCAAGGGTTGGCCCACGTTACACTCAGAATTTTCCCAGACTCTCCCACGTGTCCCCCAGCTGTCCACCATTCCCTCTCTCTCTGCGCATGCGCGCCACTTGGCGCCCCTACACCCATCGCCTGAGTTTCACCAGCAACCTCACCGGCGGCCATGCATCAGCCGTAACTTCCCACCGCCGGCAACCCCAACCAACTCCGGCCACCACCTGAACCACCAGAAAACCCAGAATCATCCTATCTTCTTCGTTCTCCCCCTTCCTCCTCCGTCACCTTCATCTGATCCCTCGCCGGAAACATCATAGTCGCCGGAATCTTCATACCTTCATACAACCTTTTCCAGAAACCACCCTAAACCTTCATCCTCCATCGAAGATTTCCAGAAACCTCAGACATTCATCCTTCTCAAGCAATATTTCTTGAAGCTTCAAACTGCGTTCAATCTTCAAGCATTATTTCCAGAAGCTCCAAACTGCGTTCAATCTTCAAGCAATATTTCCAGAAGCTTCAAACTGCATTCAATCTTCAAGATCTTTCCAGAACGCCTTCATCCTCGTCCAAAGATCTTTCCAGAACGTTTGAATATTCATCATCTTCATAAGGAAATTCTTGAAGTCGCTCAAACCTTCATGCAATTTTTCCAGAAATTACTCAGAACTTCATCATAGCGTCAACAACCTTCTTCAACAACGCGCGCCTGATACATAATAGATCTTCAAAGATCCCTTGTTCCACTCGCGTTAAACCAGGTTTGCCTTCTCTCTGTTAGATCTTCATTGCAATTAGGGCGAAATAATTGGTTAGGGTTTGAGGTTTGATTTGTGTTGAATATGAGAGGGTGCTGAGGGTGAGATTGTTGTGCTGTTTCGCTTGAGTGTGGTGAGATGGGTGAAGTCTTGTTAGGGTTCTTTTTTTTTCTGGGAATGGTGGGAGATTGGAGAGAAGTTGCAGAGAGGGCGTGAGAGATAGGGTGAGGAAGACGGCTAAGCAATTTGATGAACAGTACCAGAGGAATTAGGAGGAAGATAGTTTTGATTAGGGTTCGTTTGGATTAGGGTTGGGCTGGGTTCAAAGCCCAAACGCGTTTTCTGAACGCTGCCCCCAGTTTACTCAATTTCCCCCCCCCCCTGGCGTGTGAGTCTGAATGATAGGATTTGGGCCTTAGGCCCTATTTGCTTTCTGCACCCCCCTGGGCGTAAGCCCAGTAAGAAATAACTGAGAAAAGCTGCTAACGGCACCCCCCAGGTTTTTTTCATTTTCAGTGTTTGTTAATTGTTTTTGATAACTTGGGCCCTGCGCTCTAATTGCTTTTAACACCCCCACCTGTAGGGCCCAATGCATTATAACTCATAATCTTGCTGTTTAAACCCCCCCCCCCCAGTTTTATTTCAATTTTATTTCTTTCAATTTCTTTTGTTTTCCTTGCATATTAAATAAATCATAATAAAAAATGTAAATGAGTGATTTTTAATTCTTCTCTTTTTCTACCATTTCATGAAATCATCTAGAAAATTAAATAAAAATAAAAATGACATTTTATTTTTGTTTGCTATTTTTTGCATATTTTCCAATTAATTGATTTCTTTTTAATATTTTCAATGCATGCATATCATTAGAAAATTCATAAAAAATGGTAGATTTAGTCAAATAATTCCGTTCTTTTTTCTGTAGACTCGTAATTCAGTGTAGAATTTTATAGTGCAGAAACATTAGCTTAATCATGCATTTTCATTTTAATTGCATTTTTTCACTGTTATTGATGTTGAATAAATTGGTTTGTGGATATGTCTGTGTTGCTGATTTTAGTTCTTTCATCTGGTGTTGAATTTTGTTCTGATTTTTCAGTATGTTATCCTAGAGCCATGTAGGTCTCCCATTAGATTTTTGATAGATTTTTGTAGGGTGTCCTGATGTGATTTGTCTGATCCTGAAGATAGGGGAAGTCTTGATGACTTCTGACTTTGAAGTTCAACTGTGGTTGAACTTCAGAGATAGTCTCTTTTGGTTTGGTGGCCTGTGGGTTCTTCTCAAGGGTAGGAGCTGATTGAGGTCCTGCTGGAGCTTGCAGAGAGGCAGTGGATTGAGGCTTAGTCTAGGAGCTGGTTGTCTGTTTGTGAGGTTCGAGATCCTGAAGTTTGAAGGGAGTTCATGGTACTTTCCTGAGGAAGGCACTATGAATGACTTTCATTCTTTCTTCTCACCTCTTTCGTAAGTATCCAATGATGTTGGAGCCGACTTGTGAGTTTAATTTCTCCTGAGGAGGAATATAAACTGATCACATGTTGTTGAGCCACATGGGATACGATTCCTAAGTGGAAGCCCCCTAGTACTTTCCTGAGGAAGGTCCTATGGGTCTATTCACTTAGTTCCAGTAGTTTGTCTAAGATTTCTCAAGTATCCAGTGATGTTGGAGCCAACTTGTGAGTTTAATTTCTCCTGAGGAGGAATGTAAACTGATCACAGTTGTTGAGCCACGTAGGATACGATTCCTAAGTGTCAGCCTCCTAGTACTTTCCTGAGGAAGGTCCTATGAGTCTGTTCACTTAGTTCCCTTAGTGCATATAGGTTTTCTCAAATATCCAGTGACGCCGGAGCCTTCATGTGAGTTTAATTTCTCCTGAGGAGGAATGTAAACTGATCACAGTTGTCGAGCCGCATAGGATATGACTCCTGAGTAGTAATCTCCTGGTACTTTCCTGAGGAAAGCACTATGGGCTTGTCTGCTTAGCTTCCTTTCTCTGGTAAGCTTGTTCTGAAGCTTGGAGAATGGGATTGATTCCTCTTGCCTAGGAGTTTGCTTAGATCCTTGATTAGGGTGCAGTATGGAGTTTTGTTTAAGAGATAGATTAGGAGCTTGTTTCAGGTTTATTAGGGGCCTGGCCCAGGAGTAGTTTCTTGTTTTGTAGATAGAGGCCCTGCTCAGGGTTAGTCTCTTTGTGTTGTTTGACTTGTATGATGTTATGTTGCATTAGACTCAGGTGTTCATCTAGATAGTTCTGAATAGGCGCATCTTAGAAGTAGACTTTGTGTGCATGAGAAGTGGAGGTGGTCCTCCTTCTGCTTGTTTGTTATTGCGTGGCTTTGCTTGTTGGTATTTGGTAGAGCTGAGCTCCCTTGCCTTTGTGGTTTGCGGCCTCTGTGCCTTGTTTGTTTAGTTGTTGCATTCATGCATATTTTCAGTATTTCTTTACGTTGCAGTTTCTTGTTTGTAGTTAGTCCTGTTGCCATGATCCCTTAGGAGCTCTGACTTCTCCGCTGCGGAGTCGTTATGATAGACATTAGGATGGTCAACCAGGTGTGACAGCAGTAGGTAGATTCCCCTGTTTCTCAGCTATAGTTCTAGGGTTTCCCTTTCCCTTCTGTAGGAGCTTTGGAGTAGCTTGACCCATAGTTAGCTGAACTACAGCTGCTCTGATTCTTCGTTCCAGACGAAGATATGTAGGCATAGGATGCGATATCCTAGCGAGCACACTAACGACTAACCTCTGTTCTCTCGCGGCTGTGCGATCGAGACTTTCCCGCTAACGACTAATTGTTATCCCTTTCCCGCCCGAGTGCATTTGAGACCAGATCGTAGTTGTAGGTTCCCGAGCCTTAGAGACCAGTTTGTTTTCTCATTGCTGTGTGAGAGCCCCTGTTTACCCGTAGTTAGTCGAACTACGTTTGCTCTGATCTCCCATACTGTGTGGAAGTACGTAGGCACAGGACGCGATGTCCTGGCGAGCAACCTTTCCCCCGTTTAGACGTAGGCAGTCGAACTACGTTGACTCTGACTTTCCCATTGCACGAGGGAATACGTAGGCCCAGAACACCGTATGTTCTGTCGAGTCCTGTCCTTTTTATTTTCTTTTCAGACCAGCCATTAGCGTAGATAGATAACACACCCTTTTACCTATAAACACCAAGCGTGGATCCCATCGAGTACGATGGACGTGAGGGGTGCTAATACCTTCCCCTTGCGTAACCGACTCCCGAATCCAGGTTTTGGTTGCGATGACCATACCTTTTCCCGTCTTTGCGAGGTTTACTTCGAGCGTTTCCTTTCCCGCTCTGAGGGATAAATAACGCACGGTGGCGACTCTCCTGTCAAGCCGGCGCCGATTTTCGCAGTAGCGACACCTGGGCTGCCAAACGTTTACGACAGTACATGCTCAATCACACCACCATGCTGATTTCGAAGATGGATCCGATCAAGTACGTCTTCAAGAAGCAAGCCCTTTCGGGCAGGATTGCCAGATGGCAAATGGTGTTGACGGAATATGATATTCAGTACGTGTCCCAGAAGGCCATCAAGGGAAGCGTATTGTCTGATTACCTTGCCGAACAGCCGATCGAGGACTACCAGCCGATGAAATTTGAATTCCCTGATGAGGATATCATGTTTCTCAAAGCGAAGGATTGCGATGAGTCGTTGCCCGACGAGGGGCCCGATAGGAAATCCCAGTGGAAATTGATATTCGACGGGGCGGTTAATTCTTATGGAAGTGGTATCGGGGCAATCATCACGACTCCCCACGGATCCCACATCCCGTTCACTGCGAGACTGACGTTTCCAGTCACCAATAATGATGCGGAGTACGAAGCATGCATCATGGGTCTAGAAGAGGCAATTGATTTGAGAATCAAGAACATAGATGTATATGGTGACTCGGCGCTTGTGATTAACCAGATTAAAGGGGAGTGGGAGACTCGCCAATCGAATTTGGTGTCGTACATGAATTATGCCAGAAGGCTACTGCCGTTCTTTGATCGGGTGGAACTTCATCATGTGCCCAGGGCCGAAAATCAGATGGCTGATGCCTTAGCCACGTTGGCTTCAATGTATAAAGTCAATTTTTGGAATGAAGCTCCAAGAATTGTCCTTTCTCGTCTTGATAGACCTGCATTCGTCTTTGCGATCGAGGAAGCCTCTGACGGCAAGCCATGGTTCCATGATATTCAGACCTTCCTTATGACTAAAGAGTATCCCGCGGGAGCGTCAACCCAGGATAAGAAGACTCTGAGGAGGCTGTCTGGAAATTTTTATCTCAATCCTGATGGAGTTTTGTATAAAAGAAACCACGATCTCGTGCTACTCAGATGTGTAGATGAGAAAGAAGCGAGTATGCTCATGGAAGAAGTCCATGAAGGCACATTTGGTACGCACGCCGGCGGGCATGCCATGACGAGAAAGATCCTGAGAGCAGGATACTACTGGCTGACGATGGAATCGGATTGCTTTAAATTCGCGAAGAGATGTCATAAATGCCAGGTTTATGCTGATAAAGTTCATGTGCCGACGTGCCCTTTAAATGTCATGTCCTCCCCGTGGCCGTTCTCCATGTGGGGCATCGACATGATAGGCAAGATCGAGCCCACTGCATCTAACAGTCATCGCTTTATTCTAGTAGCCATCGACTACTTCACCAAGTGGGTGGAGGCAGCCTCATATGCTAATGTGACCAAGCAGGTGGTGGCTAAATTCATAAAGAGGGATATCATTTGTTGTTACGGAATTCCCGAGCGAATCATCACTGATAATGGTTCGAATCTGAATAACAAGATGATGAAGAAGCTGTGCCAGAGTTTCAAGATTGAACACCACAACTCATCTCCTTACAGGCCGAAGATGAATGGCGCTGTTGAAGTGGCCAATAAGAACATCAAGAAGATTGTTCAGAAGATGGTTGTGACCTACAAGGATTGGCACGAGATGTTGCCGTTTGCACTGCACGGTTATCATATGATGGTACGTACTTCAACCGGGGCAACTCCTTTCTCCTTGGTGTATGGTATGGAAGTTGTCCTACCGTTAGAAGTGGAGATCCCTTCTTTACGAGTTTTGGTTGACGTGAAACTCGACGAGGCAGAATGGATTAAGAACCGACTGAACCAACTCAGCCTGATGGACGAGAAGAGGTTAGCATCGATTGCGCATGGTCGTCTGTACCAAAGCCAAATGAAGAAAGCTTATGATAAAAAGGTGCGTCCTAGAAGCTTTCAGACGAGTGATCTAGTCCTGAAGAAGATTCTTCCTCCACACTCCGATCACCGGGGCAAGTGGACTCCCAATTACGAAGGTCCGTATGTCGTCAGCAAGGTCTTCTCGGGAGGAGCTTTGTTGTTATCCACGATGGACGGTGAAGATTTTGCATCCCCGGTGAACGCGGACGCAGTTAAAAAATACTTTGCTTAAAAAAATGACCCGCTGGAAAGAAAAAGAATATCCAGGCAAAAATGGGGCATCCTGGCGAACCATAAAAAAAGAAAAAGGTTCGGGCAAAAATTAGGGATATAAATCGAAAAATGTACACCCGCAAAGTCGAAAACCCAGAAGGGCGACTTTGGCAAAAAAGGGTATCCCGGTGAATCGAAAACCCGGAAGGGCGGTTCACGCAAAAGTTAGGGATTTGAAAAAAGCAAATGATTGCGTTCCGCGTGTGGACTTTCATTGTTTAGTGGTTTGGAAGACCTGAGGGCCGTTTATCTGAATCAATCTCTTCTGAAGCTGAAGCGTCGGAGAAGTATCAAAGTCGAGTGGGTCATAGAGGGATCAACTCATGGTGTTCGTCTACGCCAAGTTGCCGACATTTGTATATACTGATGTACATTTTATTTTTGCGCGGCTTCCTCATTCCAGGGGCTCGCATCTGTTGTAAAACATTTTTACCCATTCAGGGGTTCGTTATCAATAAAATGTATACTATTCAGCAATTCTGTTTGTTTGTTTAGCATTTATCTGTTTTGTTTGCGAAAAAGAACGCTGATGTTTTTGAAAAAATGCGCATACATAAACTTACTGGCCTAGGCCACTGATTGTTGAAATAATGAATTACTTGAACAGTGTCACAAGATGATAACCTTGATAGGTCCCTTTGAGAAGGGCATCTTGTACGTTTGTTTGTGTTGTTACAGGTGTAGCATATTCCAGGAAGTACGCCGTACGCGTCCCCAAGCAGGATGATTCCTCCTTCTCCAGCAAGGTTCATCAGTCTCTCCCCGCAGAGTCTGAACGTGAGATCGTAAGCATTGATATGTTTCCCCAGGCAGAGAAGATTCTCCCCAATCAGATACATCCTGAAGGAATGTCATCTCCCTAGCTGAGTCAAGCACCGGAGCGTGTGTCCATCCCTAGCACCGGGTCACAAGTGCAAGTCCCGTAGGATACCAATCACCAAAGTGTGCAGCAATTGATAGTTCCAGACTGAAGTCTCCAGCGGAATCGAGATTCCCCGCAGAGCCGTACTCCCCCCGGTAAGCAAGATGATTCCTTCTTCCCCTACCGAATTTGCAGATCCCCGAAATAGCCGAGTCCTTAGAAGCAGTTGGGACCATGATTGGTTGTCCCCAGTAGAGTGTTGAATAGCTGATGCTGTATCTCCCCACCAGAGTCATTATCCCCAGGAGGGTTAGCCGTGAAGGCCGTGCAGTTTATTTCTGCGATTGACATCGCTCTCCTCAGCAGGTCCAGGTTCTCGTAGAACTTCGTTCCCCTGCAGCAGTCAACTGAAGTTCACTTCCCCACGCAGAGTCCGATTGAGATCGGCGTGACCTTTTCTCCACCAGAGTGGTTCTTCCTCCTTGACAGGAGGACTCTCCCTTCGGCATTTATTTTGCTGACGGGGTCGTAGCATTTTGCATGATATCATAGTATCTATCGTAAACGCGTAGCATTTCCACCGTGTGGAGCATTGCGCCATTGTCGATCATATGCATACTAGACATGAGCTAGGTCGTTACCGTTCTTGTTTTGCAGGTGTTCCTCCGTAGAGTCGTTTGATCAAGATGATTCTTGAATTCTCCCCAGCAAAGTCGTTTGCCCAAGATGATTCTTGAATTCTCCAGCGAAGTCGTTTGCTTAAGATGATTCTTAAAATCTCCAGTGCATTCTTCAGAGTTTCTTGCTCAAGTTGATGCTTAGAGTCCCCGGCAGAGCATCTGCTCAGGATGATTCCTGAAATCTCCAGCAAAGTTATCGGTTCAGGATGATTCTTGAAGTCCCCTCAAATTTATTTGTTCAAGATGATTCTTGATTTCCTCAGCAGAGATGACCTACCCAGAATGATTTCTGGATCCCCGGAGCAGGGTTACTTAATGGTCCTTCAGAATCCCCAGCGGAGATGTGTCATCCCCAGCAGGTTCCGAGCAGTGAAGTTGAAGTTTCCACTGAAGACTTGATGATTGAAGTCCAACCATATTGACGAAGCAACTCTCTCAGCCGATGAGGAGTGCCTGATGGCAAAAGTTTGGATATCCCCAATTGGTTCATGATTGACCGAGAATTCTATTCCCGACTTACTGATGAAGTACGGATGACGCCCAAAGATTTCTTTGAATGCCCGACGGCATGGCTAACTTGATTGTTGACCGGATGCCTGACGGCATGATCGACCATGTATTACTGGTTACCGTGTGACCAATTCCCCAGCTAGTGGTCGTGCAGCTAATATTTCAAATTTCGAAGATTTGTTCTCATCAGAGCACTGTGTACTTGTGCAGTTGGCCAATTTCCAGGTTTGTCGGTATTCAACCGTCTCGAACCTTGATTAGTTGAGAGCCGTTCGCTTCTCACCCAGTCAGGTTCAAGCCGTTTGAATAGGGGCAGCTGTTGCACCCCAAATTTTGCCCAACATTTCTTTACCTAGCTAATGTTTCATTTCATTCACATTAGCATTATCATTTGCATTTCATTGACATGTATGCAGGAGATCAAGAGGTATGATTACCAGTCAAAGGCTACACAAGACTTGGAAGCTAGTTGAGAAGCTTATTCAAGTGTTCAAGGGTTGATATCCTTGTCAGAAAAGTTAGAGGATCCTCAGAGAGAGTGGTTGAAACCAAGGTTGTGTGCCTCCTAACTTGAGAGTTGTGGAAAGACCTCAGATGATTCTGAAGCCAAGAATGTGAACTTGAAGCCTTGAGAGAGCTTAGTAGATGTCTTGAAAGCCATCATGAAGCCTAGACAGGTCATGGTGCAAGTTTAAGAAGAATCAGCCATGAGTGGTGCAGTTAGGGTTTGACTGGGTCAACCCTAAGTCAACTGATGATTTGAAGAAGGTTGAGACCTAAACCAAGAGCCATGTGATCATGGATTGATGAATTGAGATGCTATAAGGATGATTCCAAGGTCAACTCATCATGATTGAAGAGTTTGAGAAGTTTCAAGCTAGGGTTTCTAAGGCTTGACAATGTAAAATCCCCTAGTTTGACCCCTATCTTCAAGGCAGTTTAGCTCAAGATGTGATTGTCATCTCATCTTACCCCCAACATGAATGTTGTAGAGATTGCTCTTAGATTTAATTTGAGTACTATAAGTCCTTGATAGGATTTGTAGAGCTCAAGTTATGACTTTGACAAGTTACAGGTCATCTGAGGTATGTGAATCTGGGGCTTTGAAAGTCACCCAACTTGCATCAAACGTTTGCCCAAGAAGGATTATTCCTATGAACTTTTGGTCAACATGAATGTTGTTCCTTATCTTCTTATCTTTCTAGAGAGTACTAGAAGTACTTGATAGGATTTGTAAAACTCAAGTTATGGCTTTGACAAGTCAAGGGCATTTTGGTCATTTGGAGATTACAGGTCATTTCAAGCATAAGACCATAACTCCTATTTCCAAGCTTCAAATGGAAAAATCTTCAACATAAAACTTGCTTAAAATGATGTTTTAAGTCTAGTAAGGAGGTCATGAGATGTTGGAAAAGCTTGTAGCTCAAAGTTGCAAAAATGACCTAAAATAAGGACATAAGTTAAATAAGCCAAAGTTGGAAATTGATATTTTCAACCTACACATCCAAACCATGGCATGTAATATATCATTTTGACTCTAGAAGATATTTTAAAAACATTGGTTTAGCCACATTTTTGAGTTGAGGTCTAAATTATGGACTTGCTTTGAAAAGCACTTGCTTGCATATTAAGTAACACTTGCATAACTCAAAATCAAGGCATGGGCAAGGGTTTTTGCAAGCTAAACACCTCTAATATCTCACTAGGGGAGAAATTAAGAGTGAATGGGATGAATTCCAAGTTGTTTGCAAGGGTTGTACATGTCATGATAAGTGATTCAAAATCTCATGACATGAGATGTGGAAAACCTCATTGGAAGGATCTAGAGAGTTCTAGATCATCAAAACTCCATCTATATATTGAGTAGAATGGATCCATGGCAGAGGTTGGTGATCATTGAAGGATTGAGCATAGTTTGGAATTGAGTTTTCATGGATTGCAATTGAAATCGGTTTCATCAAATTCCTCCATTTCCTTCCATTTTCTTGATTGATTCTTCTTCCATGAGTATCAAGGATTGATTCCAGATCATTTCCAAGAAGAATTGGTGGCTAGATCGTATGGGAGCAAGTGGTTTTCAGCACCTGCAACTCATCATCGTGTTTCAAGATTGAAGCACTTTCCATTGAATCTTTTGCATACAGGAGCGAGGAGGAGGTTCAGTGATCGTGTCCAGAAGATTTGAGGGCTTGAAGTGAAGATTTCGTGCATCTGTTATTCAAGAATTTCCAGATTGGTAACCTTCTTCCTATAGCATGATTTAGGTAGAATTAGGTTGAATTAAGGTGCTAGATTAGTTGTAGAATGGCATAGGATGGTTTTCATATGGTTAATTGATGAATTAGAGACAAAATAGGAAGATCACCATTTCCGGTTGAGATTGGGAGATGATGATTCTTGGGGTTTCAGAAGAAACTATGGGTATGGTTGAATTCGTGGCAAGATTTGGAATGTGTTTCATGTTTTGACCTCTTGGATTGGAGGCCTCTAGGAAGAACTAGGGTTGAAGGGGACGATCGGAGCTCCACCGGCGGTGGCCGGAGCTGGGCGCGAAGCTCAGGCATTTAAATTGGAGAAGATGAAGTTCTCACCATTGGATCTTGGTCTGACCATTGACTGTGAGAAGATCCAAGGGCCACGTTTTAATTCTGATTTGTGAAGGATTTCTGATGAAACGATGCGTTTCATTTATTCAGGCGTTTGGGCTTATTGATTTAAGTGTTATCCACACCCCCCAGCGAGCCCAACCCATGTTTTTAACTGAATCTGATTGCTTCTTGCACCGTGTGTTTGGTCATTTTAATTGGATTTTCATTTTAATTTTCATTTTGTTCATGGTTTTTGTAAAATTCATAATAAATTGAATATTAATCCAATTAAATTCATTCTTTTTGCATATTACTCCTGATTGAGTCTATTATTTTTTAGAGAAAAAATATTTTCATTTCATATAATTTCTGATTTAATTGGAATTTTGCATTTTAATTGATATTAAAATATTCATGTTTGATGCATAGTTTTGTGGAATTTTGTATGATCTCATGGTGATGATTTTAAGCCTAATTTTTTGTGTGTGATTAGGATAGACATGTATGATCCCATAGAATTTTTATCACATTTTTGTGATGAAAATAGCTGTGCTTTCTAGATTGATGTTTAGATGCCTCCTTTTTAGGGTTTTAGGTTGATGCCTTAGAATGTAGAATTTAGTTCTAGGTCCAATTTGATGATTTGATCTTTGAAACTAATATGGTAGAGTCATGATTGACCTAGGTTCCCATAGTAATTTTTGTAGGATTTTACAATTGATTTTAGTATTTTAGTTAGGACTAACTTTAGTACTAGGTTTTAGGTGATCCTAATTTACTAATTCAACTAGTTTAACTCATTTAGTTCCCTTAGATTAGGGTTTGTGCTTGGTTTGCCTTTTGTTGATATTGAAGACAAGTGGAAGACAAGAGGAGGATGCTTGAAGTTGCTTGAAGTTGCTTGGAGCTTTGGATTTGATTGGTGCCTGAGGGTGTCTGATGAAGATTAGGAGATAGGACATAGGGAGAGCCTTGTAGTTAGAATGATTTCTTTCACATACATGGAAAGCATCTTGTGCTTCCATTCCTCCCAATGACTAAAAGTACTTCTCAGATATTCACATCCCTCCTTTGGAAGGATGAGTGGCTTTATTTGGGAAGTAGAACTTTGAGGGAACCAGTCTCTCACAATGATGAATCCTTACAGGCTTCCTTTGGTTGTCAGTGAGCTGTTTATCATTTCTTCTCATCCTGTTAAATCAAGGGTCTTCTAGTTTGAGTATCTTGAGAGATGTTGGACTTGAGTTTGAAGATGAAGACTTCACTGAAGAGTGTGGTAGAGAATGATTCTTTGAGCATTGCCATTGTAGCTAAAGCTTGAAGGGCAAGAAGAGCAGGTTGATACTTGAAGATACAATGGAGATTGGGTGAAGAGCTGAGGCTTAAAGATTGGAGGATGAAGTTGACACTTCTAAGTGATTGAAGACTACTCTGAGAAGCTGAGGCTTGTAGATGAAGAAGACCAAGTTGAGACTGGTAAAGCAAAGAAAGCTGAAGCTGAGGAATAAAAGATAAGTTGATACTTACATGGATGCATTGAGAGCCTGAAGGAATCAAGTTGAGAATGAAGCCTGAAGGTGAAACTGACTGGAAAGCTGAAGCTTAAAGCAGTGAAGATTAAGTTGAAACTTATGTTGATGGGTTGAAACCTGGAGAAGAAAATTGATATTTGTCATGGGAGGTGATATCCTTGAGGGGTGATTGAAGTCTGAGGACTGGATTGATGTCAGAAGAGTTGAAGCTTAGAGTAGCAAGAGGGAGCTGTTGATCTGTTTCTTGCTTGTCTGTTTTCTTTTCTGTATTGCTGATGTGCCTTGTTTGACTTGCTTGATGCATTAGAATAAGTCCATGATTAGACTGACTTTAATCTAGGAGCATGATTGCACTAGAGGTTGAGTTGCTCCCTCTGCTTGTGATAACACGAAATCGTATATATATTTTGATGCATAATTCAACTAAAGTTTAACTGTTTTCGATCCGATTTCGGGTTATTTCCGTGTTGTTTGTTTGATGTTTTGCAGGTATTTGATGATCACGTCTAAACAAGGCAATATGAAGAAAATAAGCAATCTCAGATGAAATATGGACGAAAACCGGGTGAAAACATCATGAAAAGCGCAGAATGCTGTTTTTGCTGCTGTGACGACCGTCACAGCTCCATGACGACCGTCACACAGGTGACGACCGTCACACCTTGTGACGACCGTCATGCAGGCAAAAACGCCCCACTTCAGTTTCACGTAAAAGAAGCAGTTCCAAGTCCCAAATAGTGGACCACTACTCCCTGATTATTCTACCTCAAAGTCCACTCTCTTCAATTATAACCGTTAGAATTCCATTTCTATAAAAAGGGAAGAAGGGGACCTCAGAAAGGGAGCCGCATTCATACAACGAAGTGCTGCCAATTTATTTCCAGAGCAACCTTTCCAGTTTTTAATATTCTTATTTATTTCTCTTTGCTTTTTCTGCATTCCTTTCATTCTTCTGTAATTTCTATTTCCGTTGTACGATCAAATTGGCATAAAGACCAGAATCCTGCCAACATCTGTGGAGGATCTGCCCAAAGGCCAATTGGAATATTTACAGGTTTCTCATTTCAATCGTAATTCCAGTTTTATTATGATGCATGCTATTATTTATTGTTTTTATTTATGTTTTACCTTTCCCAAATCCATGTCTAGCTAAATTTAAGTAATCGATATGTAGTAATAATTCAAAAGGGATTTGATAATAACTGGTTGAAAATTCTCTTTTCAAAAGTAATTTATGGTCTGAGTGTTTAAAATTAATTTACTGAATAAACTTCGTCGCGAAAGCGAGAACTTATTTAAAAGTAGTTTTGCCACGAAAGTGGGAAATTAATTAAGATACGAACCAACAAGCGAAAGCTGCGGCAAGATCAGATAGTAAACACTAGTCACTCATTTTAATAACAGCGAAAGCACTTTAAAATGAATTAGAACTTAGAGATTTCCAAAAAATGATTTTAACCCCGAATGGGATACGAAAGTGTACGTTTGGCCCTTAAAATTATGATTAGCGTCAATAACCATCGTGAGGCGAGAGTCTTCAAATCACCATTTTCTGCTTAAATAAACTCTGAAAATTATTTCATACACCGGTAACTTGTCAAATCCCCGAAGAACACAATTACTGCATATCGATTCAATTAATTAGACTTTAATTTACATTCTTAGTTCCCTTTAGTGACAAATCTTATTCCCTTAAACATATTCTACCTAGCTAAACATAGTAACTCCCAAGAACACTAGTTTGATTACGAGTCCCTGTGGGATCGATATCTATTATTACTACGCGATAGACTGTGCACTTGCAATTAGGTTGTATTAGACATAGAAAGTCGCGATCAAGTTTTTGGCGCCATTGTCGGGGACCCGTTTAGTCAATAGTGTAACCTTCTGTTACGCCGTATAGACTAGGTTAACAATTTTCATTTTTCCTTTACTAGTGCTGTCGATTGTATGCCAAGTAATCGCTCACAAGGCGATATCTTGAAACCTTCAGTCGCAGAAGTAGAACGCTTCTTACATCTAAGAAGCCGAATCATTGAGTACCAACTCAAACATAACATTCCCGATCCTCTCACTCCCATTCCCAAATCTGAAGAAGAATCAAACATGGCTGAAGGACCTCCAAAAAAACCGCTGAAGGCATACGCTACACCCTCTCAGATGGAGCCTAGAAGTAGCATTGCTGCCCCAGCTATTACCCGAAATGATTTTGAGCTGAAACCTTCATTGTTGTCAGCTGTACAACAAAACCAATTCTCAGGAAACGCAACTGAGGATCCAAACGAACATCTAACGAAGTTTGTACAATACGCAGACACGGTGAAAGCAAATGGAGTAACTCCAGACGCGATAAGACTTCGTCTTTTCCCATTCTCTCTTAGAGACAGAGCGTGGACATGGTTACAATCTTTACCATCCACTCCGTTATGACGTGGGAACAATTGAAGAACGTCTTCTTAGCGAGATATTTTCCGCCAAGCAAAACTGCTATGCTTAGAGCTCAAATCAACGGATTTCGACAAAAAGATATTGAATCTCTTTACGAAGCATGGGAACGATTCAAAGATATGATGAGAACATGTCCTCACCACGGTCTAGAAGACTGGGTGACAATCCATACTTTCTATAATGGGCTTTTATACAATACTAGATTGACAATAGACGCTGCCGCGGGCGGTGCACTTATGGATAAGCCATACGACGAAGCCTATCAATTAATCGAAAACATGTCTCAAAACCATTGCCAATGGGGAGGTGAACGCACTCCAACAGAGAAAACCACAGCGAAAGGTGGGATGTACGAGATCAGCAGTCTTGAAAAGTTCAACGCTAAAGTAGATGCTCTAGCACAGAAGATTGATAGTCTGACCGTTAACCCCAATGCAACCGTCGCTGCCGTAACTCCAAATTGCGAGTTATGCGGAAGCACCACTCATAATGCGCCCGAATGCCCATTGCTAGCCGGAATCCCACCAGACAAAGTAAATTACGCTCAAGGAAATCCCTACGCAAATACTTACAACCCAGGTTGGCGAAATCATCCAAACTTTTCTTACAAAAGCGAAAATGCATTGCAAATGCCTACTGCTCCACCAGGATATCAGAAACCAGCTGCTGCTCGGACTGCACCTAGGAAATCAAACCTCGAATTGATGATGGAAAAATTCATAGCTACTCAAGCTCAAACAAACAAAGAATTCCTGAATCAAAACATACACACTAGCGAGCAAATTAAACAGTTGACCGGAAAAGTAGACGCTTTAGCCACCCACAATAAAATGCTAGAAACACAGATATCACAAGTGGCTCAACAACAAGCCTCTGCTGCCGCACCCGCTGGCACATTTCCTGGACAACCCGAACAGAATCCAAAAGGCCAAGCAAATGCTGTAATACTAAGAAGTGGAAAAGAATTGGACGAACCGATCGATCCGAGGACCGAAAACTCAGCCATGCAACAAAAACCAACTGAACAAGCAGAAAAGGAATCCGAGTTAGAGAAGAAGGAAGACAACGAGAAGGAGGATACCGCAAGTGAAAAAACTCAAGCACCTCCAGCGCCATATAAACCACCTATCCCTTATCCTCAAAGACTAATAAACTCCAAAACTTCAAGACAGTTTAAGAAATTTGTAGAGCTCCTTAAACAGCTGAATATTACTATTCCTTTTACAGAAGCGATAACTCAAATTCCGTCTTATGCTAAATTTCTCAAAGAAATCCTGTCGAATAAGAGAAAGATCGAGGATAACGAAACAGTTACACTTACTGCAGAGTGTAGCGCTATTATTCAAAACCGCATGCCTCCTAAATTAAAAGATCCAGGTAGTTTCTCCATACCCTGCGTCATAGGAAAGTTCGTAATAGACAAAGCTCTATGCGATTTAGGAGCCAGTATCAGTGCTATGCCTTTATCTATATGCAAAAAGCTGAATATGGGAGACCTCAGACCAACCAAAATGTCCGTACAATTAGCTGACGGATCAGTAAAATACCCCGTCGGAATACTGGAAAACATTCCAGTACGCATAGGACAATTCTACATCCCAACCGACTTCATAATCATGGACATCAAGGAGGACACTGTTACCCCAATTATTCTAGGAAGATCGTTCCTAGCTACAGTCGGAGCGATTATAGACGTGAAGAAAGGAAGGCTAACATTTGAAGTAGGAGAAGAAAAGATAGAGTTCATTCTCACCAAGTTCTTACAAGCACCAGCCATAGACGATACCTGCTATTTAGTAGATGAAATTGACGAATGCATAAGAGAACTTGAAAATGAAGAGACCACGTATTCAGAAATAATAAAGATTCAAATACCTGATATTTCTGAAGACGACGATTGGCGTAAACCATATAAAGACGACAGCCTAAGCGAAAGCTTAGCACTGACCCCAAACCATATGCCAGGTCCGAAGAACCCATCTTTAGAACTTAAAACACTACCCAAAAACCTTAGATATGAATTTCTAGACGATGAACTAAAGAGACCAGTGATAGTCAACGCCGACTTAGGACAACCAGAAACCGAAAATCTATTAGAAGTCCTAAAGAAGTACCCCACCGCGTTAGGCTATAACATAAGCGATCTAAAAGGTATAAGCCCTTCAATCTGTATGCACCGAATTACAATAGAGGAAGACTCTAAAACCTCTAGAGAGCATCAGAGAAGACTGAACCCCATCCTGAGCACTGTAGTCAGAGATGAAGTAAAGAAATTGCTAGATGCAGGAATCATCTATCCAATCTCCGATAGTGAGTGAGTTAGTCCAGTTCATGTCGTACCGAAGAAAGGAGGAGTCACAGTAGTTAAAAACGAAAAAGGCGAATCAATAACAAAAAGAGTCGTGACTGGAAGCAGGATGTGTATTGATTATAGAAAGCTTAACAAAGCCACACGAAAAGATCATTTCCCGTTACCCTTCATAGACCAAATGTTGGAAAGATTAACCAAACATTCATATTTCTGCTATCTAGATGGCTATTCAGGATTTTTCCAAATTCCCATTCATCCTGATGACCAAGAAAAGACTACATTCACATGTCCTTATGGTACTTTTGCTTACCGCCGAATGTCGTTCGGACTCTGTAATGCTCCAGCAACCTTCCAAAGATGCATGATGGCAATCTTCGCAGATTTCATAGACGACATCATGGAAGTATTTATGGACGATTTCTCAGTATGCGGACAAAGTTTCGAAGGATGCCTACAAAACTTAGAAATGGTATTAGAACGTTGTGTAAAAGTGAACCTCATCCTAAATTGGGAAAAATGCCATTTTATGGTCCGACAAGGAATAGTTCTAGGACATGTCATATCAGATAAAGGAATCGAGGTCGACAAAGCTAAAATAGAGATTATAAAAGATCTCCAACCTCCAAAATCCGTACAAGAAATACGGAGTTTTCTAGGACATGCCGGTTTCTACCGAAGATTTATAAAAGGTTTTTCAAAAATCACAAAACCTCTGACCGGCCTGTTGATGAAAGATGTTGAGTTCGTCTTCGACGACAACTGTCTAAAAGCATTCAAAACATTAAAATCAGCCCTTATCACCGCACCGATTATGCAACCACCCGATTGGCGACTACCGTTCGAAATCATGTGCGATGCGAGTGATTATGCCGTAGGCGCAGTTCTAGGACAAAGGAAGGACAAGAAACTCCATGCCATCTACTATGCCAGTAGAACCTTAGATCCTGCCCAAATGAACTACGCTACCACAGAGAAGGAACTTCTAGCAGTTATATTTGCGCTTGACAAATTCCGTTCTTACTTAGTATGAGCAAAAATTATCATATACACAGACCATGCTGCCATAAGGTACCTAATAAGCAAAAAGGATGCCAAACCAAGACTATTGAGATGGATCCTGTTATTACAAGAGTTTGACTTAGAAATCAAAGATAAGAAAGGAACCGAGAACGTTGTTGCAGATCACTTATCCCGAATAGAAGGCATCAGACACGAACCAGTACCGATAAACGATGATTTCCCGTACGAACGTCTGATAGCCAAATTAGAAAGTGACATGCCCAACTCAATCTCAGAAGATCCAGAATTCGAAAAAGCCGTAGAAGCCGTCTATGCCCAAGTCACATTACCTTGGTATGCTGACATCGTTAATTACCTCGCTGCAGGCGTGCTTCCACCGGATCTCACTTATCAGCAAAAGAAGAAAATTTTCCATGATCTGAAACATTATTATTGGGACGAACCTCTACTCTTCAAGAGAGGGGCCGACAACATATACCGTCGCTGTGTCCCAGAGAAAGAAGTAGAAAATATCATTTCCCAATGCCATTCAGCACCATATGGTGGTCATGCTAGTACATCCAAGACGTGCGCTAAGATTCTCCAAGCCGGCTTATTCTGGCCTAACCTCTGGAAAGACGTTCACATCGTTGTGCTAAAATGTGATCGATGCCAACGAACTGGCAACATCTCACGACGCGATGAAATGCCTCGGAAAGGAATCTTAGAGGTAGAAATCTTTGACGTATGGGGAATAGATTTCATGGGACCATTCCCACCTTCTTTTGGTAATAACTACATACTCGTCGCTGTAGACTATGTGTCTAAATGGATAGAAGCCATTGCTGCTCCAACAAACGACGCACGAGTAGTAATCAAACTCTTCAAAAACACAATCTTTCCTAGATTCGGTGTACCCAGACTCGTCATTAGTGACGGCGGATCTCACTTCATATCGCGAATATTTGATAAACTTCTTTCTAAATATGGAGTCCGACACCGAGTAGCTACACCTTATCATCCGCAAACTAGCGGACAAGTAGAGGTCTCGAACAGGGAAATAAAACAGATATTGGAAAAGACTGTCGCTACCTCAAGGAAAGATTGGTCATCAAAGCTACAAGAAGCTTAATGGGCTTATAGGACCGCTTTTAAGACACCAATAGGTACTACACCCTACAAATTAGTTTACGGTAAATCTTGCCATCTCCCTGTAGAATTAGAGCATAAGGCCTTCTGGGCCATTAAGACACTCAATTTCAACTACACCGAGGCAGGAGAAAAGCGAATCTTGAACTTACACGAATTGGAAGAACTTCGATTAGACGCTTACGAAAATGCCCGTATCTACAAAGAACGAACTAAAAAGTGGCACGATAAACGTTCAGTCAAGAAACAATTCAGTGTAGGAGACATCGTATTGCTATTTAATTCAAGATTAAAACTCTTCCCAAGTAAACTAAAATCTAGGTGGTCTGGACCTTATGAAGTGACTAAAGTACTTCATAGCGGAGCTATTGAAATTACCGATAAGACGAATGCACCGTTTATCGTAAACGGGCAACATCTCAAACATTATAATAAGAACGAAAAGAGCCCTCAAGTCTGCAGTATAACATTGCTTGAGCTTCCAGCTCAAACACCCGAATAGCTTGTCACCAAGCTATCGTCAGGCTTTAGACGTTAAAAACAGCGCTTACTGGGAGGCAACCCAACTTTTCCCGCATTTTTCCTCGTAACTGTATTTCATTTTTATTTAAAATTTTACTTTGAAAATTTAACAAAAAATTTTAAACTTAGAATTACTACTATTTTCTACTTTCGTTTGTTTTCATATTTTTATTTTTATTATTTTTCTCTTTTTGTCCTTTGTTTTTACCGCTTTTTGTTTTTAAAAATCCTGACTTCAAACTTCTGTTTTAAACTTTTTAGGATTTTAAAAGTCTTCAAAACATTCCTCCTGTTTTCTCTGACTTACCTGCGAGTATGGCCGAGTACGACTTCACAAAGGTTCATTTTCGAGGACTAGCTCAAAAGGCAAGATTTGCAGCACTGACTGAAAGAGAATTTGCCTTAACGCTGTATTATGATAAGTCTACCATGGATAAACTAGGAATCATGGATAGCATTCAATACCTGTTCAATCAACTGGGTTGGGAGAACACTGCTTTGAAAACACGTTTTGCTACCTATAAGGATCTCACTTATGAATTCCTTAGTTCCTTCAGATACATACCCAACTATGGTTTTGGATCCAACACAGAGCTGATTACCTTTCGAATGTTTGGAATGGACCAAACCCATAGCCGGATGTCACTAGCTAACCTCCTAGGATTTCCTAGCGGACCGCATGTGTTCATCAGTGCAGAAGATGATGATATTGATTTTGAACTCGACCAATTCTGGGGTAGAATCACAGGCGACTATCACCCTGAACCAGACAGAATGTATAATGATGATATTCATAACCCAGCTTTCAGATACTTCCATAAGATACTAGCTCACACCCTTTTCGGGAAAGAAGAGAATATTACCACAGTATCTAAAGAGGAGTTATTCATCATGTTTTGTGCTTCCCAGGGACGTACAGTGAATGCAGTGCCTTTCATGATGAGATCTTTCAGACGCCTCACTCAGGAACCTCAGTCACCTATTCTTATAGGAGGCCTCGTGACAATGATTTCCCACGAGCTTGGCCTTAGATTCCACTTAAATGCAAGCACTCGTTTTGGCACCATCCGACCCATGAATATACAGTTCTACTTTAACAGGCGCATTTTAGGAACTATGGGACTTGGACCTTATGAGTACCTCATTAACGAAAAACCAGTACAGCTATTCACACTGCCTGATCATCAGATGACAAGTATCCACAACAAGGATAACTGGCTTTATGAATTGGATGAGCCTATGGGACCTCCTTCACCTCAGTCAACACCACAGAACTATATGTATGACAGTGACCACATCTCTAAGGCACACGACTATATGTACTATAAGGATGCTGTATCAGAAGCTGAAGTAGACCCTATGACTCCTCCGCACTACAACACTTATCTTGAGCCCATCCCTGAGGAGACCACCGACAAAATGGATATTGTTCTACTCCGATTGGACAACGTTGATGCAGCTCTGACTACTGTAAAAGATGACATCGCAGGCATACACAGCGAACTGGTAGTCTTCATGGACTTAGTCTGTGACCAGCTCGACTACTACGCACGGAAATTCGATGAGTTAAAGGCACGAAAAGACTAGATACTAGTTTTAGCATTAGATTTAGTTTAGTTTGGTTTAGTTTAGTTTCATTTAATCATTTGGATTTTTCGCATTGTTAGTTTCTTTATGTACTACATACAATCATTTCAATTTCTTGTTATTTCAGTTATAGTCTTTATTCAATTATTCTATTTTTACGTCATTCCTTGTTTATTGGCTGCTATAATACATTGCAATATCAATACTAGGCCTAAAAGTCACTGCAAGAACGCCCTCAGAGCAAAATTCTGCGTTCTGCAGATTTTGCTGCTGTGACGATCGTCACAGGATCCTGACGAGCATCACACGAGTGACGACCGTCACACATACGTGACGACCGTCACGAACCCAAAACTACTATCTGATATAACAGGGGTTGCATTTTCTCTCCCACTACCCTCATTTCAACTTCCAATCATCAGAACTCCTACCCCACTCCAAATTTTCGTTCTCCCCACATTGCACCATATATTTCAACTCCCATCTCAACTTCCTACCACACTTCTGTCATCTCTTTCCACTTCGCAGAACAGCCCCAATCCTCAGAACCCTCTCAATCTTCCAGCAATGGCGAGACCTACCGAAACCCCAGACATCAGTAACATTGTGTTCAGCGAAGGTGACTTGGGCGAAAGACAGCGGGCCAACTACATCGCATTCTATCAAAGGTCGCTCCAGCTGACTCATTATCCACACATTCCATCGCTCACGGAGCTCGGACTCCTTGAAGGCGTCACTTGGATGCTTCAAAGAGCCGGCATCTGGAACCTATGCACCAATCCACTGCCGACATACGAACAACTCACTCTCGAGTTCCTGAGTTCGTTTACCTACGTCACATCCAGCGGCGACCTCATCCAACACTCCGGTGCCGCATGCTTCCGGATGTTCGGCACAAACTACCAGGTGAACCAGAACCAGATCGCCGCCATCTTACAACTCCCTCGAGGCGACAATGCTCACCGTCGCCTCACCGATCAGTTCCAGCACGAAGCTTTCACACTGTGGTACCAGTTGACTGGCATCAATGCCGATGGTTGGGATTCTCTGCATGCCACGCATATCCATAACCCGACCATCCGGTACTTTCACCGAGCATTGAGCAACACAATCTTCTCCAGGGACAGCAACCATAAGGTGAACTCGAAAGAGCTCTTCTTCCTCCATTGTGTCTTCAACAACGAGCCTATCAACGCCGCTCCGTTCCTCCTGACCCACATTCAGGCCAATTGCAACTGTGGCTCCAAGCCATTCTACTTTGGCGGGATTGTCACTACCATTGCACTTGGGCTGAACTTAGGCGACCGCCTCCAGCACCTCCATGTCATCCCCTCGGTGTTCCTTGACACCGACCACTGCAGAGCCTCACACCTTACCTGCTCCAGAGCCGACGGCAAGTACCATCTGGTAGTGCGTGGCAAACCGTCCGAAGCATCATCCTTCCATCATGCACCCGGACACACCCAAAGGATCGTAACAACTGGTTATTTGACCTCACTGCCCCTCCTGCTGCCGCTGCTCCAACTCAGGACCACACCCAAGGTTCTGATGATGAAATCCAAGCTGAGTTGGACAGGCCAGAGCAATCGGAGGCATCGCAGCCTCCTCCTTCCGAAGGTACATCCTCTCGCCGCCGCCGCCATCATCCAGTGCCCGACTATACAAAAGAGGACCTCCGCCGCTCTCTCGACCAGCAGCCCAGATACTCGCTATGCTGCAGCAGCAGAATTAGCGAGCAGACCAGTTCGAAGCTTGGCATCGGACCCAAATGCAACAACTTCAAACCGGCCAAGCTACCATTACTGAGAACCTGGCGAATCTGACTTTGCAGGTCGAAGGACTCCGTGACACCGTCTACCACACCGGAGCTATGACTTATGAGGACCGAGTTGCCCTGGCCAGAGCCAGAGGACGCCAGCGCGGACGTGAACGAGGCAGCGGACGTGGTTAGTTATCATTTTCCTTATTTGTTTACTATATTTCCAGTTTATTTGTACTTTCGTTTCAGCTGTATCTCCCTCTCGCATGCTTCCAAATCAGTGGGGACACTGATTGAGATAGTGTGGGAGTGGAGCGTTTATTTCCATTCCATTGTACTTTGAATTTCGTAATTTCTATTTAAACATTTTCTATTTTTAGCAAATAAATCTCGTTTATATATCCTTTTTCCGTTATGCAAACATCCCCACGTTATTCGACGTAAACAACAAATTTTTTCGTTCGTTCCTCAAAAGCAAAAGCATCACGAGAATGCACCCGAGTTCAAACCAAGTTTTGAAACTCCGAGGAGACGACAATTCTAACAAAACCAGTACCGTCTTGACACCTTAGATCTCCGGTTTATGCGAGTCGGTTTCACTACCTACGCGTACTAAAGTCTCATGTGACTACGCAAACTCAGCCCCAAGTAGTTTATACTAGCAGTCAGCACCATCCTAAAACACTTCTAAGCGAGCGACCGATGCAAATAAGTGTATGATCTCCAAAAAGATGAAAAATCATGCAAAGAAAGCTAGATAGCCCAAAAATATAAGACACGTTTCCTTCTAAGTTAGGTGCTCCTCACCCGAGCATTTAGCCCAACGGCACGTAAACTCATTGAAAAATCAATGATACAAGCTTATGATCAGTAAAGAAGATCAAAAACAGAAATGAGATCATATTCACTAACAGGTCGACTCGCCATGAAAGTGTATGGACAACGGGCTTAATGTGATTGCGCTAGAACAAACAGGGTGAACTTGCCGCGAGAACCTTGACACCAAGCTACAATAGCATGACTGGGACCGATTTGCATAAAAAGGAGACCTCCGAAGACTTGTAGTCCAGTGTCGTCATGGTACTCGTTTTGTTCTTACCAAGAATCCCGGTTTTTCCCAACATTGCGAACGAAGAAGCTGCCTCGTGCTTGCCGACTTTTTCATGTTTTACTTGAGGACAAGCAAAGATTCAAGCTTAGGGGAGTTTGATAACACAAAATCGTATATATTTTTGATGCATAATTCAACTAAAGTTTAACTGTTTTCGATCCGATTTCGGGTTATTTCCGTGTTGTTTGTTTGATGTTTTGCAGGTATTTGATGATCACGTCTAAACAAGGCAATATGAAGAAAATAAGCAATCTCAGATGAAATATGGACGAAAACCGGGTGAAAACATCATGAAAAGCACAGAATGCTGTTTTTGCTGTTGTGACGACCGTCATAGCTCCATGACGACCGTCACACGGGTGACGACCGTCACACCTTGTGACGACCGTCATGCAGGCAAAAACGCCCCACTTCAGTTTCACGTAAAAGAAGCAGTTCCAAGTCCCAAATAGTGGACCACTACTCCCTGATTATTCTGCTTCAAAGTCCACTCTCTTCAATTATAACCGTTAGAATTCCATTTCTATAAAAAGGGAAGAAGGGGACCTCAGAAAGGGAGCCGCATTCATACAACGAAGTGCTGCCAATTTATTTCCAGAGCAACCTTTCCAGTTTTTAATATTCTTATTTATTTCTCTTTGCTTTTTCTGCATTCCTTTCATTCTTCTGTAATTTCTATTTCCGTTGTACGATCAAATTGGCATAAAGACCAGAATCCTGCCAACATCTGTGGAGGATCTGCCCAAAGGCCAATTGGAATATTTACAGGTTTCTCATTTCAATCGTAATTCCAGTTTTATTATGATGCATGCTATTATTTATTGTTTTTATTTATGTTTTACCTTTCCCAAATCCATGTCTAGCTAAATTTAAGTAATCGATATGTAGTAATAATTCAAAAGGGATTTGATAATAACTGGTTGAAAATTCTCTTTTCAAAAGTAATTTATGGTCTGAGTGTTTAAAATTAATTTACTGAATAAACTTCGTCGCGAAAGCGAGAACTTATTTAAAAGTAGTTTTGCCACAAAAGTGGGAAATTAATTAAGATACGAACCAACAAGCGAAAGCTGCGGCAAGATCATATAGTAAACACTAGTCACTCATTTTAATAACAGCGAAAGCACTTTAAAATGAATTAGAACTTAGAGATTTCCAAAAAATGATTTTAACCCCGAATGGGATACGAAAGTGTACGTTTGGCCCTTAGAATTATGATTAGCGTCAATAACCATCGTGAGGCGAGAGTCTTCAAATCACCATTTTCTGCTTAAATAAACTCTGAAAATTATTTCATACACCGGTAACTTGTCAAATCCCCGAAGAACACAATTACTGCATATCGATTCAATTAATTAGACTTTAATTTACATTCTTAGTTCCCTTTAGTGACAAATATTATTCCCTTAAACATATTCTACCTAGCTAAACATAGTAACTCCCGAGAACACTAGTTTGATTACGAGTCCCTGTGGGATCGATATCTATTATTACTACGCGATAGACTGTGCACTTGAAGTTAGGTTGTATTAGACATAGAAAGTCGCGATCAGCTTGTATTGTTACTGTATGGCTTTGCTTGCGGGTATTCGGTAGAGCCCAGCTCCCTTGCCCATGTGTATAGTTTGCTTGATAGTATTTTATTCTTTCTGTATGATTGCAGTCTCTTCTATTTTTGCTTGATAGCATGTTTTATCTCTTCAGTTTGATTACTGTTATTCATTCTGGCTTGAGGTTGAGATGAGCTTGTGGAGGCTGATGCCCCACACACATTTCCTCCCTCACTTACATTGCATGCATTTTACAGTCGTTTACTGTTTACTGTTCAAGCTGATGCTTTATCTGTTTCTGTGTATCATTGACATGATCCCTTAGGACTCTCATTTCCTTTGATAAGGAAGTGATGATTAGAACTTTAGGTTGAAACCTGTGCATGATAATTTCTAGGAGATCCATGTTTTAAACCTCAACCATAGGATGAATCCTTGGCATGACAACAGTAGGACTTGATAGTCTCCCTTTAGTTGAGCCCGTTCTCTTCTCATCTCAAAACAACTTAAGATACAGTAATCATGAATGATTTCTTTCGTACGTTACGAGCCTTAAGCTATCTGAGAAAGGATTGTTGGAGAGCTTCTTTTCAATAGTCTGGATGTTTAGTATGGCACCCTTTGGGTGACATACGACGCATTCACTCTCAGGTCATAGTCTTTAGTGCGATTGAAATTGCAAACACAATAAAAAACGCTTCTTCCATAAAAGACAGAAAACAAACTTCAAACCTTTTTTGCCCCGTGGGCCCATAATCCAAAGGAAGCTTTTCTGAAGAAAAGAGTGTCATTAAACTTCAGCGCCAACGCAAACAGGCTTTGTCCCTAACTGCTGGAACTGCTGTTTAACCCTACTCAATAAAACAGATGAATCTGAATTCCCGTAAACCGTAGTATCCCGAACTACGTAAGCTCTGATCTCTCAAGCCTGTTGAGAGTACGTAGGCACAATACTAACGTATTGGCGAGCCACCTTCCCCCATCCATAACCCGTAGTAGGCCGAACTACGTTGACTCTGATTTCTCATTCTCTGATGAGAATACATAGGCATAAAACGCAACGCTTTGCCGAGTCATTTTCTTTTCTGTTTAAGCCAGCCTTGATAGGTAGATAGATAAACCAACTCGTCCAGTAAACACAACAAGCATGGATCCCGTCGAGTACGACGGACGTGAGGGGTGCTAATACCTTCCCCTTGCGTAACCGACTCCCGAACCCAGACAATGGTTGTGACGACCTTGTCTTACCCTTTTTCGTCAGGTTTTTCCGATCGTTTCCTTTCCCGTTCTGAGGGATAAATAACGAAAGATGGCGACTCTTCTGTTTTGTCGGCACCTTATTTTCGCGGAAGCGACACACATGTTGTTCTGTTTCTGATTTTCTGCTGTTGGCACAGTGTTAATCAATTAACGCATATGGTTAACCGATTAACCATTACAAATTTCAAGATTTTTCAAAGTTTTCAGAGCGTTGATCAGTGAACGCATATGGTTAACCGATTAACCAGTTCAAATTTTCAAATTTTTTAAACGTTAACAGTGTGTTAACCGATTAACCCCTGGGGTTAACCGATTAATGTAACACCCATTTTAATTATTTAATCTTTCCGGTGTTATTTTAATTCGGCATGTCTTTTGTGGGGATTATTTAAGAAGCTATGGCCTCTAATATTAGTATAATAAAATTAATAATGATAATAATTGATAATTAATAGTAATGATATTATTATTATTATTATTAATTATTATTATTATTATTATTATTATTATTATTATTATTAATATTATTGGAATTAAAAAGAAATGAGGAATAAGGGATATAAGGGGTATTTTGTGAGTTTTAGAAGGAAGGAAAGATAGAACACGATCAAGTGGGAGAGAAGAGTAAGGAGAGAGGAACAAGAACAAGAGGAAGAAGAAGAAGGCCAAGGCTGTCGGATTCTTGGGAGGTTTCATCGATCGAAGCAACTAATCGAGGTAAGGGGGAGAAACGGGTTAAAATTGGTAATTGCATGAATGGGGTAGTTGGGGATTCCTTAACCCCATAGGGATTTGATGATTATGATTAGTATGTTGTTTTGTTTTCTGATCATTGTTGTTATGGTGAACTCCTTGCATGTGATTGTAAGGTGATTGTTGGAATGACTTGGGTGAATTGGTGTAGTTTACCGTTTAGGTCGGAAATGATTTAATTGGTAGAGTTGGTGATTTATCAGGTGAGGTCTGGAATGAATAGTGTGGTTTAGTCGTAGAATACTAGGCTAAGACTACTGGGACTGGTATGGTGAGAATCAGACGATTTTTGAGCTTCTGATGAATTTTTGAACATTGATGATTTTGTGAAATCGCAGACATTCGCCAGCACCTTCGCTGAGCGAGCTAGTAGCGAGCATTCACTAGGAAATCACTAGGCGAGTTGGGTAGCAAACATTTCCAGTAGCCACTGTTTGCATTCACTAGCAGGTTTGCTGGGCGAATGAAGCAGCGAGCGTTCGCTGAGGCCTCCCTAGGCGAGTGAGCCAGTGAGCGTGACATAATGTGATTTTTGTGCTGTTTTGCCTTGTGATTCGTGTTGTAGGATTCCTTGGGTTGTGATAGTCGAGAGATGGTGTTTAGGGGTAAAACGTGTATACTTGGTGTGGGAAGGTGAATTATGAAATATTTAATTTAAGTGACATAATTAAATGGTGGGTAAAATATATATGATGCATAATGAGGTGATCGGGAGGATCGTATGTACTCGGTGTTCAATGTGATTTCTCTAATATTTAACTTGATAGATATAATTGATTGGTATATATATATATATATATATATATATATATATATATATATATATATATATATATATATATATATATATATATATATATATATATATATATATATATATATATATATATATATATATGATGTATGGTGATGTGATCAGTAGGATTGTGTGCACTTAGTGTGCTTGATGGTTGTATGTTGTGCATTTGGGGGTGTGCATAGCATGGTGTCTTGGTAGGGTTGAATCATGTCTCAGGAGGAGCGTAAGTGATTCAACCATACTCTCTTATGATATTTTTGATGTGCTCCTTGTGGAGGGTTGATGGCCCAGTGTCCATCAGTGATGAGGTGCTCCCTTGTGGAGGGTTGATGGCCCAGTGTCCATCGGTAGTGATGATGCGCTCCCTTATGGAGGGTTGATGGCCCAGTGTCCATCGGTGATGATGAGGTGCTCCCTTGTGGCGGGTTGATGGCCCAGTGTCCATCCGTGATGATGAGTCGGTACCTCATGCATGTGTTAGGTTGCATTCTTGCATTATGATATGTTGCATTAATGATTGGACAGTAGGTCCTGTTTGATGTTGGTGGGGTGATGATTTGTTTATCTACTGCCTTTTTATTCATGTATTTTATTATCGATAATTTTGATCATGTTTTCTCACCCCTCTGTTGTTGTTATGGTATGTACTTCTTCGGGAGTACAGATAATCCAGGTGCATAGCTAGCTTAGATAGTGGTGTGCGAGTCGATTCCTAGGATGCTCTAATACGTAACACGGGACTTGGGGGTTTATTTATTTTATGATAAATTTGTTGTATTCCTGTGACGTATCATATTTTGGTGAACCTTAATGATGAATGATTTTTGTGTATTTTGGCAGATGGTCGTGAATGATATATTAATGATAATTTTCCGCTGCTTTATTTTGAAAACCATATAAAAAAGTGTTTTGTTGAATTTGTGAATGTAATATCTCACTTTTGGAATGGAAACTCTGATAATTATTTGGCTTATTCGCATTTCATTTTAATTTGGGAAGTGGGGTGTTACAAGTTGGTATCAAAGCAGGTCGGTCCGTCCGACCAGTGTAGTAGCTGAGTTTGTCTTTAGGATAGAGCTAGTGTGCCTTTTTAACCTAGTGTTGTTATGGTTGAGCAGTATGGCAGGGAGGAATAATGCTGCTTTGGTTGCAGCTATGCAAGCAATGGCGCAGGTGGTTGCTAATCAGAACCAAGTTGCGGGTGCGCAATTCAGAGATTTGGCACAGTTCCAGAGCAACAAGCCACCGACATTTGAAGGGGGAACTTTGGATCCTGAAGCTGCTCAGAAATGGCTGAAGGCAATTGAGAAGATTTTCAGGACAATGGATTGTAATGATGAGCAAAAAGTGACGTTTGGTACTCACATGCTAGAAGGTGAAGCTGAGGCTTGGTGGGACAACAGTCGCTAGAGATTGGAGGCTGCAGGGACTACTATTACTTGGGATGTGGTTCGAACTGGTTTTCTGGAGAAGTATTTTCTGGAAGATATACGAAGTGCTAAAGAGATAGAGTTTCTGGAGCTGAAGCAGGGTAATCTGATTGTAGCAGAGTATGATGCTAAATTTGAAGGGTTGGTACAATATTGTCCTCATTACAATACTGAAGAGGCAATGACTTCCAAGTGTTTGAAGTTTGAAAACAGGCTGCGTCCGGAGATTAAGATGGGGATCGCTTGTCAGAAGATCAGAAATTATCCTGAGCTGGTAAGCAGAAGCAGAATTTATGACAATGACAATCGGGCCAGGATTGCACACTATTAGGTTGTAAATGACTGTAAGGGTAAGCAGAGATTTGGTGGTACTCCTTACAGTGTTCCTGCTGATAAAGAAAAACATAAGGCTACTGTTGATAAGAAGTCTAGAGAAGGGAGAGCGTCTGCTGGTGTGAAGTGTTTCCGATGTGGTGGTACAGGGCATCGTGCCAATGATTGTCCTGATGAGGTGAAGAAGTGTTTCAAGTGTGGTAAGCCAGGCCATGTGATGGCGGATTGCAGGACTGCTATGCCTACCTGTTATAACTATGGTGAGAAAGGTCATATCAATACCCATTGCGAGAAGCCGAAGAAGTCTCAGGTGCCTCAGGCTAGTGGTAAAGTATTTGCAGTGGTAGCAACTCAAGCTGCCGGCGAGGAGCATTCTATCAAAGGTACTTGTTTTATCAATAATATTCCTTTGACTGCTGTGATTGATAGGGTGCAACCCACTCGTTCATTTCTGTTGATTGTGTGAAGAGAGTAGGATTGGTGTCGTTTACTCTTGGGCAACGGTTTACTATTAAAACTCCCTCTATTGGTTCAGTGACTACTTCTTTGGTGTGTTTGAAGTGTCCACTAACTATTTTCGGTAGGAATTTTGGAGTGGATCTGATTTGTCTGCCACTTGGTAAGCTAGATGTTATTCTGGGTATGAACTGGTTGGAGTTCAATCGAGTCTACATCGATTGTTTTTGGAAGGTGTTGTTGTTCCTTACTCTAGAAGAGGAAGCGTTGGAGGATTCCTTGTCTAATAAGGAATTGAAGGCCTTGTTAGAAGACGAAGCTAAAATGTATGCTTTATTTGCATCATTATCTGTTGACAGCAAGGCGTTGATAGAAGAGTTGGCGGTGGTGAATGAATTTCCTGAAGTGTTCCCTGATGATATTACGGAATTGCCTCCGACAAGAGAAGTTGAATTTAGCATTGATCTTGTTCCTGGTACGAGACCTATATCTATGGCGCCGTACAGGATGTCGGCAGTGGAATTGGCCGAATTGAAATCTCAAATTGGAGAATTTTTGGATAGGAAGTTCATCAGACCGAGCGTGTCACCGTGGGGAGCTCCAGTGTTGTTGGTAAAGAAGAAGGATGGTAGTAAGCGTTTGTGCATCGATTGCCGTCAGTTGAATAAGGTGACCATTAAGAATAAGTATCCTCTTCCAAGGATTGATGATTTGATGGATCAGTTTATTGTGGTGTTTATTGATGATATATTGATTTATTCTAAGTCTGAAGGAGAGCATGCAGGACATTTGAGAATTGCGTTGCAAGTGCGGAAAGATAATAAGTTGTTTGCTAAACTATCGAAGTGTGAATTATGGATGAATATTGTGAGTTTCTTGGGGCATGTGATATCTGGTGACGGTGTAGCGGTAGACCCATCGAAAGTGAGTGCAGTGCTGCAGTGGGAACCGCCGAAGACAGCAACGAAAATTAGAAGCTTTTGGGTTTGGCAGGTTATTACCGAAGGTTTATTGAGGGGTTTTCTAGTTTGGCGTTGCCATTGACCCAGTTGACAAGGAAGGATCAAGTTTTTGTATGGGATGCTGCTTGTGAAGAAAGCTTTGAGGAATTGAAAAAGAGATTAACTTTGGCACCGGTGTTAATGTTGCCAAATCCGAGTGAACCTTTTGTGGTGTATTGTGATGCATCTAAGATGGGATTAGGTGGGGTTCTTATGCAGAACGGTAAGGTGGTGGCATACGCTTCGCGGAAATTGAGAGTGCATGAAAGGAATTATCCTACCCATGACCTTGAATTAGTTGCGGTAATTTTTGTGTTAAAGATCTGGAAGCACTATTTGTATGGTTCGAGATTTGAGGTGTTCAGTGACCATAAGAGTCTGAAATATCTGTTTGATCAGAAGGAGCTAAATATGAGACAGAGAAGATGGTTGGAATTCTTGAAGGATTATGATTTCAGTTTGAGTTATCATCCAGGAAAGGTGAATGTAGTACCGATGCTTTGAGCAGGAAAACAATTTATATGTTGGCTTTAATGGTAAAAGAAACGGAGCTAATTGAGCAGTTCAAAGATTTGAGCATGGTTTGTGAGTTTACGGCAGGTGGTGTGATGTTGTGCAAGTTGCAAATGAACAATGATTTCTTGGATATGATTAGAGAGAACCAAAAGCTAGATATGAAGTTAGTGAATTTGATGTCGGGAGTAGGAAGTGACTCTGATAGTGACTTTAAGTTGGATAGCACAGGTGTGTTAAGATTCAGAGGCAGGATGTGTGTGTCGGATAATGATGAGCTGAAGAAGTCAATTTTGAATGAGGGACATCATAGTAGTTTGAGTATCCATCCGGGAGCTATGAAGATGTACCACGATTTAAGGAAAATATTGTGGTAGTCTAGTATGAAAAGAGATATAGCTCGATTTGTTTACGCCTGTTTGGTATGTCAGAAGTCGAAAGTGGAACATCATAGACCCTCTGGAATGATGCAACCGTTGGAAGTTCTGGTTTGGAAATGGGATTGTATAACCATGGATTTTGTTACAGGTTTGCCGAATACGGCGAGAGGATTTGACGTTATTTGGGTGATTGTGGATCGACTTACGAAGTCTGCATATTTTGTGCCGATCAATATCAGTTTTCCGTTGGAGAATCTAGCAGAGATTTATATTCGGGTAATAGTGAAGCTTCATGGTGTTTTGTCGAGTATCGTGTTGGATATAGATTCGAGGTTTACTTCAGAATTTTGGAAGAGTTTGCAGGAAGCTTTGGGTACTAAGTTGAAGCTGAGTTCAGCTTACCATCCGCAAACTGATGGTCAGTCATAGAGGACTATTCAGTCGCTGGAGGATTTGCTAAGGGCTTGTGTGTTGGAAAAGGGTGGTGCGTGGGATACTCATTTACCATTGATCGAGTTCACGTACAACAACAAATACCATTCTAGTATTGGAATGGCACCATTTGAAGCTTTGTATGGTAGGAGATGCAGAACTCCTCTGTGTTGGTATGAGACGCGTGAAAATGTGGTATTGGGGCCAGAGATTGTGCATCAGACTACTGAGACAATTCAGATGATTCGTGAGAAAATGAAAGCGTCTCAGAGTAGGCAGAAGAATTATCATGATAACCGGAGGAAAGAGCTGGAATTCAGTGAAGGTGATCACGTGTTCCTAAGAGTCAACCCAGTGACTGGTGTGGGTCGTGCGTTTAAGTCCAGGAAGTTGGATCCTAAGTTTATTGGGTCGTATAAGATTTTTCAAAGAGTTGGTGTTGTGGCTTATAGGGTGGCGTTGCCGCGTGAACTGTTGAATTTGCATGACGTGTTTCATGTGTCGCAACTTTGAAGGTATGTCTCGGATCCATCTCATGTGATTCAAAGAGATGAAGTTCAAGTCAGGGAGAATCTTACTGTTGAGACGATGTCATTGAGGATCGAGGATCGTAAGATGAAGCAACTCCGAGGGAAGAAGATATCTTTGGTGAAAGTGGCTTGGGGAGGTGCTGCAGGAGGCAGTGTGACCTGAGAATTGGAAAGCAGGATGCAGGAAGCGTATCCAGAATTGTTTCCATCAAGTAATTTTCGAGGACAAAAATAATTAAAGTGGGGGAGAGTTGTAACACCCATTTTAATTATTTAATCTTTCCGGTGTTATTTTAATTCGACATGTCTCTTGTGGGGATTATTTAAGAAGCTATGACCTTTAATATTAGTATAATAAAATTAATAATGATAATAATTGATAATTAATAGTAATGATATTATTATTAATTATTATTATTATTATTATTATTAATAATAATATTATTGGAATTAAAAAGAAATGAGAAATAAAGGATATAAGGGGTATTTTGTGAGTTTTAGAAGGAAGGAAAGATAGAACATGATCAAGTGGAAGAGAAGAGTAAGGAGAGAGGAACAAGAACAAGAGGAAGAAGAAGAAGGCCAAGGCTGTCGGATTCTTGGGAGGTTTCATCGATCGAAGCAACTAATCGAGGTAAGGGGGAGAAACGGGTTAAAATTGGTAATTGCATGAATGGGGTAGTTAGGGATTCCTTAACCCCATAGAGATTTGATGATTATGATTAGTATGTTGTTGTGTTTTCTGATCATTGTTGTTATGGTGAACTCCTTGCATGTGATTGTAAGGTGATTGTTGGAATGACTTGGGTGAATTGGTGTAGTTTACGTTTAGGTCGGAAATGATTTAATCGGTAGAGTTGGTGATTTATCGGGTGAGGTCTGGAATAAATAGTGTGGTTTAGTCGTAGAATACTAGGCTAAGACTACTGGGACTGGTATGGTGAGAATCGGACGATTTTTGAGCTTCTGATGAATTTCTGAACAGTGAGGATTTTGTGAAATCGCAGACATTCGCAGCACCTTCGCTGAGCGAGCTAGTATCGAGCATTCGCTAGGAAATCGCTAGGCGAGTTGGGTAGTGAACACTTTCAGTAGCCACTGTCTGCATTCACTAGCAGGTTCGCTAGGCGAATGAGGCAGCGAGCGCTCCCTGAGGCCTCGCTAGGCGAGTGAGCCAGCGAGCGTGACAGAATGTGATTTTTGTGTTGTTTTGCCTTGTGATTCATTTTGTAGTATTTCTTGGGTTGTGATAGGTCAAGAGATGTTGTTTAGGGGTAAAAAGTGTATACTTGGTGTGGAAAGGTGAATTATGAAATGTTGAATTTAAGTGACATAATTAAATGGTGGGTAAAATATATATGATGCATAATGAGGTGATCGGGAGGATCGTATGTACTCGGTGTTCAATGTGATTTCCTTAATATTTAACTTGATTGATATAATTGATTGGTGTGTATATATATATATATATATATATATATATATATATATATATATATATATATATATATATATATATATATATATATATATATATATATATATATATATATATATATATATATATATATATATATATATATATATATATATATATATATATATATATATATATATATATATATATATATATATATATGGTATGATATATGGTGATGTGATCAGTAGGATCGTGTGCACTTAGTGTGCTTGATGGTTGTATGTTGTGCATTTGGGGGTGTGCATAGCATGGTGTCTTGGTAGGGTTGAATCATGTCTCAGGAGGAGCGTAAGTGATTCAACCATACTCTCTTATGATGTTTTTGATGTGCTCCTTGTGGAGGGTTGATGGCCCAGTGTCCATCAGTGATGAGGTGCTCCCTTGTGGAGGGTTGATGGCCCAGTGTCCATCGGTAGTGATGATGCGCTCCCTTGTGGAGGTTTGATGGCCCAGTGTCCATCGGTGATGATGAGGTACTCCCTTGTGGAGGGTTGATGGCCCAGTGTCCATCCGTGATGATGAGTCGGTACCGCATGCATGTGTTGGGTTCCATTCTTGCATTATGATATGTTGTGTTGATGATTGGACAGTAGGTCCTGTTTGATGTTGGTGGGGTGATGATTTTTTTATCTACTGCCTTTTTATTCATGTATTTTATTACCTATAATTTTGATCATGTTTTCTCACCCCTCTGTTGTTGTTGTTGTGGTCTGTACTTCTTCGGGAGTACAGATAATCCAGGTGTATAGCTAGCTTAGATAGTGGTGTGCGAGTCGAGTCCTAGGATGCTCTGATACGTAACACGGGACTTGGGAGTTTATTTGTTTTATGATAAATTTGTTGTATTCCTGTGACGTATCGTATTTTGGTGAACCTTAATGATGAATGATTTTTGTGTATTCTGGCGGATGGCCATGAATGATATATTAATGATAATTTTCCGCTGCTTTATTTTGAAAATCATATAAAGAAGTGTTTTGCTGAATTTGTGAATGTAATATCCCACTTTTGGAATGGAAACTCTGATAATTATTTGACTTATTCGCATTTTATTTTAATTTGGGAAGTGGGGTGTTACAATTAACACTGTGCCAGTGAGTCTGTTTTGTTGTTTTGCTTGCTTAATTGAGTACCGTTTCACTTCAAATCATTATAATTCGATATGATGCATTAGAAGTGAAATGTCTTGGGATATATGTCGTTGTTTTGATTGTTTAATCGAGATTTCGCTGACATTCATGTTTTTCCACTTGAATGCATACTTATGGATGTGGTTCAACGTGATGATATCTTGTATGTTGGTTTGCTTTCATCTCTTTTGCGCTTCCTCCATGTTTGCATCATTTTTGCATCGCTGTTGAGGTTGAGATGCGCTTGTGGTGGCTGCTGCCCCACACATTTTTCCTCCCTCCCTCCATTCTAAGTGTGCATTTTCATGTTTGCATCTTTTACTTGCGATTGAATTTACTTGGTGCTTTCTTGTGCTTTTTGCCATGATCCCCATAGGGTTCCTAGTCCCTCCGTTTAGGATGGGAGTAGGAGAGACATTAGGTGTTCAATCCAAGCATGCTAACATTAGGGTAGATGTGTCCCCTTCTTTTATCCCAACCTTAGGACCATTTTGCATGACAATGTTAGGGTCGAGTTTCCCTTAGACCTTCCGTGCGTCTCTCTTTCTCATCTCAAAACAATTCTAATCCATCTAATAAATGCGATGAACGTTGCGTGTTACGAGCCTTAAGCTACATGGGGAATGATGAGTGTGGGGTCTCTTCTCGCTTATCTAGAGTGTTTAACGTACGTCCCGTTTGGGGGCGATACGCGATGCATTCGCCCCTATGTCATAGTCTTTAGTGCAACGTGAATCACAAATCGAATTAATTCACTTCACTAAGAAACACAAACAAAATTTCAAACCTTTTTCCTTCGGGATTAATCGGAAAACCTTTTCAGAAAAGAGTGTTGTTAAGCTTCGGTTCTACCGCAAACAGGCTTTGTCCCTAACTGCTGGAACTATGGTTTAACTCTACTCGGTTTAAAACACTTAATCAACCTGTGGTTTCGTGTCGCCCGAACTACATTTGCTCTGATTTCTCATACCAGATGAGAATACATAGGCACAAGACGCAATGTCTTGGCGAGAAACCTTCCCCACTTTCGGCCGTAGTTAGCCGAACTACGTTGACTCTGACTTTCCCATTGCACGAGGGAATACGTAGGCACAGAGCGGCGATGCTCTGTCGAGTCTCTTTTTATTTTCTTTTGTCCTGTGAGCCTTTAGCGTAGATAGATTAAACACACCCTTAGATAGACAACAAGCGTGGATCTTGTCGAGTACGGCGGACGTGATTGTAAGTTCAGAGTATGCCTAAGATGAGGGTGAATTAGACTTTAGAAACTTTTTCCGGTTTTTCGAGATTCTTGAATTTTACTCGATTATGTTCTTGATGATGAAAGTAGTAAAAAGCAGAATGAAAATGGACACAAAGATTTATAGTGGTTCCCTTCACAATCTGAAGGTACTCCACTCCCCTTTCCACATGAAAGAGATTTTTCACTATAGTTTTAGAATGTACAACCGATCACACCATTAACCGGTGAGGCCTACTATCTAACAACTATTCAACAATTATTGTGCAAGAACAATCCTCTTGTAAGCACTAACCCTTGTGTCCAACAATCCTGGATCACAAGTCACAATAGAAATAATTCTGTAATTCTTTGATTTGAGAGTGATATAATAATATCAATACAATGATTGATCTTCTCCTTTTGATTAAAATTCACTTTTCAATATCAATACAAGTGTTCAAAGATTCTGGATATGAAATGGTATGAACATTATGAACACTTTTGAAATATTTGAAAGTATTTGAAAAATAGTGAATTTGATTGAATGATTACATTGAAAATTATTGGAGGTGTTTTTCAATTTGAAATATTCAGAATTTATATGAGTCAAAACACCATTTCAAAAAGGTATAATTGTGTATGAATCAAATAATGAAAAGGTATAACAATCAAACAAGATTTGAATTTGAAAAGAAACATTTTTTCAAAATTCGTTCAGTGTTAATCGGTTAACCATATAGGTTAATCGGTTAACACTTGAGCGTTAGCCTTGAGAATTTAAAATTTGAGACCGTTAACCGATTAACCCATATGGTCAATCGGCTAACACTATTAAAACTCAAAAAAAAAAAACATAAGTTTAAAGTGTTATACTAGATCCAAAATATTTTAAAATATGCAAAATGCAATATGTTGATATGATATATTATTTGAACACTTGTATATCAATTAAAGGAGAGAATTTTGATATACCAAAGTCTTGTGTCCAAGTCTTGAAAATTGTATGATCATTTGCACATGAAGCTTGATTTGCATGACAACATTCCATAGATAATATGCTTGCACCTCTTGCTTTTTGAGAAGAGTTCAGAATAGAGAAACTTTTGGTTTTATCTTCAGTGTATATACCCCGACGGGTATATAGTGCAAGCAGCTTCTCAGTACATATACCCCCACGGGTATATAGTGTAAGTATCTTGATCAATTTGAAAGCTTGACTTTTTGCAAACATGGAATGAACTTAAGTCTTGTTGACATCATCAAAACCTTGTGATTGAAGTATGCTTCTACATTATCCCCCTTTTTGATGATGACAATCAAATGAGTATGTGTGATATCTTTGACGATGTTTCGTTCCAATCTTGGTTTGCTTCTCCCCCTATGTCTAGCAACTCCCCCTATCTAAACAGAGGCAAAATTCTGCACAGAGAGATATTAGAAAGCCAAGCTCTTCTCCCCCTTTGTCATTAGCAAAAAGGAAGGAGCTTTCAAATCATAATAAGAGATATCGGCATATATGAAAGCATTCATTCAAGTAAGAAGTAATCAAGCAAGGCATACTGAAAACAAAATGCAGCAATTGAAAAATGCAGGAAATATTGTCTGAGTACATAACAAAATAAATGAAACTAAAAACTTAAAAGCTTAAACATAATCAAAGTCTAGAAACAAAAACATAGTATCAAATAAATAGAAAATAAAAAAAAAATGCAACAAGGTTTAAAAACACATATCATGCATACATAAACTAGAGAAAAGATCAGATGTCACCTTCATCGAGAATCCCAAGTTCTCGTCGAATTTTGAAGAACGATTCTTTCGCCAATGGTTTGGTGAAGATGACGGTGAGTTGATTATGTGTATCGACAAAAGTAACATCTACATCTCCATTAAGTACGTGATCTCGAAGGAAGTGGTGTCGGATATCTATATGCTTTGTCCTTGAATGCATGACCGGGTTCTTTGTAATGTTGATGGCACTTGTGTTATCACATTGAAGAGGAATGCAACTGAGATCTACACCATAATCGAGGAATTGTTGCTTGAGCCATAGAATTTGTGCACAGCAACTTCCTGCTGCAATATATTCTGCTTCGGCTGTACTGAGTGCAACACACGCTTGCTTCTTGCATGCCCACGACACTAGTGCATTCCCGAGAATGTGACACGTACCACTTGTGCTTTTTCTATCGGTCTTACATCCTGCATAATCAACGTCAGAATAACAAATTAAAGAACAAGTACTACCTTTTTGATACCATAATCCGACGTTCGTTGTCCCTTTGAGATACTTTATAATTCTCTTCACGGCGGTGAGATGTGATTCCTTCGGACTTTCTTGAAAGCGTGCACACAAACAAACTCTAAACATAATGTCAAGATGGCTTGCCGTCAAATATAATAATGAACCGATCATACCTCGATACTTTGTGATATCAATTGAAGTACCGGATTCATCTTGATCAACGTACGTTCCGGATCCCATAGGAGTGGACATCACCTTGCAACTATCCATATCGAATCTTTTCAACAATTTCTTGCAATACTTGGATTGGTTGATGAAGATGCCATCCTTTGTTTGCTTGATTTGTAGTCCAAGGAAATAGTTCATCTTTCCCATCATAGACATTTCAAACTCGCCTTGCATCACCAAAGCAAATTCTTCACATAGATCTTTGTTTGTTGATCCGAAGATGATGTCGTCCACATGTACTTGAACAAGTAAGGTATTACCCTTTATCTTTTTAATGAATAAAGTCTTGTCTACCTTTCCTTTTTCAAAACCTTTATCACATAGGAAAGTGCTGAGACGATCATACCATGCTCTTGGTGCTTGCTTTAGACTATAGAGAGCCTTCTTCAATTTGTATACATGTGAAGGGTGCTTGAAGTCTTCAAAGCCCGGGGGTTGTTTGACATAGACTTCTTTGTTGATGTATCCGTTCAAAAATGCGCTTTTGACGTCCATTTGGAAAAGTTGAAAATTCATAGAACATGTGTAAGCAAGTAATAATCTAATTGCTTCTAACCTTGCTACCGGAGAGAACGCTTCATCAAAATCAATTCCTTCCTCCTGGTTGTAGCCTTGTGCGACCAATCTTGCTTTGTTACGAACTATGATCCCATTCTCGTCAAGTTTGTTCTTGAACACCCATCTCGTTCCTATGATATGCTTGTTGTCCGGTCTTGGTACAAGACTCCAAACTTGATTCCTTTCGAATTGATTGAGTTCTTCTTGCATCGCTACAATCCATTGGTCGTCGCCTAAGGCTTCATCAATCTTGGTTGGTTCAATTTGAGACACAAAAGCCATGTTGAGACAAGCATCCTTAAGATTTAGTCGAGTTGCAACGCCTTGGCTAATACCACCAATAACTTTATCTATCGGGTGATCTCTATGAGTTCTCCATTCCTTCGGAAGATCTTGATGTTCTTCAATGATTTGAGTGACATCTTCTTGTGGTATTGCTTGGTCCTTTGAAGTCTCTTTTTGTTGTTGTGAGGAATCTACTAAATCATCATCATCATCCACAATAATATTATCCTCCTTCGAGGGGTTAATCTCATCAAAAGAAACATGAATGGATTCTTCAATAGTAAGAGTTCTTTTATTAAAAATTCTAAAAGCTCTACTAGAAAGTGAGTAACCAAGGAATATACCTTCGTCGGACTTCTCATCAAACTTACCGAGATTGTCCTTATTGTTGTTGAGAACAAAACATTTACATCCGAATATGTGGAAAAATGCTATGTTTGGTTTCCTACCCTTGAACAGCTCATACAGAGTCTTCTTGAGAATTGGTAGAATATTGACACGGTTGCTTATGAAGCATGCCGTGCTAACCGCCTCCGCCCAAAAATACTTAGGAAGATTTGAGTCGTTAAGCATTGTCCTTGCAAGCTCCACCAGTGACCTATTCTTCCGTTCTACGACACCGTTTTGTTGAGGAGTCCTTGGTGCGGAAAAGTTGTGGGAAATTCCATGGTCTTTGCAAAAATCTTCAAAATCTGAATTTTGGAATTCTCCACCATGGTCGCTTCTTATGGAGGCTATGGTGAGTGACTTCTCGTTTTGAATTTGCTTTGCATACTTCTTGAATGCTTTGAAAGCATCATTTTTCTACACTAAAAATAATGTCCATGTGTATCGAGAGAAATCATCAACAATAACTAAAGCATAAATGTTACCTCCGAAGCTTTTCATTCTCGATGGACCAAAAAGATCCATATGCAACAATTGAAGTGGTCTTGATGTATAAACCACTTGCTTGGATTTGAAAGTTGTCTTGGTTTGTTTCCCCTTTTGACATGCATCGCATAACTTATCCTTGATGAACTTTATCTTCGGAAGACCAACAACTAGGTCATGCTTTATCAATTTATTTAAATGCTCCATGTGAATGTGAGCAAACCTTTTATGACATAGCCACGCCTCGTTGTTGTTCACCATTAGACATTTTACCTTCAAGGATGAGTCATCAAAAGAGATCATAAAAATATTATTAAATCTTTTACCTTTTAGCAAGATGTCATGGGTGACTTCATGTTCTATCAAACATTCATCCTTTGTGAAGTTGATTCGGAACCCTTTGTCACACAATTGACTTATGCTAAGTAGGTTGTGTTTAAGGCCTTCCACATAAAGGACGTCTTCGATGATTGTACATGGAGGTGCAGTAATGGTTCCAACTCCAAGGATTTTCCTTTATTATCATCACCGTAAGTAACGTATCCTTTGGCCTTTAATGATAGACTTGAAAATTTGTTTAAATCTCCCGTCATATGCTTTGAACAACCGCTATCAAGATACCATTGATTAGAAGTAGCCTTCAAGCATACCTACAACAAAAAATCAAGTATTTTTAGGTACCCAAATTGCTTTGGGTCCTTGATAGTTAGTACCCTTTTCAACCCACACATAATGCCCTTTAGCAACATCAATGTTGCGCACATAGCAAGGATTAGGTGTATGGCCTTTGATTCCACAATAAAAACAAGTAGGTTGAAAATGATTTCTATATCTAGGAACATAATTATTTTTCTTCACAATTGTTTTCTTTTTATGACTTTGATGCATAGTTTTAGAATTGTTTGCCTTTTCTTTAACAACTTGTTCACTTGCTTTCACAAAAATGGTTTCATTTGTGCTTGGTTTGGAAAACTTAGAATATCCTAATCCACTTTTATCATTAGGATATCTTTGGTGCCTAAGAATTTCCTACAAGCCAATTTGACCTTTTTCGTATCTTTCTAAAACTCTTTTAAGTTGAACAATTTGAAAATATAGGGATTCACAATTTTTGCATACAAGACTTTGTTTTTCATCCATCAATTTTTGTTTTTCATTTTCAATATTTTTTATAAAAGCAGAATTTTGTTCTTCTAAAGATGAAATTCTTTTCTTTTGGGATGAGATTCTTTTATACAAAGTCTTGCACTCTTTTATAAGTTCATCTATGACTTCTTGTGCATCATTGTCATAAATTGAAAAATTGCTACTAACCTCATCAATTTCTTCATCGGAGTGATGTGATGCCATAAGAGCCATATTTGTACAATCATCGCTTTCCGATTCCGATGATGAACTTATCTCATTATCGTCCCAAGCAACATAAGCCTTTTTATTCTTGAAATCCTTCTTGCCTTTGAATCCTCCTTTCTTTGCAAGTTTCGGGCAATCCAGCTTTATGTGACCTTGCTTCCCACATTCGTAACATGTGACTTCTTGATTCGATGTGGAAGCATCCTTTTTCCTGAAATGTCTATTCTTTTTAGGAAAAGAGGAATTTTTATTATTATTAAAAAAACTTACCAAGCTTCTTTACAAGAAGCATGAAATTTTCATCTTCGGAAGTCTCGTCGTCTTTGTCATCCTTTGTGTCAATCTTCAAGGCAATTCCTTTGGACTTCTTTTCTTCACTTTCGTGCTTCTTGAGCCTTCCAAGTTCCAAATCGTGCTCTTGAAGTTTGCCAAATAAGGATGCGGATGTCATCGTTGAGAGACTCTTCTTTTCCGAAATAGCGGTCACTTTTGGTTGCCATTCTCTTGTTAAGGATCTTAGGACTTTCAGGTTGAGATCATCATTGGTGAAGGTCTTCCCGAGAGCAATCAAGTGATTTGTTAGATGAACGAATCTATTTTGTAAGGCAACAATAGATTCACCGGGCTGCATACGGAACATCTCATATTCTTGACTTAACATGTTGAGCCTTGATCTTTTTACTTCGGCGGTTCCTTCATGTGTTTCCACCAAGGTGTCCCAAATCTCCTTTGCCGATTTCCATACTGAGAGCGCTTTGGAGAATGTTGATTGCTTTCTTCTCATTAAGAATCTTTTTCTTATCGTCTTCATCATACGTACTTTTCAACTTTGCGGTTCCAACGCCATTGACCATATTTACTGGATTGTGTGGTCCTTCTTCGATTGCTTCCCATATACCTTCTCCTTGGGCTTCAAGATGCGCCTTCATTATGATTTTCTAGAAAACGAAATATTCTCCAGAAAACAGTGGTGGTTTATTACTACTTCCACCGTCTTTGAAAACCGGGTTGGTGCTAGCGGAAGCCATACTGAATCGTTAGGAACAGGTTACCTTAACCTGCTCTGATGCCAATTGTAAGTTCAGAGTATGCCTAAGAGGGGGGGTGAATTAGGCTTTAGAAAATTTTTCCGGTTTTTCGAGATTCTTGAATTTTACTCGGTTATTTTCTTGATGATGAAAGCAGTAAAAAGCAGAATGAAAATGGACACCGAGATTTATAGTGGTTCCCTTGACAATCCGAAGGTACTCCACTCCCCTTTCCACATGAAAGAGATTTTTCACTATAGTTTTAGAATGTACAACCTATCACACCATCAACTGGTGAGGCCTATTATCTAACAACTATTCAACAACTAGTGTGCAAGAACAATCCTCTTGCAAGCACTAACCCTTGTGTCCAACAATCCTGGATCACAAGTCACAATAGAAATATTCTGTAATTCTTTGATTTGAGAGTGATATAATAATATCAATACAATGATTGATTTTCTCCTTTTGATCAAAATTCATTTTTCAATATCAATACAAGTGTTCAAAGATTCTGGATATGAAATGGTATGAACAGTATGAACACTTTTGAAATATTTGAAAGTATTTGAAAAATAGTGAATTTGATTGAATGATTACATTGAAAATTATTGGAAGTGTTTTTCAATTTGAAATATTCAGAATTTATATGAGACAAAACACCATTTCAAAAAGGTATAATTGTGTATGAATCAAATAATGAAAAGGTATAATAATCAAACAAGATTTGAATTTGAAAAAAAACATTTTTTCAAAATCCGTTCAGTGTTAATCGGTTAACCATATAGGTTAATCAGTTAACACTTGAATGTTAGCCCTGAGAATTTAAAATTTGAGACCGTTAACCGATTAACCCATATGGTTAATCGGTTAACACTGTTAAAACTCAGGAAAAAACTTAAGTTTAAAGTGTTATACCAGATCCAAAATATTTTAAAATATGCAAAATGAAATATGTTGATATGATAGATTATTTGAACACTTGTATATCAATTAAAGGAGAGAATTTTGATATACCAAAGTCTTGTGTCCAAGTCTTGAAAATTGTATGATCATTTGCACATGAAGCTTGATTTTCATGACAATATTCCATAGATGATATGCTTGCACCTCTTGCTTTTTTAGAAGAGTTCAGAATAGAGAAACTTCTGGTTTTATCTTCAGTGTATATACCCCCACAAGTATATAGTACAAGCAGCTTCTCGGTACATATACCCCACGGGTATATAGTGTAAGTATCTTGATTAATTTGAAAGCTTGACTTTTTGCAAACATGGAATGAACTTAAGTCTTGTTGACATCATCAAAACCTTGAGATTGAAGTATGCTTCTACAGTGATGGGTGCTAATACCTTCCCCTTACGTAACCGACTTCTGAATCCAAGACTTGGTTGCAATGACCTCGTCTTCTCCCTTTTTCGTCAGGTTTTTCCGATCATTTCCTTTCCCTCTCTTTGGGATAAATAACGAAAGGTGGCGACTCTTCTGTTTTCTGCCGGGTGTTTTTCGCAGTTGCGACAGCTGGCAACTCTGCTGGGGACCCTGGTTCCCTATGCGAGTCACTCCTAGCGCTTGTCTGTTTGTGTCTTTGGGTGTTTACTTTTGTGCAGTTTTTTTGCTTTATGTACATTATATGTTGTATATTCTTGCATTTTGCATTCTTGTTGCTGTTGTGCTGTGGGTTGGGTTGTTCCATTGAGAGATAAGTCGAACCTGGGCTTGAGTATACACATAGGATTAGAATGGAGATTAGTGGGAGCTTGTGTGGCATTTGGTTGCGCAATAGCTCGCATGAAATTCACGTTCAGACGAGGTTTTTCTGTGGAAATATTCTATCCTGCGCGTCTGGTGCAGTTGAGGGAATATTGACTTAGAGAGATTGTCGACTCTGGAGAACATTCATTTGGGGGGTCAGCTAAGTGAGACCGCTTTGTTAGAGTATGATGCCAAACCAGAAATGGTGAACGTATCATCGTTTCTCGAAAGTCTGTGACGCTGGCCACCCGCATAGGATGTCGTACCTTTCAAGACTAGAACCCACATGTGAGACGGATGGGTTTTTGCAGGAAACCTGGCCTTCAACCAACCCTGGTTTTCTCGTCAATGCGGAATTTCGATCCTGAGTGTTCCATCTAGTGTATTATCTCAGTGTTATGATTAGAATGGAGCTCTGGTTGAATTCAGTCAACGGCACAACAGCGAGTTTGAGCATTGGATACCTTGATCCCATGTGTGCATTTGCATAATCATTTTTCATTTAACATTGCATGTTTATGTATGTTACAGATTCTCGTCTTTCCCTTGATTTTGGTACTGGTCTTCTTCAGAGATGGAAGTTAGCAGAAAGAGGATTGCTGTGTACAAATTTCCGGCACCTGAGTTGAGACCTTTATTTGGTCTGGTTTCCATGGTTGATCTTGGTGTTCTTGCAGCTTTCAGGGAACAGTATGGCGGAATTCTGAAGTTTGTCCGTAAGCTCACGATTTATGAGCATGGAGCTGTTCATACCCTGTTGCAATTTTATGATCCTCCGCTGAGATGCTTCACGTTCCCGGACTATGTGTTAGTTCTGACTTTGGAGGAATTCGCTTACATCTTAGGTGTTCCAATTCTGAACAAAGTGCCTTTCTTCAACTCCGAAGAAGAACCTAATCTCGAGAAGTTTTCCACCGCTCTTTGTTTGAGCGCCTTTGACTTGGTAGGTCATGTTATCAGCAGAAATGGAGTTTCCAGATTTACTTTACTCTTCTTGGTCGATAAAGCCCAAGAGTATGTTGAAAAGGGTTGTTGGGTGGTTTTTAGTGCTATCTTGGCTATGTGTGTCTATGGCATTGTGTTGTTCCCCAATGTATCGGACTTTGTGGATTTTGATGCTTTTCATATCTTTGCTTCCAAGAACCTCGTACCTACTCTTCTAGGAGACTTGTATCATTCAGTGTATAACAAGAACAAGAAAAGAAGAGGAAAGATGGTTTCTTGTTGCACACCGCTGTTGCATAAGTGGTTTATTGATCACCTTCCTCGCTCTGGAGCTTTTGTGGATTCTGCGAACTCATTTGAATGGTCGAAGAGGCTTATGGGTTTAACGGAGAAGAATATCGTCTGGTTCAACCGAGACTTGCTGGGTCGTGAGCTTATCTTTAGTTGTGGTAGCTTTCCTAATGTGCCCTTGATGGGGAGGAAAGGCGGTATCAATTATAATCCTTCTCTTGCTGTGAGACAATTAGGTTATGCTTTGAAAGGACCTCTGAAAGCAGAGGAAGTGCAGGAATCTCTGTACTTCATAGGTGTAGCTGATCCTTGTATCTCGGCCCGATTCGTGGATGCTTGGGTTGAGATTCATAAGAAGGGAAAGCTTTCTTTAGGCAAAGGAGATTGTAGAGCCTATGATCCCTACTTGGATTGGATTCAGAAGAGAGTTGAAGAGGTATTATTGTTGTTTCCTGTTAAAGCATCATTGTATCCTTTAGTCATTGAGCCGCCCACAACCGTCGATATCTTGAGATATACCAAGCTTTGGGCAGAGAAGGAAGAGCTGCGCAAAGAGAATGAAGAGTTGAAGCAGGAAATCAGTCAGCTGAAGCATGATAAGGGTGAAGCTGTTTATTTGGCCAAGACAAAGGTAGAATTGTTGACCAAGTTGGAGAAAGAACTTGTTAATCAGGTACAAGCCCGGAAGCAGGTTGGTCTTGATTTGAAAATTACTTGTAGCGTTCTGAAGAGTAAGAAGGAGGATTTAGATAGAGCCTATCTGAAGGTATCCAAATTCGAAGAGCAGTGGAATGCTACTGTGACCGCCAACAAGAATAGGGAGGACCAGCTTCGTGTTCAGGTCGATAAGTTGAAGGTGCAATTCAAGGCTAAGGAGAGGGAGGTATTGTTAGAATCGTTCCGCAGAAGTACGATCGAGCAGAAATACCAAGAAACTTTATCAGCACTTGAAGAGTTCAAAATTCAGGCAGAGGTGAAGAAACCCAGACTTGAGGATGCTTTCGGCGAAGATGCTTGGGAGGATCATTGTCATTATCTCTGGGATGTGATATGCAAGAGGGATGTCCTCATCTGAGAGTTGATGCAGAGGCCAGACCATCCTGACACAAAGGAGATGCTTGAGGAGTCTCAGGAGTGGCGTAAAGATCATGGCTACTAGGGAGTTGTATCTTTTGTAGTTTCCTTTGCTTTTGTACCTTGATCATCACCAGGGATGTTGGATGAGATCAATACCTCTTTGTATGCGGATATTTCTCATTTGGTTGTATTGTCTCAGCTTTACTTAATATATGAGAAGATTTATTGTGGTGTTTTTATCCATCTTTGCTACTCTTGTTTAGTGAAACCGGAATCAAGGGGGAGATCTCCCTATGCATACATAGACATGTTTGCATTTTGCATCTTGCATTCTCATTTGCATCGCAGGTTGTTCTTGGTGGCCTTGTGTTCTTATCTATGCTTGGTTTTCTTCAGTTCAGGATTGAGGAGTTCATTTTCCACAGGTATTCTACTCGAGGGAATCAGCATAAGGTGATGGATCAGGTTCAAGCCGAATTGCAAGAGGTCAGGGCTCGCATGGCCCAATTCATGGAGCTGATGCAGACTTTTGCTAGTGGACAGGAACAGTTGAGAACTTTGGTCCAGCCGTTGATAGCACGGGTTGATGAAGACAGTGTTTTGCATGGAGGAGCTGGTGTTGTTCCTCCACCGATCGGTGGATCTATTCCGCAGGGTATTCCTACTGTTGTTGTACCTCCGGGCGGAGCAGCTGTGAATGAGAATGGTAATATTGCTGGTAATAGAAGTGTGTGCATTGTGCACGGGGTTGCTGGTCCTCATTGGGAAGATAATCAGGATGATATATTTTTTGTGAAAGATCTGGAGGGTGGGTTACCGACTGAAGCTGACCGAAGGTTTAAGCTGATTAAGGAAAAGATGAAATCGTTTGAGAATCAGAACTCTTTGGGCCTTGATATGTCTGATCTTGGTCTGGTTCCCAGGGTCAGGATTCCTCCCAAATTCAAGGTTCCCGATTTTGATAAATATAAAGGGACAACCTGTCCCAGAGTGCACATTCGGGTGTATTTTAGGAAAATGTTTGCTTATTCCAAGGATGAAAAGCTGCTAATGCATTTCTTTCAGGATAGTCTGGCAGGGGCTTCTTTGGAATGGTATATGGGGCTTAAGAGAACCCATATCCGCAGCTGGAAAGAATTGGTCGAGGCTTTTGTGCGTCACTATCAATATAATAGTGATCTGGTACCAAATCGAGTACAATTGCAGAGCTTGTCGCAGAAAATACTGAGAGTTTCAAGGAATACGCCCAAAGGTGGCGGGATCTGGCTGCAAGAGTGCAACCTCCTTTGGTTGAAAGGGAGTTGATTGACTTGTTCATGGCTTCGTTACCTGGCGTGTATTTTGAGAAGTTGATAGGCTGCATGTCTGCAGGGTTTTCTGATCTGGTAATCGCTGGTGAGAGATTGGAGAGTGGAATCAAGTCTGGTAAGATTCTGAATGGTGGTGGATCCTCTTCGGGAGGAACGAAGAAGTCGTATTCCGCAAACCCCAAGAGAAGGGAAGGGGATGCAAATGCTATTTCTCACAAGGGTAAAGGTAGAGCTCAGTCCCGTTATCTTCAATAAGTCGCTACATTAGATATCTCGGCTGCAGCTCCGCTGTCGCTACTCGAAAAATGCATCGTGCAACGACGGGGAGGCGAAAAAGATAGACAGAAGAGTCGCCACCGAACTTTATTTATCCCATGAGGGGAAAGGGAAATATCGAGAAAACCTAAAGGAAGAAATGGATAAGATGGTCTCGCAACCAAGATCAGGTTCGGAAGTCGGTTATGCAAGGGGAAGGTATTAGCACCCCTCGCATCCATCGTACTCGATGGGAACCATTTGTTTGTCGACGTGTGATTATATTTGCTTAAAAAGTTATGCTATAAAAGAGTGTTCCAAAGGGGGAGAGAAAAGGGATTGAAATAGGAAAATGAGAGGTTAGGAGGAAAGAGAGAACGGGGAAGAAAAGAGAAAGAACAAACTCGATAGGACTTCGCGGTCCTAGGCCTACGTATTCTCAACGGATGTGAGAAAATCAAAGTCAACGTAGTTTGGGACTACGGATATAGGGGGAATGTGCTCGGCAAGGATTGTGGCCCTTGTGCCTACGTATCTTTACTTGAAAGAAGTAAAGAATCAGAGCAGTCGTAGTTCGGCCTACAGTGCACGGGGGAAGTCCTGGTAGACGATGCTATCATGCGCATTCTAGCAGTTTAGGTGTTTTGCTTCTCGCATGTGAGGAGACTTAGGCGTTACCTGTTTGCGGTAGAACGGACGTAGCATGCCTTTCTAGGAAAGGGTGGAAAAGAGAAAAGGGTGCTCGCTAGGATTGTCGCAATCCTATGCCTACGTATTCTCAATATGCATGAGAAATTAGAGCAACGTAGTTCGTGCCTACGGGTAACTGGTGTTTTTGTGGATGATGTTATTGTGCGCATTCTAGCAGTTTAGGTGTTTTGCTGCTCGCATGTGAGGAGACTTATGCGTCACCTGTTTGCGGTAGAATGGACGTAACATATCCTTTTTGAAAGACAGGTTTTCGCCATACGAGGCAAGAAGTCACATTTGATTGGTGGATTGTTTTTAGGGGGCGAGATAAGTCCTCGGATAGTAACCCCTACGGGTAGTACCCAATTCTTTATCTCAAAGTTTTTGTTATGAAAATGTGTGGCGAACGTAGCGTCTTCGTATTGAAAGACGAGTATAAAGACCACCCACACTACAGTGAATATCCTGACACTCAGAGAGGAAGAAGACTACACTCAATCCTCTCTTTTTAATTCAATGCAAAGAGAACTTCATTCTCTTATTAAAGATGTTTTTGGTTTTGAATGGTAAGTGCTTTTGCGACAGAGAACCCTACGGTAAACGTCAGCACTCGGGATAGGAGAAGGCCTACGCCTAACCACTCCACGACCATTCAAGTTTTGTTATGAAATTGATTTGAAAATGCACTCGGTACGGGACCGAGGTTTTAGGTGAGAAAGTTGCGGAAGGAAGTTGTGAAAGGAGGGGTAGAAAGAGATAGGTGATAGATAAAGTCGCGTCTTCGTATCGAAAGATGAGTATCGAGACCACCCACACTATAGTGAATATCCTGATACTCGGAGAGGAAGAAGTCTACACTCAATCCTCTCTCTTTAGTTCGATACAAAGAGAATTTTATTTTCTTATTGAAGAGATTTGAAAATGGACTCAGTACGGGACCGAGGTTTTTAGGAGAAAATGGATTGAAAACGTACAAGTGTCTTCGTATTGAAAGACGAGTGTCGAAACCACCCACACTACAGTGAGCATCCCAACACTCGGAGAAGAAGAAGTCTACACTTAATCCTCTCTTTTTAATTCAATACAAAGAGATATTGATTTTCTTGTTGAAAGGGTTTTTTTTTAAATGGGCTAAAAAAAGCCCAATAACCAAAAGAGAAATAAAAATGAAAGTTAAAATAAAAATATAATAAAATTAAAAAAAAAAAGATGGAAAACAAATTGGCACATTGCAATATAAAAAATAAAAATAAGAGTTTTTGGAATTTTATGGTATTTAAAGATACTAAATAGAAAATAAGGCAAAAAAAAAACAATAAAATAAAATAAATAAAATGTTAAAAAAAGAATGCAGCACCCAAGGCTTGAACTCAAGACCTTGAGGCTGCAATAACAACACAAAGCCAACTCTACCATGAACACACGTGTGCAAGCAAATGAAAAAGGAGAAACAAAAGATAAAACGTAAAAATAAAATGAAATCAAAGCAAAAATGCCCCAGCCTGGCTCGAACTCATGACATGGGCAATGCAAGGCAAGTTACTAACCACTGGGGTGGCGATACATCCATTGTATAACGCCACCTCATTTGCAAATATACTTAAAACGCGCGCAAATTCTGGGCTGGGCTAGGCAAGACTCAAGGCAAAAATCGAAAATACGATTTCGCCATAACTTAGTCAAATCTTGATCATTTTTAGTGAAACAAAAGCCTAACTTGCTTGATTTTTCACAAGGATCACAATGGTACCAACCAAAATTAGAAATGATGCACACACAATAAAACTCGATAGAACATGCAAATGAGAGTTTTGAGATGCATTTTAAGTTCAATTGATCACAGCAGGTGGGATTAAGAACAAATGAGGGTCTGCACACATTTCAAATTCAATATAGATTAAGTTACAACAGCAAGAAACAATCAAAAGGCATTAGATCAAAATATGGTGTGTGAGTTGCAAGAATGCATTTTGAAAAGCATTTTGCAGTGGTAAGATCAAAACAGATGCATTTAGAGTAAATAAGGATCTGAGCATGTTTGAAATGTAGTATTCATGGATTAAATTCAATGGAAGAACTCAATTTCTTAATAAATCAAGAGGTGGTCATCAAGTTGCACATTGGTGAAGTTGTGTTTAAAAAGTACTTTTGTGCCTAAACAAAGCTAAAACAAAATGATTTGTGGCAGCAACTGCTATCAATCTAAAATGCAACAGGTTATGAATTTACACACATAGATTGCAATAGTTCAAGATGGAGCTTGATAATGTTAGAAGCTAACAGACCTCAAAGCAAGGAACTGACAGGATCAATGCACCAAATCAAACACTAATGATCTTGACAGCAACATAAACTCATGCAGAAACTTTCACTTCATACTAAACTCAACTAGACAAACATGTTATGAGTCTGACCTATACAAACAAAAGGCCAATGGGAATCTTGATGAGAATCTTACACTAACAAACCTTCCAACAATTTGTGGACAGTTAGCATAGCATAACCTCAACATCTCATTATGATAAGCCAATTTAGCAGCCATAGCCATGAGCTGACATTACAATGCCAAAACCAAACTTTACAAACTGTTTTAGCAGTACACCACAAACAATCTTACCAAAACAACAAAACTAACAAACATTGCTATAAGGACCAACTAAAAACAATCTGCCATGAGTTTGTACAATCTCAACATTGTCAAGATAGATGGACAACATCATCACAAAACTATAAAGTCTAAGACCCTCAAACTAACCAGAGTCTACCAGATGGGGCAGCTGCCACTCTGTCGCGGTGAAAATTGGATACCAAACTATTGATTAGTTTGAATCTTTAATTCATTTTGCAACCGAACTTTGATTTGTCCAAATGAAGGGATAAAGATCGAAATTTCCACAATGCAATGCAAATGCAAGGTTTAGAGAGTTTAGGTTCGAGGGTTGGTTAAACTTAGGGAAGGTACTAGCATCCTAAGTTTCTGTAGTACTCTACAGGAACCTCTTGTTTTATGTTGTTTATTGCTAAGTGTTTATCTTCTTAATGGATGAAGACCTAGGGGGTTTATTTCTAAGTATACTCAATAAGATGTCGCATCTTATGCCTACATATCCTTACAGGAGTGGAATCAGAGTATCTGTAGTTCCCCTAAAGGGTTAGAGGAGTTCTTTGACTATGGTCAAAGTTCCTACGGGTTTAGGGTAGTTGTTTGATTGGGTTTAGGAGAAGAGATGAGTCTTTATGTTAAGGGAGATGTAACCACCACAAGTGTAAAGGGGGTCGTAGGAAAATAGCCTTTGCATCGTCTTAAGAAAAGGGCTTAAGTACTCGGATTGTTTGGCGAGTATGCCTTTATCACTCTTAAGGCAAAGTCCCTACATGTTTGATTGTATTATTGTGGGGGTGGAGATTATATCTCACTTAAGATGATTAACATCTATTCTCTATTGTGTTTGAAAAAGTTGTATAGTGTTGTTTGTTTGGCTAAGTTGTAGAGATAATGGTCCTTCCTATGGGGTAGGATCTATCTTAAGCGATCAACTTGAATGGAATCAAGGATCGTGGGGAAATGATGCAAATGACGTGCACTACACACAAGTGTTGACTCATGTGTAGGTTTTTCCTTTGGACGAAATGTGATGCGATAATGTAAATGCGGTAATATTAAATGACTGTAAAATAAATTGCGGAAATGTAAATAAGTAAAGACATACACGAACGCATGAAAGCGCTAAGTGAGTGTGTGAACTGTGGATAAGTAAAAGCGGATAAAGATAAAACGTACGCATGAAAGCGCTAAGTGTACAAGTGTGTTGTGTCGTGGGGTGCACGATTAAATTTTACGATGTTGATTGATTTGGTTTGTTGAATTGATTTTAGTTTGAACAAAAATGTTGATTTGATTTTAATAATAAAACTCGGGATTAATTGGATTTAATAAATATTCATTTTTAAAAAGGATTTTCTTGATAAAATATAAACGATTTTAAAATAATTTTCCTTATTAGATAGAAGACTTCTTATTAAAATAGTTTTCTTATTATTATAAATAGTTAAATTAAATTAAATGAAAAGTTTTCAATGAGCAAATTATATTTTTGTTGAATAAAATGATTATTAAGTTGATTAATTGAATAATATAACTATAAATTATGAAATTGTTTTCTCAGAAAAGTTTCTTAATTTAACAAAATGTAAATTATTTTAAACTAAGAAAAATAGGCTTTTAATCATTTTAAAAGAGAGAACAAATTAAAAGGTTTATTGAAAAAAGTTAATTAATAAAAGATTTGTTAGTTATTAATTAAATAAAAAAAGGGTTTAATAGGCTAATTAACGTTAAAAGAAGATTAGCTAAATAGATGGCAAATTAAAAGGGATTTAACGAGTGGATTTATTTTAATAAGAAAAGTTGATTAAGTGATTAAATTGGGTTAGTTAAATAGAGTTAATTAGGTTAATATATGATTAGGCGTGGTTTAGTGGTGATTAAGTGGTGTGTGTGTGTGTGATATTAGTGTTATTACATAAAATAAAATAAGGCAAAATAAAAAGACAAAAAACAACGATAGCGAACCCTAATTCCCAAACCCCAAATCGGTCTTCCCCGATCCCAATCGCTGGTTCTCCCCCTTCGATCTCTCTAATTCGATTTCCCTTCTTCTACACTTCCATCCTTCTTCCGCTTTAATCTTCGCCTCTTGTTTTATCGTTCTGCAAAACTCAGAAAAATCAAATTTGTAAAAGTAGTTTCGGGGAAAGAAAATGTTACCCAAGGAGAGGTGTCGGTGGTGGTTTTGGCAGCGGGGGATGCTTGCGGTTGTCGGCGGAGGTGGTCTCGCTGAAAATGGTTGACAGATTGCGAAGGTATTTGGTGATGACCTCGCGGCGGGATTTGGAGTGGGTGAGACGTGCGTGTTTGAAGATGATAAGTCCTTCTTTCTCTTAGGGTTTGATTTGTATGTTAGGATTTTTGAATTGAGATTTCTGTGGATCAATCGTCTGTTTTTCTCGATTTTAATCTCCTTTATATAGGCTTCTTGGATGAAAATGATTTTGGATGGACAATCAATATCAACTTGAATGTGGATTGGATTTGATTTAGGGTTTTGAATGTCTGATCATATCTTTCTGTTTTGGGATGGGCAAATATTTGAAATCTTTCCTTTTTCAAGTGATGGCCATGATGATCTGTTAATTGATATCTCAAATCCCTGATTTTTTTGTATCAATCTGATTAAATATTTATTTATCTAGGTTCAATGCTCTGAATCCAGATTGGATATTCCAACGGTATATACTTCAAGGGATTACTAATTCGCGTTTGGTACCTGACGGGTGCAGAAAACGGTTTGACTTGGGCCAAGGGAGGATTGGCAGCCCAGAGCACCAACTTGACCTTTTTGACATTAGGTGTAGTGAACTTTGATTTATCCTGGTATTCTCTGGTGTAGACTCACATGGAGATGCTCGAAGCTCTCTCCTGCGAACGAAAGAGAAAGAAAAACAGCGAGGTTATTGTTTTACTTTGTTCTTCACTCTTGTTTCAAATCAAGTTTGAAGTGTATCTAATGCTATTTTCCTTTGGTGCTAGGATGGTGAATCAAGCTGATCAGATGAAAAGAGTGTCGGGTACTCCTAAGACAAACTCCAGACATGTTGTTGGGAACTGTATCATACTGAGCAAGATGATCATGATGCATTGGTTTGACGTCTCTGATGCGAATGTCTTCAAGTTGTTTAGAACATGGCAGTGGATCACAATTGGGTAGAGATTCAGGTTGAGGCAGCTGATCTTCAGGAACCAATATGGAGATTAGCAAAGTGATGGTTATGAGGGTGAGTTTCAGGATGGGGAAGGTGATGGTTGGGATCAATTGTGGAAGTGCCCAACTCATTTTTAGTCGTGGCTACCTTATTGTTTTGCTGTGTTTCAGATACTACAACCCCGCCATCATTTGAAAGCTCCTCGGAATTACCCTCAGCGGAGAACTTCTGATCCAGAGTACCCTCAAAGCTAACAGGCTGGTTGTCAGAGGGTGTTTCAGACTCGACTGATGAATTATCTGGTGTGATATGTGGTTCGCTCACACACTTGGGAGACAAAATAGACCGTGTCAGCTCTTTGGTTAGTATGTTCTAAACTGCGAGAGATTCTTGCATTTCCTTGTTAGTGTTCTAGAGGTCCTTCTGTGAATTCTTAGTGAGCCTTCCATTAGATGAGGCATGGCTAATACCAACATATACTTCCTGCAACTTCTCCATGTGTGGTTAATGATGACAGTATTCTAGGATGTTTCGCTTAATCCTGCGGTTCCTATCTCTGATAACTTGATATATGCTGAACAAGGTTGCTAGCTACTGATCGACGTGGGCTGCGGTGTCGTCGTTGATATTCCTTTCAGCCCCAGCTCAGTTTGTGAAGAAGCTCTCAGCTTATTTCATAAGTTTCTCGGCACCCTTAATTGTTTCCTATGTTTACACAAATGTTGTGTCCCCTTCACAAGACTTCTTCTGTTACAGGATGCGTGATTCTATTTGGTTAAAGACCTGCTCGGTTCGCGAGGAGATACCACAAACTTGCATTTACTTGTAGCTTTCCAGTACAAAAGGTTGATACCAGTGATATGGCTAGCATTGAGTTCAGAGGATTGGATGTTAAAGGGATCTCTGAATTGTACCTACTGATATGGCTAAGTAACATTGATATGTTCCAAAATCCACTTCTCTCAAATCAGAGTGTAGTGGTAATGAAATTCTTCACCCATTTGGTTCGATTTGTTGGCCATGATCAAGGGTGTGGCGGATGCGAAGTCTCTCGAGCACACGCTAGAACTATGACAAAATCCTTTGCTGAGGACCCGATAATCGCTGGAATTCGGTCAGATGCGGATGCTGCTGAATCTGGCCACAATTCAACCAAACTATGTAGTTTCAGTGTAGGGAGCACTGGTTATCCATACATTTAATTTCAATCTCAGTTTCACTCGTCAGACCTAGTTCTTCAATAGGTATTTTTGGATGAACGAGACAGGCACGCTTCCATCCTTTATTCTCAGACAGCTTGCAGGAATTCGTGGCAATGGTGTATCCCCTTCCTGGATGATGATACGGTTGTAACATCGAAGACGTTGTGGATTCAGATAGAGGTAAAGGCGTTGGAGTACATTGTTCCTCTCTTTCTTTGATTCATTACGTATGCTGAAGGTTAATTAACTGTGGCATTTGTTTTTGACAGGCAAAAGGTGTATCTACTGGTTGCTTCGAAAAGCTCCTCAATTAGGCTTCTCTCCAAGTGGACATGTTTTGGGTTTGAACTGTTTCCTCTACAAAACGTGATGCAAGAAGGTCTTGTATACTGTTCCATTCACTGATTTATGCCTTAGTATTCTACAAAGTAACTTTCAAATATAGCTGGATCTTTCATATCTACTCTTTCGTCATCGGAATCAATATCCGCATTTTTCTCAATGCAGGCTTTGAGTATTGCTTACAGAGTCCTTTGTTTCCTGTGATTTTAGCAAGATCCACATTATAATAACATTCTCCGCAAACAATTGTTGGGCAGAAGAAATACATAAACTCTGGTGCTTTACCGCCTAGGGGCAATAACGTGACCGACAACACCGATTATTGTTACTTGTCAACAAGGAAGCATCTTGTAATAACGTTTTGAGCAATGAAGCCAAATCATATTTAATTTAAGTTTTCGTTTAAATTGTTTTGTGGCCCTCTGTTGTATATAGAATTTTGATGCATAAATGTCATGGCATGTGGTTTTGAGACGATAGTTCTGAACGTAATATCCTTGGAGTAGAAATCGTGGATCGAAGAATATGGCCTTGTAGAGTTCTAGCATCTTCAAATTTTTGAGTTACCACCTTATGAAAATCATAAAAATAATAAAATCTCCTTGAAATTGTAATTTTGGCACTTTAAATAATCTTGGATCCATCCCCGAATATGTACTTTGTAATTTGGGCCCAATTTCGTATATGACATTTACAACTTGAATGAGCAACACAATATACAATCTCACGTCAGAGCATGAAACTTTGCTTGTCAAGACTCATAGATTCGAGGGTGATTCAAAAGGTAACTTGAATGAATCAAATCTTAAGTCCTTTCGAAGCTTTTGAGACCTTTGAGTAAAGTGACATTAATACGTTCCAACCCAAATGCCATAGAAGAAACAGTTAGTCAATCTTTAAAGGCTCAAACCAGTAGACAACTTTAGGGTCCTGAATCACATGGATTACGTCCTGAAAAGCTGGACTATGAGAATAAGTAGAATTTACCCTTGAAATCAATGTTCCTGCACACACTTGTTAGTCACACATAAAAGTGAAAAAAATGAAAGAAAAAAAACAAAGAGGTGGAGTCTTAAGGTCAAAAATTAGGGTGCAACAGATGCCCCTATTTAAGTTACTTCTACTCAGAGATATGGAGATTGAAATCTTCGTATCGACGAGATAGGAGAGACTTAAATACAAACATTGCACGAATTTTTGGCCATAAGAAGCTGCCGAATGCGAATGATATGCAATGTTATGAAATGCAAAACAAAGAGGGTCCTGTGGATTAAGGGCGCCACATGGGAGAAAACTAGACACGGCATGCGAGAAACAAATGAGTAACAGACCCAACGAAGCGGGACTCCGCGGGGACAGGATACGACCATCAATGGGAGATCTCCAAAGTGTAACAGCGGCACATACGCCCAGAATATGGTGTTTTCGCAGTAGGTGAGAAACTTGTAATCGAAGGATAACTTATTATCACCACAGAGAAATCCAGATGACTGTAATATCCAAAGTGAATTCTCTGATCGAATCAATAATTCAGTTTTTTTTTGTCTCTTTTTTTTTATATCTTTCCTTTGGAACTCGACTTGGAATAGTAAATGCATGACTTCCCCGAGCGTCATGATAAGGGTACCATGAGCTGGTCTCAGTCTCTGATGTAGGACTTCCCCGAGCATCATGGTATGGGAACCACAAACTGGTCTCAGTCTCTGATGTAGGACTTCCCCGAGCATCATGGTATGGGAACCACGAACTGGTCTCAGTCTCTGATGTAGGACTTCCCCGAGCATCATGGTATGGGAATCATGAGCTGGTCTCAGTCTCTGATGTAGGACTTCCCCGAGTATCATGATATGGGAATCATGAGCTGGTCTCGGTCCCTTCCCGAAATGATGAAAACTCGTGAGAGCACCTTCATAGGGGGTTGTAATTTTGCAGATTGTAGATGTCGTTGTAGACTGTAAATGTAGTTTGCTGTAGAACCATGTAGATGTAGTTCGTTGTAGAACCCTGTAGGTGTAGTTCGTTGTAGAACCCTGTAGGTGTAGTTCGTTGTAGAACACTGTAGGTGTAATTTGACGTAATTTATGGCTGTAGTTGTAAATTTGTAAATGTGATTGTAGCTTCACCGGGGATCTTCGGAAGAGATGTGAGCTGGTTGAATTGTAACGTATGTCTTCTCAAGTACGGATACTATTGCGGTAAACTTCTTTGACTTCTCTGGGGAGATGCCACTTGACGGAAGTGAACTCGTGTGATGAACTCACTGGGGAAGTTATTCCTGAGAGAAATATCTGTAACTGTCTAATGTTGAAGGATCCATTGATGGTAAATTATCTGTCTTGTGAAATTGTCGTTTTGTCATTTTGAATAAGATCCTAATCAAAACGAGTTGCTCAAATAAAGAGATTGACGTTCGATAAAATCTTGTGATGCTATTGTTGAAAAGATGCCTGTCTTTATGAATATTCTTCTTGGGGAGTAAGGTGCAAGATAAATGCACACTTAATCTGTTCTTAAAGGTTGGAGATGTCCATGATTTGATTGCCAAAGACCGAAGTTTGATTCGGGAAGTAGCCGAAAAGAAACTGTCAAGCAAGACTTGTCCAATGAGGTATGAACTCAAATGGAATTGTACTAAAATAACCGTCTTCCATGAGGGTTGAACTTCATGGGGAAATGAAACATTGTGCTCTTTTTGCCTAGGGACGACTCTAATTGGAGGGATAAGACGCACCCATACACCTAGGGATAACTGTAGTCAACGCGGTAGAATAAAACACATACAAATAATGCAACAAATGCACATGCTATGCGGTCTACTTATATGCTATGCGTATGCTAGCGAATTGGAAGAAACGAAATAAACGCCTCAAACGAAAGGGTACTCAAGCAAAATCTCCACAGATCCCTTATCGCCCGCGGAGAAAGTCTTCGAATAGAGGCAACCTTCGTGTCTGGGTAAGATAAATTCTCTTACCCTGGAGAAGTACATAACACTTTTGTTTTTCCTCGGACGAAATAAACGTCCCCAGTCGTCCTTTCGTTATTCATATACCAAGCAGAGCGAATTTTTGAAAAGGTTTAAATCAATTCGGATTTTGCTATCAAGAACACAAATTTATGGTAAATGAAAAAACTTTTTATTGAACGGTGGTCAGCGGAAAAAACGTGACCCGATGTTACAGTGTTGGAAAACAATAGCGATTACATAAAGGGAATAATGTCCTGCTTCTCCTAAACAAAGTACTTCTTGACAGCGTCTGTATTCACGGGGCGAGTGATCTCCTCTCCATCCATTGTTACTAACATCAAAGCGCCTCCTGTCAAAACCCTTTTTACTACGTATGGTCCATCATAATTCGGGGTCCATTTTCCTCTGATGTCAGTGAGGAAAGATTGGATCTTCTTGAGCACAAGGTCACCTTCCTTGAATACCCGCGGTCGAACCTTCTTGTTAAATGCTTTCTTCATCTTCTGCTGATACAACTGCCCGTGGCATAGCGCGGCCATCCTCTTTTCTTCGATTAAGTTCAACTGATCATACCTATTCTGACACCACTCTGCTTCTGATAATTTTGCCTCTACCAAAATTCTCATAGAAGGAATCTCAACTTCTATTGGGAGTACTGCTTCTATACCGTAGACAAGTGAAAATGGAGTTGCCCCTGTCGATGTGCGTACCATCGTACGATATCCATGTAAGGCGAATGGGAGCATTTCGTGCCAATCTTTGTAAGTAACGATCATCTTCTGAATGATCTTCTTGATATTTTTGTTGGCGGCTTCGACAGCCCCGTTCATCTTTGGTCTGTAAGGAGAAGAATTGTGATGCTCGATCTTGAATTCTTCGCACAACTCTTTCATCATCTTGTTATTTAAATTGGAACCGTTGTCTGTAATGATTCTGTTTGGCACACCATATCGGCAAATGAGCTGATTTTTGATGAATTTAACGACCACATGTCGGGTTACATTAGCATAGGAAGCCGCCTCGACCCATTTGGTAAAATAATCAATGGCTACTAAGATGAATCGGTGTCCATTAGATGCTTTCGGCTCTATCATTCCAATCATATCAATTCCCCACATAGAGAACGGCCACGGGGATGAGATAGCATTCAACAAAGTCGGAGGCACGTGAATTTTATCTGCGTAAATCTGGCACTTGTGACATTTTCTAGCAAACTTGTAACAATCTGATTCCATAGTGATCCAATAATAACCAGCCCTTAAAAGCTTCTTAGCCATGGCATGTCCGTTGGCATGAGTGCCAAAAGATCCTTCGTGAATTTCCGACATTAACATATTCGCTTCCTGTTTGTCAACACATCTCAGCAAGACCATGTCAAAATTCTGTTTGTACAACACATTGTTACTCAGGAGAAAATTTCCAGCCAACCTTCTCAAAGTTTTCTTATCTTTGTTGGAAGCTCCCAAAGGATATTCTTGAGTTCTGAGAAACACTTCGATGTCATGGTACCAGGGTTTGCCATCTTCAACTTCTTCGACAGCGAAGATGTAGGCGGGTCTATCAAGACGTTTTACTTCAATCCGAGGACACTCGTTCCAAAAGTTTACCACAATCATCGAGGCCAAAGTTGCCAATGCGTCTGCCATTCTGTTCTCATCACGAGGGATATGATGAAACTCAACCCTGTCAAAGAATGGTAACAGTCTTCTAGCATAATCCCGGTATGGGACCAAATTATCATGTCGAGTTATCCATTCTCCAGTAATTTGGTTGATTACTACTGCAGAATCACCAAACACATCTAAATTCTTAATTCTCAAGTCAATTGCTTCTTCGAGACCCATGATGCACGCTTCATACTCAGCTTCATTATTAGTACACTGGAATGCTAATCTGGAGGTAAATGGGAAATGGGCCCCTTAAGGAGTCACAATAACAGCACCTATCCCTTTTCCATGAGCGTTGACAGCTCCATCAAAGATTAAGCCCCACTGAGAACCTGGCTCTGGTCCTTCACCATGTACGGGCTCTTCACAATCTTTCATCTTTAAGAACCGAACATCTTCATCAGGGAAGACATCGTTAGAGGGTTGATGATCCAAAATGGGCTGGTGAGCCAGATGATCAGCCAAAACACTTCCTCTAACAGCTTTCTGAGTATGGTACTCGATATCATACTCGGACAATAACATCTGCCATCTAGCAATTCTCCCAGTCAAAGCGGGCTTCTCAAAAATATACTTGATATGATCCATCTTTGAAACTAACCAAGTAGTATGGTTCAACATATACTGGCGCAAATGCTTGGTGGCCCACGCTAGAGCGTAACAAGTCTTCTCTAACATAGTGATTCTGGTTTCACAATCAGTAAATTTCTTGCTCAGGTAATAAGTGACATGATCTTGCTTTCCTGTTTCATCTCGCTGACCGAGTACACAACCCATTGAATATTCTAAAACTGTCAAATACATAATCAAAGGTCGCCCTTCAACTGGCGGTATCAGGATAGGCGGTTCGAGCAAATACTCTTTGATACTATCAAAAGCCTTTTGACAATCTTCAGTCCAAACGTACCTTTGTTCTTTCCTCAGGAGCTTGAAAATAGGTTTACATGTAGCAGTCATGTTGGATATAAACCTGGAGATGTAATTCAAACGTCCCAAAAACCCTCTGACTTGTTTCTCAGTGGCGGGAGCTGGCATTTCCCGGATAGCTTTCACTTTGTCAGGGTCCACTTCAATCCCTCTTCGGCTGACAATAAAACCCAATAGTTTCCCTGGTCGTACTCCAAATGTGCACTTGTTGGGGTTCAGACGAAGCTTGTATTCCCTCAAACGACCAAACAGCTTAGCCAGGTGTTTAACATGATCATCTTCGGTCTTCGACTTAGCTATCATATCATCCACATATACCTCGATCTCTCTGTGCATCATATCATGGAACAAAGTAGTCATAGCTCTCTGATATGTTGCCCCCGCATTCTTTAATCCAAATGGCATAACTTTGTAACAAAAGGTGCCCCAGGGCGTTATGAATGACGTCTTCTCTCTGTCCTCGGGAGCCATTCTAATTTGGTTGTAACCTGAAAAACCATCCATGAAGGAGAAAACCTCATATCTTGCAGTGCTGTCCACCAAGATGTCAATGTGAGGTAACGGGAAATCATCTTTCGGACTGGCTTTATTCTAATCCCTGTAGTCTACACACATGCGAACTTTACCATCCTTCTTTGGAACGGGTACAATGTTAGCCAACCATAGCGGGTACTCGGCAGTGACAAGGAAACCTGCATCAATTTGTTTTTGTACCTCCTCCTTAATCTTTAGAGCCATGTCAGGTCGAGTCCTTCTGAGCTTCTGTTTTATCGGCGGGCATTCTGGCTTCAAAGGCAGACGGTGTTCAACTATATATGTGTCCAATCCAGGCATGTCTTGATACGACCAAGAAAACACATCGACAAATTCTCCAAGCAAATCAATCAGCTGTTTCTTCACATCGGGTTTGAGCAGAGCTCCAACTTTCACTTCTCTACGGATTTCTTCTGATCCCAAGTTGATTACTTCCACCGGCTCTAGATGGGGTTGGATAGCTTTTTCTTCTTTCTCGAGCAATCTGGAAATTTCTTCTGGGATATCATTCTCTTCGTCCTCAGCTTCGCACACAGGAAACTCAAAATTCGGAGAAGGAAGTGGATCATTATTCCCAGGTTGTAATTTATGTGGCAATCTGCGCAAGTGATGTGACTTTAATGAGTTTTTGTTTTGTAAAGTGGAAAGTGTGTGTACGCGAGAAGCTACTTATTATTTTCTAACATCGTGAATAAATATGAAACACACATGTAAATGAAAGTAGTTTATTTATGATAGCAAAAACCGAAAAGACACGCCCAACAAAGTCACCTTTGCCTTGGGCAGAGCAAAAGGAATTATTGAAAAGATAAGCCCTAACAAATGCAATTTCGCCTTGGGCAGAGCGGAAAATTTTAAAACAAATGCTTTACTTAGATATATGAATAGCGGTAGGGGCTTCAACTGCACTCCAATTTCTGACTACAACGCCTGGGGTCACAAAGTATGGGATGTCCTCATCTGGATCCTCCTCGGTGACGGCATAAACTCCAAAGGTATAGTCAAATCCATCCGACACGTAACCTGGATCTTCCATATAGGGCTCATAGTCTTCGTAAGGAATGGAGGACCTTGTAGAACCGTCTGATATGTAGTCCTCGAGTTCATCCTCTAACACCACATTAACCTGAGGATGATGGACGATCCCTCCACTATGGAATACTTCACTGATCAGCGGAAACCCTTGATTCTTGGTGCCTTGTTGGGCAGAACTGCTGGTGAAACCAAGACCCTCCTTGTTTTTTGTTCTCCGGCAAAGACAACACCTTTCCCCATATTGTTTGGTGACCACTGTTCACTACTCGTTGCGCGTCTTTAAATGATGACATGGATGCCTGAGATCTCTGAGCACCCTCACCCATAATGGACAAGGTTTGGAATTGCGTGCCAATTTCTTCTTCAGCCTCGACATATGAGAATGATGACAAATGACTCACCACCAAAGCTCTTTCTCCACAAACCGTAACTATCTTCCCCTCGAAAACATATTTCAGCTTCTGATGCAGGGTAGAAGTAACTGCTCCAGCTTCATGTATCCATGGCCTCCCTAGCAAACAGCTATAGGCGGCACGAACGTCCATGACCTGAAACGGGATCATAAAAGTCTGTAGTCCAATAGTCATGGGCAAATCAACCTCACCAATTACTGTTTTCCTTGACCCATCGAAAGCTTTGACAATAACGCGACTTGGCCTCATCGGTGGTCCCTGATACGATAGCTTAGATAGAGTAGTTCTAGGCATTACATTCAGAGACGATCCAATATCAACCAGCACACTGGACAGAGAATCATTTCCACAGTTCACAGAAATGTGTAAAGCCATGTTATGTTTCCTTCCTTCTTCTGGGAGATCGTCTTCATTGAAACCCAGATTATCACTCGAAGTAATACTGCCAATGGTGTTATCGAATTGTTCCATAGTCACATCCTGCTCGACATAGGCTTGTTCCAAAATCTTCTGAAGTGCTTCTCTATGAGCCTCAGAACTCATCAGCAATTGTAGCACAGAAATCTTCGACGGAGTTTGCAAAAGCTGATCTGCAACCTTATACTTGCTTCTCTTGATTATTTTCAAACATTCATCAGAGTTGGATAAATTAGACCCACCAGATTGCCCCACAATTGGGTCTCTTGAGCTTGATGGTTCAAACAAAACTTCTTTTTCTTTCGGTGGCACAGTCGGGTAGACTCGACCGCTCCTTGTCACTCTACTGACATCTGCAATATTGACTACTGAGGGTATGGTGGGCAAAGGTACCTCTTTCCCATCCTCCAATATAGTAGCATTGTATCTGTAAGGGATGGCTTTACTAGAGGTATAAGGGACAGGTCCAGGCACATTGATCACTAAAGGAGTAACGGTTGGCTTCCTGCTATTATAAACAATCTTTATACGTTCCACTTCCTTAAAGTGGGGCACGATGACACAAACCTCTTCAGCCTCTTTATTGGAAACTTCTTGACCATCACTTTCCAAACAATCTTCAATCATATTGACAGAGGGCGAACCATGTGGTGGTAATGGATTCTTCTGTACATTAGGGTCGGAATCCCTAAAAGACAAGATTCCATTTTTTATGAGCCTTTGGACATCCATCTTCAAACCGAAACAACTCTCAATATCATGTCCTGGAGCACCCTGATGGTAAGGACAAAACTTGTCAGCTCTATAAGAAGGGGGAGGATTTGTGGGAGCCGGAGGTGTAGCTCTCGTCTGAATGTGACCCTTTTTAATCAAAGCGGGGAATAAATCAGCATATGTCATTGGGATCGGATCAAAATTTATTTTTCTGTATACGCGACCTTGATTGCTGGATGGCCGATTCTGCTGAGGGTACTGTGGACTTTGCTGAAGTTGGGGTTGTTGAGCAATGGGAGACTGAGGTTGCTGATAGGGTTGCGGAGACTGTAGCTGATAAGCCGGAGCATTAAACACTGGCGATACCGCCGCGACTTGGTGTGGTGGCATATACCTCTTTCTGAATTGTCCCTTTTGAATAGCATCTACACCTTGTTCCTTTTTCTTCATAAAACTGCTCCCATATCTCTTAGGAGCGCTTTCTTCTTTGGTCAATCTTCCCTCGCGAACACCTTCTTCTAAACGCATTCCCATATTGACCATTTCAGTAAAGTCACTGGGTGCGCTGGCTACCATCTTCTTGTAAAAGAAAGGACCAAGGGTCTTCAGAAAAATCTTGGTCATCTCTTTTTCTTCCAATGGTGGTGTGACTTGCGTGGCCAACTCGCGCCAACGCTGAGCATACTCTTTGAAATTCTCCTTATCTTTTTGTGCCATTGCTCTCAACTGATCTCGGTCGGGCGCCATGTCCACATTGTACTTGTACTGCTTGACAAAGGCTCCTCCCAAATCATTGAAAGTTCGAATTTTCGTACTGTCCAACCCCATATACCACTTGAGTGCGGCGCCTGTCAAACTGTCTTGGAAATAGTGAATGAGTAATTGATCATTATCAGTTTGGGCAGACATCTTCCTGGCGTACATAATGATATGACTCTGAGGGCAGGTATTCCCCTTGTACTTTTCGAAATCGGGGACTTTGAACTTCGGTGGGACCTTAACGTTTGGAACCAAGCACAGCTCAGAAGCACTCTTACCAAATAAGTCCTTTCCACGAAGGGCTCTCAATTCTTTTTGTATTTCAGAAAACTGGTCTTGAAATCCATCTATCCTCTCTTCTAAGCCCACAGTCTCGGTTGGCAACCCATGTAGAATTGGTTCATCCAGAATATACGGAACAACGCTCACATGCGGAGATGCAGTAGTCATCACAGCAGAAACAACAGGAGCAGCTTGAACAGTGGTCACAACAGGGGTCTCAGACACAGGCGGACGGTAACCAGCCGGAGTAAAATAAGGAGGCATCCCCCACGGGAAACCTTGAGGCATACTGTAAGATACTTCAGCGACAGAAGACACCACTGGGATCGGTGTTGGTGTCACTTTGGATATGACAGTCCTTGGAACTTCTTGGTTGTTGATCGAGATTTGACTGGACAAAGCTTCCACTAGGCCATTCAACTTCTCCAAACTTTCTTTCATACTTGCAACTTCATCATGGAGTACCCTGTTCTCTTACTCTAGTTGATTCATCTTCTGGCGTTGACTAGCTCGGGTGTTGTATCGGTGATTCAGCTTGTTCTGCGGAGATGAAGCAAGAGTGAGACCCTGGAATGCAAACAATGCTATGCTTATGCAAAATGCAAATGAGTATGAAACTTTCAAGAGAACTCAAATTATTTTGGGTATTGTAACCTTGGAGGAAAACCTATTTTATTTTGATGATTGAAGCATTACAAAAACGGAGTACTCTTTCAAGAGTTTATTACATTGAATCAAAAGCGAAAGAGAAGCTTGGAGATCTACTCCTTATGCTCCTTCTGTGCATGAAGTTCTCCCTCTAGGTGACTGATGCGCTCTTGCAATTCGGCCTTCTCTCCGATGAGTCGGTCGACACACTCTTTCCAAGCTACAGTATCTGGGGGAAGATCATCACTGGTGACAGCACTTGAAGAGGTGCGATAGGAAAATAAATCCTCTCGCGCCTTTCTTTTCCTTGCGAGTTCAACCTCTGGCAGCCTCTGGGACTTCTCTTTCTCTACCTTGAGTATGAAAAACTTGTTCCTCCAAGCGGCTTTCAATTTTCGAGCTTCATCCAAATCAGCCTTCAATTGATCTACTTCACTCACGTCAAACCAATCTGGATCGTGAAAGGCCAATACCATAGGTTCATGGAAAGGGAACGGCATCTTGAGGTCGAGAGCTCTTGCTCGTACCCAATGTAGGTATTCTTCAGAGACAGTGCAATTGGGGTATCCTAAAGCAGCTTTTCCTTCTTTATTGATGTATTCCCACGAGTAAATTATGACGGTCTTCAGGTCTGGGTCTTCTCCTTCTTTGAGAAAGATTCCTTCTAACAGAGTCTGGTCGGGTACTTCAATCATGGGATGCCCAAATTGAAGACGGGCCAGAGCGGGATTGTAACTTATGCATCCTTCTCTCGCAATAAGTGGTATGTTAGCAAATCCTCCGATATTATGGATCATACATATACCTCCATAGGTGGGGTCATACCACACAATGTCAGAGTGAGTAAGGGCCATAATTATCTTAGACCAACGGGGCGATTCCTCCTCTTCCCAAATAGACGGGTGCCGAGTCAGACGAGCGATGAACCATGCATACAACAGAGCGGTGCAACAGGTGATATGTCCTCCTCCTTCAGCATTCTTCGAGTGGATCGAAAAGTATGTGTCAGTGAGTAAAGTGGGAACGGGATTCTTGAGTATGAACAATTTAATTGCATCCATGTCAACAAAATCATCGATCTTTGGGAACCAGAAAATCCCATAAACCAACAGGGCAAAGGTGGCTTCCATGATAAGGACTTCCTTTCTTTCAGCATGGTAGCGAACTTTCTTAATCAAAAAGTCAGCATGGAATTCGAGGACTCCTTCCTTGGTGGTTAGGTGTGCTTGCACATCTGCCAAACTGAGATGAGTGGCATTGGCAATTTCTTGATGACTGGGTGTGTCTTCCTGGCCGGTGAATATGGGTCGGGCCATTACGGGCATCCTCAGGAAATCAGAATACTCTTCCAATGTTGGCACCAGCTGGTAATCTGGAAAAGTGAAGCAATGGTAGAGAGGATCATAGAACTGAACGAGGGTCTCCAACAACCCTTCCTTCATCTCGAGTTCGAGGAAACGGAAGACTTCTCCGTATTCTGCTGCGAAGGCATAACGATTCTTGATGAGGTCTGCTAGCTCTCTCAAGCTTTCAATGTTAGGACTCCGGAAAGTGTACTCCAATACTTCTCTTTTAAAATCCATGGTTACAATACCTGAGAAATAAATTTGAGTTTCTTGAGTAAAGAGAAGAATGTAATGCAATATGAGTAGGACTTCATGGGATCCTAGCTGTTTATAAACATTGTAGCAAAAGAAAACGTTTTTTATTAACTTCGGAATGGAATACAAATAATTGCTTTTAAGAGTCCCAAATAAAAGCTAAATAAAATCCAATAAAGACACTAAAGAAGTTTCGAGTTCTGCTGCTTGAGCTGCTCTTCTAGTTGCGTCTTCTCACGGATAAGGTTGTCCACGATCAATTTCCAAATAGTGCATTGTGGGTCGGAGAAAAATAAATCCTCCATGACCTTCCTCTTCTTGCAGGGGAGTAACTCCTCATCCTTTAATTGTAGCTGCTTCTGGAGTTCCTCTTTGTCTTTATGGAGTTGTTCAATCTCTGCAACAGCCACTAGATACTTGTTCTTCCATGACCCTAGCTCTTGTCGTAACTTCTTCATAGCAACCTCTAACTTCTCAGTTTCGGACATAAAGACATAGGTGGGCTCCCTTCTTGGAGGCATAGGGTCTTGACGAGAGTAAGGCATCCTTAACTTGGTCGCTCTGTCTCTTACCCACTGGAGATACGGTTCTAGCGACACACAATTAGGCTTTCCTAGACTTCTCTTCCCCTTTTTGTGTACACTACGCCATGCATTTAGAATCTTTCCTCGGAGTTCCATATCATTTTTGAAGAATATACCCTCTACTTGAACACTCTTGGGAGGTTCCTTCAACGGGTATCCCAACTGTCGACGAGCTAAAACAGGATTGTAGCTGATTCCTCCATCAAAGCTGAGCAACGGTACATTAGCAAAATCACCACAACTATCAATGATTAATACTCCATCATACGATCGGTTGTACCAATCAATGTCAGAATAGGTCAATGCCATAACTCTTGGAGACCAAAGCTCTTTGCCAATATTTGTAAAAGAGCTAGACTTCGGCAAGTGCGAAATAAACCACTTGTAAAGTAAAGGTACACAGCAAGTAATCATCCCTCCACCTCGAAGGTTTCGGAGATGTATAGAGTGATATGCATTTCCCAACAGAGTTGGCACTGGGTTTTTCTTCATAAAGATCTTGAATGCTTTGAGATCGATGAAACCTTCAAAACTCGGAAATAAAAACAACCCATAAACCAACAAAGCAAAAATTGCCTCAAACGGAGCCCTATTAGAATAATCGGCATAGAATGAAGCCTTCTCGATTAGGAAACCTGTCTTTAAACCAAGAACTCCATCCTTAGTAACTAGGTTGGCTTTGACGTCAGATACCTTCAAACGGAGGGTTTTAGCAATCTCTTTCTCATCAGGGTCTTTTTCCGAGAAGGGAAAAGGAGATTCTTCTAGGACAGGTAGACCAACCAAAAAGGAATACTCTTCCAATGTAGGTAACAGCTGAAAGTCTGAGAAGGTGAAACAATGGTAGAGAGGATCATAGAACTGTAGTAGAGTGGCAAGAAGTCCTTCATTCACTGAGCAACCCAACAAAGATATCAGCTTCCCATATTTGTTCTTGAATTCCTCTTGACCTTGGATGAAACCCCACAACTTATTTAGTTCATCCAATTTGGGACTCTTAAAAGTATATTTCACAGTATGTCTTTCATTTGAAGTCATAGTGACCTACAATGTTCATAAACGAAAGTGAATCCCATGAAGTCCAATGTGGAATGATGTTATATGAATGCAGCAAACACAAGTATTCACATAAGGACACAAAGATAAACAAACAAAGGGGCACCCTAGGTTCACAGCGAGCATGGAGCAAAGGGTATACCCATCCCCAAAGGTTTAAGGACTAAAGGTTGTTTGTACCTACAGAACAAGGTTCTAAAGGGACTCAGAATCATCAGCCCATCTATCGGATACTATCAATTTCCCAATTACTCGAGGATTAATAATATTCTCAAGAGGACTTCTTTTGAGTGTAGCTTCGCGTAGCACTATTTCGGGAGTACTCCCTCATAGTCCCGCACTACGTCCTAATAAAGGCCAAAGTTGGGTTAAGGTAACTACGGTCCTCAATATCATAGGCTCCAAAGTCGAAAATAGTGAGTGCCTTCACGATTACTCGTTCAACAGTACTATTTCGAGAGGGCCTCAACTGAGCGAGATTCTCGATTTAACTTAGTTGGGATTCAACTCCCTATAAGCCTCCTCGACTATATCACCATCCTATCTTAATCTCTCTCAAGTTCGGGTGTAGAACTTTATCTCTCCACTCAAGAATAATACCCAAAAAAGGACAAACATAAGAGAAAATAAACAGTTAAGCAAGTAAGCAGATATATAAGGCAATAAACAAGATAAATAAAGCAAGATAGGGAAACCCACTAGGAAGGGTTCCCAGTGAAGTCGCCATTTCTGTCGCGGTGAAAATTGGATACCAAACTATTGATTAGTTTGAATCTTTAATTCATTTTGCAACCGAACTTTGATTTGTCCAAAGGAAGGGATAAAGATCGAAATTCCCACAATGCAATGCAAATGCAAGGTTTAGAGAGTTTAGGTTCGGGGGTTGGTTAAACTTAGGGAAGGTACTAGCATCCTAAGTTTTTGTAGTACTCTACAGGAACCTCTTGTTTTATGTTGTTTATTGCTAAGTGTTTATCTGCTTAATGGATGAAGACCTAGGGGGTTTATTTCTAAGTATACTCGATAAGATGTCGCATCTTATGCCTACATATCCTTACAGGAGTGGAATCAGAGTATCTGTAGTTCCCCTAAAGGGTTAGAGGAGTTCTTTGACTGTGGTCAAAGTTCCTACGGGTTTAGGGTAGTTGTTTGATTGGGTTTAGGAGAAGAGATGAGTCTTTATGTTAAGGGAGATGTAACCACCACAAGTGTAAAGGGGGTCGTAGGAAAATAGTCTTTGCATCGTCTTAAGAAAAGGGCTTAAGTACTCGGATTTTTTGACGAGTATGCCTTTATCACTCTTAAGGCAAAGTTCCTACATGTTTGATTGTATTATTGTGGGGGTGGAGATTATATCTCACTTAAGATGATTAACATCTATTCTCTATTGTGTTTGAAAAAGTTATATAGTGTTGTTTGTTTGGCTAAGTTGTAGAGATAATGGTCCTTCCTATGGGGTAGGATCTATCTTAAGCGATCAACTTGAATGGAATCAAGGATCGTGGGGAAATGATGCAAATGACGTGCACTACACACAAGTGTTGACTCATGTGTAGGTTTTTCCTTTGGACGAAATGCGATGCGATAATGTAAATGCGGTAATATTAAATGACTGTAAAATAAATTGCGGAAATGTAAATAAGTAAAGACATACACGAACGCATGAAAGCGCTAAGTGAGTGTGTGAACTGTGGATAAGTAAAAGCGGATAAAGATAAAACGTACGCATGAAAGCGCTAAGTGTACAAGTGTGTTGTGTCGTGGGGTGCACGATTAAATTTTACGATGTTGATTGATTTGGTTTGTTGAATTGATTTTAGTTTGAACAAAAATGTTGATTTGATTTTAATAAAAAGACTCGGGATTAATTGGATTTAATAAATATTCATTTTTAAAAAGGATTTTCTTGATAAAATATAAACGATTTTAAAATAACTTTCCTTATTAGATAGAAGACTTCTTATTAAAATAGTTTTCTTATTATTATAAATAGTTAAATTAAATTAAATGAAAAGTTTTCAATGAGTAAATTATATTTTTGTTGAATAAAATGATTATTAAGTTGATTAATTGAATAATATAACTATAAATTATGAAATTGTTTTCTCAGAAAAGTTTCTTAATTTAACAAAACGTAAATTATTTTAAACTAAGAAAAATAGGCTTTTAATCATTTTAAAAGAGAGAACAAATTAAAAGGTTGATTGAAAAAAGTTAATTAATAAAAGATTTGTTAGTTATTAATTAAATAAAAAAAGGGTTTAATAGGTTAATTAACGTTAAAAGAAGATTAGCTAAATAGATGGTTGATTAAAAGGGATTTAACGAGTGGATTTATTTTAATAAGAAAAGTTGATTAAGTGATTAAATTGGGTTAGTTAAATAGAGTTAATTAGGTTAATATATGATTAGGCGTGGTTTAGTGGTGATTAAGTGGTGTGTGTGTGTGATATTAGTGTTATTACATAAAATAAAATAAGGCAAAATAAAAAGACAAAAAACAACGATAGCGAACCCTAATTCCCAAACCCTAAATCTGTCTTCCCCGATCCCAATCGCTAGTTCTCCCCCTTCGATCTCTCTAATTCGATTGCCCTTCTTCTACTCTTCCATCCTTCTTCCGCTTTAATCTTCGCCTCTTGTTTTATCGTTCTGCAAAACTCAGAAAAATCAAATTTGTAAAAGTAGTTTCGGGGAAAGAAAATGTTACCCAAGGAGAGGTGCCGGTGGCGGTTTTGGCAGCGGGGGATGCTTGCGATTGTCGGCGGAGGTGGTCTCGCTGAAAATGGTTGACAGATTGCGAAGGTATTTGGTGATGACCTCGCGGCGGGATTTGGAGTGGGTGAGACGTGCGTGTTTGAAGAAGATAAGTCCTTCTTTCTCTTAGGGTTTGATTTGTATGTTAGGATTTTTGAATTGGGATTTCTGTGGATCAAACGTCTGTTTTTCTCGATTTCAATCTCCTTTATATAGGCTTCTTGGATGAAAATGATTTTGGATGGACAATCAATATCAACTTGAATGTGGATTGAATTTGATTTAGGGTTTTGAATGTCTGATCATATCTTTCTGTTTTGGGATGGGCAAATATTTGAAATCTTTCCTTTTTCAAGTGATGGCCATGATGATCTGTTAATTGATATCTCAAATCCCTGATTTTGTTGTATCAATCTGATTAAATATTTATTTATCTAAGTTCAATGCTCTGAATCCAGATTGGATATTCCAACGGTATATACTTCAAGGGATTACTAATTTGCGTTTGGTACCTGACGGGTGCAGAAAACGGTTTGACTTGGGCCAAGGGAGGATTGGCAGCCCAAAGCACCAACTTGACCTTTTTGACATTAGGTGTAGTGAACTTTGATTTATCCTGGTATTCTCTGGTGTAGACTCACGTGGAGATGCTCGAAGCTCTCTCCTGCGAACGAAAGAGAAAGAAAAACAGCGAGGTTATTGTTTTACTTTGTTCTTCACTCTTGTTTCAAATCAAGTTTGAAGTGTATCTAATGCTATTTTCCTTTGGTGCTAGGATGGTGAATCAAGCTGATCAGATGAAAAGAGTGTCGGGCACTCCTAAGACAAACTCCAGACATGTTGTTGGGAACTGTATCATACTGAGCAAGATGATCATGATGCATTGGTTTGACGTCTCTGATGAGAATGTCTTCAAGTTGTTCAGAACATGGCAGTGGATCACAATTGGGTAGAGATTCAGGTTGAGGCAGCTGATCTTCAGGAACCAATATGGAGATTAGCAAAGTGATGGTTATGAGGGTGAGTTTCAGGATGGGGAAGGTGATGGTTGGGATCAATTGTGGAAGTGCCCAACTCATTTTCAGTCGTGGCTACCTCATTGTATTGCTGTGTTTCAGATACTACAACCCCACCATCATTTGAAAGCTCCTCGGAATTACCCTCAGCGGAGAACTTTTGATCCAGAGTACCCTCAAAGCTAACAAGCTGGTTGTCAGAGGGTGTTTCAGACTCGACTGATGAATTATCTGGTGTGATATGTGGTTCGCTCACACACTTGGGAGACAAAATAGACCGTGTCAGCTCTTTGGTTAGTATGTTCTAAACTGCGAGAGATTCTTGCATTTCCTTGTTAGTGTTCTAGAGGTCCTTCTGCAAATTCTTAGTGAGCCTTCCATTAGCTGAGGCATGGCTAAAACCAACATATACTTCCTGCAACTTCTCCATGTGTGGTTAATGATGACATTATTCTAGGGTGTTTCCCTTAATCCTGCGGTTCCTATCTCTGATAACTTGGTATATGCTGAACAAGGTTGCTAGCTACTGATCGACGTGGGCTGCGGTGTCGTTGTTGATATTCCTTTCAGTCCCAGCTCAGTTTGTGAAGAAGCTCTCAGCTTATTTCGTAAGTTTCTCGGCACCCTTAATTGTTTCCTATGTTTACACAAATGTTGCGTCCCCTTCACAAGACTTCTTCTGTTACAGGATGCGTGATTCTATTCGGTTAAAGACCTGCTCGGTTCGCGAGGAGACAACACAAACTTGCATTTACTTGTAGCTTTCCAGTACAAAAGGTTGATACCAGTGATATGGCTGGCATTGAGTTCAGAGGATTGGATGTCAAAGGGATCTCTGAATTGTACCTACTGGCATGGCTAAGTAACATTGATATGTTCCAAAATCCACTTCTCTCAAATCAGAGTGTAGTGGTAATAAAATTCTTCACCCATTTGGTTCGATTTGTTGGCCATGATCAAGGGTGTGGCGGATGCGAAGTCTCTCGAGCACACGCTAGAACTATGACAAAATCCTTTGTTGAGGACCCGATAATCGCTGGAATTCGGTCAGATGCGGATGCTGCTGAATCCGGCCACAATTCAACCAAACTATGTAGTTTCAGTGTAGGGAGCACTGGTTATCCATACATTTAATTTCAATCTCAGTTTCACTCGTCAGACCTAGTTCTTCAATAGGTATTTTTGGATGAACGAGACAGGCACACTTCCATCCTTTATTCTCAGACAGCATGCAGGAATTCGTGGCAATGGTGTATCCCCTTCCTGGATGATGATACGGTATTAACATCGAAGACGCTGTGGATTCGGATAGAGGTAAAGGCATTGGAGTACATTGTTCCTCTCTTTCTTTGATTCATTACGTATGTTGAAGGTTAATTAACTGTGGCATTTGTTTTTGACAGGCAAAAGGTGTATCTACTGGTTGCTTCGAAAAGCTCCTCAATTAGGCTTCTCTCCAAGTGGACATGTTTTGGGTTTGAACTGTTTCCTCTACAAAACGTGATGCAAGAAGGTCTTGTATACTGTTCCATTCACTGATTTATGCCTTAGTATTCTACAAAGTAACTTTCAAATATAGCTGGATCTTTCATATCTACTCTTTCGTCATCGGAATCAATATCCGCATTTTTCTCAATGCAGGCTTTGAGTATTTCTTACAGAGTCCTTTGTTTCCTGTGATTTTAGCAAGATCCACATTATAATAACATTCTCCGCAAACAATTGTTGGGCAGAAGAAATACATAAACTCTGGTGCTTTACCGCCTAGGGGCAATAACGTGACCGACAACACCGATTATTGTTACTTGTCAACAAGGAAGCATCTTGTAATAACGTTTTAAGCAATGAAGCCAAATCATATTTAATTTAAGTCTTCGTTTAAATTCTTTTGTGGCCCTCTGTTGTATATAGAATTTTGATGCATAAATGTCATGGCATGTGGTTTTGAGACGATAGTTCTGAACGTAATATCCTTGGAGTAGAAATCGTGGATCGAAGAATATGGCCTTGTAGAGTTCTAGCATCTTCAAATTTTTGAGTTACCACCTTATGAAAATCATAAAAATAATAAAATCTCCTTGAAATTGTAATTTTGGCACTTTAAATAATCTTGGATCCATCCCCGAATATGTACTTTGTAATTTGGGCCCAATTTCGTATATGACATTTACAACTTGAATGAGCAACACAATATACAATCTCACGTCAGAGCATGAAACTTTGCTTGTCAAGACTCATAGATTCGAGGGTGAGTCAAAAGGTAACTTGAATGAATCAAATCTTAAGTCCTTTCGAAGCTTTTGAGACCTTTGAGTAAAGTGACATTAATACGTTCCAACCCAAATGCCATAGAAGAAACAGTTAGTCAATCTTTAAAGGCTCAAACCAGTAGACAACTTTAGGGTCCTGAATCACATGGATTACGTCCTGAAAAGCTGGACTATGAGAATAAGTAGAATTTACCCTTGAAATCAATGTTCCTGCACACACTTGTTAGTCGCACATAAAAGTGAAAAAAACGAAAGAAAAAAAACAAAGAGGTGGAGTCTTAAGGTCAAAAGTTAGGGTGCAACACACTCCAACAACAAGTCTTAGCAATGAGAAAAAGGGTTTGGCCAGCAATGTACACATGCTTGACATAATAATGTCAATCCTAAACTTCACCATATGTTTCAGCATCATAGATCAGCATTTTTGCAAAAGGAAATAACATACACATATTGCCATAAAGACAACCATCAAGCTAACACACAAACATCTGGTATGAGGGCCATGTTCTAACAGCAGAAGCACAAACTTAAGCAAGCCAACAGCATGAAAACGATAACATCACAACTCACTCAAAACTCAACCATTTTTGACAAAATTTAGGTCTAACTTGTGTGAAATTTGATAAGGAACACAATGGCAATATTAGTTTTCCAAGATAGTGCATCAAAATTAAAATTCCAATGCAACTGTAAATGGAAGCTAGGCAATGCAATATGATAGCTACAGCTCATGACAACAATGATTAAGACTAGGTAAAGGTATGCACAAGTTTCAAATATGTAAACCATGGATTCTAGATGCAATGATCAATCAAACACAGCTCCAAACAGAATTTGGTATGCAAGTTGCAAGGTGAAGCTTGGAAATGCATTTTGGAAGCTATGATGCAAGATAGAAATGATTATGACCAAGTGAAGGTATGCACAAGTTCCAAATATATTATTCATGGATTCTACATGCCAAGATCAGTCAAAAACAAGTTCAAACAAAATCTATCATGCAAGTTGCAAGGTGAAGCTTGGAAATGCATTTTTAAAGTTGCAGACCAAATCAAGCATGTTTAAACCAAACTAAGAGCCTGCACAAATTCTAAATGTCACACATATGAAGTTCAGACAGAAGTGAGGTTTAAAAACATGATAGAACAGAAAATGACCAATCAATTGCAAGTCTGCTATGGTAAGTTCAGAACTGGCTGGCAGTAGGATCAATCACCAAAGCATGATGATCCAGCCAAATAACAGGCCTGCAATTGACCTTCATATATCCAACCTTGAGGATAGAAAAAAAAGGGCCGATACACCTCAAACAGATTTGACAGAAAGCAAAGTATCATTCAAGCATTTGTCCCAACAGCATGCACAATGAATTCCTACATTAACAATGCTTTCACAAAAGCAAAATACTCACATACAGAGTATTCATATCTCAAACACCTTGATCTAAACAGCAGCCTAAACAAACCTTAGCATAAGATCAAGTTCAAGTAGGCGCAAATGCAACTTTTGACATAACAATGCCAACAACAAATAAAGTTCAATTCAACATGAGTTACAACTCAGCAAGCAGCCAAAAAACCAACTTTCATCACAAAATCAGTTCAAACATGACAATTCCTATAACCAATAACCATTAGTCCAAATTGTTCACAAATGCAAGCTCACATATTCTATGGCAGTACTGTGCACACTTGTTAAAATGCTAGATTAAATCAAGTATGCACTAAGTAACATAAACCACAAGCATGACTAGGAATTGAACCAAACCAATCTAGGCCTAAGCAGAATTATGAGTTTGACAGTTTTAGGCTTAAAAACAAACCTTGATAAAACAAATATGAATCTTACCATGACAATGTTTAGATCAATGAACCATCAGTCTACAACTCTATCCACACAGACAAACTAGCAAGCCTTGTGGCAGTAGGCATATTCAACTCAATCAACAAACACAAATGATTCACATATAAATCAAAAGCATGAATTCAAACACAAATGGAAAGAAAGTTCAACATAGAGATTGCTAGCACATGAAGTGAAACACAAAACAGAATCTGACAGCAGCTTGTACTTAAACAAAAAGGCTTGAAATGCTATTTGAAAACAAGGACAGTTCATGGCAGCATAGATGCTTCACCTTATTAACATTCATTAAATGATTCACATGTGCATCAAATCATGAATTCCAAACAGCTTGCAAGAATACTTAACAAAAAATGATAGCACATGAGGCAAAACAGAAACTGGCAACAACCTTGCTTCTTGGTCAAAACCAAACACTCATGACAAATCCTACACACACACATACAATTCATACCATGACAAGTTGATCTCAACACAAACTCTACCAGGCATGATTAAAAGGTTGAGCACAGATCAAACATCATGACAGCAAACCCTTGGTTATTGCAATACCAAACCAACATGTCAAATCATAACATGCCTTAAAAATGAAGGTTACAACCACATGGTAACAAGTACAAGCAAGTTCTAACAGAAAAAACCTGTTTCTAGCAGCCACAAATGCAAGCATGTTTATTAGCATCAAACAACATGTTCTGGTTTACATACAACAAAAGAGCAAGATTGGCAAAGGTTAGACACAAGGCATAGCAGCATGGCAGTGGTTCAAGAAATTAGACAGTTATGACAGCAACATAGTGAGCATGACAATGCTAGCATAAGCAACAGATAGCCCTAATGCTACATGCACAAAACAACTCAGGCTAATGACAATTCAAATCACTTAGGGCTAAGGAAGTTTGGAGTTACAGCATAAAGGTATGGCATGTTGATGCAAACAAATCAAAACATGGATCAAGGATGCTTACAAGCAATTTAAGACAGAATGCACACGATGCTTTTCAAAACATCAACACAATACACATAGGCTTATCACAGTTGACAAATGCAGACCAAATATGCATATGCTATCATTGAAACAGCCCTACTACATAAAGCTAAGGATGACAGCAGTTGATACAAAAGATGAAACATGACAATGACAATTATCCAATAAAAACCAGATTCAAAGAATATCATATTTTCATGCTAACCAACATCCAACAATAGACAACAACTTCAATGCAAATAAGGTATGATCATGTCAAAACAGTTCTACCACAATGCCTCAAAATGACAGTCCTTGATGACAATGTCAACTATTCAACAAAGTTCAATGATACCATAATCTCATGTTGACAAACATAGTTCAAACACAAAGCCGAAGTTCAAGTTATTCACTTAGTATAACAATGGTAGGCAACAAACTATAATGCAAAATATCTCATGACAGCAAAGTAAGGCATTGGTCCTCATGAATTAAAAACAGGCCTCACAATTACATGACTCATCCCAATGATCCTTGATAAATCCAACAAGCCTATACAGCTCACAAGCATACTCAAAACATGTTATAGACCAAGCTTGAACACAAGGAAGATCCAAAAATAAGCTAGAATAGAAAATAACCTATGAGTTGCAAAATGCACATGATTTGAACAAGGCAAGAACAGAAATGTTGCATTTCAAGCATAGTTCAAATGGTACAATGTTTAAACATCACATGGATCAATACATAAGGGTTTCTACCTCAAAATACCAACAAACAGGTCAAGATCTAAAAGATTTGCTGCAACAGAAGCAAATAAACATCTTTCAAACAGAAACAGAATCAAAACAGCATCAAGACATAACAGTTGCAACTATCCTCATATGTTCATACATGACATTTAAGAGGATTTCAAGGTTTAGCACATGGCAATACAACATGGTATGATGATTATGAAAGTGATACACATTGATGAGCAAAATAAACAAAGTCTGGAAGATTCAAACATGACTGCCCATTGCCTTTAAACTCAAACCAAACTAATGCACATCAAACAATATCATGATAATTTAAGATAAGGATAGTGACTACCAACCTCTTGTAGACCTCCAAGCAAGTTTGTTCAGTATGGAACACCTTGAAGCCTCCAAATAAAATCCAATCCAATGCCTTGATGAGGATGACAGCGTTTCTTGCACTTGAAGTAAACAAGTGGACCCTTAGGCCAGAACTCAAAGTAAGTGATGATGATGGTATTTTAAGTTATGAACATTTGGTACATCATAACCTAAGGTGTTTGGAGGTTTACAATGATCCAAATAGGCCTGGTATGTGATTTGGCAGATTTTGTATGTGAAGTCAAACTTTGCTTGGTTGAAAGTTGACTTTTGGGAAAATGAGGGTTTTGACTGGTTTAAGAATTTGAACACCTCCCACACATCATTTGTGGATTATGTAGATGGTTTGTGGTGATTTTGAGTGGGTGGAAATGACTTTGGAAGATGTTTTGCTCAAGGCAGATTTTTAGGTATTTTTGGAATGGTTTTCTTCACTTGTAAGAAAATGCAAGGTAAGATGGGAGCAATGGTATTCTCTTGGGTTTTAGAGTGCTATGTTGTACCTTTCAACATAGAGGAAACCTCTATTTATAGGCAAGGAATGGTTTGGGGCAGATTTGTCTTTTGGCATTTTGGAGGGAGTTTTATAAAATACAATTTTGTTCAAGATTGTGGACAGCTGCAAAATCAGGCTCTTGGCTCAAGTTTATGCATAAATCAAGTGGTTAGGATGACATAGAAGTGACTGGAGTATGGCTAGGGAGTAGGAGAACTGCAGCTGCAAGACTTCTTCCATAAAGTTTCTCTTTCCTCATTTCTTTCATTAAAATAATGCAACTTGCCTATCACTTGACAAATCCATCAAACCCCTTAGTTTTATGCATATTAACTCATCATACTCTCTAAATAACAGATAGAAACATGATCCAATGTCTGAGAATAGCCCAAGTGGTTAAAAGGTGAGTTTGTGAAAAAGTGGAAATGTTGAACTCAAGTGTTAAAACGTCATCTTGTTGAATTCATAACTCTCAACTCATAAGGGCTATGGAGGAGTTCTAGTACATTTTAGAAAGCCCTAGTGAAGCTCTACAACTTTCATGTTTTCATGATCTTCAGATTCCAAATGGAACTAGGTCAAAAATCCACTCAAAGTTGTTAAAAAACATGCCTAAAAAGGCCAATAACTTAGGATTTTTCTAAGTTATTTTTCCCTCTTGTATCACTGTGGTACTTTTGTAGGACTTGTCAAGAGCTTTCCAATGAGCTTTGAACCAACTCAATTGGATGTGTGGTTAGGGAGTTATGGTCTTGCCCCTTTCAAAACCCTAATTTCCCGATTTTTCGATTACTCCTCCATCCTTGATCCAATCGCCATGAAACTTCATGGATAGGTGTAATATGGCATTAGGAACATTTTTGCTTCACACTTTGAGGTCAAATTCCTTATGGTTGAAGAGTTGACTTTTTGGTCAACGAAACGATCGATCGATGACTACCGAGTCGACTATTGATGTTTCGGGTCTTCTGAGGCTTTGAAAATTCTTGAGTAGACTTCACTAAGCCATATGAAATTCATAGACCATGATCCCACCATTGGAGCACCATTTAAATCAAAAGTCAAACTACAGTTGACTTTTTCCCCAAATCTCCTGATTTTCAATTGACTGATCAATTGAAGCTCTTCTGATTAAAATTAATGGTCAATCTCCCATCCTCACACACCTTAGGACACATGGAAGGCCATGGAAACAAGTTTTCCCCTTAAAAACAAATTTATCCTGATTAAAATTGAAACCCTAATTTCACCCTTTTTGCTTGGGCATTGTGCAGATGAACTGGGTGATTATTCCAACTCCACCATGACCTCTGAGGTACCCAACAAGCTCCTACCTCATGCTCACACCAATGAAAAAAATCTCAAAATTTCTTGACAACCCTCTGATGGTTTGCACCAATTCCTTTGATTAACAAAAAAGTATGGGCAAATTTAGGGTATGACATCCGCAACAAGCCAATGTTCAACGACCTTATGCTGTCAGACACAGAACGGCTAATAGGCAGTTTGTGAATCCTCCGATACCGTATTCTCAATTGTTACAACGGTTGTTGCAGTTACAGTTGGTTCAAAAGAGGACATTGACTCCTCTCACCGGTCCGCCACCTGCTGGGTACGATGCAAACGCTAGATGTGAGTTTCATTCGGGTGCTCTAGGGCACGATATTGACCATTGCAAAGCTTTCAAGCATAAAGTACAGGACTTGCTTGATTCCAAAGCTATCAATTTTACCAAAGAGGGGCCTAATGTGACTCAAAACCCGATGCCGAATCATGGTATGGCCGGAGCCAATGCCATTATTGAGGGGGAGAAGTTGAATCTGATAATTGATGTTGAGGATTTGAAGACTCCACTGGGTTTTGTGAAGGTTTGTTTGTTGAAGAAAGGGGTGTTTCCTGGTTGTTCTGCTGACTACTCAAAGTGTGAAGCGCAGCCTGAGGGTTGTGATCTTTTGAAGAAGGGTATTCAGAGAATGACTGAAGAGGGTTGTTTGCAATTTGATGAAGTCGTGAAAGAAGATGTCGAGAATAAAGTGAGTGATGACGGAAACAAAGTTGCTACAATTTCCATTCCATATCAGACTATCAATATTTCAGCTCCTGCTAGGCCAACTCTGGTTACCATTACTGTACCGGGACCCGTGACATACGAGAGCACTAGAGCTATCCCATGGAATTATTGGGGAGAGGTGTTCTGTAATGGGCAGAAGCAAGAATGGACAGGGTCTGCAAGAGGAAGTTCATCGGTTGAGAACGTAGTTGGTGCCGGAGGTATCACCAGAAGTTGTAGGGTCTTTTCTCCACCGGAGGTTAATACCGATAAGAATGACAAGGGTAAGCGTAAAGTTGTGATTGAAGAGAATGTCCAACCACAGGTCGGTGCTGATGATCTTTCAAAGGATGCAGAAGAATTTATGAGGCTAATTCGGAAAAGTGACTACAAAATTGTGGATCACTTGAATCAGACCCCTTTGAAGATTTCTATCCTGTCATTGTTGATGAGTTCAGAGGCGCATCGCAATGCTCTACTGAAAATCTTGAACGCAACATACGTACCTCAGGAGATTTCTGTTAATCAGTTGGAAGGGGTAGTAGCTCATATGAACGCCGGTAATGGTCTCGGTTTCACTGATTTGGATCTGACTCCTGCTCGGAGGAACCATAACTGTGCTCTGCATATATCTTTGGAGTGTAGAGGATCTCTGATGTCACATGTCTGCGTTGATACAGGATCATCCCTCAATGTGCTTCCGAAGAAGGCATTGATGAAGTTGGACATTCAAGGTTTGATATACACGCCCAGTGATCTAGTGGTGAGAGCTTTCGATGGGTCTAAGAGATCAGTGTTTGGAGAGATCACATTGCCTATTCAGATAGGGCCAGATATCTTTGATGCAACTTTCTATATTATGGATATCCAGCCAGCATACAGTTGTTTGCTCGGACGACCTTGGATACATGTTGTCGGGGCAGTTACCTCAACATTGCATCAAAAGTTGAAATACATGGTGGAAGGGAAGATAGTCACCATATGCGGTGAAGAGGACATTATGGTTAACCATTTGTCATCCTTCGAGTACGTAGAAGTGGATGGCGAGATCCACGAAACACTCTGCCAGGCGTTCGAAACAATTCAGATTCAGGGGAAGTCTCCTGTAGAAGCCAAGGGCTCAGAGGTTTCGATGTCATCGCTCAAGGAGGCTCGTGCTATCGTAGAATTCGGCTCGTCTCAGAAGTGGGGCCAAGTTCTTGATGTTCCTGTCAAGCAGGACAAGTTCGGCTTGGGATACAAACCCTCCAGTTCTTTTCAGATTCCGAGATACAGGGGACCTGTGCAGTTCACCAGCAGTGGTGTGATATTCGACAGGATCAATGTCGTTGAAGATGATGAAGATGAAAATGACTGCGATATGGATGCGCGGATTCGTCCATGTACTCCCGGCCAGAAGCTATGCAACTGGACTACCGAAGAAGTCATTCATATTACTGATGCAGAGTAATGTACATTGTTTTGATTATGTTCAGTCCTGCGTTCTGCCCAAGACGTAGCGACCCATTTGTTAGGCCTTCTTGTTATTTGCAATTTATCATTAAATAAAAGACGTTTCGCATTCAAATTTTATGATCCCTGTTTTTCTTGTTTTTGTTTTGCATTTATACTTAACAGAAAAATGGCAATGTGTTTTGTTTGTGGCATCACATAATAAATATAACATCCTGATGCAGGTCTTTTCTAGCAGATGCCATCGATTCAGGTTCAGCTATGACTTCGTATGACTTCAATAGTCCCATTTATCAAGCTGAAGATGAGACTGACAAAGACTGTGAACTACCCGAAGAGTTAACCAGGCTTCTCAAACAAGAGGAAAGGGTCATTGTGCCTCATCAGGAGGATATTGAGATTATCAATCTGGGTACCGAGGATGACAAGAGGTTAAAGTGGGGTTGCATTGGAAGACAATGTCAAGAGAAGATTGGTTGAAATTCTCTGTGAGTATAAGGATATCTTTGCTTGGTCTTACCAAGACATGCTTGGGCTGGATACGGATATTGTGGTACACCGGTTACCTCTCAGAGAAGAATGCTCGCCAGTCAAGCAGAAGCTGAGACGGACAAGGCCTGACATGGTAGTCAAGATCAAAGAAGAAGTGCAAAAGCAGTTGAATGTTGGGTTTCTTGCTGTCACGAATTACCCTCCGTGGGTCGCTAATATTGTTCTTTTGCCTAAGAAGGATGGAAAGGTCAGGATGTGCGTTGATTATCGAGATCTGAATAAAGCGAGCCTGAAAGACGCTTTCCCGCTCCCTCATATCGATGTGTTGGTTGATAACACCACTCAGTATTCTGTGTTTTCATTCATGGATGGCTTCTCTGGGTATAACCAAATCAAGATGGCCCTAGAGGACATGGAGAAAACTACTTTCATCACACCATGGGGGACTTTTTGCTATAAGGTGATGCCCTTTGGATTGAAAAATGCAGGGGCAACTTATCAGTGGGCGATGGTCACTTTGTTTCATGATATTATTCCTCATGAGGTGGAAGTCTATGTTGATGACATGATTGCAAAGTCACAGACGGAGGAGGGACATCTGGTCGATCTTCTGAAATTGTTTGAAAGACTGAGGAAGTTCAAGCTGAGGTTGAATCCTAACAAGTGCACCTTCGGGTGAGATCTGGAAAGTTATTGGGTTTCATTGTCAGTGAAAGGGGTATTGAGGTAGATCCTGCCAAAATAAAAGCTATATAAGAAATGCCTGAGCCGAGAACGGAAAAAGAGGTTCGTGGGGAGATTAAACTACATTGCAAGGTTTATATCTCATCTTACAGCCACTTGTGAACCAATATTCAAATTGCTAAGAAAAGATCAAATGGATAGATGGAATGAAAATTGCCAGAAAGCATTTGAAAGAATAAAAGAATATCTACAGGAACCTCCAATACTCATGCCTCCAGTTGTAGGGAGACCATTGATCATGTATCTCACGGTTCTTGAGAATTCAATGGGATATGTGCTTGGTCAACAAGACGAGTCAGGTAGAAAAGAGCATGCCATCTACTATCTGAGTAAGAAATTCACTTATTGTGAGTCGAGGTACTCGATGCTGGAAAAAACATGTTGTGCACTCGCTTGGGCCGCTAAGCGTTTGAGACAATACATGTTAAACCATACAACCCTATTGATTTTGAAGTTGGATCCGATCAAGTATGTCTTTGAAAAACAAGCACTCTCCGGAAGGATTTCCCGATGGCAAATGGAGTTAACAGAGTATGATATTCAGTATGTTTCCCAGATAGCCATTAAGGGAAGCGTTCTATCGGAATATCTCGTGGAACAACCGATTGAGGATTATCAGTCGATGAAGTTTGACTTCCCAGATGAAGACGTCATGTTTTTGAAAACGAAAGACTGTGATGAGCCTTTACCTGACGAGGGTCCTGAGAGAGAATCTCAGTGGAAGCTGGTTTTCGATGGAGCGGTTAATTCATATGGTAATGGAATCGGTGCAATCATTACTACTCCTCACGGTTCTCATATACCGTTCACCGCCCGATTGACATTCGCCTGCACCAATAATGAAGCCGAGTATGAAGCTTGTATTATGGGTTTAGAAGAGGATGTTGATATGAGGATTAAGAATCTGGATGTATACGGTGACTTAGCGTTGGTCATTAACCAAATCAAGGGAGAATGGGAAACTCGCCAGGCCAACCTGGCGCCTTATAGAGATTATGCAAGGAGACTGCTGCCTTTCTTCGATAGAGTTGATTTCCATCATATGCCGAGGGCTGAGAATTAGATGGCGGATGCCTTGGCCACGCTAGCTTCGATGTACAAAGTGAATTTCTGGAATGGAACTCCTGCTATCACCATCACGCGTCTTGATAGACATGCTTTTTTGTTTGTCGTTGAGAAAGCATCCGATGAAAAGCCTTGGTATTTTGATAGCAATAATTTTCTCAAGGCTCAGGAGTACCCATATGGGGCATCTAGAAAAGATAAGAGGACCCTGAGGAGGTTAGCTGGAAATTTTTATCTGAACAAGGATGACGTGCTTTACAGGAGAAACTTTGACATGGTCTTGCTGCGTTGTGTTGATGAACTTGAAGCAAACCTGTTGATGGAGGAAGTCCACAAGGGTTCTTTTGGTACTCATGCCAATGGACATGCAATGGCCCAAAAATTGTTGAGAGCTGGGTATTATTGGATGACTATGGAATCCGATTGTTTCAAATACGCCAGAAAGTGCCATAAATGCCAGATTTATGCTGACAAGGTGCATGTGCCACCAACTCCTCTGAATGTGTTGACATCTCCTTGGCCTTTTTCCATGTGGGGAATTGATATGATCAGAAAGATTGAGTCGACTGCTTCTAATGGGCATCGCTTCATTCTGGTTGTGGTTGATTACTTTATGAAGTGGGTAGAAGTAGTGTCCTTTGCCAATGTCACGAAGCATGTGGTAGCCCGATTCATAAAGAAGGACATCATTTGTCATTATGGAATTCCTGAGAGAATCATTATTAATAATGGTTCGAATTTGAATAACAAAATGATGAAGGAACTGTGTCAGAGTTTCAAGATTGAACATCACAATTCTTCTCCATATCGTCCGAAGATGAATGGCGTTGTTGAGGCAGCTAATAATAATATCAAGAAGATTGTGCAGAAAATGGTTGTGACCTACAAAGACTGGCACGAAATGTTGCCTTTTTCTCTTCACGGTTATTGTACTTCGGTGCGTACATCAACCGGGGTAACTCCTTTGTCACTGGTGTATGGTACGGAAGCGGTCCTACCATTAGAAGTGGAGATTCCTTCTTTAAGGGTATTGTCGGATGTAAAGCTTGACGAAGCTAAATGGGTGCGAACCAGGTTGAATCAACTGAGGTTGATTGACGAGAAGAGATTGGCGGCTATTGCGCATGGCCGAGTGTACCAGAGTAGGATGAAGAAAGCCTTTGATCAGAAAGTGCATCCTCGGTGCTTCTAGACGGGTAATTTGGTGTTGAAAATGATCCTTCCTCCTCAGACAGATCATAGGGGAAAGTGGAATCCTAACTATGAAGGTCTGTATGTGGTAAGAAAGGTTTTCTCTGGTGGAGCCTTATTACTATCTACCATGATGGTGAAGATTTTTCGTCTCCTGTGAACGCAGACGTGGTTAAAAAATACTTTGCTTAAAAGAGACCCGTTGGACACAAAAAGAAAAGTCCAGGAAAAAATGGGGCATCCCGGCGAACCATAAAAAAGGAATGGGTTCGGGCAAAAATTAGGGATAAAAGAAAAAGAATGAACCCGCAAAGTTGAAAACCTGAAAAGGAACCTTTGGCAAAAATGGGTATCCCGGTGGATTGAAAACCCGAAAGGGCGGTCCAGGCAAAAGTTAGGGATTTAAAAAGCAAATGATCACGATCTGCGTTCGATTTGTACGCTTGTGAGCAGTTATCCCGAAGGAAAATAATCAGTCCAGTCAGTCTTGTCAGAAGAGGAAACATGGGGAACATCGAATACATACAGGTCATAGCCGAATCGACACATGGTGGTTGTCTGTTTCCACATTGCCGACATTTGTATTTTATTACTTTTCTTATTTTTGAGCAATTGCCTCTTTTCAGGAATTGCATCTGAATTGTAATTCGCCTATTTACAGGCCTTTCATCAATAAAGTATTCACTTCAGTCAAAGAGCTTTCTTTTTCTTGTTTGTTTTACTATTTTGTTTACGAAATGTCTGTTATTTTGGTAAACATTACAGGTAAAAGCAAGAGGTTGTACAGAGCATAACAAAAGCGCTGACTTTGCTTGAGCGGCAAGTATCATGGATGGTAACTAAGGTAACCATTTCGCATATAGAGCATTCCTGGTGTTTTCTTTGTTGTAGGTCAGCAGGGTTATCCTCCACCGATGGAGATTTCCTTATCCTCAACAGTGCAAAATCGCAGCAAATGGCAGTTGTTGTCAGCTGAGTATCCTCAGTAGGTTAAGTTTGATACCTCTGGCAGAGTGGACTCGTCCCCAACAGGTTGAATGCAGTCAGGCATGAGAAACGAGGATGTTTGCTTCCCCGACAGAGTTGTTCCCTCTCCCCGGCAGAGTCCGATCATCAAGTCTAAAATGTTGTACCTCCAGCAGGACGAAGCTTTATTTTCATGAGAAAGTGAATCCCCGGCAGGGTGGAGTTTGTTCCCAGCAGAGCAAGATAGAAGTGGTTCCCTCAGTGGCAGGGTGGTTTGTAAACCGGTAGTCTTCTCCAGCGGAGGCAAAGTCGGTGACGCCTTTTCCCAACAGAGTCGACATTCAGGGTTTTCTCTAGCAGAGTGCAGTGCTAATTCCCTCGACAGAGTAAGTGGTAGAACAGGAGTGTGGGATTTCCCCAGTAGAATGGAGTTCCTAGTAGGAGTATCTGATATTCCTCAGCAAGACAGGTTGATACCTGATGTAATCCCAAGCATAGCGGATTCTTTCCCAATCAAGACGGAGTTTTCTGGGGTGCCAGTCAGGGCTGATTTCCCGAGCGGAGTAAAGTCAATCTCGGCAGTTGGCCGTATTTCTCCCGCAGGGTCGGTTTCCTCAACAGAAGGGGTTTGATTTAAGCAGAGGGTTTCCTGTTTCCCATCCGAGTTTTTTGATTCCCCAGAAGAGTTGTATTCTGGAGGGCCATCCAGGGCATTTTCTCAACAGAATATGATTTGATCCCCAGCGGAGTGGATTTTTTATTCTTAAAAGAGCAGTACACCAAGTTTTGTTCCAGGAGGCCGTCTAAGGCTTGTTTTCCCAGTAAGTCCAGTTTGCTGGCATGTGCCAATTATCCCCGGCAGGGTTGTTCTCTCTCCCCGGCAGAGTGGGTATCTTTTCTCCCTAGCATTTATTTTGATAGGGTGGTTCTTTTGCATTTGCATTTTGCATTAGCATCCTCCCAAATGCGTAGAATTTCCATTTCGTATGGAGCATTATGCCATTTTCAAACATATGCATGTGAAACATAAGCCAGGTTGTTATCTTTGTGTTTCAGGTGTTTTCCCCAGAGAATTGATCTTTTTGCCCTTGGTGTTCAAACCATGGCAGCTTCTGTTAGCCCGCGTGGTATCCAGACCTCGGCTTACGTTATTCCCCAGAAGTATCATCGGATTTCAGCTGATTATGTTGTTTTGGGACTCATTTGGTAGTCAGACATTGAGGAGTATTTGTGATGAATGTCCCTATCCGTCGAGTATCCAGACTCCGGTCAGTCCCCAGTTGTTGATGTTTTTCTCTTTCCGTCGAGTGCCCAGACTCCGGTAAAGACAGTTGTGGTATTCAGACCATGGTGATGTCAAACATATTTTCTTTTTCCATTGAGTATGCAGACTCTGGTCAATGCCGTCGAGTGTCCAGACTCCAGCAAACCTCCGATTGCAGAAGTGTGTTCCTGTGTCGTCGAGTATCCAGGCTCCGGCAGACTTCATTGATTCATGTTGTCCGTGCAGTATTCAAACTCCGGCAGTTTGAGATGGTATTTTTAAACTCACATGGTATCCAAACCATGGCAGCTCCCATTAGCCCGCGTGGTATCCAGACCCCGGCTTGTGTTATGTCCCCAGCAGTGTCGTCAGACGTTGATGGGTGATATCTTGGCAAACTCAGGTGGTATTCAGACCATAATGAATGTTTCTTCATCCGTCGAGTGTCCAGACTCCGGTCAACCTTCGTTGAGCATCCAGGCTCCGGTTATTAAGTTGAGCATTCAGGCTTCGGTTATTACGTTGAGCATTCAGGCTCCAGTTTTTTTGCGTTGAGTATTCAGACTCCGATCAATCTTCGTCGAGCATCCAGGCTCCGACTATTTCGTTGAGTAACCAGACTCCGGTCAATCTTCGTCGAGCATCCAGGCTCCAGCTATTTCGTTGAGTAACCAGACTTCGGTCAATCTTCGTCGAGTGTCCAGGCTCCGACTATTTCGTTGAGTAATCAGACTCCGGTCAACTTCCGTCGAGTATCCAGGCTTCGGTAAATCCCCGGTGAAGTCACCAATTCCGTTGAGTATCCAGGCTCTGGTTGTCGCGTTGAGCATCCAGGCTCCGGTTTTTGTTCGTTGAGTGTTTAGACTTCGTTCATTTTCCGATCTGTGAATCTTCTTGTCCATTGAGTACCCAGACTCTGGTCATTTTAGCTGAGCACTCAAGCTCTAGTTCGCTCGTTGAGTACCCAGACTCCGGCAATTCGTGTATTGATTCACCTCGTCCGTCGAGTATCCCGACTCCGATCATTACGTCGAGCATTCAGGCTCCGGTTCCTTTATTCTTCGAGTATCCAGACTTTGGTCATTACGTCGTGCATTCAGGCTCCGGTTCCTTTATTCGTCGAGTATCCAGACTCCGGTCATTACGTTGAGTATTCAGACTCCGGCAAATTTCGTCGATTCATTTTGTTCGTTGAATATCCAGATTCCGACAATTTGAGGTGTTACCCTTCAGCCGATATGATATCCAAATCATGGCACAATTTTTGAGGGACATGCTCATCTTGTTATATATTTCCACACAGAGTTACTTGGTTAAGTTTCTCTTTGTCCCCGAGCAGAGTTATTTGTGTAAATTTCTCTTGTTTTCCCCGCCAGAGTTGCTTCGTTAAGTTTCTCTCTTCCTCAGCGAAGTATACAGATGTTCTATTAGTTCAGCTACTTCCGGAGATTTCTATTCCCAATCAAAGTTTGCAGTTTATTTCTACAAATGGAAAATTTTCGGGTTCTTTGGTATTCAACCGTCTTTTACCTTGATTATTTGAAAGTCGATGCTCTCATCCCTTCAGGTTCAAGTCGATTGAATAAGGCCAGCTGTAGCACCCCAAAATTTGCCTTTCGTTTTAACCTTAACTGGCTTTTGTTTCTTTGCATTTTGCATTTTTGCATATCATAACATTTGTTCTCGAGGCATGGGATCGAGGTATTCCTGTGGCTCAGGTTCATTTCGGTGCAAAAAGACTGAACAACAAGCAGCGAGTATCAGGCTGACATTTATTTTGCCCAGCGGTCAGGCGGCCATTTTATTTTATATTGCAGGATGACAACAATTCAGAAAGCAACACTCAGGCTCATGTCAAGCATTTTTACAGTGATAACATTCAAGAACGAGATTCAGAAGCTTAACAGAGCTCCAAAATAGTTGAAACAGTGCAAATAGACAGATTTCCCTCCAAAAGGCGCCAAATTCAAATTTTTGAAGGTGTTAATCGGTTAACGCATATGGTTAACCGATTAACCAAGGCAAAATCAGGCCAGATTTGAAAATTTGAAGGCGTTAATCGGTTAACGCATATGGTTAACCGGTTAACCAGTGCAATTTTTGCCTCTGTACGTGATTTTTCAATGCAGAGCCATTTGGGGTCCAATTTTGATCACTTAAATTCAAATTTGTCACTTAGGAAGGATCTAGAATCATTTCATAATTTCATTTCCCTCCAAAATCCCATCCCTAGTGCCAAACCAAAATTTACAAACCAATTTCTAAGCCTCTCCTTGGGATCCAAACCTAGATGATATTTAAGTGATTCACTCCAAACCAAAGGGATCCGATTTTCATTTCTCACTCTCATTTTTCAGAATTCATCTCCATTCTCTCAACTTTCCAATTCCAAAACCCTCACTCAAAGCTCTTTTTCATTGAATTTTTTGATTCTTCATTGGAATCAATGAGTTCTTGAGCTCAATCCTCCATCCATCATCTCCATTGAAGTGATTTCTGTTGCACCCTAAAATTTGACCAACCGGTTCCCGTGCCTGATTTACGTTTCGGCTCATTTTGCATTCGCATTCGCATACCGCATACATTGCTTTTTCTCAATCATACTGATGTTATCAGGATCATATCTCTGTTGTCACATTTCGGACGTTTCAGACCAGTTCGGATGATTGGAGTTTCATTTTTTGAGAAGTGGTGCACTTCCCGGTGTTTTCGGATTACGCTGTCGTTTTGAGGATTTCGGTGTCCGGGTTTACCGTTTATTTCGGTTGGGTCTCACATTCTCTTTTATTGAGTTTTAATTGCTTTAATAGCATTTTTTTAGAATTTTATACATCTTTCTAGATTTTTAAATAGGTTAGAATATTATAGTTTGTTTTCTAGGATACTAATCGATACTAATAGGTTGGTAGATATTAGTTTAATATAGATTTTATAGATGTTAATAAGTTTTTCTAGATTTTGAATAGATCTTAATATGGATATTAGTAAATAGGTAAATAGATGTAGCATTTTAATAGTTAATTTGTTTTTAAAATATTAGGTTAATCAGTTTTAATTCATTAGCCTTTTATAATCAGCTAGCCATTAATCCAATCCGTGTTAATCCATTTCAGCTTTTAACACCATTCATTAATCCATTTTAATCTGTTTATTCCATTAATCATTTTCCTTAATCCAATCCGTGTTAATCATTATCAATCCAAGTCATTAGTCATTAATCATGTTAATTGTTCATTAGTCTGAATTGTTAATGGGCCAAGTATCCAGAATTTGCTGAAAGCCCAAATCCATTGTGCCACTTGTCAGTATAAAAATAATGCCACACGTCTTTCTCTTCCTTCCGCCACCTCACCCATTGAACCCTTCTGCCTGCCCCACGTAATTCCCACGTGTAACTTCCTCTATCTTCCCTCTCTCCATGCGTCCCTCTCTCCTTCTTCCTCTCGCCACCTGTCTTCACAACTTCGCTTCGCATCAACACCTCAAGTTTCTTCACCAATTTTTCGTCTCCAATACTCCGTCAGGTTTGTCTTGAATCCTTTCAAGTTCCTGTAGCTAGCTGTTAGTTCAATCGATATAGGGTTTGTGTATCTGAACTATGGATTTAGAGATTAAGCTGTTTGGATTTTCGGGAGGGCAACGTGAGGTTAGGTTGTGATAGGGTGATCTGGTTGGAGGTTTCGTTTGAATTTACTTAGTGTTAGATTGAGGAACGCATCTGGTTAGAGATTTGGAATAAAGAGGGTAGGAGGTTCGCTTCAGAGTGTTTCTCGGAGAGAGGAGACGGAGAGGTTTGTGTTAGCAGCGCTAGGGTTTGAAACAATGGTTTGGTGAACAGTAGATAGATTTGTGAGAGAGCTTTGGTTTTGTTTACTGAGACCTTGGACTTGGCTTGTAGAGATGGGCTTAACATTGGGCCCAACACACATTGCTAGGCTTATACCATATTTTCCTCTCCTAACCCCCCTGCAGTTGCTATTAGTGTGTCTGGTTGACGGGCTTAACTTTAGGCCCAAACATAGTTTTACTATTGCCCTCCCTGTGTTACTCGTTTCACCCTTTCTCTGTGTGGGCTGGGCTTGATGTTTTGTTATTGAAACCTAGCTGTGAAATTCCACCCCCTGGCATTTTAATTTGTTTTTATTCTTATTGCTTTCTATATTTTGTTTTGATTTAGGTTAGTTAATTGCATTAGGATTAATATTAGTATGATATTTAGGATTAGTACTAGAGTATAGTTAGTTTAGAATTTGTTAATTAGAATAATGATAGATTTAGCGTGAATATGGTATGTATAAAATTAGAATTTCAATTGGAATATGTTAGAAGTTAATAGGATTAAAAATCTTAGAATAAAAGATAGTAAAAAAATATTAGAAAATATTAGAACAAAATTGTAGAAAAAAATATTAGAATAAGCATAATAAAAATAGTAGGATATTTTTAGGCATTAGTATTTTCTTTTATAGATATAGTGTTAGGTTTAGTTAGATATAAAACTTAGAGCATTTTTAGGAGTATGGTTTTAATATGATTTTAGGATTTAACATACTTTGTACATATAGAGCTTTTAGGATAGAATTTAGTTCACATACACTTAATGGTGATGTGTAATATAGTTGGGGCATTTAATAGTCGATTTAGGTTTATGGGATATATGGGGTATGGGGTACGATTTAGGATCCCTTAGAATTAATTAGGCGTATAATATAGTTAGTGTTCTATTTTTGTACTATAATTGGTGTGCTTGTTTGGTGTTCCCACTTGGGTTTTTAATTGTTTTGCTTGGGTGTTTGGGATTTTTACTTGGGGTGTGGGTTTGGTTTGAGCTTGTGGAGCATGGTGAAGACAAAGGAGAAGATTGAAGATCATAGAAGAAGCTTGAATGATGAAGATTGCTTGCTTGGAGTTTGATTGAAGACATAGGACATAGGAAATAAGTAAAGCCTTAGAATAGAAATTTCTCCACAAATATGGATAGCTTCTCTTGCATCCATTCTTCTCAATGATTAAAAGTCTCTCCATGATACTCATATCCCTCCTTTGGAAGGATCAGCGACTGTATCCAGGAGATAGAACTTTGAGAGAAACTGTCTATATCATGTTAACAGTCAGTAAGCCACCTTTGGTAGGCAACTGACTGCTTAACATCCAATTCATCTTGTTAACTGCTAATCATCTTGGAGAGTTTGATCTGAAGAAAAGCCATGAAAGATTGAAGATAGAGACCTTGCTTGAAGGCTGTGAAAGATGAAGATTGTGCTGTTGAAGCTGTGCATTTGATTGCTGCTGTGAGAGCCCTGCTGTTTGAAGCTGTTGAAGGGGTTTACTATTAGAGTCTCCCTCCCTGAAGATTGATGCTGGCTTGAAGCTTGTAGATGTTTTGAAGATGACTTGAAGATAGAAGATGATGGAGCTTGCTGTGCACGGTTGCTGTTTGCTGTTTATTTTTGCTGTTTATAAGTCTTTGATGTATTGTTTGAGTTTCCCTGACTGTATTGTTTGCCAATTAACCTGTTAGGTTAAAGTGAAGTTATTTCACTTTGCCTGTTGTTTTCTAGGTTCGAGGTTGAGTGGGACTCCCTTGCCTCGCTTGTATTGTTGCATTCATGCATATTTTACTGTTTTATTGTATCTGTTGTTTCTGTTTTCGTTTATCCCCTTAGGATCTCTGTTTCTCTCTGCGCAAGAGAGGAACATGATAGACATTAGGTCTTAACCCATGCATGATAACATTAGGTTAGTTTGATTCCCTTTTCAACCATAGGTTAGAGTTTTGTCTCTTCTTTCTCAAAACAAACAGAAAAACACAATAAGATTTCAAATCCAATAAAAGACACTTCTTCCGTAAAAGAATGTGAACCAATCAAACGTCAATTTTTGTCCGCTTGGACCAGTAATCAGAAAAACCCTTTTTCAGAAGGAGATAAAAACGATCAAGACAGACTTGTGTCGTACGTGGCCCGAACTACGTTTGCTCTGATCTTTCATGCTGTATGAAAGTACGTAGGCATAGGATGCGATATCCTAGCGAGCAACCTTCCCCTCCTTTCCAGTAGGTAGGCGAACTATGTTGACTCTGATTTCTCGTTCCAGACGGGAATACGTAGGCATAAAGTGCGATACTTTGCCGAGTCATTTTCTTTTCTTTTAACCCTAGACCTGTAGAATAGATAGAATAACAATCCATACCAGAAAACAAGCGTGGATCCCATCGAGTACGACGGACGTGAGGGGTGCTAATACCTTCCCCTTGCGTAACCGACTCCCGAATCCAGGATTTGGTTGCGATGACCATTCCTTTCCCGTCTTTGCGGTAGGTTTACTCTGAGCGTTTCCTTTCCCTCCGTTGGGATAAATAACGCACGGTGGCGACTCTTCTGTTCAGCCGGCGCCGATTTTTGCAGTAGCGACAGCTGGCGACTCTGCTGGGGATCCAACGTCCCCTGGCTGCTAAGGACTGCGATAGTTCCTTATGCATTTGGGATCCAACGTCCCTTAAGCGAGTCAATCCTAACGCTTGTTTTCCCGTCGAGGATTTTGTATGGATTTACTTTCTCTGTATTTTACTTTCAGCATTATATTATTATTATTATTGTTGTATTGGGGTGTGACGGGTGTTCTATGATTGAGAGATAAGTCGGACCTGGGCTTGAGTGCACTTAGAATTAGAGTGGAAAGTAGTGGGCGCGTGCCGGCTTTGCTTGCATTAGTGTCCCGCAAAATCCACACTCGGACGAGGTTCTTCTGGTTGACTTCTTTTTCTACCCTTTGGGTCAAAGGGGTTGTTGGTTAGTTGAATTGTCGACTCCGGGGACCGATCAATTGGAAGTTGGCTAAGTGAGGCCTCTTCAGGATTTGATGATGCCACTCCTTCTAGGAATCGTATCATCAACCCTGAAAGTCTGTGACGCCGACGACCGCATAGGATGCCATACCATTGTCAGTTACTAGGACACCTACCTGTGAGAGGGTTTGGGGCTATGCAGGTAACTAGACCTTCAGATACCGGTTTATTTCTTGATTTGAGATTCAGGGTATTTATGGACAGTTGAGGGGTCTATCAGAGACCAGATAGAGTTATGTTATGGGGTCTATCAGAGACCAGAGTTGAAGCTTTATATTGGGTCTGTCTAAGACCAGGGTTTGAGGAATTCTGGATGATCTATCTGAGACTTATGATGTGGTTCAGGCTTCTCAGCCATGGCATTTGGTCCCTGTTGCATCTATTTGCATTGCATTGTTCGCATAACCATTATCATGTGCATTTCATTAACGTGTGTCTGTGCTGCAGGTGCATTTGCATATTCCCTGATTCTAGTGTCCGGACTTCTGCTTATTGGTCATGGCTGGTTTGAGAAAGACAGTTGCGTACAAGTTACCTACACCTGACGTTACTCCCCTACTTGGTCTGATGTCCCTTGCTGATGAGGAGGTCAGGAGAAGTTTCAGAATGAGTTATGGAAGACTGTTGAGACTGGTCTGCAAGCCAACTGCTGTTGAGCTGAATGGGCTGTATACCTTGATGCAATTCTATGACCCTGCCTTGAGATGTTTCACATTTGCTGACTTTATTTTGGGGCCTACCATGGAAGAGTACGCAGAGTTTATCGAGTTGCCGGTGCAAAATAAGGTTCCTTTCATCCATTGTGACGCTAAGCCCCAGCTGGAGGACTTAGCTAAGGCCTTACACATGAAGGCTTCTGAACTATTAGTGACTTCTTGGCTCGGGGTTCCAGGCTTCTCCCTCGGTTTTCTGGTTGGCAAAGCCCAAGAATACGCCAAGAGCGGATGCTGGATAGTCTTTAATGCTATTTTGGCTCTGTGCATCTACGGAATAGTGTTGTTTCCCAATTTACCCAACTTTGTGGACTTTGACGCCTTTCATCTGTTTGCTGCTGGCAACCCTGTACCCACCTTGATTGGAGATCTTTATCATTCATTGCACTACAAAAATGAAAATAGGAGAGGAAAGACTGTTTACTGTTGTGCGCCGCTGTTGAACATGTGGTTTAAGAGCCATCTCCCCCTGAAGGGACCTTTTGTAGATGGTGCAAATACAGCTGACTGGCCAGAGCGTCTGATGAGACTATCTTCTGAAGACATTGAGTGGTTTGACTGAGACTTGCTGGGGTCTGAGCTTATTTTCAGCTGCGCCGGATATCCTAATGTTCCTTTGATAGGAAGAAAAGGGTGCATCAATTATAATCCATCGTTGTTTGTTCGCCAATTTGGATATGCATTGAAGAACCCACCTAGGGAGGAAGAAGTACAGGAATCTCTGTACTTCACCGGTGACTTGAATGGAGAGTTACTAGCCAAGCTTCAGCACGCTTGGATGCGTATCAACAGAAGAGGGAAACCACTATTAAGGAAGAATGATTGTCAGACTTATGTACCATACAAAGTTTGGATACAAGAGAGAGCAAAGCAGTTGCTAATGCCGTTTCCAGCTGCACCAGTCCATGTTCATATTCCAGTAGAGGAACCAACCACTGTTACTATGGAGGTCTACGAGCGAGTTGTAAAAGAGAAGGAAGCCTTGCTGTTGGCTAGTGAAGAGTTAGAAAAGGAACTGGCTCAGATGCGTAGTGAGAAGAACAAGGCTGTGCATTCTTTCCAACAGCAGACTGAATTAGTAAACAGGCTAGGGGCTGAACTGACCGAAGAGAAAAAGAAGCGTGAACGCCTAGGGAAAGAATTCAGAAGCTCTCATGATATGTTGGAGTCCAAGAAGAAAGCACTCGATGCCGCCCACTGGGAAATCTCTTCTTGTAACAAAACGTGGAATGCTACGCTAACCAACAACAAAAAGAGGGAAGACAAATTGAAGCAGCAAATTTCTGAACTCGAAGAACAAGTGAAGGCTAGCAATAAAAAGTATGAAGAGGAGGTGATGGCAAGATATTGTCTTCAGAACGCATTGAACAAGGCCATCGAGGGCAAGAAAGAGGCTGTGGCTTAGAAACGGAAGCTAGAGGATCGCTTCGGAGAAGGGGCCAGGGAGGAACCCACTGGTGATTTACGACGTGTTCTCAAGCGAAGAGATCTACTTGTTGAGGGTCTGCTTACCCGACCAAGTCATCCAGAGACTAAGAGGTGATTAGAGGAGTACCAGGCATATGGGAGCACTTGACCGTTTCATGTATTAATGTGTATGCTTTATTTGCATTGTGCTGATCATCACCAGGATTGTTGGTTGAGGTCATGCCTTCTTATTGTACACTCATTGATATTGTATTCCTGACCTGATGGGTTTCTTTGCAATATATGAGATGTTTTCTATGATTCGGCTCCGAACTTCGTATTGCTGTCACTGTCACCACACTGACACATTCGCACTAGAATCGGAGAGTGATATTCCCTAATGCACAGACGCATATTGCATTGCATTCGCATTCATATTGCAGTACAGATGATTATTGAACTGTATCTCATTTCCTGCACCGTACAGGTCTTTTCAGGATTAAAAGTCAACACCCGCACCGATACTCCACTCGTACCAACTGCAGAAGAGTTATGGATCAGATGCAGAATGAAATGCAGGACATGCGTGAGAAGCTGGCGCTATTCATGCAGACAATGGAGACCATTGTGAAAGGCCAGGAGAACTTGCAAGCTTTGGTGCAACCTTTGCTGACGAGAAATGCTGGGCACGGAAACGAAGACCATAATTCTGTGCGAGTTGACACTATCCACGGGGATGGTACTCCTACACCGGTAGCTCCACCTGTGGTGAACATACCTGCTGTCAATGTGAACAACGGCGCGGCCGCCGGGAACGGTAACGCAGGAATCGGTAACGAGACTGTCGTCAACAACGTTGGGTTCGGAGATGTCAATCTGGGTGGGGATAATATTGGAGGTAATGGCTTCGGTAACAACGGATTTGGCTTTAATGACCAGGGGTTTGATCATGCTGGGAAGTACGGCTTCAACGCTCAGGGCTTCGGACAGGATGGATTTGGTATTACCAATCAGGGTTATGGTGGATTCGGTAATGGGAATGGTGCCGGAATAATGTCTTTTGGACCTGCCGGAGCCGCTCTGGGGTATGGTAACAGGGGGCGGGGCCCTGTAATGAATCAGACTAGATTTGGCCGTAACAACGGGTACGATGGGTACGGAAATGGGAACGGTAATTGGCTAGAAGATCAGCAAGAGGATGCTTTCTTTGGTGGAGGTTTTGAAGGTCCTATGGATGATTCTCAGAGAATCAAGATGCTCGAGGAGCAGATGAAAGGTGTCGTGAATCAAAGCGCTGTTGGTTTAGATATGACCACAATGGGTCTGGTGCCTGGCCTGAGGGTACCGCTAAAATTAAAAGCTCCCACATTCGACAAATATAAGGGGGATACCTGTCCAAAGGTGCATGTGCGATCATATTATAGAAGGATGTCGGCGTATTCAAACGATGAGAGGATGCTGATGCATTTCTTTCAAGACAGCTTGTCTGGTCCTTCCCTTGAATGGTACATGGGGTTGGAGCCAACTCAGATAAAAACATGGAAGCAGCTGGCTGAAGCATTTGTGGCTCATTATAAGTACAATAGTGACTTGGCACCCAACCGGGTCCAGTTACAGGGGTTGTCCCAGAAGAAAGACGAGAGCTTCAAAGAATATGCGCAAAGGTGGCGCGACCTGGCTGCACGAGTTCATCCTCCTTTAGATGACAAAGAAATGAATGATATGTTCATAGGAACATTTACTGGTGTGTTTTATGACAAGCTGTTTCATACTTCCTTGGGCAGTTTCTCAGACTTAATCTTGATGGGTGAGAAGATTGAAAGCAATATTAAAATGGGAAGATTCCAAGCTGAGGAATCCACTTCAGCTGGCAGTAACAGAAGGGCTTTCGGTGGTCGCCGTCAAGGTGATGCAAGTGCAGTATTCGGGGGCCGAGGTCGAGGCCGAGGCAGAGGTCGGAATCAGTACAATCATCCGCAACAGGTGGCAAGTGTCACAATTCCATTTCATCAACAACCAATACCACCACAGCAACATCAGCCACAACAAGGGGCACATCCTGCCCAGCGCAGAATTCAGGGGGGCAAACCAAGGAGGGTGTTTGAAACGCCTCCTTCAACGTATGCAGAATTACTACAGACGTTACTGGGTTTGAACTTGGTGGAAAAGAGGACTATGGCGCCAGTAACAGGCACTCCTCCGTACGGCTTTGACGCGAACAAGCACTGTGAGTTCCACTCCGGGGCTCCTGGCCACGACATAGAGAGTTACCACGCGTTCAAGCATGTGGTACAGGATCTGTTGGATAGCAAGGCTATCAATTTTGGACAAGCAGGTCCGAACATAGTACAGAAGCCCATGCCCAACCATGGGGCAAATGTTGTCCTAACTGAGGAGGGTTTGAACTTGATCATGAATGTGGACGACCTAAAGACACCGTTGTGTGAGATAAAGAGCAGATTATTGAAAGGAGGTGTGCATCCGGGCTGCGATGAGTTTTGTTTAGAGTGTTGGACCCAAGCTGGGGGTTCTGCTGAATTGAAGAAGGGTATTCAGACCTTGATAGATGGAGGCACATTACAATTCGACAGAACGGCAGTTGAAGAACCTGCAGAGTTATCCGCGGATGAGCAAAGTGATGTAGCTACCGTGACAATCCCCCGAAAAACAATAACTATAACAACGCCAGCCAGGCAACCGCCGATCACTATCACCAAGGCAGGACCAATCCCTTATGAGAGCACTAAGGCAGTACCCTGGACCTATGGGTTGGAAGCATACTGTGATGGGGTGAAAATTGATATTAGTAAACAGCCAGTTGAGGTTGTAGACAATGTCGTCGGGACCGGAGGGATGACGAGAAGTGGAAGAATTTTTATATCGCCTGAGGTAGAGGCTGAACGACTGGCGAAAGGAAAAGGAAAGATGAATGAGAATGTCCCTGTGCAGAGGAACGAAAAAGAAACGTCGTTGAAGGATGTAGAAGAGTTTATGCGCCTTATTCGTAAGAGCGATTACAAGATTGTTGAGCACCTTCAACAGACGCCATCGAAGATATCCATACTGTCGTTGCTATTATGTTCCGAAGCTCATAGGAATGCATTGTTGAAAGTTCTGGACACGTCATTCGTACCCCAAGATGTTTCTGTGAATCAGTTAGAGGGGGTGTTGGCGCACGTGAACGCAGGCCATAGCTTGGGATTTACAGATTTTAATTTGACCCCGAAGGGGAGAGAGCATAACATGGCATTGCACGTCTCAGTTGAATGTAGGGGCTCAGTCATGTCCCATGTATTGGTAGATACCGGATCTTCCTTAAATGTGCTGCCAAAGAAAGCAATGATGAAATTGGACATCAGGGGAATCATTTGTACACCTAGTGACTTGGTGGTCAGGGCATTTGATGGTACACGAAGAACAGTCTTTGGATCCATAATGTTACCTCTACAGGTAGGGCCGGAGGTTTTCGAAACCGAATTTTACATTATGGACATACAGCCCGCATACAGCTGCCTTCTCGGACGACCATGGATCCAGGGTGCTGGGGCAGTCACATCTACCTTGCACCAAAAGTTGAAATACATGGTAGGGGACAGTGTGGTCACGGTCTGTGGAGAAGAAGATATATTGGTTAGCCATCTATCATCATTCAAGTACGTAGAAGTCGACGGCGAAATTCATGAGACACCCTGTCAAGCATTTGAAGGGTTGCGCATCAAAGACGAAGTTCCAGGGCCGAGTAAAGCGGCAGAGGTGGCCGTCTTGTCATACAAGGAGGCTCAGGCTCTAGTGAAGACTGGTGAGACAAAAGGCTGGGGCAAGGTTCTGGATATTCCCGTGAAGATGGACAGATTTGGGCTGGGATATCAACCGTCGTCATCAACGCCTGCTGCTGGGGCACCCCGTTTCAAAGGACCAATAACAATCACGGCTAGTGGAGTGTATCACGAGGCCATCAATGCTGTTTCAGATTCCGAAGAAGGAGACAGTGACTGCGACATGGACGCCTGGATTCAGCCGAGCGTGCCAGGACAAGGATTATGCAATTGGTCTATTCAGGAGATTGTTCCTGTGACTACCAAACAGTAATACTTTGTTTTCTTAATTGTTGAACAATCCGGTGTCTTACCCGGGGCATCGTGATTTTGCTTAGGGCCGTGCTGTTATGTACGTTGCGTTGTTTAATCATTAAATAAAAGGCGTTTTTTCATGTACAAATATTGCGATCTCTGTTTTTCCTGTTTTGTGTTTTACAATAAAATGGCAACGTGGTTATTCGCTTTATACGTATTTTGAAGCATTTAACCATTCCTTTTGCAGGATAATATTTTCAGATGACATCATTGAACCGCCTATGACTCATTTCGACTTTGAGCACCCGGTATTTCAGGCCGAAGAAGAGAGTGTTGAAGATGGCGACGTTCCCGAAGAGTTGTCTTGGTTGGTAAAGCAAGAAGAGCGAATCATTCTGCCTCATGAGGAGGTCATTGAAATTATTAACCTGGGGTCGGAAGGGGTTGAAAGGAACATCCGTATAGGAGCCGCGCTGCAGAGTGACGTCAAGCGAAGACTGGTTGAAATGCTCAGAGAGTACAGTGATGTGTTCGCTTGGTCGTATGAAGACATGCCTGGGCTGGATACGGATATGGTTGTGCACCGTCTGCCGCTAAAAGAAGAATGCACGCCGGTTAAGCAGAAGCTTCGCAGAACTAGACCTGATATGGCAGTGAAAATTAAGGAGGAGGTCCAAAAGCAGTGGGATGCTGGTTTCCTAGCTGTTACAAAATATCCCTCATGGGTCGCTAATATTGTACCAGTGCCAAAGAAAGACGGTAAAGTGAGAATGTGCGTAGATTACCGTGATTTGAATAAAGCGAGCCCGAAAGATGATTTTCCGCTTCCTCACATCGATGTGCTGGTTGACAACACTGCTCAATTCTCCGTATTCTCCTTCATGGATGGCTTCTCGGGCTATAATCAGATTAAGATGGCGCCAGAAGACATGGAGAAGACTACCTTCATCACACCTTGGGGAACATTTTGTTACAAAGTGATGCCCTTCGGATTAAAGAATGCTAGGGCAACGTATCAGCGTGCAATGACGACTCTTTTTCATGACATGATGCATAAGGAGATCGAGGTTTATGTCGATGATATGATTGCCAAATCCCAGACGGAGGAAGGACATTTGGTGAATCTGCTGAAGCTATTCAAAAGGCTTAGGAAGTTCAGGCTGAGACTGAACCCTAACAAGTGCACCTTCGGGGTGAGGTCGGGTAAACTGCTGGGGTTTATCGTGAGCGAAAAAGGAATAGAGGTTGATCCTGCAAAAATAAAAGCAATACAAGAGATGCCGACGCCTAAAACAGAAAAAGAAATACGAGGATTTTTAGGGAGACTGAACTACATTGCCAGGTTCATATCTCACCTGACAGCTACGTGTGAGCCGTTTTTCAAGCTGTTGAAAAAAGACCAGGCTGTAACATGGAATGAAAATTGTCAAAAGGCGTTCGATAAAATAAAGCAGTATTTGCAGGAGCCTCCTATTTTGATACCTCCAGTGGCAGGGAGACCCTTGATTATGTATTTGACAGTTCTTGAGGGAAGTATGGGTTGTGTTCTCGGTCAACACGACGAGACAGGAAGAAAAGAGCATGCAATATACTACTTGAGTAAGAAGTTTACCGAATGTGAATCTCGATACTCAATGCTCGAAAAAACTTGTTGCGCGCTAGCCTGGGCCGCCAAGCGTTTGAGGCAATACATGCTGAACCATACAACCATGCTCATCTCGAAGATGGATCCTATCAAATACGTATTTGAAAAGCAGGCATTATCGGGGAGAATTGCCCGTTGGCAGATGGTTTTGACCGAATATGACATCCAGTATGTCTCACAGAAGGCTATAAAGGGGAGTGTATTGTCTGAGTACTTGGCAGAGCAGCCTATTGAGGACTACCAGTCGATGAGGTTTGATTTTCCTGACGAGGATATCATGTACCTAAAGATGAAAGATTGTGAAGAACCGTTGTCGGACGAAGGACCAGAGTTGGGTTCAAAGTGGCAGTTGATCTTTGACGGAGCTGTAAACTCCTATGGCAGCGGAATAGGGGCAATCATCACTACTCCACATGGGTCGCACATCCCATTTACTGCTCGATTGACCTTTCCAGTTACCAATAACAAAGCTGAATACGAAGCTTGTATCATGGGGCTTGAAGAAGCCATTGATTTACAAATCAAAAATCTGGATGTATACGGAGACTCAGCTCTAGTGGTGAATCAAATAAAAGGAGAATGGGAGACACGTCAGTCTAATTTGATACCATACATGAATTACGCGAGGAGATTGTTGCCTTTCTTTGACAAGGTTGAATTGCATCATGTGCCGCGAGCGGAGAATCAGATGGCTGACGCCCTGGCCACATTGTCTTCCATGTATAAAGTCAACTTCTGGAATGAGGCTCCCAGAATTGTTATCTCTCGGCTCGACAGACCTGCCTTCGTATTTGCCATTAACGAAGCATCTGATGATAAACCCTGGTATTTTGATATCCTTAATTTCCTGAAAAACAAAGAGTATCCGGCTGGGGCATCCAGTCACGATCAGAAGACTCTCAGAAGATTGGCGGACAATTTCTATCTGAATCCGGACGGTGTCTTATACAGGAGAAATCACGACTTGGTGCTACTATGTTGTGTAGACGAGAAAGAGGCGAAGCTGCTCATGGAGGAAATACATGAGGGTACATTTGGTACGCATGCTGGTGGGCATGCTATGGCAAGGAAGCTGCTGCGGGCAGGTTATTATTGGCTAACTATGGAAACCGATTGTTTCAAGTTTGCGAAGAAGTGTCATAAGTGCCAGATCTATGCAGATAAGATCCATGTGCCTCCGAGTCCTCTGAACGTGATGTCGTCACCGTGGCCATTCTTAATATGGGGAATCGACATGATTGGAAAGATCGAGCCGACGGCTTCTAACGGACATCGGTTCATTCTGGTAGCAATCGATTATTTTACCAAATGGGTGGAAGCGGCATCTTATGCAAATGTGACCAAGCAGGTGGTAGCCAGGTTTATCAAGAGAGATATCATTTGCAGATATGGAATCCCCGAGCGGATAATTATCGACAACGATTCGAACTTAAATAACAAAATGATGAAGGAGCTGTGTCAGAATTTTAAGATCGAGCATCACAACTCTTCCCCTTATCGACCCAAGATGAATGGCGTTGTTGAGGCGACCAATAAGAACATAAAGAAGATTGTTCAGAAGATGGTGGTGACCTATAAGGACTGGCATGAGATGCTACCTTTTGCTTTGCACGGTTATCGTACGACGGTACGCACATCAACCGGGGCAACCCCGTTCTCGTTGGTATATGGAATGGAAGCAGTGTTACCACTAGAAGTTGAGCTTCCTTCCCTGAGGGTATTACGAGATGTCCAACTAGATGAGGCAGAATGGGTGAAGGACAGGTTGAACCAGTTGAGTTTAATGGACGAGAAGAGGTTAGCTTCTTTGGCATATGGTCGGTTGTACCAGAGCCGAATGAAGAAAGCGTATGATAAAAAGATACATCCTCGGAGCTTTCAGACGGGAGACCTTGTGCTAAAGAGGATTCTCCCGCCACAGGCAGATCACAGGGGCAAGTGGACCCCCAACTACGAAGGGCCATACGTTGTCAGAAAAGTCTTTTCAGGAGGAGCTTTGTTGTTGTCCACCATGGACGGTGAAGACTTTACGTCACCTGTGAATTCGGACGCAGTTAAAAAATACTTTGCTTGAAATTGACCCGCTGGACAAAAAAAGAGAGTCCAGGCAAAAATGGGGCATCCTGGCGAACCAAAAACAAAATGAAAGGTTCGGGCAAAAATTAGGGATAAAATTGAAAAAAGGTACACCCGCGAAGTCGAAAACCTACACTGGGCGGCTTCGGCAAAAAAGGGTATCCCGGTGAACTGAAAACCCGTAAAGGGCGGTTCATGCAAAAGTTAGGGATTTGAAAAGCAAATGACTGCGGTCCGAATTTGACACTGCGGTGCGCATTGGTGCGGGAGAATATACCTGAGGGGTCGATTATCAAATACAATCCCTTCAGAAGTGTGAATACCGGGAAAGCGATAAAGTCAAGCGAGTCATAGGAGGATCAGCTCATGATGTTCGTTTGCATCCCGTTGCCGACATGTGTACAAATTTGATTTGTCATTATATTTATGCTTCTTGTGCATACCTGTATATTTGTTGTGCGTAGCTTCCTCTTTCCAGGAGTTACATTCCGTGTACAAAACTCTGCCCATTTAGGGGCCCAATCAATAAAACATGTTATTCAGTATTTGATGCTGGTTCTTTACTGTTTTGTACATGAAAAACGCCAAGGTTTAATAAAACTAGCAAGTGTATAACGTCGCTGGCCCTTGCCAATAATTGCTAAAACTTTGAATTAACTGAAAATAATGTCACGAACGCTAACCTGAATAGATTTGGTTGCATAGACTTGTCTTGTCTCGTTTGTGGTGTTGCAGGGTTCTTGACCATATGAAGTGGACGATCAAAAGATTGCAGTACTGACCAGAGGCTCGTAACGGAAAGACTCGATCCCCACGCAGGTCGCGCTTATGAGATGACAATGTTCCTTATCAAAGAAAGATCAAATTCCCCAGCTAGTCGCAGCTTATCCGAAGGACATTCTCCAGCAAGGTCGTTTACCCTCGGCAGAATTGACGATTCCAAGATCGAAGGCTGTATTCAGACAGTGCGGTGTCCTCCAAAAGGATTCCCCATCCTGAGCAGAGTGGTCTAGCCTCAGAAGATTAATATTTCCAAACTTGTGAGCTGTACCCAGACAGTCTACTCTTCCCAGTAGAGATTCCCTTCCCAGTAGGGTCATTTATTCTCCCCAACGGAGTCAGTTGATTTTCCCCAAGAGAGTCGTTTCGTCCTCAGCGAAGTTCTCTCTTTTCAGCAAGTGTTTTCTTTCCTCCCAGTGGAACTCAAAGGTTAAAAATCTTCCCGACAGAGTTGGTCGTGTGTCCCGGCATTCATTTTTCCGGAATACCATATGATACCCGTTCACTCTCCAACAGAAGTCCAATCATGATTGGCGCATTCAGTTATTCCTCAGCAAAGTTGGCTTCACTCTTCCAGCATTTATTTTGCTGGAATAATTCTGTGACGCTGGGTTATCCCCAGCGGAGTTGGCGTTGTCTTCAGCATTTATTTTGCTGGAGCAGTTTTCTGTATCCCAGCAGCTCGAGCTTGCATCTGCATTGGCATATAGTGTCATATTTGCATCTACCAAATAAAAACGCGTAGCATTTCCATGTCGAATGGAGCATTACGCCATTGGAAAACACATGCATTCTGAAACATAAGCCAGGTTGGTTAACCGTTTGTTTTCAAGTGTTGTTTCCCTTGCAGGTGGAGAGAGCTCTTGCTCAAATCAATTACCAAACATTCAAGACCTCGGCGTGAGACCTGTAATGATAATGTCAATTGTGGCATTATTCCCCACAGAGGTGCTTGTTTAAGTTTCTCTTACCCCTCCAGCGGAGTATTTCTTCAGGATTGCTGTTATAACAATATCAAAAGATTTCGTGAATCGATTTTCGGAAGTTGCCTGGCAGTGTGGGTTCAGAAAATCCCCAGTAGGGTCCTTCTCAGATTTGCTGCCATGTCAGCACTGGAAATTGGAAGACTAGACTTATATTGTGTCACCCATATGACTGACAGAGCCAGCTGCTGCAAAGATAGGCAGAAAAGCTGTATCAGAGTGTACCCGTAGCAGAGGTGGAGTTATTTTCCTGTATCTGGCAGAGTGTTCCTGTAGCAAAGGCGGAGTTATTTTCCTGTATTTGACAGAGTGTGTACCTGTAGCAGAGGCGGAGTTATTTTCCTGTATTTGACAGAGTATTTCCCGTAGCAGAGGCGGAGTTATTTTCCTGTATTTGACAGAGTATTTCCCGTAGCAAGGGCGGAGTTATTTTCCTGTATTTGACAGAGTATTTCCCATAGCAGAGGCGGAGTTATTTTCCTGTATTTGACAGAGTATTTCCCGTAGCAAGGGCAGAGTTATTTTCCTGTATTTGACAGAGTACTTCCCGTAGCGATGACGGTGTTATCTTCCCGCAGTGGTGGCGGTGTTATCTTCCCGCAGTGGTGGCGGTGTTATTTCCCGTAGCGATGACGGTGTTATTTTTCTGTAGTGGTGACAGAGTGATTTTCCTGTATTGTTGGCAGGGTCATGTTTTGTTGACAGAAGTACTTCTCCCAGTGAAGTCAATAAGTTCATTCCAGTATTGACAAGATAGATTTGTAGGTAGTGTTCCCCAAGTAGTGATGCAGTTTATTTCGCAATTTTTTTTTGCAGTTGGCAAATTTCCGGGTTTATTGGTATTTAACCGTCTCGTACCTCGATTGTTTGAAGGCTCCGGGCGTTTCACCCAGTCGGGTCCAAGGCGTTTGAATAGGGGCAGCTGTTGCACCCTAAAATTTGACCAACCGGTTCCCGCGCCTGATTTACGTTTCGGCTCATTTTGCATTCGCATTCGCATACCGCATACATTGCATTTTCTCAATCATACTGATGTTATCGGGATCACAGCTCTGTTGTCACATTTCGGACGTTTCAGACCAGTTCGGATGATTGGAGTTTCATTTTTTGGGAAGTGGTGCACTTCCCGGTGTTTTCGGATTACGCTGTCGTTTTGAGGATTTCGGTGTCCGGGTTACCGTTTATTTCGGTTGGGTCTCACATTCTCTTTTATTGAGTTTTAATTGCTTTAATAGCATTTTTTTAGAATTTTATACATCTTTCTAGATTTTTAAATAGGTTAGAATATTATAGTTTGTTTTCTAGGATACTAATCGATACTAATAGGTTGGTAGATATTAGTTTAATATAGATTTTATAGATGTTAATAAGTTTTTCTAGATTTTGAATAGATCTTAATATGGATATTAGTAAATAGATAAATAGATGTAGCATTTTAATAGTTAATTTGTTTTTAGAATATTAGGTTAATCAGTTTTAATTCATTAGCCTTTTATAATCAGCTAGCCATTAATCCAATCCGTGTTAATCCATTTCAGCTTTTAACACCATTCATTAATCCATTTTAATCTGTTTATTCCATTAATCTATTTCCTTAATCCAATCCGTGTTAATCATTATCAATCCAAGTCATTAGTCATTAATCATGTTAATTGTTCATTAGCCTGAATTGTTAATGGGCCAAGTATCCAGAATTTGCTGAAAGCCCAAATCCATTGTGCCACTTGTCAGTATAAAAATAATGCCACACGTCTTTCTCCTCCTTCCGCCACCTCACCCATTGAACCCTTCTGCCTGCCCCACGTAATCCCCACGTGTAACTTCCTCTCTCTTCCCTCTCTCCATGCGTCCCTCTCTCCTTCTTCCTCTCGCCACCTGTCTTCACACCTTCTCTCACCGGGAACCCTCACCGGACTACATGCAAAGTCCGGTGACCGCCGTAACCACCACCCCCAACTAACTCCGGCCATCGCCAAAACCGTCGGAAAACCTAAAATCACCAGATTCACCCTCCCTTCATCAATTTTTTGTCAGATCGCCAAGAACTCCAACAACCCGAAATTCGTCTTTCTACCCCAAATCTTCCACTTTTTCTTCAGAAATCGATCATCATCGCCATTCGTACTTCGTTCATCCATAGCATTTTTCTGGAAATCAATTGTTCTTTAAAAATCTTTGTGTTCTTCGTGATTCTCTCAGCGCTATGGTGTTCATCATGTCTTCATCGCCTTCTTGAGCTTTCTCCAGAAAACATCTCAAAGCGGTCAAGAACGCCAATAAATCTTCGTTAGTTCTCAAGAGCTCTGCTGACTGTCGTAACCGCCGCCGTGGATATGTGAACGTCATCTGAGAGACACGCCTGAGTTCTTCGTGGACTTCGCTTCGCATCAACACCTCAAGTTTCTTCACCAGCTTTTCGTCTCCAATACTCTGTCAGGTTTGTCTTGAATCCTTTCAAGTTCCTGTAGCTAGTTGTTAGTTCAATCGATATAGGGTTTGTGTATCTGAACGATGGATTTAGAGATTAAGCTGTTTGGATTTTCGGGAGGGTAACGTGAGGTTAGGTTGTGATAGGGTGATCTGGTTGGAGGTTTCGTTTGAATTTACTTAGTGTTAGATTGAGGAACGCATCTGGTTAGAGATTTGGAATGAAGAGGGTAGGAGGTTCGCTTCAGAGTGTTTCTCGGAGAAAGGAGACAGAGAGGTTTGTGTTAGCAGCGCTAGGGTTTGAAACAATGGTTTGGTGAACAGTAGATAGATTTGTGAGAGAGCTTTGGTTTTGTTTACTGAGACCTTGGACTTGGCTTGTAGAGATGGGCTTAACATTGGGCCCAACGCACATTGCTAGGCTTATACCATATTTTCCTCTCCTAACCCCCCTGCGGTTGCTATTAGTGTGTCTGGTTGACGGGCTTAACTTTAGGCCCAAACATAGTTTTACTATTGCCCTCCCTGTGTTACTCGTTTCACCCTTTCTCTGTGTGGGCTGGGCTTGCTGTTTTGTTATTGAAACCTAGCTGTGAAATTCCACCCCCTGGCATTTTAATTTGTTTTTATTCTTATTGCTTTCTATATTTTGTTTTGATTTAGGTTAGTTAATTGCATTAGGATAAATCTAGAATTAATATTAGTATGATATTTAGGATTAGTACTAGAGTATAGTTAGTTTAGAATTTGTTAATTAGAATAATGATATATTTAGCGTGAATATGGTATGTAGAAAATTAGAATTTCAATTGGAATATGTTAGAACTTAATAGGATTAAAAATCTTAGAATAAAAGATAGTAAAAAAATATTAGAAAATATTAGAACAAAATTGTAGAAAAAAATATTAGAATAAGCATAATAAAAATAGTAGGATATTTTTAGGCATTAGTATTTTCTTTTATAGATATAGTGTTAGGTTTAGTTAGATATAAAACTTAGAGCATTTTTAGGAGTATGGTTTTAATATGATTTTAGGATTTAACATACTTTGTACATATAAAGCTTTTAGGATAGAATTTAGTTCACATACACTTAATGGTGATGTGTAATATAGTTGGGGCATTTAATAGTCGATTTAGGTTTATGGGATATATGGGGTATGGGTACGATTTAGGATCCCTTAGAATTAATTAGGCGTATAATATAGTTAGTGTTCTATTTTTGTACTATAATTGGTGTGCTTGTTTGGTGTTCCCACTTGGGTTTTTAATTGTTTTGCTTGGGTGTTTGGGATTTTTACTTGGGGTGTGGGCTTGGTTTGAGCTTGTGGAGCATGGTGAAGACAAAGGAGAAGACTGAAGATCATAGAAGAAGCTTGAATGATGAAGATTGCTTGCTTGGAGTTTGATTGAAGACATAGGACATAGGAAATAAGTAAATCCTTAGAATAGAAATTTCTCCACAAATATGGATAGCTTCTCTTGCATCCATTCTTCTCAATGATTAAAAGTCTCTCCATGATACTCATATCCCTCCTTTGGAAGGATCAGTGACTGTATCCAGGAGATAGAACTTTGAGAGAAACTGTCTATATCATGTTAACAGTCAGTAAGCCACCTTTGGTAGGCAACTGACTGCTTAACATCCAATTCATCTTGTTAACTGCTAATCATCTTGGAGAGTTTGATATGAAGAAAAGCCATGAAAGGTTGAAGATAGAGACCTTGCTTGAAGGCTGTGAAAGATGAAGATTGTGCTGTTGAAGCTGTGCATTTGATTGCTGCTGTGAGAGCCCTGCTGTTTGAAGCTGTTGAAGGGGTTTACTATTAGAGTCTCCCTCCCTGAAGATTGATGCTGGCTTGAAGCTTGTAGATGTTTTGAAGATGACTTGAAGATAGAAGATGATGGAGCTTGCTGTGCAGGGTTGCTGTTTGCTGTTTATTTTTGTTGTTTATAAGTCTTTGATGTATTGTTTGAGTTTCCCTGACTGTATTGTTTGCCAATTAACCTGTTAGGTTGAAGTGAAGTTATTTCACTTTGCCTGTTGTTTTCTAGGTTCGAGGTTGAGTGGGACTCCCTTGCCTCGCTTGTATTGTTGCATTCATGCATATTTTACTGTTTTATTGTATCTGTTGTTTCTGTTTCCGTTTATCCCCTTAGGATCTCTGTTTCTCTCTGCGCAAGAGAGGAACATGATAGACATTAGGTCTTAACCCATGCATGATAACATTAGGTTAGTTTGATTCCCTTTTCAACCATAGGTTAGAGTTCTGTCTCTTCTTTCTCAAAACAAACAGAAAAACACAATAAGATTTCAAATCCAATAAAAGACACTTCTTCCGTAAAAGAATGTGAACCAATCAAACGTCAATTTTTGTCCGCTTGGACCAGTAATCAGAAAAACCCTTTTTCAGAAGGAGATAAAAACGATCAAGACAGACTTGTGTCGTACGTGGCCCAAACTACGTTTGCTCTGATCTTTCATGTTGTATGAAAGTACGTAGGCATAGGATGCGATATCCTAGCGAGCAACCTTCCCCTCCTTTCCAGTAGGTAGGCGAACTACGTTGACTCTGATTTCTCGTTCCAGACGGGAATACGTAGGCATAAAGTGCGATACTTTGCCGAGTCATTTTCTTTTCTTTTAACCCTAGACCTGTAGAATAGATAGAATAACAATCCATACCAGAAAACAAGCGTGGATCCCGTCAAGTACGACGGACGTGAGGGGTGTTAATACCTTCCCCTTGCGTAACCGACTCCCGAATCCAGGATTTGGTTGCGATGACCATTCCTTTCCCGTCTTTGTGGTAGGTTTAATCTGAGCGTTTCCTTTACCTCCGTTGGGATAAATAACGCACGGTGGCGACTCTTCTGTTCAGCCGGCGCCGATTTTCGCAGTAGCGACAATTTCTCCATCCAATTTTCGTGCACAATTGGATCCAGATCTGGAAGTGATTATTTGGCTTATTTTAGATTAATCTTGAAGGATCTCCATTGCTACAACAAGAATTGGTGTGGATCTTGAAGTATTCCGGACTTCTAGAATCGAATATGTTCAATTTCAGTTAATTCAACATTAACCGAAGCAAATCTCCGCTTCGAAGGTTGAAATCCTAGATCCATAGCATTTTTGAGCTTATTTGCATGTTCATGTTGATTTTTATATTCGATTGAATTTTGATTGACATGATTGTGGATGTTGCTGTTTGGATTTGTTTACATGTTGTTTGAATCATGATTTGCTGGTTTAATTTCATAATTAAGTGATTATGCGATCATTCGGTTGATCAGATAAGTGCTTATTTGTTGCACATGTTGTTCTGTTTCTAATTTTCTGCTGTTGGCACAGTGTTAATCGGTTAACGCATATGGTTAACCGATTAACCATTATAAATTTCGATTTTTCAAAGTTTTCAGAGCGTTAATCGGTTAACGCATATGGTTAACCGATTAACCAGTTCAAATTTTCAAATTTTTTAAACGTTAACAGTGTGTTAACCGATTAACCCCTGGGGTTAACCGATTAACACTGTGCCAGTGGGTCTGTTTTGCTGTTTTGCTTGCTTATTGAGTACTATTTCACATCGAATCATCATAATTTGATATGATGCATTAAAAGTGAAATGTATTAGGATATATGTTGCTATTTTGATTGTTTAATCGAGATTTCGCTGACATTCTTATTTTTCCACTTGAATGCATACTTATGGATGTGGTTCAGCGTGATGATCTCTTGCATGTTTGTTTGATTTCATCTCTTTTGCGATTCCTCCATGTTTGCATCATTTTTGCATCACTGTTGAGGTCGAGATGCGCTTGTGGCGGCTGCTATCCCACATATTTTTCCTCCCTCCCTCCGTTCTAAGTGTGCATTTTCATGTTTGCATCTTTTACTTGCGATTGAATTTACTTGGTGCTTTTTGCCATGATCCCCATAGGGTTCCTAGTCCCTCTGTTTAGGATGGGAGTAGGAGAGACATTAGGTGTTCAATTCAAGCATGCGAACATTAGGGTAGATGTGTCCCATTCTTTTATCCCAACCTTAGGACCATTTTGCATGACAACGTTAGGACCGAGTTTCCCTTAGACCTTTCGTGCGTCTCTCTTTCTCATCTCAAAATAATTCTAATCCATCTAATAAATGTGATAAACGTTGCGCGTTACGAGCCTTAAGCTACATGGGGAATGATGAGTGTGGGGTCTCCTTTCGCTTATCTAGAGTGTTTAGTGTACGTCCCATTTGGGGGCGATACACGATGCATTTGCCCCTATGTCATAGTCTTTAGTGCAACGTGAATCACAAACCAAATTATTTCACTTCACTAAAAAACACAAACAAAATTTCAAACCTTTTTTCCTTCAGAATTAATCGGAGAACCTTTTCAGAAAAGAGTGTTGTTAAGCTTCGGTTCTACCGCAAACAGGCTTTATCCTTAACTGCTGGAACTATGGTTTAACCTTACTCGGTTTAAAACACTTAATCAACTTGTGGTTTTGTGTCGCCCGAACTACGTTTGCTCTGATTTCTCATACCAGATGAGAATACATAGGCATAAGACGCGATGTCTTAGCGAGCAACCTTCCCCCCTTTCGGTCGTAGTTAGCTGAACTATGTTGACTTTGACTTTCCCATTGCACGAGGGAATACGTAGGCACAGAGTGGCGGTGCTCTGCCGAGTCTCTTTTTCTTTTCTTTCGTCCTGTGAGCCTTTAGCGTAGATAGATTAAACACACCCTTAGATAGACAACAAGCATGGATCCCGTCGAGTACGACGGACGTGAGGGGTGCTAATACCTTCCCCTTGCGTAACCGACTCCCGAATCCAGGACTTGGTTGCGATGACCTTGTCTTCTCCCTTTTTCATTAGGTTTTTCCGATCGTTTCTTTTCCCTCTCTTTGGGATAAATAACGAAAGGTGGCGACTCTTCTGTTTTCCGCCGGGTGTTTTTCGCAGTTGCGACACTCTGCTCGTTTCCTTTCCCTCGTTGGGATAAATAATTAACGGTGGTGACTCTTCTATCATTATCGGCCTCCTTTTTCGCAGTAGCGACAGCTGGCGACTCTGCTGGGGACTCCAACGGTTCCATATGCAGGTCAATCCTAGCGCTTGTTTGTTTATCTTTGGGTGTATGTATATATGTATTGTACTTTATTTTCCCACATTTTGTTTTCAGCATCGTATATCATTATTGTTGTGCTGTTGTGGGTGGGAATGTTCTATTGAGTGATAAGCCAGACCCAGGCTTGAGTGCAAACATAGTATTAGTAGTGGGGAGTAGTAGGGGGCGTGCATGCTTTGCATGTACTAGTTCCCCATAAAATTCACGCTCAGACAAGATTCTCTTTGATGATTTCCTTTCCAGCCCTTTGGGCTTGAAGGGATTTTGGATCTGAGAGTTGTCGACTATGGGGACCGATCATTTGTGATTCAGCTAAGTGAGGCCTCTTCGAGAGATGATGAGGCCAAACCAGAAATGGTGAACGTATCATCATTTCTTGAAAGTCTGTGACGCTGATGAACGCGTAGGATACCGAACCTTATCAGTGGATAGGTCCATACCTGTGAGAGGGATTGGGTTATGTAGGAAACCTTGAATTTCAGATTACCCGGTTTTCTTTGCAGTGCGAATCATTATTCTCGATACCAGAGGTTCCTATTATCAGAGTTATGCTATGTTCTTGCCAAAGTGAAGCGTTGGTTCTTCTCGATCAACAACACAACAATCTTGATCCCCTGTTGCATTTGCATTCGCATAATCATCCTGCATTTAACATTGCATGTCTATGGGTTTGAAGGGTTCTCGTCTTTCCCTTGATTCTGGTACTAACCTGCTATAAAGAGGGAAGTAGTTAGAAAGATGATTGTTGTATACAAGTTTCCGATACTTGAGCTAGGACCTTTATTTGGTCTGATTTCCATGGTTGAGCCTGGTGTCTTTAAAACCTTCAGGAAGGATCTTACTTGATATATGAGAGGATCGTCATGGTAACTAGGATCAAGGGGGAGATCTCCCTGTAAACACATAGACATGTTTGCATTTTGCATCTTGCATTCTCATTTGCATCGCAGGTTGTTCTCAGTGGCCTCGTGTTCTTATCTCTGTTTGGGGTTTGTTAGTAACAAGAGTGAGCAGTTCAGTTTCCACATATATCCAACTCGAGGTATCAGCAAACAGTAATGGATCAGGTTCAAGTGAAATTGCAGGAATTCAGAGCTCGCATGTCCCAGATCATGGAGTTGATGCTGAATGTTGCCAGTGGGCAGGAACATCTGAGAACTTTAGCTCAGCCTCTCATTGACGCTCCCCAAGTCAATAACAATGGAGTTGCTGGTGTCTTCCCTCTAGTTGGTGGATATGTTCCACAAGGTATTCCTACTGTTGTCATACCTCCGGGCGGAGGTGCTGTGACTAGAAATGGCAATGTTGCTGGTGGAAGTGTGAGCGTTGTGCACCGGGTTGCTGGCCCTCAGTGGGAAGATCACCAGAGTGATATCTTTTCTATAAAGGATATGGAAGGTGGCTTGCCAACTGATGCTGATAAGAGGTTTAAACTGATTGAGGAGAAGATGAAGTCTTTTGAGAATCAGAACTCGCTAGGTCTTGACATGTCAGATCTTGGTCTAGTCCCTGGGGTCAGGATTCCTCCCAAGTTCAAGGTATCAGATTTCAAAAAGTACAAAGGGACAACTTATCCTAGAGTGCACATTCGGGCATCTTTTAGGAAAATGTCTGCTTACTCCGAAGATGAAAAGCTGTTGATGCATTGCTTCCAAGATAGCTTGGCAGGAGCATCTTTAGAATGGTATATGGGGCTTGAGAGAACTCATATCCGCAGCTGGAGAGAATTAGCCGAGGCTTTTGTGCATCACTATCAGTATAATAGTGATCTGGCATAAAACAGGATACAATTGCAGAGTTTGTCGCAGAAGAGTACTGAGAGCTTCAAAGAATACGCCCAAAGATGGAGAGACTTAGCAGCGAGGGTGCAACCTCCCATGGCGAAGAGGGAAATGACTGACATGTTCATGGCTACACTGCCTGGAGTGTACTATGAGAAGCTGATAGGTTGCATGTCCGCAAGTTTTTCAGATCTGGTGATAGCAGGAGAAAGAGTCGAAAGCAGTATCAAAATGGGAAAGATCCAAGTTGCTCCTGATTCCTCTAAAGATACAAAGAAGCCTTATGTTGGGAAAGGAGGAGAAACTAATGTTGTGTCTGCTCCAACTGCTGCGCAACAGTCAGCCCAGTACCAACCTCGTGCTCCTCGACAGCAAAACTCTCGTCGCCAGGATCGGAATGGGCCTCACAATAATTTGGAAATGAGGAATGCTCCTCTTCATCCAGTTCCTATACCGTACAGTGAGCTTCTGCCACATTTGATTCATAACTCATTGGTGGAGCCCAAGGCTCTCAAGCCGGTGCCAGAGCCATACCCTCCTGGATATGATCCCAGTGTTCAATGCAGATATCATGGAGGATCCATGGGACACTCAACTGACGACTGCAAAGCCTTTCAAGCCAAAGTGCAGCAGTTGATTGACAAAGAGTATATTTCCTTTCCCGAAGGAAATTTGGTTGTGTATGTCGACCTCTCATCTGATTGAGTTTGAAGATGGCTAATCCCGCAGCAAGTCAAGATCTGAAAGCCCGGTTCCCTGAAGCTGGCAATCTTTGTTTTTATCATGTCATTTCTTTGTATTTGTAGTTTCTTTTCTATTTAAGTGCAAATCTCACTTGTAAAACTGTATTGTTTTCAATTCTTAATGATAATGAAATAAATATGCATGTTTTGATTAAATCCATTTGTATTCACTTATGTTTTTAATTGATGTCTAATGCTTGTTTAAGCGAAATCCGGGGAGGATGACGAAATTGAAAGACGAACTTCCGATTGTATGCTTTTGAATAAAACCTGTTGATGATGTATAGGCATTGTTTCAAATTCCCAAACACCGGAGATATAAGGAAGGTAATCCCTTGTCAACCCCTTTGAGCCTAGTAGTAGGAGTTTCTTTCTGAAAAACAAAAAAACCCTTAATCTTAACCTGGGGCAGGGTAGGTGTCAGCTAATTTGGCCGAGCGTCCAAATTGCAAAAGGAGTGTTCCCATTCGAGGGTCAATCACACCTGTATAGGTCGTGCCTAAAAAACCCACAATGGGTATCCATCACCGACTAAGGAGTGAAATAGTCACAATCCCTTTAACAAGTCAGACAAGCCAGTGTCACATGATTTGTTCGAAAAAGAATCAAAAGAAGAAGCCCGCTAAGTTGAATCTTGAAAACAAGCGACTTAGACAAAAATTAGGGCATCCCACTGGACTCCGAAAAGAAAAGAAGCTCAAAATAGCCAGTCCAGGAAAAAGTTAGGGAAAAAACGGAAAGAGCAAAAAGAGAAAGGGATTACAAAAGAAAATCCTCGAACAAACAAGTCGTGTGACTCCAGGCACCAAAGACGAAAAGCAAGTGATTGTCACTCAGAACACTTATGGCTTCCTGAACCATCACTCCTGTCATTCAACCTTTGGAAGGTGAGCGCTTGTGTCAAGTTAGCTGAACGTAGGATTGGAGAATATCAAGGAGAATGGGTGGGTTAGAATAAATTTTGAGCCTTTATCCTTGCTTTCTTAACCGTGAACCTGGCCATGTTACAACCTGTAAAAGTCCTAATTAAAGCAAGGTTATTTTGAAAGCATACTTCGGTAAAGATCGTGTCGGAACTAACTCCTAAAAGGATTCCTCTTACAGTGTTATATTAATGATTTTTCCAGTGAGTAGACTTGGATTTTGAAACTGTCATATGCATTGCACTAATATATCTTTTGTGCAGAACAATTTGTTTTACTTGCGAGTAAGAGCTTGACAGCAGGAAAATTTCCACAATGGAAAGTTTGATCGTGATAAGATGTCGAACGCCCCTCTGTTGAACCAGGGCAAGCTATATCAAATGATTACATTATGGGAGTCAGCCATCTTAAAGTCAATTGATATGGGGAAATCAAATTGAGATTCAGTGAATCTCTCGCAGCCAAGGATACTGCTTCACGAATCAGTCAGTCAGGGGCAAGGTCGTTGCAAGACTGGGGAAGGCAACCCTAAGAGCACAGAAGCTATCCTTATCCAGAAGCCAGCACCGTTTCAAAGTTCAAAGTGTTGAGGCAGTTCAACCCATCAGGTACATAAATTTCAAGTCTTCTCGTGAGGAAGTTTTTGCGGAGATCCCACAGGTTGGGGCAAAATCGGAAATGAAGGAACTGTTCCTCTCCCTATCTTCAGAGTTCGCCAGAGTTGGTCAATCAGGGATGAATCCTTTCGTGGTACAGATGCTAGGGCAAACCATCTCGAGATTGTCTCATGGCAAGCTACTTTCTTTCTCAGAGATCAGCCTAGGGCAAGTTGAATTATGCTGGGGCAGTGGCCCAAGCGAGTTTTTTCTCTTCAGCAAGAGTTGAATGTTGGGGAATCGTGTCATCGCCTCATCAAATAACCTGTTACCTGTCAGAACAGGGTAACCTAAAAATCTGTCCAAAGCCCAGTTCTCGCCTGGAAAACCTTTAAACCAGTTCTCACCTGGTACATGTTAGATTGTCCACCAGTTCTCGCTTGGTATATGTCAGCTTTTAAACGTCTTCGTCTGGTCATCCTTTTTTTGGCTTGCTGTAACCAGTTCTCACCTGGACAACACAGTTTCAAAGTCCAGTTCTTGTCTAGCAAACCAGGAATCAGTTCTTGACTGATATCCCAACTACAAAATCAGTTCCCGTCTGATACCCGAAGCCGGGAGTCAGCTCTCGTCTGACAGCTTAACCTTTCGTCATTAGTTCTCGCCTGGTAGTCAGTTCTCGTCTGACTTGCTTTGAACCCAGTTCTCTCCTGGTAGCCAGTTCTTGTCTGGTAGTTAGTTCTCGTATGACCTTTCTTTAAGACCCAATTCTCGCCCGGTAGTCAGTTCTCGTCTGACCCTTTTTTCAGGACCCCAGTTCTCGCTTGGTAGTCAGTTCTCGTCTGACCTGTTTTGAGGATACCAGTTCTCGCCTGGTAGTCAGTTCTCGTCTGACCTTTCTCCAAAAACCAGTTCATGTCTAGTAAACAATGTTTTAAAGTCCAGTTCTCGCCTGGTAAATGCCAGCTGTTCAAACCAGTTCTCATCTGGTAGTCGGCCTTTGAATCCGGTTCTCGTCTGGTTGTCAGTTCCCGTCTGACCTGTTTTGAAGAAACCAGTTCTTGTCTGGTAGTCAGTCCTCATCTGACTTATTTTGAAGAAACCAATTCTCAACTGGTAGTCAGTTCTCATCTGACTCGTTTTGCAGATTCCAGTTATCGCCTGGTAGTTAGTTCTCGTCTAACCCATTTTGAAGAAACCAGTTCTTGTCTGGTAGTCAGTTCTCGTCTGACCTTCTTTGGTAAATCCAGTCCTCACCTGGTATTCAGTCCTTGTTTGAATTACTTTATAAACCCAGTTCTTGTCTGGTAGTCAGTCCTCGTCTGACTTGCTTTGTAGACACCAGTTCTTGCCTGGTAGTCAGTTCTCGTCTGACCCATTTTGAAGAAACTAGTTCTTGTCTGGTAGTCAGTTCTCGTCTGACCTTGTTTAGTAAATCCAGTCCTCGCCTGGTAGTCAGTCCTTGTTTGACTTACTTTATAAACATTAGTTCTTGTCTGGTAGTTAGTCCTCGTCCGACTTATTTTGAAGAAACCCGTTCTTGGTCGTCAGTTCTCGCCTGACCTATCTAATTCAGATCCAAGGTTTATTTTCCCCAGTATAAGTCCAATCGTACTTGGCACACCCGGTTATCCCCAGTGGAGCTTTCTTGTGGTTAGAAGCTTGTCAAATGCGTGTGGATCCAGTCATGTGTGGTTTATCTGACGGTGATGTTAGGTGTTCATCAGCTTTGTGATTGTCTGGCGGCGATGTCAGATGTTTGTCAGATATGTATCATATTCAGCTATCTCCGGAGATTTCTGCGGTTGGAAAATTTCTAGATTTTTTGGTATTCAACCGTCTTCTAACTTGATTGTCTGAAAGTCGTTCGCTTTTCGCACAGTCAGGTCCAAGTCGCTTGAATAGGGGCAGCTGTTGTACCTCAAAATTTGCCCAACCTTTTTTTTAACTTGGTTTGTTTCATTGCATTTTCATAGCATTAGTATTTGCATACCATTGTTCATTTACAGAGGATTGAGAGAGGTGTGCCTAGCAAGAGGAGATTACTAAAGTTTCCAAGCATAAGCAAGAGGTCTCATTCAAGCTATCAAGAGCATATCATCATCATAAGAAAGTCAAAGTTCTTTAAAAGAGCAGATGAATGAATATGGTTCACCTCCTATCTTGGAGATCATGAGGAGATCATCAGATGATATTGAATCCTTGGCTATGGATGTAGAGTATTGTAGGAGCTCATTGAGTGCCTTGAGGGTTATTATGGAGCTTATTCAAGTCATTACATCATGTACAAGAAGCCCCAGTCAAGAGTGTTGCATCTAGGCTTTCCATCTGGTCAACCCTAGGTCAAATGGAAAATTGAAGTAGATTAAGACTCATTTCCAAGTCCTTATGATCATATAATGTTGTGTTGAGGCATCTAAGAAGTTATTCCAAGATCAAATCAAGAAAATTCAAGAGTGTGAGAAGTTGCTAAGCTAGGGTTTCTAAGCTTGTCAGTGTAAAATCCCCTATTTATTATCTAACTTCAAGACCACATATCCCAAGATACAAGTCTCATCTCATCTTGACTCCAACATGAAACTTGTAGATCATGTTTCTAGCTTTCTTTTGAGTACTAGAACTCCTCCATCTGATTTCTGGAACTCAAGTTATGATGCTGACAAGTTATGGGTCCTCAGATGAATGTGATTTTGGTCAACAAAAGTCAACCAACTTCCAAGACATTTTTGACCTAGAAGGATGTTTTTCCTCACTTTGACCCAAACATGAAAGTTTTTCTTTATGATCTTAGATTTCCAAAAAGTACTAGAAGTCCTTCATCTGATTTGTAAAGCTCAAGATATGAAGCTTACAAGGCAGGGGTATTTTGGGAAATTTTGATTATAGGTCATTTTGGTTATAGGTCATTTTCACAACTTTGCATACTTCAAATGGAACTTTCTTCAACATCAAACTTGCACCAAATGAGCTCAACTTCATCACTAAACCATCACTTGTCATGGATTTGACTTGTATGTGAAGATTGGTGAAGTAATTTCCATGAAAAAGCCTTAAAAGCCATAGTTTGGATCAAATTCATTTTGAACCATTTCATGACAAGTTTATGCATTTTTGAGTCCTTTAAACATAACAAATGTGATGCCAAAATTAGAAGTAAGTTTTGAGGTCTTTTTCATATGCAAATTCATGGTTGCTTCACCATGAAGCTACACATCCAAAATCAACCACAAGATCATTTCAAGGGATTAATCTCATCCCTTTGATCAGAAGGAAGGATAAGGAAGCTAGCTGAACAAAGCAAGGGCCATTGAAGCAGGTTTTCCCTCGTGAATTTGAATTTCAAAACTCAATTATGGATTTTTTTTTCAATTGATGATAGCAGGCCACAAGGGCCTCCAATTGTGCTCAGTGTGAAATCAAGATTCTCAGAGATCATCATATGTTTTGGTGAAGACAAATCTCTTAAGAAGGCAAAGAAGATCAACCACCAAGCATCAGGACAAAGACAACTTTAAGGATGTTTTCCTCAGAAGGTATAATGAGAACTTCCATTAAGTATTTAAGTCCTAATTGTTCAAAACATTAAAAATTATTTACATTACTTTTCACACTAACACAAGCTTTTTAAAATGAGATTTTTTCTAAGTTTTTGTAAGTGCAATCGATTGCAATCTTAGAGTAATCGATTGCATGATCAATATTTTAACTCATTTTTTGCTTCTGTTTCAGTAAGCAATTGATTGCTGCTTTGATGCAATCGATTGCATGCTTAAAATTTTTCAATTTTTCACTTCTGTTTTGAAGTGCAATCGATTGGTCCAAAGGTGCAATCGATTGCTCTTTTGAAAATTTGAATTTTCAAATATTTTTGTGAAGGTGCAATCGATTGGGCTCTTTGTGCAATCGATTACTCACTGAACGTTTTTGAAAAATCTTTCTGAAAAATTGCATCTCTTCAATCGAATTTCTGTGGAATGTTTCCTTTGAAACATGACAATTGTTCATCAATTTTTCTGGAGATTTGCATGTTTTTCTCAAGAGGTGTTTATGTAATATAAAAACCTAAATCTTTCAAAATTCAAAAACACATCTCTTTCAATTCTCTTTCAAAATCTGTATCATAATTTCATCTTTCCACTTCTAAGAAAAATCACTTTTCACAAAGAATTTTCTGCATAAATTTCATATCCTTTGAAAAGAAAATTCTTGAGCAATAAGTCTTAGAAACTTGTGGAATTTCTCATTTAAAGAGAAGATCAATCTCAGCATTGATAAACAACTGTATACATTGTTACAAATCATTACAAAAATCAGATTATATGTATTTCCCCTTGCTGTTCAGAATTGTTGAAAGCCTTAGGCGATGATCAATGGATAATAGCTATGCAAGAAGAACTGAACCAGTTTGAAAGAAATCAAGTTTGGAATCTTGTCCCTAGGCCGAACAACAAGCATATCATTGGAACAAGATGGGTCTTCAAGAACAAACTCGATGAAAATGGTATTATAGTTCGGAACAAAGCAAGATTGGTCGCCCAAGGATACAACCAAGAAGAAGGAATCAATTTTGACGAAACATTTGCTCTAGTTGCAAGATTGGAAGCAATTAGACTGTTATTAGCTTATGCGTGGTCCATGAATTTTCAGCTTTTCCAAATGGACGTCAAAAGCGCATTCTTGAATGGATTCATAAATGAAGAAGTATATGTCAAACAACCCCCTGGTTTTGAAGATTACAAATATCCATCTCATGTCTTCAAATTAAAGAAAGCTCTCTATGGATTGAAACAAGCACCAAGAGCATGGTACGATCGACTTAGAAATTTCTTATGTGACAAAGGCTTTGAAAAGGGAAAAGTAGACAAAACTTTCTTCATCAAGAAAATAAAAGAAGATACTCTCTTGGTACAAGTATATGTTGATGACATCATCTTCGGTTCAACCAACACCAAGTTATGCGAAGAATTCTCATCCATGATGCAAGGAGAATTTGTAATGTCTATGATGGGAAAAAGGAACTACTTTCTTGGACTTCAATCAAGCAACTCGAGAATGGGATCTTTATCAATCAATCAAAATACTGCAAAGAATTATTAAAGAAGTTTGATATGGACAATTGCAAGACTTTATCTACACCCCTATGGGATCCGGTGCATATGTAGATCAAGATAAATTCGGTGTGTCGGTTGATATCACAAAATATAGAGGTATGATTGGTTCCTTACTATACTTGACAGCAAGTCGCCCTGACATTATGTTTAGCGTCTATCTTTGCACTCACTTTCAAGCAAATCCAAAGGAGTCTCACCTGATGGCAGTCAAGCGGATCATGAAGTATCTCAAAGGAACAACAAATGTCGGCTTATGGTATCCTAAAGGTAGTATATGCAATTTAATTGGATATTCTGACGCAGATTATGTAGGCTGTAAAACTGATAGAAGGAGCACAAGTGGAACATGTCACATCTTGGGAAATGCACTAGTCTCATGGGCATGCAAGAAGCAAGCATGCATAGCACTTAGTACGGCTGAAGCAGAGTACATAGCAACGGGAAGTTGTTGTACGCAGATACTTTGGCTCAAGCAACAACTTCGTGACTACGGGCTCGACCTGGGTAGCATTTCTCTTCGCTGTGATAACACAAGTGCAATTAACATAATGAAGAATCCAGTCATGCATTCAAGGACCAAGCACATTGACATACGACATCATTTTCTGCGAGATCATGTACTTCAAGGAGATGTCGAGATAACATTTATAGATACTCATAATCAGCTTACCGATATATTCACGAAGCCTTTGGCAAAGGAATCTTTCTTCAAAATACGAAGGGAACTTGGAATTCTAGATGAAACTGACGTTGAATCATGAAAGAACTCAATCTGTGGCATTTTTCTCAAATTTCACTGCATGCAATCGATTGCACCTTTGTGTCAATCGATTGCTCACTGTAAGTTTTACAATTTTATTAATTTTTTGAAGCAAGCAATCAATTGCACCCCTATGTCAATCGATTGCACTATGTAGTTTTTGTCAATTTCATTTCTGTTTTGTAGAGCAATCGATTGCACCTCTGTGCCAATCAATTGCACCTACTATAAAACTATTTTTTCTCTTTCTATTTAATAGATCCATGGATTCTTAAACCTTCCAACTACCCTATCATTACTTTTTTGACCTACCTATGACTAGCCATTATTACTTAGTTCTAGTCTCAAGATATTGACCTTTAATTACCATATTCCAAAAGTCTTAATCATCAATACCTTCAACCACTCATATCCCACAATAACTCCTCTCTCAACCATTATAAAACCCAACTTCTCATAACCTATCTTAACCATCTCCTTCAAAACATAACCTCCCCATAAAAACCCTTCCTCTCCTCACAAACTCTAAAAACTCCATCATTTTCCCATGACTTCACGCTCAAAAAGGAAGATTTCAGCACAAGACAAAGGCAAAGGTGCAGCCACCTCATCTTCAAAAACTCAACTTGTTCTTCAACACTTGGATAATGAACAAAGGGAAAAGTTCACTAAGTACTTTCAGAAGAAGGTTATGCAAACACCAAAATATGGTATTCTCTCATCATTCCCTAAAGAATGTTTTTCTATTCAAGAAACTTTGATTGCATGTCGGTTGGAACCTGTGATTTCCTCATCCGGGCCGTATTATCCTAATTTGATAAGATTGTTCTATAGCAACCTACAAATGGAAAAAGGTAAGATGGTAACGTATGTTCAAGGAAAAAGAATCCCACTCCACTCAAAAACACTTGGTAGGATTCTGAATATTCCAATTTCTGGTGGGAGACTCTATGAAGAAAACGAAGACCTCTTGCAAGCATACAACAAACGAGAATTCTATTGGAGTCTTGGCCATATGACTGAAGCAAAATTCCATGCAAAATGTGTCAGATCCTTAGGCGGCATGGAACCCTCTTGAAACTCATGGTCGACAGGTATCTTTAACATTGATGATCGACTGTTTCATTATTTTATGGTTTACATAATGTTCCCAAGAGGCGGAAACCATTGCATTGTGACTAATCTAGAAATGCAGATTTTATATACTATTAAGAATGACATTTCCATAAGTTGGTCAAATTTAATCTTAACTCACATGCGCGGAATCAACGAAAAATCCAAGTTTCTGCCATATGCATGGTTCATCACAAAGATTTTGGAACATTTTGAAGTAGACTTTGAAGTATTTGATAAGTATCTCATGGATTAAAATATCAACAAGATCTCAATCAAAAATGTGGACTCTCGGATGGGCGTCAAATACAACCCAGAAACCAAAACCATTGTGTATCTTGGTGAAGGTATGGCTGAAAATGATGAGGAAGAGAATGAAGAAGATGATGATGCTCCTCCTCCTCCAAATGAACATGGCCCGAGTAACCAACAGTTAATGGATTACATGACTCAACAGTTTGGAAATCTCAACACTTTCATCAATGATCAATACAATGTTATTCAAGAGTCAACAAACACTCGGATCACCAACTTCCAAGAGGCCGTCAATCAACAATTCTCCTATTTGTACTCTCACTTATACATTCCGCCATATGACCCTTCAAACCCGGTTGTCCCTCAAACTCATCCATCACCTCTCCAAACAACATTTCCAAACCAACCAACCTTTGACCCCAACATGGATCTGTCATAAACTTTTTTACTATGTACTTTATGTTGTCTTTTTAAGTCATTTCTGCTATTTGAATTATGTACTTTCTAGTTTCTTTGTACTATTTTCATTTTGTAATTTGATTTTATAACTAAGTTGGTATTTTAATTTTCAAATTATTATCAATGTCTATCATCTATATATATTATTGCCTTAATCCATCTTTCCCTTCTTTTTGATAATGTCAAAAGGGGGAGAAGGATGTTACTCTTTTCTTGCTTGTTATCTTTCCTTGATCCTTAAGGTACAAATACAAGACTATTTCGAACCTCAATACAAATTCAAAACTTCTCAACTTCACACATTGAGGGGGAGAAAACTTGTCAACTTCACAAATTGAGGGGGAGAAAGAATTTGCCGGAAAGATCATTGCAACAAAAGAAGAGTGTTTTGTCATCATCAAAAAGGGGGAGAATGTGAAATCAAGATTCTCAGAGATCAGCATATGTTTTGATGAAGACAAATCTCTTAAGAAGGCAAAGATGATCAACCACCAAGCATCAGGACAAAGACAACTTTAAGGATGTTTTCCTCAGAAGGTATAATGAGAACTTCCATTAAGTATTTAAGTCCTAATTGTTCAAAACATTAAAAATTATTTACATTACTTTTCACACTAACACAAGCTTTTTAAAATGAGAATTTTTCTATGTTTTTGTAAGTGCAATCGATTACACTCTTAGAGCAATCGATTGCATGATCAATATTTTAACTCATTTTTTGCTTCTGTTTCAATAAGCAATCGATTGCTGCTTTGATGCAATTGATTGCATGCTTACAATTTTTTAATTTTTCACTTATGTTTTGAAGTGCAATCGATTGGTCCAAAGGTGCAATCGATTGCTCTTTTGAAAATTTGAATTTTCAAATATTTTTGTGAAGGTGCAATCGATTGGGCTCTTTGTGCAATCGATTGCTCACTGAACGTTTTTGAAAAATCTTTCTGAAAAATTGCATATCTTCAATCGAATTTCTGTGGAATGTTTCCTTTGAAACATGACAACTATTCATCAATTTTTCTGGAGATTTGCATGTTTTTCTCAAGAGGTGTTTATGTAATATAAAAACCTAAATCTTTCAAAATTCAAAAACACATCTCTTTCAATTCTCTTTCAAAATCTGTATCATAATTTCATCTTTCCACTTCTAAGAAAAATCACTTTTCACAAAGAATTTTCTGCATAAATTTCATATCCTTTGAAAAGAAAATTCTTGAAAAATAAGTCTTAGAAACTTGTGGAATTTCTCATTGAAAGAGAAGATCAATCTCAGCATTGATAAACAACTGTATACATTGTTACAAATCATTACAAAAATCAGATTGTATGTATTTCCCCTTGCTGTTCAGGATTGTTGAAAGCAAGTGTGTGCATTAGAGAGGATTGTTCTCATTTGCACTTAGTGTTTAGATCTTAAAGGTGTTTAAGAGCCTTTGATCTCCCTATAGGTTAGAAAGAAAGTTGTACACTGATCCTAACTATAGTGAAATCTCTTTCGAGTCGAAAGGGGAGTGGAGTACCCTCGGAGTGTGAGGGGAACCACTATAATTCTCTGTGTCTCTTTTACTTTCTGCCTTTATAAGCTTTCATTACATCACTCCGCTAAAAGAAAGTAACATAACTCTCTTAAAACCAGAAAATTTCAAAAGAACCTAATTCACCCCCCCCCCCTCTTAGACGCAATTCTTACTTTCACTCAGATCCATTGAATATATTCTCCAGATGCTTCACAAGTGCTCATGGTGGATTTTTGGTGGAATTTGGAGCAGAATTCAGTTGCAAAAGTGAAGAGAAAAGTGAGATCGTGTTTTCAAGAATCAAGCAAATTCAATCCAATTCAAGGTGATAGCAAGCTCCATTGAAGTTCCTTGAAGCTTTCTGGTTGGTTTTGCACGAGTTTCATCAACAGATCAAGGCCCAACAGAGGCACTCCGTTAGGTAAGTTATCATTCACGATTTCTCTCTGATCATGCATCAATCATGCGCCATTTTCATGTATCCTTGAAGCCCTATCATCATAGGTCATTTCTGAATTGGTTTTGCTCGTGTTCTTATTAGTTTGTGATTTGACCTCAAAACTTCATGGCTTCATTTTGCCCTAATTATAGATGATAAATGAAAAAGAACCATAAATTCATGATCTAGGTGACGAGAGGATCAGATTGGTATAAAAAATTTCAAGTTTTGGTTCAGTCTTGATCTTCTTCTCCGGCAAGCCCACCGGAGAAGACAACTGGCGCCACCGTCTGGTTTCAGTTCAGGCTAGCTCACGTGGAAGCCACCTCACCCTTGGACCTTTTGACTTATCCTGATCCAATGGCCACGATTTAATCTGATTTGCTTTGACATTTTGACTGCCAGCGTGTTTCATTGAAACACTCCGTTCATTAAAGCCTCTGATGGCTTTGGACCCTGGGCTCACTTTATTATCCCCACCCCCTGCTGAGTCCAATTGAGATTTGAACTGATTTGGATTGCTATTCCACACGCCTCTTTTTCTATTTTCTCTTCTTTATTTCTTTTTCCATTTTATTTTGCTGTTTGAGTTTTAATCCAAATAAAATGCCTCAATTAATGATAAAAATCCCAAAAAAAATACTTTTTACATATTATAGGATGTTAGGTGACTTTACAAATTTTTTAATTAATTTTTAAGTCATTTTCCAATTAAATCTTGATTTTTACTTTTGAGGTATTTTAATTGGATTGCAATTTCATATCTCATGTGTTTGATTTTATTTCTTGATCATTTTCCCATGTTAATGGCTGATAATTGTTGCTCATATTCTTGACATCTTATTTGTTTTTTAGACATTTTTACCCTTGGTTTTATTGACAATTGGTTATGGTTTTAGTGTGATTTTTAGGACCCTCGATTTACCCTTGCTTTTAGGGTATCCCTTAGAGTTTCTCCTCTGTTTGCATAGTTAATTTTGGACTTAGTCTCCATAGTTTTGACCCCTGGTTCCTAACACCTTAGGGGTCATCTAGGATTTTATTTGGCATTTTTTGGATATGTTTTCTATTTTTGGTGTATTTTTCATTTTAGGTCATCCTTGTGTGATGTTTACCCTAATACATGAGCTAATTTGTGCTCTAATTGGTTTGTGTGCTTTGTTTGAGCCTCTAATTTTGGTGTATTCATATTATAGGCATAATGAGGTGTTCGTATGTTGAATTTTAGGTCCTAGTTTGGTTTGCAACTTGTTTAAGTTTATACTTCTTTTGACCTATCTTTTAGGATTCCATATGTGCATGTATGTGAATGTTTACACTCTTTTGCCATGATTTGTTTGCATTCTTTGGTGCATCTCTTTTCATTTACTTTGTATACATTCTTCCCTCATCTCTTTCTATCCTAGGACTTTAGGATCCTACTTATGGAAGCTTGGTCCTTCCTTTGGAGGAACTTAAGGCATGCCATAAGTAATAAGCCTTTGAGGACCATTTGTGTGATTTGTGTGCACATTGGATGTAGTATGTTTGGTTGAGTAGCCCTGGTGAGTTCCCTTGGTTCTCACTTTACCTCCCATCATCTCATTCAATCCTCTCCTTCTTTCCCTTTCATGTTGTATGATTTTGTGCACTTTTATCGTTCTTTTCTTCCCTTATGCATTAATAAAGGTTGAGATGTGCTTGTGGAGGTGTTTACACCACACTATTTCCTCCCTTTGCTTGTGTGTTGCATTGCATATGCACTCATTCCTATCTCATGTTTTATATCATGCTCTCTTCTTCTCTTTTCTTACCATGCTCCCTTAGGACTTCCAATCTCCTTGTTTAAGGATGATTGTGATAGACACTAGGTTTCAAACCATGTATGAGAACATTAAGTAGATTCCCTTTAACCTCAACTATAGGTTCATCTTGCATGACAACTACTAGGTTTGAACTAGTTCCCTTTAGTTTGTCCTCTCTCTTTCTCATCTCAAAACAAATCTAAAACACTTAATAAAGGCTAATGAATGTTGTGCGTTATGAGCCTTAAGTACTTAGGAAATGGTGACTGGGGGGCCTCCTCTCAATTGCTTAGAGTGTTTAGCGTATGTCCTTTGGACGATATGTGACGCATTCACTCCTAGGTCATAGTCTTTAGTGCGACATGAATTACAAACAATTTAAAAAACACTTCTCCCTAAAAGACTTCAAAAATAAATGATCAAACTTCATTTTATCCTTTGGGACCCCTTAGTAATGAACAACCTTTTCATAAACAAGAGTTTTGTTAACTCTTAGTTCTACCGCAAACAGGTAACACCTAAGTCTCCAAAGGTCGAGCCGCATACACCTAACTGCTAGAACTATTTGTTAACCCTACTCGGGTAAAACATTTGAACCAACCGGTGTTCTTATTGCCCGAACTACGTTTGCTCTGATTTCTCATACCAGATGAGAATACGTAGGCACGAGACGACGATGTCTCGGCGAGCAACCTTCCCCCCATTTTTACCCGTAGTTAGCCGAACTACGTTGGCTCTGACTTTCCCATTGCACGAGGGAATACGTAGGCACAGAATGGCGATGCTCTGCCGAGTCACTTTTCTTTTCTTTTGTCCCTGAGACCTTTAGCATAGATAGTTTCAATCACCCATAGATAAACAACTAAGCGTGGATCCCGTCGAGTACGGCGGACGTGAGGGGTGCTAATACCTTCCCCTTGCGTAACCGACTCCCGAACCCGAGATTTGGTTGCGATGACCAATCTTATCCCATATTCGTCAGGTTTTCTCTGCTCGTTTCCTTTCCCTCGTTGGGATAAATAACGAACGGTGGCAACTCTTCCGTCATTGTCGGCCTCCTTTTTTGCAGTAGCGACAGTGTTGCTAGGCTGAAGATTAGAACCATCTCCTCGAAGGTTTGGGTTATTTGGCTGATTTGCATCCGTCGCCATATCCCTAATGTAATTTTTCCTTGGTATTTCTTCGTTTGTAGCGGTTATCTTGCCACTTCTTAATAACATATAACAAAGTTTTATCAAAGACAAATTTACACTATAGTTTTGCAAACTTTTTTACAAAAATTCACAAGATCTTTTAGCACAGTCCCACTGGCCGTGCCAATTTGTTTCCCGTGAAAATTGGAAAACAACCATTGATCTTCCAAATCTAACTTTGGTGACTCACAAGATCGATCAAATTGATCCTAGGACATGTGCTAAATTTTATGTGAAATAAGTTATCTAAACTACACACTTCGACAATGTCTTAAGGGAAAGGTTTAATGCAGATGCAAAGCTCGACTGAAACGAAAGGATGTAAATTTGAAGAAAATAAAGTAAAGAACTTTTAAAAGCATTTAACAAAGTAAAGCAAAGATGCGGGGTAGATGTAAATTGCAAGAAAATAAAGACAAACTCTTTAAAATTAAGCAAGTGAAATAAATTTCATTGAAAGCAAGGATGGTGTGTTTACATGACGTACATTCTCATATAACTCGTTTCTCTACACTCGGGTACTTTGAGTAACTTTGGGAGTGACTTGTACAAATAGTAAATTACAACACACTGAATTCTATGGCTAGAACTCTTATTTATAATAGTAAAACTAACTACCATTAACCTCCTAAAATCACCAGCCTATGGCAAGTGTCATATTGGATGTAGCCACTTGCTAGATGAGTACCACTTGTCATACTTAGTCATGAGAGAGCATAACTACTCCCTCCCTTTTTTGAATTTCAAAACTCCACCAATACTCAACCAACAGCCTCGGTCGAAGGTAGTATCTTCAATATTTAGAAATTTTCTCTAAGTCCCAAATGCTTGAATAACCCAGCCTACTCAAAGGTCTCCTAACTCGAAGTCTTCCACATTCTTCAAGAGTTTAATATTTTATCCAAAATATTTTATTCTAATATGAGCGTCGAATTTGTGAGCTAACACATACACAGTAAAAACTTATTCTTCCTTGATTTGATTTTGTGTTTGTTTGAGTTTAAATTGATTTTGTTTGTGTTTTTTGAGTGATAAAGGGAGAAGATCTGGAAGTATTTGAGAGAAAGAAAGAAACATTCATTGAGAAAGAAAAGAGTGATATCAATGATAGGAGAAAGAGAAAGAAAAAAGAAGATGAAAGAGGAAAAGAAAGTGTAATAGAGAGATAAAAGCGACTAATACAGGTAGAGAATTAATAAGTGTTAATGACATTTCATTCTTCAAAAAATTCAAATAAAAGTGTTGTTTCCCAAGTAACTTCTTAATTCTCAAAGAGAGGCTTTTCATTTAACCAAATAAGTATAAATTAATATAAAATTAACTTAAAATTATTTCAAAAATTTAATAGCATAACCACATAAGCAATATTAAATGTCAAACAAATGTGGTTGCAGCAAGGGTTCAAATAGTCAGCTTTAATCTTAAAATAAAAAAAGTTATTCCCTCCGTCTCAAAATAAATGTCTCTTTAGCTTAAAAGATTTGTCCTAAAATAAGTTTTTTTTTCTAAATTTTTTCGATGCATAGTTAATTAAATTTTACTAACTTTACTCCTAATAAATATTGTCCACACTACTTTCAAGGTATCAAATCATACTATGCATTTATGATAATATACAACAATCAATAGTAATTAATGGTAGTTTTGTAAAATTGATATATTCATCTATTCAATCATTACTTTTTTCAATCTATGTGTAACAATCTTAAAAGACTTTCATTTTAAGACGGACGTAGTATGTTGGAAAGTCAAAAAGTTATACGTGGTATTTTCAAGTACTTAACTTTTATATATTTATAATAATTTCATTATAATATACTCCCTCCGTTTTTAATTATATGTCGTTTTGGAAAAAAAATTGTGCCAAAATATAAGTCGTTTTGTAATTTCAATGTAGAATTAATTTTTTTCTTCCTAAAATACCCCTAATTTTCATAATTCAGTGAATCTTGTATTCCAATGCAGAGTGACATTATGAATATTGTTTTTCAATGCATTAGTCCAAGTTTTTATAAAAAAAGTCTTCCTCTCATAAAACTCTATATTAATTTGTGATTTTTTCAAAATTCCTCTCTCTTAAGAATATATTAACTCCCAATTAAAACTCAGAAATATCTCTCCTCAATGTGAATTCTCAAGTTTTATATATTGTGCATTTTTTAATCCTTCTTCCTATCATAACAAAAAAAAATTGAAAAAAAATTAATGAAGAGCCATAAGAATTTGGAGGGAAAAATTTAACAAAAAAAAATATTAATTTTTTCTCCCAGAGTGTTTTAGCTATCTTTTGGCGAGTGATGGAAAATTTGGGAGGGGAAAAATAAGGAATTAGTGTAGGATAGAAAAAGACACGTATAAATTTAATTAATTTAATGTTTTATTCATGGAATATATTGGAATAAATGCAATCTAGATATTCCATCGACAAATCATAATGATTAATCTGGTAAATTTTGAAACAATAGATTTTGAGTGTTTTTAAAAAGGATAATATTGGAATACCCTATAATATATTTACAAAATTAGCAAAAGTTAATAACTTTCTTGGTATCTGTAAAAAGTCTAAAACGACTTATAAAAAAAACAGAGGGAGTATACCATATTTCTTTCATTATGAATAACAATTATGAGTCGATAACTCCTTGAACACTAACACCCGGTTTGTTCGTAGTTTTGTGTTTAAATGAAGAGGAAAAAACAAAATATACTGTAAAATATTTTATGCTATCAATCAATTACAAATATAAAAAAAAATTTTTATTTTAAAAATACTAATATTACATAAGAATTATAAATATTTGGTTGCATCTTTTAAACCCCTTAAGAGCATCTTTAGTGTATGTTCTGTAGTATTAAATTCTTTAATAGTAACTGTAGTTATAAACAATTTGCATTGAAATAAGAATGATACGACACTAAGTTAACTTACGATTAGTCTTCGGCAACTATATAACCAACACACTATCAAATTTCAATAACTCTAATTATCATTTTATATTATTAAAATATAAAATATGGAGTCAAATTTTAGTTTTTTTTATGAGAAACTATCATTAAAATAAAAACAACTCAAATCAATTATAAATATTTTAAATTCTAAAAATCATTTGAATCCACAAAAAATATCTTAATTTATTTAGTTTACTCCCGCTAAAGATTCTAAATTAGTAAATTTTATTTATTTATTTATATAGGGCACTGAGACTCGGTTTTGCGGAAAAGCGAAGTAACGCCCGAGAAGAAAAGAAAGTAGGAAAACATCTATCTTTCCTTACCCTACTACACAACTCCCTCTCCCTCTCTCTCGTCACTGAATTCTTCTTTCGCATCTTCAAGCTCCATCCATGGCTTCTGGATCGTCTGGTCGCGGTAACCCCGATTCTAAAGGCTTTGATTTTGCTTCTGATGACATCTTATGCTCCTACGAAGACTTTTCCAACAGGGATTCCAATTCCAATGGCAATCACAACGATTCTGTAATCGACCCTACTTCAACCACGGTATTTAGATTCCTTTTTCTTTTCCTGATTCCGCCGCTGACTCGCTAAAACGAAAAAGGGTTAGGGTTTATAAAATTTACCATTTTTAGGAATTATAATTATTATTTGTTTGTGATTCGTGTGTATTGAGGTTAAATGCTTATTTCTAGGTCTTTTTGTTTTTGCATATAAGCTGTAACTTATGTGTATTCCTGACCATTTTCAATTTTGTTGTATTTTTACAATATATATATATATATATATATATATATATATATATATATATATATATATATATATATATATATATATATATATATATATATATATATATATATATATATATATATATATATATATATATATATATATATATGTATGTATATATACATATATATATATATATACATATATATATACATATATATATATATATATACATATATATATACATATATATATATATATATATATATATATATATATATATATATATGTACATGTACATATATATGTACATGTACATATATATGTACATGTACATATATATGTACATGTACATATATATGTACATGTACATATATATGTACATGTATATATATACATCTATATGTATATATATACATCTATATATATGTATATATATACATCTATATATATGTATATATATATATATATATATACATCTATATATATATATATATATATATATATATATATATATATATATATATATATATATATATATATATATATATATATATATAACAACACAACATACTGTTTGGCAGGATTTTCACAAATCAAGGGTAGCAAGGACATCCGTTTTTCCTGTTACTGCCTATAATCCACTTGAAGATTCTTTAAGCCAAGATGTGATTGCAACTGTGGAGAAGAGTATGAAGAAATATGCGGACAACATCATACGATTTCTCGAGGGAATTAGTTCAAGGCTCTCACAGTTGGAGTTATATTGCTACAATCTTGACAAATCTATTGGAGAAATGAGATCTGATTTAAATCGCGACCACAGGGAGCAAGATTCAAAGCTCAAATCTCTTGAAAAGCATCTTCAGGAAGTAAGTTTCAACTTCATTTGGTAATACCTTGCTATATCTCTATGTTGCATAAAGACAGATTTGTACCCATATCAGTATAGGTATGGACACAAAATATTGTAAGTTTTCTAAAAATGAGGATATGGGAGAGAGCATATTATCATAGAAATTATTCTTTAGACCAAAGTACCATTTTGGTCGTCAAATTACACAATTGATGCCAATTTGATTTCTCAATGATTTGTGATATAAAATAATTACTTTGAAATGATTCAAATTGATGTCTCACGGGGCTTGATGGAAGAAGCATTTTTATGCCACTTAAAATATTTGGAGGACCAAATTGATGTCAAATTCATCTATAGAAAATTAACCGACAAGTTTTATATTAATATTATTTTCTGTTAATTAAATCCATATTGGGAGGACTCAGATCTTAAAACCCAAATTAGCTTGTCGGATGCAGAGAATATTGAGTTTCACATTTCATGTTGCAATCTCACTCTCTCATTCTTAGATGGACAAGCATCTGGAATGCACAAAAAAATCTTATTTGTAGAAAAGAGATAGATACCTCTTAGAAAGAGAGAAATGGAAGAAGAGAGAGAGGATTGAATCCATTATGTTTTCTTTTCTAATTGAATTTCAATTATGATATGAAATTACTTACAATTAACTGATGCTGACTCAGCACAGTTAATTATTACAAAGGAATAGTTATCTCATTTTGTTACACCAAGTTCTTATTAGAACTGTTACTACCCTATTCTTTATTAGCTTCCCTTCAAATGCGGGGTCATCTCTTGAAAGAGAGTTCACCCGTCCAAGAGTTGAAGCTTGTCTCTGAGTTGTAGAAATCTTAAAGGAGAGAGTGGTTTGGTTAGTGTGTCTGCATACTGATATGTAGCAGTAATATGGAGAACCCTTAGGTTATTACTAATCACTTTTTCCATGAGAAGGAAAATATCCAATTCCATATGCTTAGGTTGTCACAGAGCAAGCTGGGAGTGGTGCAAGGAACCTGAAGTTCTTTGAAGAGGGACTCAATCCATAGGACTTCTGAGGCAGTATTAGCAAAACTTCTGTACTCTGCCTCTGTGCTAGACCTTGCAACATGGATTGCTTCTTGGACCACCAGGAGAGCAGATTGGGGCTGATAAATGCATGATCCAGAGGTAGATTTTCTATCATCTGGATCTCAGCCCTGGTCAACATCTGAGAATGCTCTGATAGAGAGGCATGAAATTGGATGTTGGTTTAAGCAACAGATCATGGTTTAAGGATCCTTTTAAGTATCAGAGGATTCTTTTTACTAAAGTCCTGACCTTCTAGAGGTTGAGATAGGAACTGACAATCTTTGTTCACTGCAAAGCTAATTTCAGGCCTTGTAATTGTGGCATATTGCAGAGCTCCTACTATGGAACTGTAGAAAGTTGGATCATTGAGATAGTCAGAGCCATGCCTTGAGAGTTTCAAGCTTGAGATCATAGAAGTTAGCAGTCCTTTTGCTTCTGAAAAATTGGTTTTAGTAAGTCCCTTAGATATTTGTCTGAGTTGTAGAAATCTTAAAGGAGAGAGTGGTTTGGTTAGTGTGTCTGCATACTGATATGTAGCAGTAATATGGAGAACCCTTAGGTTATTACTAATCACTTTTTCCATGAGAAGGAAAAATATCCAATTCCATATGCTTAGGTTGTCACAGAGCAAGCTGGGAGTGGTGCAAGGAACCTGAAGTTCTTTGAAGAGGGACTCAATCCATAGGACTTCTGAGGCAGTATTAGCAAAACTTCTGTACTCTGCCTCTGTGCTAGACCTTGCAACATGGATTGCTTCTTGGACCACCAGGAGAGCAGATTGGGGCTGATAAATGCATGATCCAGAGGTAGATTTTCTATCATCTGGATCTCAGCCCTGGTCAACATCTGAGAATGCTCTGATAGAGAGGCATGAAATTGGATGTTGGTTTAAGCAACAGATCATGGTTTAAGGATCCTTTTAAGTATCAGAGGATTCTTTTTACTAAAGTCCTGACCTTCTAGAGGTTGAGATAGGAACTGACAATCTTTGTTCACTGCAAAGCTAATTTCAGGCCTTGTAATTGTGGCATATTGCAGAGCTCCTACTATGGAACTGTAGAAAGTTGGATCATTGAGATAGTCAGAGCCATGCCTTGAGAGTTTCAAGCTTGAGATCATAGAAGTTAGCAGTCCTTTTGCTTCTGAAAAATTGGTTTTAGTAAGTCCCTTAGATATTTGTCTGAGTTGTAGAAATCTTAAAGGAGAGAGTGGTTTGGTTAGTGTGTCTGCATACTGATATGTAGCAGTAATATGGAGAACCCTTAGGTTATTACTAATCACTTTTTCCATGAGAAGGAAAAATATCCAATTCCATATGCTTAGGTTGTCACAGAGCAAGCTGGGAGTGGTGCAAGGAACCTGAAGTTCTTTGAAGAGGGACTCAATCCATAGGACTTCTGAGGCAGTATTAGCAAAACTTCTGTACTCTGCCTCTGTGCTAGACCTTGCAACATGGATTGCTTCTTGGACCACCAGGAGAGCAGATTGGGGCTGATAAATGCATGATCCAGAGGTAGATTTTCTATCATCTGGATCTCAGCCCTGGTCAACATCTGAGAATGCTCTGATAGAGAGGCATGAAATTGGATGTTGGTTTAAGCAACAGATCATGGTTTAAGGATCCTTTTAAGTATCAGAGGATTCTTTTTACTAAAGTCCTGACCTTCTAGAGGTTGAGATAGGAACTGACAATCTTTGTTCACTGCAAAGCTAATTTCAGGCCTTGTAATTGTGGCATATTGCAGAGCTCCTACTATGGAACTGTAGAAAGTTGGATCATTGAGATAGTCAGAGCCATGCCTTGAGAGTTTCAAGCTTGAGATCATAGAAGTTAGCAGTCCTTTTGCTTCTGAAAAATTGGTTTTAGTAAGTCCCTTAGATATTTGTCTGAGTTGTAGAAATCTTAAAGGAGAGAGTGGTTTGGTTAGTGTGTCTGCATACTGATATGTAGCAGTAATATGGAGAACCCTTAGGTTATTACTAATCACTTTTTCCATGAGAAGGAAAAATATCCAATTCCATATGCTTAGGTTGTCACAGAGCAAGCTGGGAGTGGTGCAAGGAACCTGAAGTTCTTTGAAGAGGGACTCAATCCATAGGACTTCTGAGGCAGTATTAGCAAAACTTCTGTACTCTGCCTCTGTGCTAGACCTTGCAACATGGATTGCTTCTTGGACCACCAGGAGAGCAGATTGGGGCTGATAAATGCATGATCCAGAGGTAGATTTTCTATCATCTGGATCTCAGCCCTGGTCAACATCTGAGAATGCTCTGATAGAGAGGCATGAAATTGGATGTTGGTTTAAGCAACAGATCATGGTTTAAGGATCCTTTTAAGTATCAGAGGATTCTTTTTACTAAAGTCCTGACCTTCTAGAGGTTGAGATAGGAACTGACAATCTTTGTTCACTGCAAAGCTAATTTCAGGCCTTGTAATTGTGGCATATTGCAGAGCTCCTACTATGGAACTGTAGAAAGTTGGATCATTGAGATAGTCAGAGCCATGCCTTGAGAGTTTCAAGCTTGAGATCATAGAAGTTAGCAGTCCTTTTGCTTCTGAAAAATTGGTTTTAGTAAGTCCCTTAGATATTTGTCTGAGTTGTAGAAATCTTAAAGGAGAGAGTGGTTTGGTTAGTGTGTCTGCATACTGATATGTAGCAGTAATATGGAGAACCCTTAGGTTATTACTAATCACTTTTTCCATGAGAAGGAAAAATATCCAATTCCATATGCTTAGGTTGTCACAGAGCAAGCTGGGAGTGGTGCAAGGAACCTGAAGTTCTTTGAAGAGGGACTCAATCCATAGGACTTCTGAGGCAGTATTAGCAAAACTTCTGTACTCTGCCTCTGTGCTAGACCTTGCAACATGGATTGCTTCTTGGACCACCAGGAGAGCAGATTGGGGCTGATAAATGCATGATCCAGAGGTAGATTTTCTATCATCTGGATCTCAGCCCTGGTCAACATCTGAGAATGCTCTGATAGAGAGGCATGAAATTGGATGTTGGTTTAAGCAACAGATCATGGTTTAAGGATCCGTTTAAGTATCAGAGGATTCTTTTTACTAAAGTCCTGACCTTCTAGAGGTTGAGATAGGAACTGACAATCTTTGTTCACTGCAAAGCTAATTTCAGGCCTTGTAATTGTGGCATATTGCAGAGCTCCTACTATGGAACTGTAGAAAGTTGGATCATTGAGATAGTCAGAGCCATGCCTTGAGAGTTTCAAGCTTGAGATCATAGAAGTTAGCAGTCCTTTTGCTTCTGAAAAATTGGTTTTAGTAAGTCCCTTAGATATTTGGCTTGAGAGAGAAATAAAGATACATCAGGTTGTTGGCTGACCTTTATCCCTAAGAAGTACTCAAGATTTCCCAACTGCTTAAGAGCGAATTGATCATTGAGTTTGTTTATGAGTGCTTTGATGTGAGGCTGAGAGCTATCAGTGACAACTAAGTCATCAACATAAAGCAGCATCACAATAGTGTAAGTTTGAGTAATTAATGTGAATAGTGAAGGATCTCATTTGCTGGAACTAAAATCAAAGCTCTCAAGGGCACAATTTAGCCTTTCAAACTAGGCTATAGGCGCCTGTTTCAAGTCATAAATGGCTTTGTTGAGTTTGCATATTAACTGTTTGGCAACATGTTTATATCCTGGTGGTTGGTTCATATAAACCTCTTCCTTAAGGATACCATTGACGAAGGCATTATTAACATTTAACTGAGGGATGAATCATCTTTTGGATATTGCTACCCTGACTGTAACTAGTTTTACCACAGGAGAAAATATTTTAGTGAAATCAAAGCCATGTTGTTGGTGGAACCCTTTTGCCACCAACTTGGCTTAGTATTTGTTTAGAGTGCCATTAGGATTTTGTTTGAACCTAAAGACCCATTTGCACCCAATAGCCTGTCTTTTGGAAGGCAGAGTAGTTAAGATCCTAGTGTGGTTGTTGAGCAGAGCCTCATGCTCATTAGTGTCATAGTAGCAAGCCGGTGAGGGCATTTGAGTGCAACCTTGTAGGAGGTTGGTTCTACCTTGGTAAGAAGTAGAGTGGGATGAAGACTCGGCTACACAAATCTTTCTTAATGCACAGATTTTTAACATGCTTTGTATATCAAGGTTGTTAATTTCCAACTTTGTTTTTATGCATAGTTTACTGATAGAGTAATCTGTTTTTTTTCTTCTTGCTTTTGTTCCAGCCTCATTTTTTCATTGTTCCTTATGTAGGTTCACCGGTCAGTACAAATTTTAAGAGACAAACAAGAGTTAGCTGAGACTCAAAAAGAACTAGCCAAGCTTCAACTTGCTCAGAAGGAATCTTCTTCCTCAAGCCATTCACAGTCCAATGAGGACAGATCACCTTCTGCAGATCCTAAAAAAAAAACTGATAATGCATCTGATGCGAACAACCATCAGTTAGCTCTTGCCCTTCCTCATCAAATTACTCCTCAGCAGCAGCCTGCAGGACCCCCAGCCCAAGCTCCACCACCAAATGTGAATCAACCCACTCAACAACCTGCTTATTACATGCCGCCTGCTCCTGCAGCGTCTCAGCTCCCCCAGAATCAGTATATGCCTTCTGATCAACAATACCGAACCCCCCAACTACAAGACATGTCCCGGGTGGCTCCACAATCAACGGCATCTCAAATAAACCCTCCCACATCTGTGCAACAATTTTCTCAGTATCAGCAGCTGCCGCAGCAGCAATGGCCTCAGCAGGGTCAGCAACCCTCAATGCAACCTCAAATGAGACCCCCCTCATCAACTGTGTATCCTCCATACCAGCCAAGCCAAGCCTCAAATCCATTACCCACAGAAACACAGCCAACCAGCATGCCCATGCAAATGCCATATTCAGGGGTTCTGCAACCAGGATCCAGCCGCGCTGATTCCATGCAATATGGATATGGTGGAACTGGTAGAACAGTTCCCCAGCAACCCCCACCCCAGCAAATCAAGAGCTCGTTTCCTTCACAACCAGGTGACGTGTATGGAGCTGGTGGGACACACCAGGCACTCCCCCCTCCTGGTAATGCATACATGATGTATGATGGTGGTGAGGGAGGAAGGACACATCATCCACCACCTCAACCCTCACATTTTGCTCAATCTGGATATCCTCCAACAAGTGCTTCCCTTCAGAACCCTAATCTGATGGTCCGAAATCCTAGCCAGTCACAGTTTGTACGCAACCATCCTTACAATGAGTTGATTGAGAAATTGGTGAACATGGGATTCAGGGGTGACCATGTGGCGAGTGTGATACAAAGGATGGAGGAAAGTGGACAAACCATAGATTTCAATTCTGTTCTTGACAGGTTGAATGTGCATGGCTCTGTTGGCCCCCAGAGAGGATGGTCAGGGTGAACAACAACTTATCTTGTTGTCCGTGGACGTCCTTTACTGTTTAAACATGATTGCGTGTTTTATTATGCATGGAATAAAAGTTTTATGTAGTGGCTACAGCTGATCATAGTGTGTAAAAATGTCTGAGATGTGTATTTTTTCAGATTATATCCTTTTACTTGTTCTTTTTTTTATTATTTATTTATTTATATTTTATTTTAATCAACCATATGGAGAGTATAATTATTACTCTTGGAACCTTTTTAAGTGTCACTTTTACATTTTCAAAGTATTAATTGTGATTTTGCTAAAATTACATCAAATTGAAGTTAAAAAAGATGAAGAGAATGTACAATTTGAAGTGAATTTGTTTTTTTATTCAAGTATTTGTTTGTGTTGCTTTAATGTATTAACAAGTAGAATATCCATGCGGAGCACGGGTAAAACTAACATGATAACTTTTTTTTGATATATATAGAAATCATTGCACCGATAAAATAGTAATTCAAAGAAAAATAAATTGCATTGCAATTAAAAAGAACTTATCTAAAATTTCCAACGTATGAATAATATTATAGTTATGAACAAAACTTAAGTGCAAAATCAGCATGTCTTGCAAACCTTAAAATATCAGCAAGACTTTTGCAAGCAATTCAGCTTGAAAGACATGAATATGTATTTTTAAAGGCATAAAGAATCAAACATTAAATGGCAAGTAGTGATGATGCATAATAGCTCGAAAAATGATTTGAAATATTATATATGTTGTGGTATTTTAGCAAAATTGTAGGACCAATTTGTGAACAGAAAGTTAATAATAATATAAATACAATCCATAAAATAACAATGTCCGCAGAATTTGAAGTATTCTCACATGAACCTTATTAAAACATCTCACATGAACCTTATTAAAACACCCAAGTTTGAACCAAATTACTTAGTTCAATTATTTCGTTGGGATAGTTTGAGATCTGGCAGTTCATGAGGTTTGACAGTTCATGAGATACAGTAGTTAAATTGTTTATTTATTGTGTCTATTTCATAAAAAGGTACCACCAAAGCAAGCAATGCAAGTAAGCTAGGCATGTCAAAGCTCGTCTTTACTTATGCTTTATGGAATCTATCATTAGAATAATATATATCCCTCATAGCCTATAACTTAAATTTAAAAATGAACTGCAATAAGCCTGTCAAAACTGGTATTTATGGCTTGTTGTAGGGCCATAAGATGATCCACCTTGTATCCAAAAATGAATAAAGTTGTGCAAGTTCTAACTGCAGGATATGAAATGAGAAAACATATAACAGGCTGCATTAATTGATTAACAAACATTAAATGATACTAATCCACAACACGTTACATTACAATATCCCTATTTTTTTTCTATCTTACCATCACTTACAATATCCCATTTTGCTATGGTTCAACTACCCATGACTTCATGGAAGTTGTATGGTTTGCAAACTGTCACTCAATATGGAAACTTAGATGCTTTCCTGCGTTTCATGTAACATGTGGTTGTCAGCCCCATATATAAGTTTGAAAAATTTATCAGGTAACTATGTTGATAATCCATGTTTTGTGACATTGACAAATACGTAAAGTTGCAGACAAGTGATTCTCAGTAATACTTAATTCATATACACATGATTTAAGATTAGATTCATTAGGCCATGCAAGGCATAATGTGAATTGTTAACGCAGTAGTAATGCATCTGCTTTTGATAATGCAACATATAATGTAGAACCAAATGTTGACTGTTGCATATTTGTTAATGCAATAGTGATGCATATTTTTTTTACATTACAAAGACGTTGTCGTCATCATTTCCATGTCACAACAGGCTGGATGTTCAATAATGCTACATCAAAATAGAAATAAACACGAAAGTACAACATTGTACGGGTATTTTATCAAAACATTAAAGTGCAGAAAATAAGCAACATTACAACAGTTTTCATTACAGTCTACTAAAACTTAAACAAAACATCAAAGTGCGGCTAAAAACTATCCTTGTCATGTACGATTACTCCTTCTTGATGTGTTTGACCTTGGTTGAAGAATGCATTGGTGTAACATCATCTTGAGATGTCTCATCCAGAGAAATTAGGAGTGCAACCCTCTTAACAGGGGTGTTGCTAGAGCAAGTCGACGGGCTACAATCACCAGTTGCATAAGCTTGTGGGAGGAGAGTAGCAGATTGATTATTGTTGCACCCCAAAATTTGCCCAACCTTTTCTTTACCTAGCTTATGTTTCATTGCATTTTCATAACATTAGCATTTGCATCCCATTTTCCATTTACATGGGATTGAGAGAGGGTGCCTAGCAAGAGGTTGTATTCAAGTTATCAAATGCTTATCACCATCAGAAGAAAGTCAAAGCTCATTGAAGGAGTGGATGGTTAAGATTGGTGTATCTCCTACCTTGGGGTTCAAATGAAAGTCATCAGATGATATTAAGTCCATGGTCATGGATGGAGAGCATTATGAGAGCTCATTGAATGTCTTAAGGGTCATTGAGGGACTTGTGCAAGTCATTATATCAAGCATAAGGAGCCACAGTCCAAGGTGGTGCAACTAGGGTTTTCATCTGGTTAACCCTAAGTCAACTGTTGAATCAAAGGAGATTAAGACTCAATTCCAAGTCTTTATGATCATGGAATGTTGTGTTGAGATGTCTAAGATGATATTCCAATATCAAATCAAGAAGAATCAAGAGTGTGAGAAATTGCTAAGCTAGAGTTTCTAAGTTTGTCAGTGTAAAATCCCCTATTTAGTGCCTAACTTCAAGACCACATATCTCAAGATACAAGTCTCATCTAATCTTGACCCCAACATGAAACTTGTAGAGCATGTTCTTAGCTTTCTTTTGAGTACTAGAACTCATCCATTGGATTTCTAGAACTCAAGTTATAAAGCTGGCAAGTTACAGGTCATCAGATGAATGTGATTTTGGTCAACAAAAGTCAACCAACTTCCAAGACATTTTTGACCTAGAAGGATGTTTTTCCTCACTTTGACCCAAATATGAAAGTTTTTCTTTATGATCTTAGATTTTCAAAAAGCACTATAAGTCTTTCATCTGATTTGTAGAACTCAAGATATGAAGCTTGCAAGGCAAGGGTATTTTGGGAAACTTTGATTATAGGTCATTTTTGATTATAGGTCAATTTCACTACTTTGCACACCTCAAATGAAACTTTTTCCAACATCAAAGTTGCTCCAAATGGGGTCATTTTCATCATCAAATATCAACATATCATTGGATTGGCTTGGATTGAAGGATTGGTGAAGGAAAATTCATGAAAAAAATATTAAAAGCCATAAAATCAATTAAATTCATTTTGAACCAATTTTAATCAAGTTAGTGCATTTTTTGAGTCCACAAATCATTCTAAACAAGATGCCAATTTTTGATTTGCAAATTGAGGGCATTTTCATGGTTGTCTTCAAGCTTGCTTCAAATGGAAGTAACATATCAAAATCACACCATGAGATTAAATTGAGGAACAATTCTTAGCCATTGGATCAATATACACTACCAGCAAGCTAAGTGAATGAAGAAACAAGCCTTGGAAGCTCTGTTTTCGTGCATATGGTGAAGCTTGCATAACCAAAATTTTGGATTTCAATTGGACTTCTATGGGCTTGGATTGGGCTTTATCATCATCCAGATCCAATGTATATATTCTCAGCATCATTCACAAGCTCTCAGGATGGATTTTTGATCAAGAATTAAAGAGAAAGCAGTTACAAAAAATGGAGAAGAAGTGAAAATCGAATTTGGTAATTGAAGCAGTTTTAAGCCAAATCAAGGTCTCCAACACTTCCATTGAAGATCAAGGAACGACTCTGGTTTGTTTTCATCAAGTTTCATCAAGAATTGAAGGTCCAACGGAGCTATTCCGTTAGGTAACTAACTTTTCCAAATTGCACTTTGTTCATGCTGTGATTGCACGCCATTGTTGCATATTCATGATCCTTAAGCTTCATAGTTGGATTCTGGTTAGGTATTATGACTGTTAGTGACAATTTGTGATGACTGCTTGATTTTGTTTTGGATATTTTTAGATGATTTAGGAGGTGTTAGGCTTAGATAATCTTGGATTCGTGATTAGTGGAGAGAGTGGATGAGTTTAGGCTAAGAGTTTGTGAGTTTTGGTACACCTGCAAGTTTGAGGCTACCGGAGAAGACAACCGAAGCCACCGTGCTCTGGCGTCTGTGTTTTTCCCTCCTTAGTCCATGTTTGAACTCCCTTAGATCCACGTTGTCGCTACTGCGAAAATTGGCGCCGGCTGAACAGAAGAGTCGCCACCGTGCGTTATTTATCCCAACAGAGGGAAAGGAAACGCTCGAAGTAAACCTCGCGAAAAAGGGAAAAGGTATGGTCATCGCAACCAAAACCTGGGTTCGGGAGTCGGTTACGCAAGGGGAAGGTATTAGGCACCCCTCACGTCCATCGTACTCGATGGGATCCACGCTTGCTTGGTTTGTACGGATTACACTTCTATCTAAACTAAAGGATGAGGTCTGAAAAGAAAAGAAAATTTGACTCGGCAAAGCATCGCACTTTATGCCTACGTATTCCCGTCTGGAACGAGAAATCAGAGTCAACGTAGTTCGCCTAACTACGGGGGAAGGTGGGTGAAGGTTGCTCGCTAGGATATCGCATCCTATGCCTACGTACTTCCACACGACATGGAAGATCAGAGAAAACGTAGTTCGGGCTACGCACGACACAAGCTGTTCAAGTGTTTTTTATGAAAAATCTCACCTTAAACAAGGGTTTTCTTATTGCAAAAAGGTTGATGTCTGTTCAAATCTTTTGACGGAAGAAATGAATTGATTTTTGTTATAACCTTTATTAATGTTTTTCTGTTGTTTTGAAGGAAGAAGAGATGACACTCTACAAATCCTAGGGTTAAAAGGGAATAAAATCTACCCTAATGTTATCATGCATGGGTTAACTCCTAATGTCTGTCATGTTAATCTCTTGCACAGAGAATAACAGAGCTCCTAAGGGAAATACAGAAGCAGAATACAGAATACAGTAACAGTAAAGACTGAATAAAGCACACAAGCTAGGCAAGGGAGCCAAACTCTACCTCGAACCTGAATACAATAGGTAAAAGTGAAGCACCCTTCGCTTTAAACCTAGGGGAATCAAAACACACAATACAGTAAAACAGAAACCCCAAGCCCTGAACAGCAAAATCTCCAGACAGATGCACAGCACATTTTCTTGCAAATGAATCTTCAAGTTCAACCTCTGTTAGACCCCCAAAACTTTGCTAGCTTCTTACTTTGATAGTCTTCAATGATGACTTCCATCTTCAAGGGTAGCTCTCCAAGATAATAACACAAAAGATCAAGAGATAATGGCATGCTTGTCATCTTGTAGACAACCAAAGGAAGTGTACAAGAGACTTGCATAATAGGACTGGTTCCCTCAAAGTTCTACCTCTAAGACCAAACTTATCCCTCCAAAGGAGGGGAGTGAGTTCTTAGAGGGACTTTTAGTCATTGGGAAAGAATGGAAGCAAAAGGAAGCATTCCATGTTTCAGAACCAACCCTCTAATCTAGAGCTCTACCTAGCTCCTAAACCCTAAAACTCCAGCAGCAGCTTCTGGCAAGCTCCAAACCCTTTAGTTGGATCTTGATCTTCAATCTCCTCTACCACAAGCTTCCTTGAACAAGGATCTCACAATAAGCCAAACCTCACAATGATACCCCAAGAAGTATACTTCAAGAGACAGATGACATCACACAATCAAACAAATTAATCAGTCAAATTCATTCATACTGAGAAAATACCCAAAAATTATAAAATCAAAGGGGAAAATCCTAATCTTTATTCTAGGGGAGCTATAACCTCTACCCTTAATATCCCCTGTATTCCCTACCCAAAAATCAAAACAAAAATCCCTAAAGAAAATGTTTTATACACCTAAGTTGTCTAAAAACCTAATTTTGAACCCCTAAATGTCACATAAGCAAACTACTAAGAATAAACTTCTAAAAATCCTAGTACAAAAACCAGAGATCCTACATACTCATATTTGATAGCACAAAAAAGAATGGACCTAAAATCAGTAAGGAAGTGTATGAACAAAAATCAACAAAATTGCATATGAACTAAAACACCTAAAATAGTCATTTAAATGGAAAATGCATGAAAAATATCAAATAAAAGATAAAATGGTATTTTTACTTTTTATAATTTTCTAGACATGTCAAATAAAATATTGCAAAAAGAATCATCAAAAAATGTTGAATTTTCAATTTATTATGATTTTTATAAAATGAATGAAAATGAAAAGAAAATAAAAGTAAAATACAAAAGAAATAAAGAGAGGGGGTGAGAAAAGAAGAAGCGCCCAGTTGTTATTTGTTTGGGCTGAGGGATGGGGGGTGTGAAAAGCGTTTGAACTTAAGCCCAGTAATCAATCAGAAAAAACAAAAAAAGATAAAACGCGCCAGGGGTGTATCCAGCAATTTTTCACGCGTATTTTCCAAGTTGGGCTGATGATGGGTGTGTGAATAGCGAAACTGACTTAAGCCCATGAAACTTCACTAATTGAAACGGTGCGTTTAGCACTTTGAATTTTCCCTCCGTTTTTTTAGTTCAATCTGAGCCGTTAGATGAAATGAAATAGTCAAATATCCAGGCTGATCCAAGGGTGGTCAATCGTCTTCTCCAAACGAAACCCTAGGGTTTCTGAACCTTATTCTCATGCAAGGAACTTACACTCTTTCTATCTCTCTCGTCTGGCCATGAAACTTCACGATACAAAAACCAAAATTATTCTACTCACTACCCTCTACACAACCATGACCATGGATCTCCCTAAAACTCAACCTAAAAAGAAATACGATAGTAGGAAGTTCTGGGCACACTTTAATTGCACTGATATGCATGGAAATGGTATGGGCTCATATTATGCAAGAATGTTCTCCATCTCATGGGGAGTACACTAAGCTAAAGAACTAAGATTATAGTATACTAAATTGTAAGTTCTTGGTCCTAAAACAGAAATGGCCATAAAACAAACCTCCATGTAATGCTCTCAAACTCATCATGATTCATCTCCTAATGGTCTCTACCACATTTCACCTAACCACATGATCTAACTATGCATAAATAATGAGATTCGAAGGAAAATGCATACCTTGCAAGTGGTGATGGCTATGGTGGTTCTCCTTCAATTCAAGCCTTGGTGCTTTCTTTAGATGATCTTCAATGGATCTATATGCTTCTGTTTGCAGTAGTTCTTGCTCACACCTCTTGAATCAACCTAGCCAATCCTTCATGCAAGTTGGAGTGAAACTTGTGATCTCATGAACCAGCCACGAATTCTCCTTGATTTTCTTTGCCAAATGCCCAATGTTGATTATAGATGATGATGATAATCAGAATTGTAGTGATGGATGAAGTTTCAATGGAGTTTGGAATGAAAATGCACTTTTGGAGTGAAGGAATCAAAGTGTAGTATGCAAGCTCTAAAAATCTCTAACCAATGCATGGAGCCACTCTAGGGCTTATATAGATGAGAATAGAAGCCTCTAGAACTTTGGAGAACCTTCCATGAAGCTTCTAGAACTTCTCATGCAATGAGAATTTCGAATGTCCTATTTTTAGTAAATCCCATGAGATCTCATGATATCCGTGCAATTCTCCTTAAAATCTCCTCATATGAGATGGTAAAATGAAAACAAGGCATTTCAAGTCATTTTAAGGCTTTGGCAAGCTTTTCCTTTTGGTACCTTAAAATGCAAGAATCAAATTTACAAAGGAAGTCCAATTTTTAAGCCTAAACTCAAAAATGTGGCTAAACCATTGTTTTCAAAATGTTGATTCCAATCAAAATCATCTATCATATGCCCCATTTTGGATTTGTAGATCTCTCAAACCAAAAATCAATTTCAACTTTTTTAACTTATAAGCCATTTACAAGCCATTTGCACCCCTTTTAAAAATCCATGCTATGAGCTTTTCCAAACTTTCAAACCCTCTTTTCTAGCCTTAAAATCCCATTTTGAACAACTTTTATGTTGTGAAGTTTTTCATTTGAAGCTTCCTTGTATGAGTTTTAGGCATAGGCTTGAAATGACCTGTAATTCTCAAATGACCAAAATACCCTTTGCTTGCCAAGGGCATAAGTAGAGTTCCATAAATAATATGAAGGCATACCATACCATTCTAGAAAGCTAAGACAATAAGGAACAATTCTCATGTTGGCCAGAAATCCATTTGAAGTACCCTTGAAAGTCAAAAGTTGCTTGGAATACAGACAATTTTCACAGACAAATTTTAGTGCCCTCAGATGGCCTGTAACTTGCAAGAGCCATAACTTGAGTTCTACAAATCATCTTGATGACTTCCACCACTCAAATTAAAGCTATGAAGATACTCTACAAGTTTCATGTGGACCAAGAATTCATATGAAGCTTGCATCTTGAGCTACACTGCCTTGAAGTTTGACCTAAATCAGGGGATTTTACACTGAAACCCTAATTTGGTACCTCCTCTTCTCCTTGACTCCTGTTGATTTTTCTTTGGCACAACACCATATCAATATCCATATAGCAAATAATGAATCCCACATTCTTCAAATGATCCTTGATGCCCTTCAAAACACTTCTTTGACCTAGAATTGCCCAGTGTTGACCCTAGTTGACTGACTTCAACTGAGGTCCTTGCAATCATTCAAATGACTTGGTTCTCCTCAAAAATGATTCTCTAGACTCTTCATAACATCCATACACACCTCATGCTCTTGGCTCATAGCTCACATTTCCTCTGATGATCCCCCACTAGCCTCACGATAGGAGAGAATTCACTGATCAACCTGGCAGCTCTTCAAAGCTCAAATTCTTCCCTGATGACCTGAGTAGACTTGAATATGAATGAAACCCTTGGATATACCTCTTGAGATAGGAATAGCACTTGATTCCCTGATTAAGATAGCTTGCTCATGCTATGCAATGCAGATGAATACACTATGCACATGATGACAATGCAAATGCCTATGCAATTGAAACATAAACCTAGGTTAGAAAGGTTGGGAAAATTTTGGGGTGCAACACACGTGTCCTCACCTGTGCCTTTAGATCTGATGACTGATCCATCCAAAGGCCATGATTACGCCCTACCATGTGCTTGCTTTGACTAAACACATAGGATCACACCAAAACTCAGCGTTTCATTAAACGCTTTCTTGGACTAGGCTTTGTTTAGCTATCCACACCCCCTTTGCCTGAGGCCCATTGTTTCAACGTGTTTGGATTGCTATTCTTACCACATGTTTTTCCATTTTCCATTTCTTTTTCTTTATTTTCATATTTTGTTAACTATTTTATTTTAATTCAATTAAAATACTTCTTAATGATGAAAAATCCTACAAAAGTAATTTCTACTCATTTCAAGATGTAAACTAAATTTAGGAGTTTTTACTTTAATTTTTATGGACATTTTTCAATTAAAAATAAATGATTCATTTGGAAGGCTTTTACTTGAATTAAAATTGCATACCTTGCATTCTTGATTTTCTTTTGTGATGATTACTTCAAATAAATGCTTGGAATTTTTTGTGCACATCATTAACATGTTGGTTGAATTTATGATATTTTTTCTCTTTGTTTTTGGTACCTTTTGATTAGGGTTTAGGATTGACCTTTAGGACCTTCCCCCTTTCCTAGTTCATAGGACTTCCCTTAGAATTTGCCTTCTGTTGGCATAGCTAGGTTAGAACATAGGCTCCCCTCCTCTCACCCCTGGTTCCTAACACCAGAGGGGTCTCCTAGGAATTCATTTGGAATTTTTAGGTTTAGTTTACTATTTTTAGGGTATTTTACACTTTAGGTCACCCTTGTATGATTTTCACCTCTACACTTGTGCTAGTTTGATTCTATTTGGAATTTTATGTATTGTTTGAGTACCCAATCTTCATGTATCCATGCCATTATATAATAAAGCATTTGTATGTTCAATTTTAGACCTTGATCATGTTCATAGCTTGGTTAAGTTTAGGCATCTCTTAGGAGTTCCATTTAGGGTTTTTTTATGTGTATATGTTGAATGATCTTCACTTCCTTAACATGATTCTCTTGCAATTTCTTGTATGTTACTTTTCAAATGCTTTATGTACATTATCTTTTCATCTCCCTTTCTGTCCAAGGACCTTGGAGCACCATTTAAAGTTGCTTAATCCCTCCTTAGGAGGTATTTGAAGCTTGACTTGAATGGTGAACCATGAGGACACATTTTGTGCATCTTTTGCACAAGTCATTATGAGACTTTGGTTGAGTGACACAAGGGATATCATGGCTTTTTTCTCTTCTTCTCACACTTCTCTTTTGGTTTATGAGTAATCCCATGTTCAAGTTAGAGGCCTTAGGGCATTGTTTACACTTGCTTGATGTATGTTTTGCACTTGTTCTTGCTTGCATTTGAAGGTTGAGATGAGCTTGTGGTAGTCTTTACCCCACACAATTTCCTCCCTTGCTTATGTGTTTTCTTTTTGTGTATCTCTTGCTTGCATTTAAAGGTTGAGGTGTGCTCCCTTTGCTTGTAATGTTGCATTGCATGTGCATCCATTCATGTTCACATTTCAATTCAAGTATTGTATGTTGTTTCTTTTCTTTTCATTACCATGTTCCCTTAGGAATTCTCACTTCCTTGTTTAAGGATTGTGATGATAAACATTAGGTTGAATCCTTTGCATGATAACAAATAGGATAGAATTCCCTTCTCAATCCTAACCTTAGGATCATGATGCATGATAACTTTAGGGTTTGAGTATAGTTCCCCCTAGTTTTGTCCTCTCTCTCTTTCTCATCTTCAAACAACTTCAAAATACCCAATAAGATAATGGGTGTTGTGCCATGAGCCTTGTACTTGGGGAATAGTGATTGAGGGGTTACCTCTCAATTGCTTAGAGTGTTTAGTATACGTCCTTAGGACGATATGCGACGCATTCGCTCATAGGTTTTAGACTTTAGTACAACATACATTATAAACATTCATTCAAAACACTTCTCTAATAAAAGACAAAAACAAACAGTCAAACTCCTCTTTTTTCCCTTTGGGGCTCCCCTTAATCAAGGAAAATATTTTCAGATAAAATAGCATTGTTAAGCTTTGGTTCTACCGCAAACAGACGTCGTCCCTAACTGCTAGAACGATAGTTTAACCTTATTCGGATAAAACAGATGAACAAACTTGTGTTCTCTTTATCCTGAACTACGTTTGCTATGATCTCTCATATCTGTTGAGAGTACGTAGGCACAAGACGCTATGTCTTGGCGAGCAACCTCCCCCCCTTTCACCCGTAGTAAGCCGAACTACGTTGACTCTGATTTCTCGTACCAGACAGGAATACGTAGGCCCAGAGCGGCGATGCTCTGTCGAGTTATTTTCTTTTCTTTTGTCCCAGACCTTTAGTTAGATAGTTTTAATCACCCTTTCTAGACAGACAACTAAGCATGGATCCCGTCGAGTACGATGGACGTGAGGGGTGCTAATACCTTCCCCTTGCGTAACCGACTCCCGAACCCGAGATTTGGTTGCGATGACCAATCTTATCCCTTTTCGTCAGGTTTTCTCTGCTCGTTCCCTTTCCCTTGTTGGGATAAATAACGAACAGTGGCGACTCTTCTGCCATTGCCGACACCTTTTTTCACAGTAGTGACAACTGGCGACTCTACTGGGGACTCCAACGGTTCCCTATGCGAGTCAATCCTAGCGCTTGTTTGTTTATTTTTGGGGTGTATGTGCATACTTGTTGTACTTTATTTTTACTTTCCCGCATTTATTTTCAGCTTTATATATCATTATTGCTATGCTGTGGGGAGGGAGGTTCTGTTGAGTGATAAGCCAGACCCAGGCTTGAGTACGAACCTAGCATTAGTTGTGGAGACTAGTGGAGGGCCTGTTTGCTTAGCAGACATAGTTCCTCATGAAATCCGCGCTCAGACGAGATTCTCTTTGATGATTTCCCTTCCGGTCCTTAGGATCAGTTGGGATTTTGGATTTGAGAGTTGTCGACTCTGGGGACCGATCATTTGTGATTCAGCTAAGTGAGGCCTCTTCAGGAGATGATGATGCCAAACTAGAAATGGTGAACGTATCATCATTTCCTGAAAGTCTGTGACGCTGATGAACGCATAGGATGCTGAACCTTATCAGTGGATAGGTCCATACCTGTGAGAGGGATTTGGTTATGCAGGAAACCATGACCTTCAGATTACCCGGTTTTCTTTACAATATGAATCTAAGCTATTGGTATCAGTGGTTCCTACTATCAGAGCTGTGCTACTGTTCTTGTCAAAACGAAGCGCCGGTTCCTCTCCAACTACAACACACCAATCTTGATCCCCTGTTTGCATTTTGCATTTTGCATTTTCATCTGCATCTCATTAACATGTATTTATGTTGCAGGTGCATATTTCTCCCTCTAATTCTAGTGATCTTTCTCATTATTCCCGACATGGAACCCCTGAAGAGTACAGTGGCCTACAGGTTTCCGGCTCTAGATATCAGTCCTTTGTTGAGTTTGATTGCTATGGCCGATAAGAAGGTGATGGAAGAACTCAGGAAATCTTATGGGAGGCTGTTGAGATGTGTCTGTCAACTTTTAGCATATGAGATTAGTGGCATCTATACTCTTCTACAGTTTTATGACGCCCAGCTGAGATGTTTTGTCTTTATCGATTATGTTCAGGCTCCTACTCTGGAGGAGTATTCTGCATTGTTAGATGTGCCTATCTGGGATCAGATGTCGTTCTTCCATACTGACGCTAAGCTTAATCTGGCTAAGCTCCCTGCTATTCTGCATCTAGATGCTTCAGAGTTAGATGGGAAGATGATCAAAAGGCTTGGGATGTTTGGTTTTCCTTTGCCCTTTTTGGTGGAGAAAGCTCAGCAGTATGCCAAAGACGGTTGTTGAATCGTATTCAGCGCCATTCTAGCTCTCTGTATCTACGGTATTATATTATTCCCTAATCTCCCAGATTTCGTGGATGTAGATGCTTTCTACTTACTGGCTTCATGGAACCCAATACCTACACTGCTCGGTGATGTTTATCACTCGGTTCACTACAAGAATGAGAACCAAAGAGGGAAAAATGTGTCCTGTTGTGTTCCGTTACTATACAGGTGGTTTTCTAGTCATATGCCCAAGACATGTCCTTTTGTTACTTTCGCAGGTATGTCAGAGTGGTCGGAACGTCTGATGGGTTTGTCAGCTGAGAATATCACTTGGTTTGATAGGAATATACTTGGTACAGAAATCATCTATAGCTGCATCGGATTTCCTAACGTCCCTTTGGTCGGAAGGAAGGGGTGCATCAACTACAATCCGTCATTGTTGGTCAGGCAGTTGGGATATGCATTGAGAGATCCTCCCAGGGAAGAAGAGGTACAGGAATCTCTATACCTCACCGGGCTGTTGGATAGTGATACATTGGGTAAACTTGAGCACGCTTGGAACAATATTCACAGAAGAGGAAAAGAATTTTTGGGAAAGAGTAATAGCCGAGCCTATGATCCCTACTTGAGCTGGATTCAGGATAGAGTGAAGAGGTTGCTGATGCCGTTTCCTTCAGTGGCGCCTTTGTATCCCCTCATGATTGAGGAGCCAACCACTATCGACATTCATAAGTACAACCAGTTATGGGTAGAGAAAGAGGGGCTACGGAAAACTAATGAGGAGTTGGAGAAAGAGATTGCTCAGCTCCGAAGTGAGAAGACCGAAGCAACCTATTCTTTGAATAAGCCGTATGAGTTGGTAAACAAATTAGGCATGCACCTAATCAAGCAGATTAAATCCCTAGAACGATTGGGTCTAGATCTGAAAGCTATTAATAGTGTGCTCGCTTCCAAGAAGCAGGACCTGGACAAAGCTTATTTAGAGATCTCCAAGTTCAACGCCCAGTGGAATGCCACCTTGGCCAACAATAAAGAGCGCGAAGATAAGTTGAAGTTGCAGATCAATAAATTGAAGACTCAGTTGAGAGCCAAAGACGAGAAGATTTCAGCAGAGGCCTCACTCAAGCACGACACCGAGTACAGGCTGAATGACGCTATTGCAAACTTGGAGGATTGCAGACTGAGAGCTGACTCCAAAAGATGCAAGCTTGAAGATTGTTTTGGTGAAGGAGCCTGGGAGGACTACGTTGAGGGTCTACAGTGTGCCATTAGCCAGTGAGAGCTGCTTATTCGGGGCTACTCACCCGACCAGATCACCCCGAGACGCAGGAGTTGCTAGAGGATTTCCGGTCTCGTCATCCAGCTTGATTACCTTGTTTTCTCTCTGTAGTTGTTGCTTATGCTTGTTGTACCGACCATCACCAGGCTTGTTGGTTGAGGTCCTTTCTGATTGTACTCAGTTGATATGCTTGTACGCTGCCTGCGTGGCTTTCCATTTATATATGAGGAGTCTTCTACTATTGTTGGTCTTATGGGGTTTTCCATTGTCGTGCTTTCTCCCAGAACTAGAATTGAGGGGGAAATATCCCTGTTGCATACATACATGTTTGCATTACAGGTACAACTGAACCATTTTATCTCATATCTGCTTCTCCGTTAGTGTGTTTCAGGATTACTGATCGAACAACTCACCGGTACGCTACCTGAGGAAATCAGAGAAGAGTGATGAAGCAAATTCAGTCAGAGATGCAAGAGTTCAGGGAAAGGATGAATCAGTTCATGGACCTCATGCAAGGGGTCGCTAACGGACATGAACAACTCCGTACTTTGGTGCAGCCCTTGATTGCACGAGTTGACAACAACGGTGTTCTTCATGGAGGACAAACAACTAATCCTCCTTTCAATGAGAATGGGACTCCTCATGCTCGTTCTATGCCTAATTTGGTTATCCCTACTACTGGAGGGAATGCTAATGGTAATGTCAATGCCGCTGGTTCTGGTAATGCTGCTAGTTTCGGCAACACTGGTTTTAGGAACCCTGGAAATGGTAATACTGCTAACGGGAATGTCCATGGGCCTGGTGCCGCCGGTGCTGTGCACGGTAATATGGATCATTTATGGAATGAAGATAAACAAGATGATGTGTTCACACCTAGGGTTGTGGTTACTGAGTTACCCTCTGAATCTGATAGGAAGATCAAGTTGATTGAGGAAAAGATGAGGTCTCTGGAGAACCAAAATCCCATGGGCCTTGATATGGCTAATTTGGGACTTATCCCCGACCTAAAAGTGCCTCTAAAGTTCAAAGTTCCAGACTTTGACAAATATAAGGGGACCACATGCCCAAGAGTTCACCTGCGCTCTTACTACCGGAAAATGTCCGTGTACTCGGACGATGAGAAAATGCTGATGCACTTTTCCAGGATAGCTTGTCCGGGCCGTCCCTTGAATGGTATATGGGGCTAGAGCCCATCAATATCCGAAGCTGGAGGGACCTGGTTGAGGCCTTTGTAAAACATTACCAATATAACAGCGACCTTGCTCCCAACAGAGTCCAACTTCAAAATCATTCCCAGAGGAATAACGAGTGTTTCAAGGAGTATGCCCAAAGGTGGCGTGAACTCGCGGCCAGAGTACAACCTCCAATGGTGGAGCGTGAGTTAGTTGATCTGTTTGTTGCCACTCTACCTGGTGTCTACTACGAGAAGCTTTTCGGTAACATGTCGGGTAGCTTCTCTGATCTGATAATCACTGGAGAAAGGGTGGAGAATGACATCAAGCTCGGGAAGATTCAGTCAAACAAAGTGCCCTCAGCTGGAGGGGGGAAGAAGGTGTTTGGTGGTAAAAAGCGAGAAGGTGAGACCAGTTATGTATCTATTTCTCAGGGAAGGGGAAGAGGATAGTCTCGGGATAATCAACGTCAATAGGTCGCCAGTATAACAATTCCTGCCGTTCCACAACAACCATAACAACAGCAGAATCGACAAGGGTATAAGAGGTTTCCAGGGCGAACGACGAATAGATAGTTCGACGCGCCACCAATGCCGTACTCGCAGTTACTCCAAACTTTGCTGCAGTTACAACTTATCCAGAAGAGAACCCTAGATCTGCTGACTGGGCCACCTCCACCTGGGTATGATGTGAACGCCCATTGCGAATTTCATTCAGGTGCCCCGGGGCATAATATTGATAATTGCAAGGCTTTCAAGCACAAGGTGCAGAACTTGATTGATAGCAAGGTGATAAATTTCTCCAATGACGCTCCCAATGTCATACAGAATCCTATGCCAAACCACGGACAAGCTGGAGTCAATGCAATAATCGAGGATGATGGTCTGGATTTGATAGCAGATGTCAGTGAGTTGAAGACGCCGTTGAGCTTCGTGAAAGCAAAATTGCTGAAAGAGGGTGTGTTCCCAGGGTGCGGGGAATTCTGTGCTGAGTGTGCATGCCATCTGAATGGTTGTGATTATTTGAGAATCAGTATTCATAGTTTGATGGACGAAGGGGTTCTACAGTTTGATCGGGCCATGGAAAGCAAATCCAGAGAAGTGGTAACCAAGCAGAGGGGTGAGATTGCTACGATCTCTATCCCATACAAAACTATTACAATCTCTGCTCCTAGACCACCGACGATTGTCATTACAAAAGCTGGTTCCGTACCTTTTAAGGATACCAAGGTTGTTCCATGGAATTATGGAGCCGAGGTATATGTTAACAGACAGAGGCTGGATTTGAAGAGTCCGCCAGTTGAGTCAGTGGAAAATCTGGTTGGTGAAGGAGGAATTACCCGAAGTGGTCGAGTCTTTTCACCACCCGAAGTGGTGGCTGATAAAGCAGATAAAGGAAAGGGTAAAATGGTCGTGGAAGAGACCTCTCAGGCTGGAGAGAAAGAGCTGTTGGCAAAAGATGTAGAAGAGTTTATAAGGCTAATAAGGAAGAGCGACTACAAGATAGTCGACCATCTGCAGTAAACGCTTTCTAAAATTTCTATATTGTCATTGTTGCTATGCTCGGAAGCACATCGAAATGCATTGCTAAGGATATTGAATACTGCGTACGTGCCTCAAGAAATTTTAGTAAACCAACTCGAAGGAGTTGTCGCACACGTCAACGCAGGGAACGATCTTGGTTTTACGAACCTAGAGTTGATGCCGAAGGGCAGTAATCACAACAGCGTGTTGCATATTTCGATTGAATGTCTTGGAACTGTTATGTCCCATGTTTTGGTGGACATCGAATCATCTCTAAATGTACTCCCTAAGAAAGCATTAATGAAACTAGACACTCGGGGTATTTTCTGTACGCCCAGTAATCTAGTGGGGAGAGCTTTCGATGGAACCAGACGGTCAGTATTCGAGGAGCTTACATTGCCCATCCAGGTAGGGCCAGAAGTGTTCGATCCAGTGTTTTACATAATGGACATCCAGCCAGCCTATAGTTGTCTATTAGGCCGTCCATGGATCCACTCAGCGGGAGCTGTGACCTCCACGCTACATCAGAAACTCAAATATATGGTCGGTGGCAGCATCGTCACCGTATGTAGGGAAGAAGACATAATGGTTAGCCATCTATCGTCGTTCAAATATGTTAAAGTGGATAGGGAGATCCACGAAACTCTTTGTCAAACGTTCTAAACGATCCAAGTTAAGGACAAGTTTCCTGCAACGAGCAAAGCACCCGAGGTGGCCATATCTTCTTTCAAGGAAGCCCAGGCAGCAATGCAGTCTGGGGCAACACAAGGTTGGGGCCATGTGCTTGACATCCCCAACAAGCAGGGTAAGTTTGGCTTGGGGTATAACCTATCTGCTTCATCATCCTCAAAAAGCGCGATGCGCTACAAAGGACCAGTGCTGTTCACTCTGGGAGGTGTCATCTTCGAACGCATCAACACTGTTTCAGATAGTGAAGAGGGGGATAACGATTGCGACATGGACGCTTGGATCAAGCCTTGCACACCAGGACAGAGCCTGCACAATTGGTCTATCCAGGAGTTCATTCAAGTGACTACTGAACAGTAATGATATGTTTTCCCGATTATTGTACGACCCTATGTTCTACCCAGAGCATAAGGGTATCTTGTCAGGGCCTTGCTCGTTTACAATTGAACGTTTTTGTCAATAAATCAAAGGGCGTTATTTCTCATTCAAATTTTGTGATCCTTTTTATTACTGTTTTATGTTTAAAACAATAAAATGGCAATGTGGTTTTGTGTTGCATATCATTTGAATCATTTAACCATCATCATTGCAGGATCCACATTACAGATGACACCAATCAAGAATCTTCTATGACTCACTTCGACTTTGATCACCCGATATTTCAAGCCGAAGAAGATATTGATGAGGATGATGACTTGCCGAAAGAGCTGGCTAGACTCTTGAAGCAAGAAGAAAAGACCATTCTTCCTCACCAGGAGGTGATTGAGGTCATCAATTTGGGTTCTGAAGAAGTTGTCAGAAATGTCAGAATAGGGGCTGCACTGCAGAGTGACATCAAGCAAAGACTGGTTGAGAGTATAGTGACATCTTTGCTTGGTCCTACGAAGACATTCCTGGGCTTGACACTGATATAGTGGTTCATCATTTACCGTTGCGCGAAGAGTGTCCACCGGTCAAACAGAAGCTCAGAAGGACGAGACCATACATGGCTGTAAAAATCAAGGAAGAGGTCCAGAAGTAGTTGGACGCAGGATTTTTAGCCGTGACAACTTACCCTCCGTGGGTCACCAACATAGTGCCTATGTCGAAGAAAGACGGTAAGGTACGGATGTGTGTTGATTATCGAGATTTGAATAAGGCGAGCCCAAAAGATGATTTCCCGCTCCCTCACATTGACGTATTGGTCAACAATACTGCTCAATTCTCCTTCATGGATGGTTTCTCCGGTTATAACCAGATCAAGATGGCTCCAGAGGATATGGAAGAAACGACGTTTATCATGCCATGAGGGACGTTTTGTTATAAGGTGATGCCGTTTGGGTTGAAAAACACAGGGGCAACTTACCAGCGGGCTATGGTCACTTTGTTTCATGATATGATTCATCACGAGATTGAAGTGTATGTTGATGACATGATAGCAAAGTACCAAACGGAGGAAGGACATCTGGTCAATTTACAGAAGCTATTTGAAAGGCTTAGGAAATTCAGGTTGAGGTTGAATCCTAACAAGTGTACCTTCGGGGTACGGTCCGGAAAGCTACTGGGGTTCATTGTCAGCGAAAAAGGGATTGAGGTTGATCCTGCCAAAATAAAAGCTATACAAGATATGCCAGCGCCAAAGAACAAAAAAGAGGTTCGTGGCTTCTTGGGGAGGTTGAACTACATTGCTCGGTTCATATCTCACCTGACAGCCACGTGTGAATCGTTATTCAAGTTGTTGAAAAAAGATCAGGCGGTCGTCTGGAATGGTAAATGCCAAAGGGCATTTGACAAAATCAAAGAATATTTGCAGGAACCTCCGGTATTGATACCCCCGGTAGCCGGAAAACCATTAATCATGTACTTAACGGTTCTTGAGAACAGCATGGGTTACGTTCTCGTTCAACACAACGAGACCGGAAGAAAAGAGCACGCCATATACTATCTGAGTAAAAAGTTCACAGATTGTGAGTCCCGTTACTCGATGCTGGAAAAAACGTGTTGCACACTCGTGTGGGCTGCCAAACGTTTGAGACAGTATATGCTTAACCATACGACCATGCTGATTTCGAAGATGGATCCGATCAAGTATGTCTTCGAAAAGCAAGCGCTTTCAGGCAGGATTGCTAGGTGGCAAATGGTACTGATAGAGTACGACATCCAATATGTTTCTCAGAAGGCCATCAAGGGAAGTGTTCTGTCAGAGTACCTTGTTGAATAGCCTATCGAAGACTATCAACCAATGAAGTTTGAATTTCCTGATGAGGACATCATGTTCCTTAAGATGAAAGACTGCGAAGAGCCACTACCCGACGAAGGGCCAGAGAGGGGTTCTCAGTGGCAATTGATATTTGATGGTGCTGTTAACTCGTACGAAAGTAGAATTGGGGCAATCATTACAACTCCCCATGGGTCTCATATCCCATTCACTGCCAAGTTAACATTCCCGTGCACCAATAACGAAGCGGAATATGAAGCGTGCATCATGGGTTTAGAAGAAGCCATTGATCTAAGGATAAAGAATCTTGATATGTACGGTGATTCAACACTTGTTGTTAATCAAATTAAAGGAGAGTGGGAAACCCGACAGCTGAATCTGATCCCCTACATGAACTATGCGAGAAGGCTGTTGCCTTTCTTCGATCGGGTAGAGTTCCCTCACGTGCCTCGAGCGGAAAACCAGATGGCATACGCTCTGGCTACGTTGGCTTCGATGTACAAAGTGAACTTCTGGAATGATGCTCCCAGAATTGTCATTTCTCGCCTCGGCAGGATGGCTTTCATATTCGCCATTGAAGAAGCTGCCGATGGGAAGCCGTGGTTTTATGATATACAGAACTTCCTCAAGAAACAGGAGTATCCGCCAGGGGCTTCGGCTCAGAATAAGAAGACTCTGAGGAGGTTGTCTGGTAAATTTTATCTGAACCCAGATGGTGTGCTTTACAGAAGGAACCATGACCTGGTGTTATTGTGATGTGTGGACGAAAAGGAAGCAACGTTACTTACGGAAGAGGTCCACGAGGGTACTTTCGGTACACATGCCGGTGGGCATGCAATGTCTCGGAAACTATTACGAGCAGGGTATTATTGGCTAACCATGGAGTCAGATTGTTTCAAATTTGCGAAGAAATGCCATAAATTCCAGATTTATGCAGACAAAATTCATGTACCGCCGAGCCCGTTGAATGTTATGGCATCCCCGTGGCCTTTCTCTATGTGGGGCATTGATATGATTGGTAAGATTGAGCCAACCGCCTCCAACGGCCATCGTTTCATCCTGGTCGCCATCGACTACTTCACCAAATGGGTTGAAGCAGCCTCGTATGCTAATGTAACCAGGCAGGTCGTAGCCCAATTCATAAAGAGGGACATCATATGTAGATACGGAGTGCCCGAGCGAATCATTACTGACAATGGTTTGAACCTTAACAATAAGATGATGAAGGAGTTATGCCAGAACTTCAAAATCGAGCATCATAACTCATTGCCCTATCTTCCGAAGATGAATGGTGTTGTCGAAGCGGCCAACAAGAATATCAAGCCGATAGTGCAAAAGATGGTTGTCACATACAAGGATTGGCATGAGATGTTGCCCTTTGCTCTTCACGATTATCGTACGACGGTACGCACATTAACCGGGGACACTCCTTTCTCGCTGGTATATGGTATGGAGGATGTCCTACCATTGGAGGTCGAGATTCCCTCTTTAAGAGTTCTGGTCGATGTCAAGCTTGATGAGGCATAATGGATACGAAATAGATTAAACCAGCTCAGCCTGCTGGATGAGAAGAGACTAGCGTCTATTGCATATGGTCGGTTGTATCAGAGCCGAATGAAGAAAGCTTTCAATAGGAAGGTGCACCCTCGAAGCTTTCAGACAGACGATCTTGTGCTGAAAAAGATTCTCCCACCATAATCAGATCACAGGGGAAAATGGACTTCTAACTATGAAGGTCCATACGTTGTTCGAAAGGTTTTCTCTGGAGGAGCCTTGTTGTTATCCACTATGGATGGAGAAGATTTTACATCCCCTGTGAACACGGATGCAGTTAAAAAATACTTTGCTTAAAATGACCCACTGGACGAAAAAAGAATATCCAGGCAAAAATGGGGCATCCCGGTGAACCATGAAAAAGAAGGGGTTCGGGAAAAAGTTAGGGATATAAATGAAAATATGTTAACCCACAAAGTTGAAAACCTAGAAATGCGATTTTGGCAAAAATGGGTATCCCGGTGAATTGAAAACCCGCAAAGGGAGGTTCACGCAAAAGTTAGGGATTGGAAAGCAAATGACTGCGATCTGCGTGTGGTACTTCATTGCTTAGTGGTTTGGGAGACCTGCGGGCTGTTTATCTGAGTTAATCTCTTCCAAAGACGGAGCAACGTGAAAGCATCGAAGTCAGGAGAGTCATAGAGGGATCAACTCATGGTGTTCGTCTACACCATATTGCCGACATGTCTGTACACTTTTGTATATCTCTGTACATATTTGTATATTTTTTGCGCAACTTCCTCTTTTCAGGGGTTGCATCTGTTGTAAAACTTTGCCTATTCACAGGCCATTTATCAATGAGCATATATTATTCAGTAATCTGTTTGCTTTGTTTTAACTTTTACTATTTTGTTTGTGAAAAACGCCCGATGTTTTTGATAAATTTGCGCATGTATAAACTTGCAGGCCTTGACCGATAATCGTTAAAACTTTGACTTAATTGAACAATGTCATGAATGACGACTGAGATAGTTCCTTCGTGTAGGATATCGCGTCTGTTTATTCATTTTTGCAGGGTTGTTACCCGTGAGGCAAAGAGGTAGGGATGAGAGTAGCTTTCTCCCCAACCAGAGTCCATTCCCCAGCAATTGGAGTTTGCATCTCTATCCCCAGTGGAGTTGTATGCTTGGTTAAAAAAAAGGAGCAATTTAGTGTGTATCTTTGTCCCCGGTAGTTGGTCGACACACATTTAATCCCCGCCGATTGTAGATATGTGCTTACCATTCAGCAAGTCAGGATTGGATTTCTTTCCACAGGGTAAGTGTGGAATCTTCCTCAGCAGTTGGTCAATACACATTTAGCTCTAGCAGATTGCCTGGGTGCACTCATTTCTCGGCGGTGCAAGATTGGCTTATTCAGCAGAGTAAGTAACCTTCACGAAGTTTGAGCAGATGATTTGGTATCCCCCCAGAGGTTGAGTTGCCATTGAGGAGTCCATTCCTCATCTCCCCAAGCAGAGGTTGATGTTGATTCTCTCATTGCGTTATCCCCAATGGAGCCGGAGGGGAACGTCTTTTCCCCAGCTGAGTACTCCCAGTATAAGAGTGAGGTCGGTGCAGTTGGCGTCGTTTCTCCAGCAGAGGTGCCTGTTCCCCAGAATGTTATATTCTGGCAGGCTATTCAGGGCTGAGGTCCCTAGTAAAAAGTGGTTAATCTCGCGAGGTGTATCGTTATTCCCCGTAGAGTCGTTGATTCTCCAGCAGGCGGATGAGGTCCCGTGTGTGGTTCTTTTCCCGGGTAGAGTCGCCTATTCTCCAGAAGGTTTGTATTCTGGAAGGCCATTCATGGAACTTTCCTCAGCAGGATTTGATATAATCCCTAGCAGAGCAGAACTACCGTCTGGAAGATCGTTCTATCTCCACAGTAGGTTATTTTGTTATTCAAGAGATTTCTTTCAGGAAGTTATTCAAGGCTTGCTTCCTCGGCGTAAGCCCGATGGCTATTGGCACAGGTAAACTATCCCCAACAGGGTCGTTCCCCTTTCCCAGCAGGGTGGTTTCTGTATCTCCAACACTTATTTTGCTGATTTGGTTCCGTTTCATTTACATGTGTGCATAGCATCTACCCAAATGCGTAGCATTTCCATTTCGTATGGAGCATTACGCCATATTCAAACATGTGCATGCGAAACATAAGCCAGATTGTTACCTCTTTGTTTGTAGGTATATCTCTGACAGATGACTGATATCTTGGCCCATAGGTCGTGTAGACCTCGACAATGGATGTTGTTATTGCCTCGTCCGTTGAGTGTCCCGACTCTGGTCAACTTTCGTTGAGCAACCAGGCTCTGACTTATTTTTGTCGAGCATCCAGGCTCCGGTTTATTTGGTTGGGTATCCTGACCCTAATGAATAGATTTACGGTCAGTTCCGTTGAGTCTCCAGACTTCAGTAAATTTCCCATTCGTGATGAATCCCTTATTGCGTCGAGCATCTAGGCTCCGGTGTTCGTTGAGCGTCCAGGCTCCGGAAATCTCGTTTTATTCGTTGAATATTCCGTTCCTGATAATCCAAAAAGTTTTCTTTCAGCCCACGTGGTATCTAGACCCCGGCTCATATTATTCCCCAACAGTATCCTCAGACTTCCGCTAGTCATACTGTAGAAGGCACACTTGGTATTCAGACCTTATTAAGACTGGTGATATATCCTCTTCGTCCATTGAGTATCCAGGCTCCGGTCTATGTCGTTGAGTATCCAGACTCCGACGAATTTTCAACTTGTGATGCATTTCTTGGCCTGGTATGGTAGTCAGACTATGGCAATTCGTGATGTGAGTCATTTCTTTCATAGAGTATTCAGACTCCGGCAATGTGAAACAATGTTTTTTAACAGACCCTGTGATACCTAGAATCTAATGAGTATTTCTTCGTCCGTTGAGTATCTAGACTCCGGTTATTGTGTCGAGAATCCAGGCTCTAGTGATTTCCCAGGTGGCATTATTGCTTTGTCCCGGAGTATCCAGGCTCCGGTCAATTACGTTGAGCGTCCAGGCTCCGACTTCTCCGTTGAATATCCAGATTCTGGTAAGCGTCTGATTTAGGAGGTATTGCATGGTCCGTTGAGTATCCAGACTCCGGTAAATCCCTAGTGAAGTGGTCGTCTTCGTTGAGCACCCAGGCTCCGGCTTCTTTGTTTCGTTGAGCGTTCAAGCTCCGGCTCATCCCGGTTTGTTACGTTGAGCGTCCAGGCTCCAGTTTGTTACGTTGAGCATCCAGGCTCCGATTTGTTTCGTTGAGCATCGAGGCCCCGGTTTATTTCGTTAAGCATCGAGGCTCCGGTTTGTTTCGTTGAGCGTCGAGGCTCCGGTTTGTTTCGTTGAGCATCGAGGCCCCGGTTTGTTTCGTTGAGCATCGAGGCTACGATTTGTTTCGTTGAGCTTCGAGGCTCTGGTTTGTTACGTCGAGCGTCGAGGCTCCAGTTTGTTTCATCGAGTATCCAGGCTCTGGTCATTACATTGAGTATCCAGACTCCGACAATTTGAAAGGTTACCCTTCATTGTGTTCATCCTATTACTGTTTCCCCGAGCAGAGTTACTTGGTTAAGTTTCTCTTTTTTCCCCGCCAGGGCTGTTTGGTTTAAGCCTCTCTTCCCCCAGCGGATTATTCTTGTGGTTATTCAGATATCTTCGGAGATTGTTATTCCTTTTCAGAGTTTGCAGTTTATTTCCGGGGTTGGCAAATTTCCGGGTTCGTTGGTATTCAACCGCCTTTTACCTTGATTGCTTGAAAGCCGTTCGCTTTTCACCCAGTCAGGTCCAAGCCGTTTGAATAGGGGCAGTTGTTGCACCCCAAAATTTGCCCAACCTTTTCTTTACCTAGCTTATGTTTCATTGCATTTTCATAGCATTAGAATTTGCATACCATTTTCCATTTATAGGGGATTGAGAGAGGGTTCCTAGCAAGAGGTTGTATTCAAGTTATCAAGTACTTATCACCATCAGAAGAAAGTCGAAGCTCATTGAAGGAGTGGATGGTTAAGATTGGTGTATCTCCTACCTTGGGGTTCAAATGAAAGTCATCAGATGATATTAAGTCCATGTTCATGGATGAAGAGCATTATGATAGCTCATTGGATGTCTTGAGGGTCATTGAGGGGCTTGTGCAAGTCATTATATCAAGCATAAGGAGCCATAGTCCAAGGTGGTGCAACTAGGGTTTTCATCTGGTTAACCCTAAGTCAACTGTTGAATCAAAGGAGATTAAGACTCAATTCCAAGTCTTTATGATCATGGAATGTTGTGTTGATATGTCTAAGATGATATTCCAAGATCAAATCAAGAAGAATCAAGAGTGTGAGAAGTTTCTAAGCTAGGGTTTCTAAGCTTGTCAGTGTAAAATCCCCTGTTTAGTGCGTAACTTCAAGACCACATATCTCAAGATACAAGTCTCATCTCATCTTGACCCCAATATAAAACTTGTAGAGCATGTTCTTAGATTTCTTTTGAGTACTAAAACTCATCCATTGGATTTCTAGAACTCAAGTTATGAAGCTGGCAAGTTACAGGTCATCAGATGAATGTGATTTTGGTCAACAAAAGTCAACCAACTTCCAAGACATTTTTGACCTAGAAGGATGTTTTTCCTCACTTTGACCCAATAATGAAAGTTTTTCCTTATGATATTAGATTTCCAAAAAGTACTAGAAGTCTTTCATCTGATTTGTAGAACTCAAGATATGAAGCTTTCAAGGCAGGGGTATTTTAGGAAACTTTGATTATAGGTCATTTTTTATTATAGGTCAATTTCACTACTTTGCACATCTCAAATGAAACTTTTTCCAACATCAAAGTTGCTCCAAATGGGGTCATCTTCATCTTCAAACATCAACATATAATTGGATTGGCTTGGGTTGAAGGATTGGTGAAGGAAAATTCATGAAAAAAACATTAAAAGCCATAAAATCAAATAAATTCATTTTGAACCAATTTTAATCAAGTTAGTGCATTTTTTGAGTCCACAAATCATTCTAAAAAAGATGCCAATTTTGGATTTGAAAATTGAGGGCATTTTCATGGTTGTTTTCAAGCTTGCTTCAAATGGAAGCAACAGATCAAAATCACACCATGAGATTAAATTGAGGAATAATTCTTAGCCATTGGATCAATATACACTACCAGCAAGCTAAGTGAATGAAGAAACAAGCCTTGGAAGCTCTATTTTCGTGCATATGGTGAAGTTTGCATAACCAAAATTTTGGATTTCAATTGGACTTCTATGGGCTTCGATTGGGCTTTATCATCATCCAGATCCAATGTATATATTCTCAGCATCATTCATAAGCTCTCATAATGGATTTTTGATCAAGAATTGAAGAGAAAACAGTTACAAAAAATGGAGAAGAAGTGAAAATTGAATTTGGTAATTGAAGCAGTTTTAAGCCAAATCAAGGTCTCCAACCCTTCCATTGAAGATCAAGGAACGATTCTGGTTTGTTTTCATCAAGTTTCATCAAGAATTGAAGGTCCAACGGAGCTATTCCGTTAGGTAACTAACTTTTCCAAATTGCACTCTGTTCATACTGTGATTGCACGCCATTGTTGCATATTCATGATCCTTAAGCTTCATAGTTGGATTCTAGTTAGTGTTGCACCCTAAATTTTGACCCCTTAGATCTTCATCATCATTTTAGGATCATATTCATTTGATTATCTAACCTTAACCTATTTCAAGTTTGTCTTTGTTAAGATGCAGGTGAATTAAGGTTCCGTACAATCGAGAATCGAGGTTTCAACGGTTTAATCAGTCAACGTATTGGATTGGTTCTCCATGAAATAAGTCTCCACATCATCAAATATACTCCATTGGGCTAAGTATGAATCCAATGTGAGGTTGTCGCACAAAGATCAAGAACCGTGCAGTTCTGGATACCCAATTAGGGTTTTCGATTAGGAAAAGTCAACTGTAGTTTGACTTTTGATTTAAATGGAGTTCCAATGGTGGGATAATGGTCCATGAAGTTCATATGGCTTAGTGAAGTCCACTCAAGAAGTTTCAAGACCTCAGGAGACCCGGAACATCAACAGTCGACTCAGTAGTCATCGATCGATCGTTCGGTTGACCAAAAAGTCAACTCTTCAATCATAAGGAATTTGACCTTAAAGTATGAATCATAAATGTTAATAGTAACATATTGCACCTATCCATGAAGTTTCATGACCATTGGATCAAAGATTGAGGAGTAATCGAAAAATCGGGAAATTAGGGTTTTGAAAGGGGCAAGACCATAACTCCCTAACCACACATCCAATTGAGTTGGTTCAAAGCTCATTGGAAACGTATTGAAAATTCCTATAAAAGTATCACAGTGGTCCATGAGCAGAAAATGCATAGATTTGGAGTTATGGCCAAAATCATTACAAGAGGGAAAAACACTTAGAAAAATTCTAAGTTGTTGGCCTTTTTAGGCATGTTTTTAGCAACTTTGAGTGGATTTTTGATCTAGTTCCACTTGGAATCTGAAGATCATGAAAAAAGGAAAGTTGTAGAGCTTCATGAGGGCTTTCCAAAATGTACTAGAACTCCTCCATAACCCTTATGAGTTGAGAGTTATGAATTCATCAAGTTGGGGTTTCAACACTTGAGTTCACCATTTTCACTTTTTCACAAACTCACTCTTTAACCACTTGAGCTATTCTCAGCCATTTGATCATGTTTCTATCTGATAGTTAGAGAGTACGATGAATAGAAATGCATAAAATTAAGAGATTTGGTGGATTTGGCAAGTTGTATGCAAGAAAGAGAAACTTTATGGAAGTAACTTGCAGCTGCAGCTCCCTTACTCCCTAGACACACTTCAGTCACTTCCATGTCTTCCTTTCCACTTGATTTGTGCATCATCTTGAGCCAAGAACTTGGACTTACAATTGCAACAAATCTTGAACAAGATTGCATTTTCAAAACTCCCTCAAAAATGCCAAAATACAAATCTGCCCCAAACCATTCCTTGGCCTATAAATAGAGGTTTCCTCTATGTTGAAACACATACCAGAGCACTCTAAAACCCAAGACAAAACCATATCTCTCATCTTGCATTTCTTTTCTTATAAGTGAAGAAACCATTCCAAAACTACCTCAAAAATCTGCCTTGAGCATTTAGCCTTCCAAAACCATTTCTACCCATTTAAAATCATCACAAACCATCCATACAATCCACAAGTGATGTGTGGGATGCGTTCAAGCTTTTAAACCAGTCAAAACCTTAATTTTCTCAAAAGTCAACTTTCAACCAAGCAAAGTTTGACTTTACACACAAAATCTGATAAGTCTCTGCTCATGCCTGTTTTGATCACTTTAACCATCCAAACACCTTAGGCTTATGATGTTACAACTGTCCATAACCTAAAATACCATCATCATCACTTGTTTTGAGTTCTGTCCTAAAGTTCACTTGTTTACTTCAAGTGCAAGAAAAGCTGCATTTTCATCAAGGCATTGGTTGGATCTTATTTTGGGAGTCTTCAAGGTTTTCCCTACTGCACAAGCTTGCTTGGAAGTCTACAAGAGGTTAGAGATCACTATCTTGATTTTGAACTGCCATGAACATGATTAGTGTACATTAGTTGTTACAATGTGTTTTAAGTGTAAATGCAGTTCATGTTTGAATCTGCCAAGATTGGTTTTGTTTTGCTCATCAATACGTGTAGTGCTATGTATTGTTGAAGTTTTGATATAAATCATGAGTGGATGTTTGCCATTACTATTGTTGAAGGGATACTACCTGTTTTGGCTCAAAGTTTGCTTGCAACTTTATGAAGTTTGATGCTGTTTTGATCTGGTTCTGTTTGTGAATGATGTTGATTTGTTTATGTTGCAGCAACATCTTTAAATCTTGAATCTGTTTGTTGGCATTTTAGATTAGAAGTCCTTATATGTTTGATTCATGTGATGTTTGACTTGGTATTAGTTGAAACTATGTCATGTTTTGGTTCTGTTACCATTCTGTTCTTGGCCATTTTCAACTCATATGCATTTTTCCAACTCATATACCATTTTCAATTCTAGTACATTTTTGAATCATCTTTGTGTTTAAGCTTTGTCTATAATATGTTTTGAATGTGCTTGTAAGTTGTTTGGTTCTGTTGGTTTTGGTATGAAATCATTGGGATGATTCATGTGAGGCCTATTTTAAGTCATGATGACCAATTTTTGTTTTGCTGTCATGGTCATAACCATCATGAGCTGTATGCATTGTAGTTTGTTGCTTGCCATTGTATATTGTTGTATGTTGGTTTATGTTTGTTAACATGAAAATGTGGTGTTCTTTTAATCATGTGTTATTGGATAAGTGACATTATCATTTGTGTATCTGTTACTGTCATTAGGCATTGTGGTAGGGTTGTTGTTCTAATCTTAACATGTCCATATCTTGTTTGCATTGTCAACTGTGATAAGCCTATATGTATTGTTTTGATGTTTTGTAAGTCATTGTGTGAATCTGTTTTGAAACTGCTGGTTAGCATCATTGATCTATGATTTGAATAGTTGTATCAACATGTCATGATTATTATGTTGTGAGTTCAAACTGTCATAGCACTTTTGTTATAGGATACAATTAGTCATAAGCTTGCATATTGTTATGAGCATGTAGTTTTAGGGCTAATTGTTGATTGTTGGCATTGTCATGTTAAGATTCACTATTTTGCTGCTATAACTGTCTAATTTGAACCACTGCCATATGCTTGCAAGTCGTTATGTGCATTAGGTGTATTAGGGTTAATTGTTGATTAATACTAGCATTGTCATGTTAGGATCCATATTGCTGTTGGAACTGTCTAAAGTCATGAACCATTGCTATGTAATGCTGCTACCTACTTTGCTTTCAACATTTATCAAGTTTTGCTGTTTTGGCTGGTTTGTAACCAAGAACATGTTTGTTTGGTGCTAATTGTCATTTTGCATCTGTTGCTGCTAAAACTTTGATTTCTTGCTAGAATCTGTTTATGCTTACCACCATGGAGTTGTAACTTTCATTGTAAGGCATGTATTGAATTGATGTGTTTGATTTGGTATTGTAATGACCAAGATTGGCTACTGCTTATGTTATTATGTTTTCTGTTGCAAAACCAATTATCATGATTAGATTGTTAGGCTATTTTGTTTAAGATCAAGCCGTCTTGATGTGAAAAACTATATGTGTATACATGCTTGTTTGATGTTGTGATATGGAAAAAAGGCAAGCTCATAGCCAGCTTCTGTTTTGAGGTGTTCACCTCTTGTGATATCAATTATTTTGATTGATCTTTCTTGCAAGCTGTTTGAGTTCATGTCTTGATGTATGTGAATCATTTTATGTGTGTTGATTAAGTTGAGGCATGTATGCTGTAATATGAATGTTCTTATTTTTCCAAACAGCATTTCAAGCAATTTGTGGTCCATAGTGTTGCACCCTAAAATTTGACCAACCAGGTCCCGTATCTGGCTCTATGTTTCGATGCATGACCACATTCGCATCCGCATATCGCATACAGTGCATTTTTCCAGTTATATTGAGTTTATCTGGATCACAACCCTCTTCTCGCGTTTCAGGTGTTTTTACTCAGTTAGATAAGTAGAGTCGCATTTTTGGGAAGTCGTGCTATTCCCGGTGTTCAGCTCGCGTTGTTGTTTTTAGGGATATTTCGGTGTCTATTGATTTTTGCCGGTTGACCCGGTGCGCTCTCGCGGTGTTACTGATCGTTTTGGATTATTTTTGTTCCCTCTGGAATTATTAGGATTTTATTAGAGATTATTAGCATTTTCTAGAATTTAAGTAGTTTTTTCTAATATTTTTAATAGCTTTAAATCATTTTTAGAATTTATAGAGTTTTTTTTAATAGGCTTTAATAGTTTTTTAATAGTTTTAATAGAATAATAGAATTTCTTTTAAATAAATAGTATAAGTTTTGTTAGAGATTAAATAGAAATTTGATAGAATTAGTAGTAGAAATTATTAGAATTTTATTATTAGTTTAGAAATTAATTAGAGTTAGTAGAGTTTTTTTAGGTTAATTCTCTTTTTAGGTTTAATTGAGATTTAGTTAGATTAATTAGGTCTTAATCGGTTGTTTAGGTGTTAATTAGGATTTATCAGAATTAATTAAGATCTAGATTAGTTTAATTGACATTTAGCATCTAATTGAAGTTTTAATTAGTTAATTAGGTTTTCAGTTTTTAATTGAGTTTAATCTTTCCATTAACCATCATTAGTCCACGTTTAGTCCATTTAATTCATGCTATTCAGTCCATAGTCTCTTTTTTTTCGTTGGGCCCAGTTGAGTTTGTTTGGAGGCCCAGATTTATCGGTCCAGAAAAATCCATGTCTATAAAACCCTGCACACGTGTTTGATCCAAGGACTAGCCACATCATAATTTCCAACAACTCAGAGAGAGCCACCTCACATCTTCCACTTCACACCCATCTCACACGTAACACTCCACCTCTCTCTCTTCCCCCCATGTGGCCAGCATGCAACTTCTTCCGCTGCCACTTGTCATCACCTGACCTTCACCAGTTGCATGGCCGACGACCATGCAACCACCGTAACCCCCAATCGCCAGCCACCACCAACCAACTCCGGCCACCTCCTAACTTCTTCCGGCCACCACCGCAACTGAATCCTTCCGCCGTAACCAACTTCGCCGGAGATTCTCTTTTTTCCATAATTCATCATCATCATCAAGATTCATACGAATCTTCAATAAATCTCCAGAAAATATCCAGAATTCATCAACCTTCCCTCAACTTCCATGAATTCGTTCAAGCTTGTCACCGATTCGTTCATCCTGTTTCCAGAAGATCTTCGAGATCTTCGTCCAACCTCCATCATTCCCAGAGAACTGCAAATCTTCATCAATCAATGTTCTTGCAAGTTCCACCCAGAAATTCCACCTTCAACCTTCTTTTCCAGAAAACTCCGATGATCCTCCTTGATCTTCACCGATCATCATCGATAATCGCTTGATCTTCATCAACCATCAACAACATTCATCATCTCCCAGATTCTCGAAGAACGCCTTCAATGTCTTCAATCAACCTTCATGCTTTCCAGAAGAATCTTCAATTCTCTTCTCCAGATCGCTCGAGCAAACAACATCGTCTTCAAATCTCCATCAACGTCAAGAACACAGACCTTCAACATCTTCTGGAGACTTCGAACTTCTTCAACGATCCAAGAACGGCACCAACGATCTTCAGGACTCTTCAACAAATCTTCAAAAAATCTTCCTTCTCCAGGAATCATTCAGATCGCATCAGGTATTCCATTATTTCTTCCGTCAAGAACACCGAACGTCATCCTATCTTCCTCGCATGCAAGATCCATATCAGCGCCACGATCTCCAAGTAACGAACTCAGTTTTTCCATGTTTTTTACTTGAGTCTTCTGTTTCAATGCTTGTGAGGTCCAAACGAAAGATTGAGTGAGGAGAAAAGATTTTGAGCTTGGATTTTTGTTAGAAGGGGACGGAGGTGAATCGGAGAAGGAGGTTTGAGGAGATGAGAGAGGGTGAATCTCCGAGAGAGAGTGAGAGAGAGGTTGCAGATTGGAGAACGGCGGTGAACAGTGGAAAGAAGAGGAAGAAGGGAGATTAGGGTTTCAACGTGGGCTGATTGGAAGCAAGGACGCCCTCGTGGGTGATGGGCTGGACTGTTGGCCCAAGCTCAATTTTTTTGATCCGTACCCTGCGTTTTGGCCATGCACCCCCTCCCCGTTTTTTCTTCTTGCTTATGTTTTTTTGTTGGGCTGGGCCCAATTCTAGTTGGTTTTTTTTACTGCTTGTAACCCCCCTGAACAGCAGTGTACCCCCCTTGTTTTCTTTTCTTTATTTTATTTGTTTAGTTTTTTTAGAAGAAAAATATGTGATAGAAAAGAATAAAAAATATGAAAAGAAATGTGGAAAAAGAATATGAAAAAAAAAGAAGAAAAAAGAATAGAAGAAAAAATAGTAAAAAAAAGAGCATAAAAATATTACTTTGTAGATTTAATATTTTTCTTTAGGGATACCATTTTTCATAGAGTTTATTTTACCTTTTTTAGAGGTAGTTTTAGAAGTCCACTTGTTAGGGGACTTTTTCATGATAGATGGATAGGATAGTCTTTTCTAGGAGCTTATTTTCCCGTCTTCAATCATTGTAATCATTTTTCAGAATATTAATAAAACGAGATTTGAGCTGTGGTCCCGAAAGTAGCCGAACTACAGCTGCTCTGATTTCTCGTACCAGATGAGAATATGTAGGCATAGGATGCGATATCCTAGCGATCACACTAACAACTAACCTTTTGTTCTCTCGCTGCTGTGCGATCGACACTTTCCCGCTGACGACTGATGTTATCTTTTTCTCTTACCCGGGTGCATTTGAGACCAGACCATAGTTTTTCCCATAGGTTCCCGTACCTGTAAAACCAGATTAATATCTCACTCCTGTGTGAGAACACCCAGCCTAGCCGTAGTTAGCCTGAACTACGTAAGCTCTGATCTTCCATGCTGTGTGGAAGTACGTAGGCACAAGACGCGAAGTCTTGGCGAGCCAATTCCCTGTAGGTTCCCGAACTACGTTGACTCTGACTTTCTCTCTTGAGAATACGTAGGCATAGAGTGCGACGCTCTATCGAGTCAATTCCCTTCCGTTTAGATTTAGCAGCCGTAGATAGATTGTTTTTGCATCCTGTAGACAACCCAAGCAAGCGTGGATCCCGTCGAGTACGACGGACGTGAGGGGTGCTAATACCTTCCCCTTGCGTAACCGACTCCCGAACCCAGGTTTTGGTTGCGATGACCATACCTTTCCCGTTTTTTGCGAGGTTTACTTCAAGCGTTTCCTTTCCCTCCGTTGGGATAAATAACGCACGGTGGCGACTCTTCTGTCAGCCGGCGCCGATTTTCGCAGTAGCGACAACTGGCGACTCTGCTGGGGACCCAACATCCCCTGGCTGCTAAGGAATGCGATAGTTCCCCATGCATGTGGGATCCAACGTCCCCTAAGAGAGTCAATCCTAGCGCGTGTTTGCTTGTCTTTTGGGTGTTTATTTTTCATTGCTATTATCTGTTGCTGTTGTGCTGGGGAGGGTGATACTTTGAGTGATAGCCGGACCTGGGCTGCCTGAGTATGCATTTAGACGTAGTTGTGGAGATTAGTGGGCGAACCTGTTTGCTGAGCAGGCACGAGTTCCCCACGAAATTCACGCTCAGACGAGGTTCTCTCCGAGGTGCTTCTTTCTGATCCTGAGGATCTGAGGGGAGTCCAGACGTGAGGATTGTCGACTCTGGGGACCGATCAATTGGAAGTCATCTAAGTGAGGCCTCTTCATGAGATGATGGTGCCACTCCTTCTGGGAATCGTATCGTCGCTTATGAAAGTCTGTGACGCTGATGACCGCATAGGATGCCGTGCCTTAGGTCCATACCCGTGAGTGGGGGGTTTTTTGCGAGAAACTTAACCTCCAGAAGACCTGATTTTTTGGTTTTCGCTTCAAAGTGATTATCTCCGTCAGCAGTACAACAGTATTCGGAGCGTGTTGTGGGGGCTGTGATCCCGTGTTTGCTGCATTGCATTGCATTTGCATAGGCATCTTTGCATCATATTGCATAACATTTCTCTAGCTGGCCAGAGCTCTTATCCAGCCTTTGTTTCAATTCAGAGGGTGATTCTCGGGGATTGTTTGAGGCAAGTGTGGATTGTTAGAAGACGACCAAGGGGTTGAGACGGATCAAGCAGAATCAAGCAGTGCCGTCAGTTGAAAGTTGCTGATTGTCATGTCAGGAAACGACTTCCAGATTGCTGACGCCTTGTTAGGCTTTATTATGACGACCAATCCTTTGTATGATTCCACGTCTGACGAAGGCTTTCCGCAAGTGAATAACCTTACTGCAGCTCAACTTGTGCAGACTTCTGTTAGAGGCCAAAATCTGCACCAACAGTTTGTCATCCCAAGTGAACGTTCTTCTTCTGATGCCGCAAATTATCAGAATGTTATTCCTGCTGGTTTGATCTCCCGAAGAGAAGTTCCGATAGTGAGGACTAATAATCCATTAGCTCTTGTGCAAGCTAAGAGGTTGCACGCATTGGAGGAACAAGTCAAGGCCCTGGAAGTTAAGAACGATGTTGGTCTCAACGCTTCAGATATGTGCTTGGTTTCTGACCTAGTGTTACCTCCTAAATTCAGAGCGCCGAGGTTTGAAAAGTATAAAGGAGATAGCTGCCCGAGGCTACATTTGGTGATGTTCTGCAGAAAGATGACTTCGTTTGTGCAAAACGAAAAGTTGATGATTTACTGTTTTCAGGACAGTTTGATTGGGGCATCTCTACGTTGGTATATGCAGTTAGAGAAGGATCAGATTCGATCATGGGTGGATTTAGCCAGAGCTTTCCTGAAGCGGTATGATTACAATATGGACATAACTCCCTTTCGCATGGAGTTGCAATCTTTGTCTATGGGGATCAATGAACCTTTCAAAAAGTATGCTCGGAGATGGAGAGATTTTGCTTCCAGAGTGGAACCACCGATCCCTGACCGAGAGTTAGCAGGCATGTTCGTAGACTCCTTGCAAAGCCCGTACTTTGAGAGATTGCTTGGAGTTTCGCTGAACTTCTCCGGATTAGTGGGAGTTGGAGAACGTATTGAGAATGCTATAAGGATCGGGAAGATCCAGATTGATTCAAGCAGCCAGGCTAGTGAAACTGAATCTCTTCACGACTATCAGAATGAAGAAGGAGTTGTGATCAATGCAGTCATGCCAGATGTTGGGTATCCTCGAGATGAATCGGTGAAGTTTGTTGGATCAGTATCTTCTATGCCTTGTTATGCTGGACAGACCGCTGTGCCTGGGGCACCATATCAGGAGTCTTATGTCGCTTCCCGTGCAAATCAGCGAACTCGTGGCCAAGGTTATCAGACTCAGCGTCAGAAGGAATGCTCCTTCTCATCCAGTTCCTGTGCCGTACAGTCAGCTTTTGCCACAGTTGATCCAGAGTTCTTTGGTGGAACCTAAAGCTCTCAAGCCCGTGCCAGAACCTTACCCTCCTGGGTATAATCCCCATGTTCAGTGTGGTTATCATGGCGGATCACCGGGGCATGCAACTGAAGATTGTAAAGCGTTTCAGGCAAAGGTACAGCAGTTGATCGACCAGGATTGTATTTCCTTTCGAGAAGGATTTCTGTTTATTCATACCAATCGCTCAGCTGTCTAAGCTCGTAGATTCAGAAAGTATTCCCTAGCAAAGGAGCCAGTGGTCCAGACAGGCAGGCGCCCTCAGCATTGGCAGTCCTCAGACTTTATATCATCTGCATTTTGTCGCTTGCGCGAAAATAAGGTGCCGGCATGACAGAAGAGTCACCACCTTTCGTTATTTATCCCTCAGAGCGGGAAAGGAAACGATCGGGAAAAACCTAACGAATAAGGGTAAGACAAGGTCATCGCAACCATTGTCTGGGTTCGGGAGTCGGTTACGCAGGGGGAAGGTATTAGCACCCCTCACGTCCGTCGTACTCGACGGGATCCACGCTTGTTTGCTTACTTGGACGGGTTGGTTATAATCTATCTACCTATCAAGGCTGGCTAAAAAAGAAAAGAAAAATGACTCGGCAAAGCGTCGCACTTTATGCCTACGTATTCTCATCAGAGAATGAGAAATCAGAGTCAACGTAGTTCGGCCTACGAAGGATTGTGGGGAAAGGTAGCTCGCCAAGACTTCGCCATCTTGTGCCTACGTACTCTCAACAGGCATGAGAGATCAGAGCTCATGTAGTTCGGGAAACTACGGTTTATTTCCTGTTTTGAAAGAAGTGTTTTTTATTGTGTTTGCGATTTCAACCGCACCAGAGACTATGACCTGAGAGTGAATGCGTCGCATGTCACCCAAAGGGTACCATACTAAACATCCAGACTGTGGAAAAGGAACTCTCCCACAATCCTTTCTCAGATAGCTTAAGGCTCGTAACGTACGAAAGAAATCATTCATGATTACTGTATCTTAAACTGTTTTGAGATGAGAAGAGAACAGGCCCAACTAGGAGGGAGACTATCAAGTCCTACTGTTATCATGCCATGGATTCATCCTATGGTTGAGGTTTGAACAGGGAACTCCTAGAAGTTGTCATGCATAGGTTTCAACCTAAAAGTCTATCATCAAATCCTTATCAAAGGAAATGAGAGTCCTAAGGGATCATGTCAATGATACACCAAAACAGACAAAGCATCAGCTTAACAGTAAAATGCATGCAATGCAAGTGAGGGAGGAAATGTGTGTGGGGCTTCAGCCTCCACAAGCTCGTCTCGACCTCAAGCCAATCATGAAATAACAGTAATCATACTGAAAAATAAACAACATGCTATCAAGCAATAAACAGTAAACTGCAGTCATACAGATAAAAGAAATGAAATACCATCCATGTTTGAGAAAGAAATTATCTACATCTAAGCTCTCCCTAATCCTAACCCTAAAACAGAACCCTAATCTACCTCTAAGCAAAGCCCTAAAGCAAAACCCTAATCAAAAGAAATCAATCCCAGTCTTCAAGCTTCAAAACAAGCTTACCAAAGAAAGGGAGCTAGGTAGGCAGACTCATAGTGCCTTCCTCAGGAAAGCACTAGGAGGCTTATACTTAGGACTCATATCCCATGTGGCTCAACAACTGTGATCGGTTTACGTTCCTCCTCAGGAGAAACTAAACTCACATGAAGGCTCCAACATCATTGGATACTTTAGAAATCCTACATGAACTAAGGGAACTAAGTGAACAGACCCATAGTGCCTTCCTCAGGAAAGTACTAGGGGGCTTCCACTTAGGAATCATATCCCATGTGGCTCAACAACTGTGATAGGTTTACATTCCTCCTCAAGAGAAACTAAACTCACATGAAGGCTCCAACATCATTGGGTACTTGGGAAATCCAACATGAACTAAGGGAACTAAGTGAACAGACCCATAGTGCCTTCCTCAGGAAAGTACTAGGGGGCTTCCACTTAGGAATCATATCCCATGTGGCTCAACAACTGTGATCGGTTTACATTCCTCCTCAGGAGAAACTAAACTCACATGAAGGCTCCAACATCATTGGATACTTGGGAAAGAGGTGAGAAGAAAGAATGAAAGACATCCATAGTGCCTTCCTCAGGAAAGTACCATGAACTTCCCTCAGACTCCAGGGTCTCAAACCTCACAGAAAGAGAGCAAGCTCCTAAACCAGGCCTTCAATCCATGCCTCCTCCAATCCTCTAGTATGCTCCACTAAGCCCCACAATGAGATGCCAAGCTCCTCCAATCAAAGGAATACCCCAAAGCAAAGCAAACTAACAAAACTTGCCCTAAAGGCCACACAAACAATCATTCAATTCAAAAATCGACTAAAAATAGTATATTATTCTATTAAATCCTAATATAAATTCTAGGGGACCCTAAATAACTACCCTTAAGTCCCATATATTCCCCATAGACTAAATTGCCCTATAAAACCTAAATCTAAAATTGTTATGATCCTATGCTAAAGTTTTAATCAAATTCTACACTACTTAGAACTACCTAATTAAAACTACCCTAAAAATTATCAAAAAATTATGAAATTAATTTAGGGGGACCCTAAACCACTCATCTAATTATCCTAAAAAATTTGAATTAAAAATCCTAAGGGAACTACCCTAATGAAATTCTACAAATTAGCATACCAACTAAAAGAATTAAAAAAAACAATTAAAAGTAAAAATGCACAAAAAATATAAAACTGAAATAAAATGGCTATTTTATTATTTTATATTTTTCTAGACAGAAAATGAAAATTGGGAAAAAAAGTATCATTAAAAAATATGCATTTTTCAATTTTATATGAATTTTTGAAGTTTAATAAAATCTCGGCCGCAGGATGGTCTCCAAGTCAACAAGTCTTGCACACAATCAATGGTTAAGATTATATCTTCTTCCTTGGTCCATCTAGGGTTTTCAACAACCATGAAAATACAATCTCATGCATGAAACTTCATCACCTTCATTCTCTCTCAATATTCCACCAAATTGCATGATCCAAGAACCAAACTTGACTAGAATTTTATGTAGAATCCAACCATGCCTTTGGATTTCGTTGAAACTAGCTACACCATGCAAACCGAACCACACAACTCCATGGATCCAAACTTTCTTCAATTTTCGACCATCATAAAACTCAACAATCTTTGTATATAATTAATCCTCATGTTATGCTCATCATCCTAAGCTATAGCACACGAAATAATACTCTCTATCCAATGAGTTCTTGACCATTAAAGAATCATGTCCAATTTTCAATCTTCACCAATGGCTCTATAACTTCCCATGATTAATCACCTAATGGTCACTAATGGTTTTCCAACAAGAACTAATCCTAGCCATGCCTAAAGTGAGAGGTAAGAACAGTTTTGCATACCTTGCCTCTTGCAATGGTGGATGTTGAAAGGCTTCGAATCAATCTTTGTAGATCTTCACAAATGGTCCCTAGGTGATGAATAACACTCTTCTTGCACAAGATTTGATGGAGATGGCTTGTATCTTCAGATTCAATCCCTTTTGCTCTCTTACAACTTCACTTGGAAAGCTCCAATTCTTCAACAATGGTGGCTCACTCCAGCATGAACATGTTCAGGGATGTTTATGGAGATGGTTTGTGGAAGAAAATGGAAGGGTAATGAAGAGAAAAGTGGAGTTTCAATACAATTTGCAAAATGGAAAGTTTTGGTTCAAACTCTTTTTTCTACCACCATGAACATCAACAATCACCAACCTTTCACCAATGGGCTTTGTAATCAATATATAGAGATGTTTAGAAGGGTCTAGAATCATCTAGATCAATCTAGATGGAACTTGAAGTTTCTAGGATATGGTATTTGCATTTTACTTCCCACCACATGAGATATCATGACAAAAACCCCATAACTTGAGTAATTATATTCATTTTCTCCTTAAGTGGTATTTTGGACAATATACAATGCTTAAACACCTTGTTTATGAAGCTTTTCTTTGTTTTGACTTGGTGCCCCATTATGCAAGTAAGACTTTTACAAAGCAACTCCAAATTTTAAGCCTCAGATCAAAATTGTGGCTGAACCATTGTTCTTAAAATATCCTTTGGAGTCAAAATGACCTATCATATGCCATGGTTAGGGTTTATAGCTTGGATTTTAGGATTTTCCATTTCACTTGAATTAACTTATGTCCCATTTTAGGCTATTTTTATCACTTTTTTTTATGAGCCTTTCCAACATCTCATGACCACCCTACTAGCCTTAAAACATCATTCTAAGCAACTTTAATGCTGAAAGTTTTTCCATTTGAAGCTTGGAAGTAGGAGATATGGCCATATGCTTGAAATGACCTATAAGTTCAAAATGACCAAAATACCCTTGGCTTGTCAAAGCCATAAGTTGAGTTCTACAAATCCTATCAAGGACTTATAGTACTATCTAGAAATCTAAGAAGATGATCTTCAACATTAATGTTGACCAAGAGATCATAGGAATCATCCTACTAGGGCAAAAGTTGTCTGCAAGTTGGGTGACTTTCAAGGACCCAGATTCACGTACCTCAGATGACCTGTAATTTGTCAAAACCATAACTTGAGCTCTGCAAATCCTATCAAGGACTTCTACCACTAAAATTAAATATAAGAACAAGATCTACAACATTCATGTTTTGGGGAAGATGAGATGACAATCACATCTTGAGCTAAAACTGCCTGGAAGATAGGGATCAAACTAGGGGATTTTACACTGCCAATCCTTAGAAACCCTAGCTTAAAACTTCTCAAACTCCTCAATCATGATGAGTTGGTCTAGGAATCATCCTTATAACATCTCAATAAATCATTCCATGATCATATGGCCCTTGGATTAGGTCTCAACCCTCTCCAAAACATCAGCTGACCTAGGGTTGACCTAGTCAAAACCCTAATTCTACCATTCATGGTTGAATCTTCTGAATTCTTGCATAATGACCTCTCCGGGCTTCATGATGGCTATCAAGACATCTCATAGGCTTTCTCAAAGCTTCAAGTTCATTCTTCAAAGTCTCAGAATCATATGAGGAGCTCCCACAACTCTCAAGTCATGAGACACACAACCTTGGTTTCAATCAATTCTTCTGAGGATCTCTTGAACTTTCTGATGAAGGTATCAACCTTCAAACACTTGATGGATAAATAATTGTTGGTCAAATTTTGGGGTGCAACACATTTGTAGTTTCTTTTCTGTTAGTTACTACCTGCTTTTAAACATTGTATGTTTCGGATGGTGATATTAATAAAGTGACTATGCATTTTTCGGAATTAATCATGTCGCTGTCGCTCATTTACTGCATTGCACTGACACTTGCATTTTTATTCACTCCACTTTATCACTGTGATTAGCAAAGATTGGAGAGAGGATGACGAAATAAACTCATGACCGATGATCGTATGCTTTCAGATAAAACCTTACCGATGACGTACAAGGCATTGTTTCAAATCCCTAAACACTGGAGATATAAGGAGTTAGTCCCTTGTTAACCACTTCGAGCCAGGAAGTAGAAGTTTTTTCGGACTTTTAAACCCTCACATCTTAACCCGGGGCAGGGTAGTTGTCAGTTAGCTTGACCGAGCGTTCAAGTCTTACAGAGGAGTGTTTCCATTCGAGGACCAATAACAGTGCATACCTTTCAAGAGGTCGTACCTCGTCAACCACAATGGGTAAACCTCACCAATCAGGAGTGAGACAGTTACAATCCTTTCAGAGCAATCAAGACAACCAGTGTCACACGACTTTGTTCCAAAAGAAAGAAAAAGAAAGCCCGCTAAGTAAAAAGAAAGAAAAAGCTGGAAAGCTAATACTTAGGAAAAAATCAGGGCATCCCGCTGGACTTCAAAAGAAAATCGAAAAAATCGAAAAGAACTCAAAAGGAGTCAGTCCAGGAAAAAATTAGGGAATCATAAAGAATGAAAAAGAAAGGATATCAATAGAATTTTTTCCCCAGTAGAGTCACAAAGTCGTGTATACAGACACCGAAAACGAAGAAGGAGTAACTATCACTCCGGAAAAGCCCTGTGAGTTCCTTAATTGTGGTTCTTACCATTCAACATACCTCTTGAAGAGGCGAGTGCTCGAGCTATGTTAACTGAACCTTAGGATCGGAGATCATCACGTAAAAGGGATGGGTACAAATCAAAATTTGAGCCAAATATCCTTTGTTTCACGAACCGTGAACCCGACCACGATACAACCCTTAAAAGACCTAATTGAGGTAGGGTTTATTCTAAAAACTCATTACGATAAGGTTGAGTAACCTGACTCCTTCTTGACTTGCTAGTCACATCCTTATTGTGTTTTTCACTGACCACGTAAGCACTACGTTTGAACTTTGGTTCATCTGTCACTCAATCATGACATGTAAATGAGTGACAGCACAAAAATTTTCAAAATCTGCATAAACACTGCATTAAGATTACCATTCGCGAATAGACAATTTTACTTGCAGGTTAGTAGTTGACATGAAAGGAATTCCAGCAGGGAATCGTCAAGCGGGACTGAGTAATTCAGCAGTCTGAACCAGGATGGTGTATGTTGTGAAGACCTGTAAATCCGGGGCATTGACTTCCAGTGAGTTCGGAATCCGTTAGTCTGAGGACAAGTCCCGAAGCTTCAGTTGATCAGGGGCAGTATGCTTGAGAAGCAGTTGATCAGAAGTGAGTCTTCTTGAGAGCCAATCAGGGGAAATTATACAGAACGTGGAGATTTGAAAGCAGATACTTCAGGTGGATAATCAGATCGGGTTAAGTCGCTAGAATGCTCATTCAGGGGCAAGTCACTTCAGAGATAGTGAAGACCAACTGGGATGACAATTGTTTAATGGAGATTGAATCCTTTTCTCGTATAGATACCGGGGCAAGTAACCTCGAGGTCGTCTCGTAGCAAGCTGTTCAGAGCAAGTATTCCCAGGAATTACACTGGGGCAAGTCGTTCAAACCAGTCTGTTTATCCCCAGCCGGAGTTGAGTATCGGGGAATCGTGTCATTACCCTTATCAAAAACCTTAACATTCCGAAAAAGGCCTTGCTGTCGTTGGAACGTTATCCTACAACCTGTTACGTGTCAGTAACCAGTCGTTTCCAAAGTCCAGTTCTCGCCTGGCAAACCGGTAACCAGTTCTCGTCTGGCCCACCCTCCCGTAAGCATCAGTTCCCGTCTGGTGTAGTTTATTGTAAGCATCAGTTCCCGTCTGGTGTAGTTTATTGTAACCAGTTCTCGTCTGGTCACCGTTTCTTCAAGTGTTGTATCAGTTCTCGTCTGGTACATGTCATCGCCTAATCAGTTCTCGTCTGGTCATCGTGTGTTTTAACCCATGTGTTATACCAGTTCTCGTCTGGTGTGCGTCAGCTTTCAATCAGTTCTCGCCTGGTTGTCTATGCCTCAGTCTGTTATCCAGTCAGCCCCGTCTGATGTCCAAACTAAATCAATTTTCGTTCAATTTTCCTAATCTATTTTCCTATCAGTTCTCGTCTGGTAGCCTACCTTTGAATGCTAGTTCTCGTCAAGTATTTCCCATATCTTCCCCTGTGTACATAATCCATGTTTATCCTAAACCAGTAAAAACAAAAACCTAAAGGTATCTGACACAGTAGTTCCCAACGACTCGCATGTTGTCATGTTTCCCCAATACGAAGCTCGACGGATACCAGTGCTCCGATTAATGTTTGAATTCCTTGTGGATGTTGTTAAATCAGAATTGCTACTCTTCAGCAGATGAAAGTTGCATATTATCCCCGGAAGAGTTGAGATTGCATTTTACCCCTCAGAGTAGGATCAGGAGTATCCCCAGCAGATTAAGATTGATATCCTTGATAGTAGGGGCATTTCCAGCAGCGTGTTGCGCGCAATCAACCCCAGTTTGGGTCAATCCCCACAGAGCACAATCAGTTGCCAATGGTTTGAAGAGAGCATCCCCAAGCAGGGTTGTTTTTTTTCTTTCTCCCCAAGCAGGGTTGCCTTTCCATTTCTCCAGCAGGACGGTTATCCCCAGCAGATTTGGTTTCCCTTTTTCAGCATTTATGTTGCTGAGATGATTCTGTGATATCAGGTTACCCTCAGTGGAGTTGGCGTCTACCTTCGGCATTTATTTTGCCAAATGGTTTTGGACCTGGTGTTCTCTGGCAGCTCGAGCCTGCATTAGCATTTGCATATAGCGTCATAGTATTTATACAAACATATAGCATTTCCATGCCGTCTGGGCATCGCTTTTTCAAACAGAACGCATAGCATTTCCAGGTCATATAGGGCATTGCACCATTCTCAGACATACGCATTTCGAAACATGGACCAGTTTGGTTACCTCATGGCTTTCGAATTTGTTCACCTGCAGAGTTGTGTGGTTAAGCTTCTCTTCTCCCCCAACGGAGTGATTCTTCACATTTGGTTGTTACGTCGACACTGAAAAAAGATTGACATATATCAGATTTCTGAAGCTGCCTCCTGTTGACAGAATGGGTGCCGAGCAGTCGATTCAGGAGTTCCCCAGGAGAATTGTCCTCAAGTTCGCCGTGAACTGTGAGATGACAGGATTTGATCCCATAAGTAAGATGGGAATCAAGTTGTTTGCTTTCCGAAGCATTATTCCAATACTTGTGGCGTCACACAAGTGATTGATGTTGAAAAGGAGAGAAATTTTTATCAGATAATTGACCAGTTGTTGCCGTGACAACCAAACTTCAGTTCATTGGAGGCTATTCCTCAAGCAGTTTTGCAGTATATTCCCACGGTTGGCAAATTTCAGGGTTTCATTGGTATTCAACCGTCATCTACCTTTGAATGTTTGAAGGCTGAGCGCTCTTCACCCATTCAGGTCCAAGCCGCTTGAATAGGGGCAGCTGTTGCACCCTAAAATTTGACCAACCAGGTCCCGTATCTGGATCTATGTTTCGATGCATGACCGCATTCGCATCCGCATATCGCATACAGTGCATTTTTCCAGTTATATTGAGTTTATCTGGATCACAGCCCTCTTCTCGCGTTTCAGGTGTTTTTACTCAGTTAGATAAGTAGAGTCGCATTTTTGGGAAGTCGTGCTATTCCCGGTGTTTAGCTCGCGCTGTTGTTTTTAGGGATATTTCGGTGTCTATTGATTTTTGTCGGTTGACTTGGTGCGCTCTCGCGGTGTTACTGATCGTTTTGGATTATTTTTGTTCCCTCTGGAATTATTAGGATTTTATTAGAGATTATTAGCATTTTCTAGAATTTAAGTAGTTTTTTCTAATATTTTTAATAGCTTTAAATCATTTTTAGAATTTATAGAGTTTTTTTTAATAGGCTTTAATAGTTTTTTAATAGTTTTAATAGAATAATAGAATTTCTTTTAAATAAATAGTATAAGTTTTGTTAGAGATTAAATAGAAATTTGATAGAATTAGTAGTAGAAATTATTAGAATTTTATTATTAGTTTAGAAATTAATTAGAGTTAATAGAGTTTTTTTTAGGTTAATTCTCTTTTTAGGTTTAATTGAGATTTAGTTAGATTAATTAGGTCTTAATCGGTTGTTTAGGTGTTAATTAGGATTTATCAGAATTAATTAGGATCTAGATTAGTTTAATTGACATTTAGCATCTAATTGAAGTTTTAATTAGTTAATTAGGTTTTCAGTTTTTAATTGAGTTTAATCTTTCCATTAACCATCATTAGTCCATGTTTAGTCCATTTAATTCATGCTATTCAGTCCATAGTCTCTTTTTTTTTGTTGGGCCCAGTTGAGTTTGTTTGGAGGCCCAAATTTATCGGTCCAGAAAAATCCATGTCTATAAAACCCTGCACACGTGTTTGATCCAAGGACTAGCCACATCATAATTTCCAACAACTCAGAGAGAGCCACCTCACATCTTCCACTTCACACCCATCTCACACGTAACACTCCACCTCTCTCTCTTCCCCCCACGTGGCCAGCATGCAACTTCTTCCGCTACCATTTGTCATCACCTGACCTTCACCAGTTGCATGGCCGGCGGCCATGCAACCACCGTAACCCCCAATCGCCGGCCACCACCAACCAACTCCGGCCACCTCCTAACTTCTTCCGGCCACCACCGCAACTGAATCCTTCCGCCGTAACCAACTTCGCCGGAGATTCTCTTTTTTCCAGAATTCATCATCATCATCAAGATTCATATGAATCTTCAACAAATCTCCAGAAAATATCCAGAATTCATTAACCTTCCCTCAACTTCCATGAATTCGTTCAAGCTTGTCACCGATTCGTTCATCCTGTTTCCCGAAGATCTTCGAGATCTTCGTCCAACCTCCATCATTCCCAGAGAACTGCAAATTTTCATCAATCAATGTTCTTGCAAGCTCCACCCAGAAATTCCACCTTCAACCTTCTTTTCCAGAAAACTCCGATGATCCTCCTTGATCTTCACCGATCATCATCGATAATCGCTTGATCTTCATCAACCATCAACAACATTCATCATCTCCCAGATTCTCGAAGAACGCCTTCAATGTCTTCAATCAACCTTCATGCTTTCCAGAAGAATCTTCAATTCTCTTCTCCAGATCGCTCGAGCAAACAACATCGTCTTCAAATCTCCAGCAACGTCAAGAACACAGACCTTCAACATCTTCTGGAGACTTTGAACTTCTTCAACGATCCAAGAACGGCACCAACGATCTTCAGGACTCTTCAACAAATCTTCAAAAAATCTTCCTTCTCCAGGAATCATTCAGATCGCATCAGGTATTCCATTATTTCTTCTGTCAAGAACACCGAACATCATCCTATCTTCCTCGCATGCAAGATCCATATCAGCGTCACGATCTCCAAGTAACGAACTCAGTTTTTCCATGTTTTTTACTTGAGTCTTCTGTTTCAATGCTTGTGAGGTCCAAACGAAAGATTGAGTGAGGAGAAAAGATTTTGAGCTTGGATTTTTGTTAGAAGGGGACGGAGGTGAATTGGAGAAGGAGGTTTGAGGAGATGAGAGAGGGTGAATCTTCGAGAGAGAGTGAGAGAGAGGCTGCAGATTGGAGAACGGCGGTGAACAGTGGAAAGAAGAGGAAAAAGGGAGATTAGGGTTTCAACGTGGGCTGATTGGAAGCAAGGACGCCCTTGTGGGTGATGGGCTGGACTGTTGGCCCAAGCTCAATTTTTTTGATCCGTACCCTGCGTTTTGGCCATGCACCCCCTCCCCGTTTTTTCTTCTTGCTTATGTTTTTTTGTTGGGCTGGGCCCAATTCCAGTTGGTTTTTTTTACTGCTTGTAACCCCCCTGAACAGCAGTGTACCCCCCTTGTTTTCTTTTCTTTATTTTATTTGTTTAGTTTTTTTAGAAGAAAAATATGTGACAGAAAAGAATAAAAAATATGAAAAGAAATGTGGAAAAAGAATATGAAAAAAAAAGAAGAAAAAAGAATAGAAGAAAAAATAGTAAAAAAAAGAGCATAAAAATATTACTTTGTAGATTTAATATTTTTCTTTAGGGATACCATTTTTCATAGAGTTTATTTTACCTTTTTTAGAGGTAGTTTTAGAAGTCCACTTGTTAGGGGACTTTTTCATGATAGATGGATAGGATAGTCTTTTCTAGGAGCTTATTTTCCCGTCTTCAATCATTGTAATCATTTTTCAGAATATTAATAAAACGAGATTTGAGTTGTGGTCCCGAAAGTAGCCGAACTACAGCTGCTCTGATTTCTCGTACCAGACGAGAATATGTAGGCATAGGATGCGATATCCTAGCGAGCACACTAACAACTAACCTTTTGTTCTCTCGCTGCTGTGCGATCGACACTTTCCCGCTGACGACTGATGTTATCCTTTTCTCTTGCCTGGGTGCATTTGAGACCAGACCATAGTTTTTCCCATAGGTTCCCGTACCTGTAAAACCAGATTAATATCTCACTCCTGTGTGAGAACACCCATCCTAGCCGTAGTTAGCCTGAACTACGTAAGCTCTGATCTTCCATGCTGTGTGGAAGTACGTAGGCACAAGACGCGAAGTCTTGGCGAGCCAATTCCCTGTAGTTTCCCGAACTACGTTGACTCTGACTTTCTCTCTTGAGAATACGTAGGCATAGAGTGCGACGCTCTATCGAGTCAATTCCCTTCCGTTTAGATTTAGCAGCCGTAGATAGATTGTTTTTGCATCCTGTAGACAACCCAAGCAAGCTTGGATCCCGTCGAGTACGACGGACGTGAGGGGTGCTAATACCTTCCCCTTGCGTAACCGACTCCCGAACCCAGGTTTTGGTTGCGATGACCATACCTTTCCCGTTTTTTGCGAGGTTTACTTCGAGCGTTTCCTTTCCCTCCGTTGGGATAAATAACGCACGGTGGCGACTCTTCTGTCAGTCGGCGCCGATTTTCGCAGTAGCGACACATAGTTGCAACTAGCATACCAGTTTCTGTTTGGAGTTGTTTTTTAGTGTTCTTTGAGTCTAGAATCCATGAATTATGTATTTGAAATTTGTGCAAACCTTCATCTGGTCTTAATCACTTATGTTTTGAGCTGTAGCTTCCATAATGTATTTCCAAGTTTCCATTTGCATCTTCCTTCGTGTTTTAATTTGTGCACCTTGTCTTGAAAAGCTAATGATGCCATCGTGTTCCTTGTTGAATTCCACATAGACCCAAATTTTGTTAAATTTGGTGGTGTTTTGACCAAGTTGTGATGAAACCGTTGTCATGCTATGCCTTGTTTCTTGCTTGCCTTGCCTGACCCAGCTTGCTTGCTTTTTTAAGTATTAGTATTTATTGGGGTGGCATAATACATGGATTTATCGCCACCCCAGTGGTTATGCCTTACTTTTCAATTGCCTTGCCATGTTACCTAACCTGAGTTCGATCAGTGTGGAGATCAACTCTTTTGGTCATTTTTCATTATTTTCCTTGTTTTCACATTTTTTTCTATCCTTTTCCTTCAACTAGCACGCGCGCGCCTTGGCTGGTTTGGCAAGATTTTGATCTTGTAACCACAAGGTGGTGGGTTCAACACCCACCAAGTGCACTCCCTTTTTTTAATTACTATGTTTGTTTGAATTTCTTTAAAATTTCAAAATAGCACAACTTTGTCATTTGTTATCATTTTTGATTGATTCTTTTTGCAATTGTCTTGTATTTTTGTATAGTTTCATATGACATGTGAATATTCTAGAATTTTCATTTTGGAAAACACTTTCCATTAAAAGAAGTCATGCTCCATTTTTAGGTTTTTTACCCTTCTCTCTTGCATCTTTGCATTCAAACTTTTGATTCCTTTTCCTTGAGTTTGATTTTGTACTTGATGTGAGCTTTGTTTGTTAACTCATTTATGTATGTGGTTGCAATTTCAACTTTGGCTTGTAAGCATTGTATTTGTTTCATTTCAATACTTAAAACCCCATGAAATTTTGAATTATTTGTCAAGTTATAACTTGTTTGCATTGGTTGTTACCTTTATCTTTGTCAAGATATGTCTTTGGTTTTCACCTTTTATGCTTAAGTCTTGTAAGAACTTATCTTTCTTGATACAGTAATATGCTTGCATGTTCTTGGTTGTGACCATCTAGTTTAAAATCATTGATATTGTGATATCCTTATGCTTGCTTTGGTTGTAACCATTCCTCTTGATTGTAATCCTTGCTTATTGTAATATGCTTGCTTATTCTTGGTTGTGACCATGTCTCTTGTATTCATCATGTTTGAATGATTATTGCTTTATTAGGTTTATTTCCCCAAGTGATGAAACTCTTTAGTTCTCATCCAAGTTGCCTCCTTATTTCCCTTCCAAAGGAAAGTCTCTCTATTGACCTTTGGGTCATAGATAGCTAATTACCCTCCCTTGACTTTGTAAAGTCATCTATACACTTAGTTAAGTTAGAACCTATCCATTAGACTTTGCTTAAGTCTAAAAAGCTTACCCTTTGTTAGGAGTGCTCCTTCAATTAGAACTTAAGATAGAGTTTGTTAACTCTATGTAAGAATCATGAAGATGCTTACTTACTCCCCTTTCTTGAGTGCACAATGTAGATCTATAGAGTTTTCTAAACTCTACACAAGCATTGTTATGTTTGTTCCCCTTTGAACCTTGATCATAATCAAGTGTTCGTCTATCCTCAGTGAGGTGAACTACGATTGCTCTGATTCTATCCTAGTAAGGACACATAGGCAGAGGACGCGATGTCTTTGGGAGCAAACTTAGAAACTATCTTTAGGTCTTAACCTACACCTTTTACCCAATCCCAATCCATAGCAAACATTTAGCAAACTTAGCATACAAACAAACAAAAGGTTCCTGTAGAGTACTACAAATGTTTATGATGTGAAATACCTACCCTAGGCATAACCAACCCCCGATCCCCGAATCTCTTAGCGTTGTTGTTACATCGCGCAAAAGGTTCTTTCTTTCTTTAGACCTTTCCTTTGGATAAATTAAAGTTGTGAATTTAAGAATTAAGATTCAAGTTAATCAATAGCTTGGTATCACGATTCTCACCGCAACAGAAATGGAGACTTCACTGGGGACTTTTAAACTTGAGGGTTTAGCCTATTTGGTTTGATTGTATGCTATATTTGTGAATATTTGTTTAACATGTATATTTGTCAATATATTTGTTTGTATGTTGGATATTGGGTACTTTGAGTGGTGAGACAGTCCTATATCCGGACTTGGGTGCAATTATGATAGGATGGTGGTATATTCAAGATGGCTTATAGGGAGTCGATTCCCGACCAAGCTAACTTGAGAAACCACCGCTCAGTGGAGGCCCTCTTGAGAGTTAGTTTTGTTGAACGAGTATTCGTGAAAACAATGCTACTTTCGACGAAGGAGCCCGTGACACTGTGGACTTTTAGATTACATTTTACCCCACTTTGGCCTTATTAGGACGTAGTGCAATAGCTATAAGGAAGTATTTCCGAAATAGTTGATACGCGATACTACACTTGGACGAGACTCTATTGAGAATATTATCGATTACCAAGTGATTTGGGAAATTGATAATATCCGAAAGATGGGTTGTTAACTCTGAGAACCTCTTAGAACCCTGTTCCATAGGTTTGAGAATCCATATTACACACCTTTTGGGATGGGTAGATCATGGCTCCACGCTTGTGTCCTATAAAACCTAGGCTTTTGTTTGTGTGCATATGTGTGATCTTTGCATTGCCTGTGTTTGTGCATTTTTGCATTCATAAACATCATATCATAAAGTTTCATGGAACTCATACTTTTTGTTTGTAAACATCAAGGTCGTTATGGATGGTGAAAGAAAGAAAACTTTGAAGTACACTTACAAGGGTTTTAACTTAGATGACCTAAGGAGGTTGAGCACCTTGGTGACAGATCCATAGGGATTCCGAAGTAGGTATGGGAAGTTGTTACTACTATTGAAGATAAAGATGGATAGTGGACTTCTTTCTACGCTTCTTCAGATCTATGATCCACTCTACCATTGTTTCACCTTTCCCGATTATTAGCTAGTACCCACGCTAGAAGAATACCCCTATTTGGTTGGATTGCCCATTCTTGATTAGTCTCCTTTTCCGATCATGGAGAAGGACCCTAAGGAGCAGGATATTGCCAAAGCTACACATTTGGGTTTGGTTGATATTCAAAAGAATATGAGTACAAAAGGAGGAGTTTTTGGATTAAGTGCAGAATTTTTGGTTGAGAAAGCTCAATACTATGCAGATCATTTGAGCATGGATGCATTCGAGGCTATCCTTGCCTTGCTCATTTATGGTATCTTTCTGTTCCCTAGCTTCGAGAACTTTATGGACCTCAATGCCATTAAAATCTTCTCGAAGAAGAACCCTGTGCCTACTTTGCTAGCAGATGCATACCATTCTGTTCATCTAAGGAACTTTCATAATGGAGGGATGATTATTTGTTGTGCTCCTTTATTATACAAATGGTTCACTTCACATTTGCCTAAAGCTAACACTTTTTGGGATCCGAAGAAAGTTTGGCGGTCACAGAAGATCATCGCTCTCACTCTCTCTGATATTGATTGGTATAGTCGTGACTATGATGGAACAATGATCATTGACAATTATGGAGATTTTGGTAACATACCTCTTCTCAGTACTAATGGAGGAATCCGTTATAATCCAGTTCTCGCTCGGCGACAATTGAGATATCCTTTGAAGGACAAGCCCAATAGTGTTCATGTGGGAAGCATTTTCTTCAAAGAGGAGAAGAATAGTCAAGAGCTGAAAGAAAAGATTATAAAAGCTTGAAGTCATCTGCAAAAGAAAGGGAAGAAGGACCTTGGAAAGCTTAATTGTGTCTCTTTGGAACCATACCTCCAATGGGTACAAAAGAGAGCTATCGCATTGAAGATGCCTTATCCTAAGCAAGAACCCATGACTTTGAAGGAAGAACGCACCTTGGTCTTCATGTCTGAGGAAGAAAAATTGAAAATTTCCTTGGGCAAAGCGCGACAAACAGAGGACGCTTGGAAGCATAAGTATCAAGTAGTCGTTGAAGAAAATACAGAACTCCAGAAATAACTCCAGTTGAAGAATGAAGAAGTACTCTCTTGTAAGAAGAGGAAAGCACAAGAGGACTTGTTTTCTTCCAGTCCCCAGTCTACCCCGTGGAAATTGATCGTGGATAAGCTCATTCTCGAGAAGTCTCAGATGGAAAAGAAGATCGAGAAGCTCAACATGAGGCTGCTAGGGGAACCTTCTTAGGATTCATTAGCTTTTATTTTGCGTTTTGCTTAAAACTATTCTAAGAGGAACCAATATTTTGTAATCCAATCTTGTTGATCAATGAATTTAAGTCTATAACGCCTTTTGATGTTTGCAAACATCTGAGTTCCATGACACTTTTGCATTTGCATCTGCATTCTCATTTTTCTAACCATTCAAGGAAATTCAAAATTTTCTTTTGCAGACAACAACATGGTAAGACGAGGCATGCTCCCTTTTCCAGATTTGAAGTTGGGCAACCTTAGGATCCTAGCAAGGCTTGTTAGGAATCCCGCCGCGTTCATCGCGAAGTATGGAGATCTTCTACCATTGCTTAGCACTCAGGTTAACGAGTTCATGCTGCAGGCCCTTGTTGAATTTTATGACCCAGTCTACCACTGCTTCATCTTCCCAGATTTTCAGCTACTTCCAACTTAGAAGAATACACTGACTACCTGAAAATTCCGTGGACCTTCACAGCTCCTTATGGAAAACCAAAAAGAAGGGATTTGGCCAAAGCATTACATCTTAGGCCAGAAGAGCTACCGACTATGAGAGCAAAGGGGGGATTCTATGGAATGGAAGCAGGACCACTGATGGAGATGGCTGAATTTCACTACAAAAATAGAAATTTGGGTATTTTCGAAGCCATTTTAGCATTTCTGATATACGGCTTGTACCTCTTTCCAAGTCTGATTTCATCAGCGAGGAGGCTATTCGTCTCTTCATCATCAAGAATCCTGTGAATGAGATACTGGCAGATACATATGTGGTCATCCACCGCCATGCATTATATGACCTCAGACAGTTTTCATGCTGTCTCGCATTGCTCGACAAATGGTTCACCTCCCATTTGCCCAGAACTCACGTCCTTTGGAGGCTTTATAGCAAAAATGTATGGATTTCAAAGCTTATCACTCTCAAACACTATGATATCACTTGGTATGACCCCAGTCTTGGTAACCTAGCTATGATCCCCAGCTGTGGGGACTTCCCTAATGTACCTCTCATTGGAACAAAAGGAGTCATCAACTACAATCCCATTCTTGCTCAACGTCAGTATGGGTATCCAACCGGGCCGGAGCCCGAGCCAGAGCTGCTAAGACCTTGCTTTTGTGAAACAGGTTGCAACCCAGAGTTAGAAGCCCGCGCCCACTACACTTGGAATCACTTTCACCTCTAGGGTATAACTGCAATGGAGAATATAAGCTGCTTAACTACCAGAGCTTACCTACTTTGGTAAAAGGAAATAGCTTTGACAATGTTCTACACTCCTGATCACGAGATAACAATGGAACCAGAAGTCCCCGTGACTAGGGAGGAGTTGAGGTATGCCCTGATCAAAACACAGCGCGAGAATGAAGACCTGTGGGAGATTATTCGCCAGCATCGAGCTTGCACCGAAGATCAAGAAGGAGAAGGATCATCTTGTTAGAATGATCAATGTTTCACCATTTCCTGTTTTCCCTAAAATGGATTGTCATCCTATGTTGCATTTACTTTCGCTGTTGTAAGAAAGGTCTTTCTTTTTTAGCAAGAGCCATCCATTGTAACATATTTTGAATTATCAATGAAAAAACGCTTTTTAAAGCACGTCGTTACATGTTATTCCAATTTTTGTTTGTAAACAAAATTTGTTTTTCCTTGAATGGTTTGTGCATTTGCATCTGCATTTGCATTTGCATCTCATCCCGCATTGGTCTTGCGATCGAGTTCCGCAGCTCATTCGTTGTTCTTGTGTCAGAGAGAGAAAGAGAGAGAGAGAGGGAAATTCACGCTGAATTCGCACAAATACAACACTCGGGCCCAAGCTCAGTGCAGGATGGCAGACAATGATCAAAGAATTGACCAGATAGACAATGACATCGACGAGATTAAGGACAATGTTAGTCAGATCATGGAGGTTCTTAATATGGTTAAAGCGAAGATGGATACGCAGGTCACAGTGGTTTCTGAAGTCGCTACAACAGCAATAAGTCTTCCAACCGCTCTAGTCATGACAACCAAGTTCCCATTTGGCATGTCCATGGATTTCCTACCTCCAATCAAAAATCCTCAACCATCCAGCTTTCAGCCACAAGTCGGTCCAATGGCGACGAATCCCATCTTTACTCAGGCGGGGGGACCAACTCATGTCCGACCTGTTTTCAACCACCAGCCAATCTTTGATATACCAGACGGTTCCGAAGCAGAAGACGAGAAGCATGAAAAGCTAAGAGTAGAGATGGATATCATTGCCAAAAGAATGAGAGCCATTGAAGGGAGTAACGTTTTCGGGTCAGATGCCAAAGACATGTGTTTGGTGTCCGGATTAGTATTCCCACAAAAATTCAAAATGCCCGTGTTTGATAAATACGAGGGAACTACTTGTTCCAAAGTACATTTGATCATGTATTGCAGACGGATGGCTCCGCACATTGAGAATGCCAAATTGTTGGTGCATTGCTTTCAAGACAGTCTCAAATGAGAGTCAGCTAAATGGTACTTAAGCCTGAACCAAGCAAAAATACATGGTTTTCAAGATCTGTCAGATGCTTTCATTCAGCAGTACAAATATAACATGGATCTGGATCCAGATCGCCGTCAACTCCTTAGTATGACACAAAAAAGAACCGAAACTTTCAAAGAATATGTGCAAAGATGGCGCGGGACTGCTGCTCAGGTTGAGCCGCCTCTTACTGAAAAAGAGCTAGCAGACTGGTTTGTAGACACAGTCAGACCAGAGTTCTACGAGAGATTAATCAGCAGCGTTACTACCAACTTCTCTGACATTGTTGCGGTAAGAGTCAAGGTCGAAGCTGGTTTGAAAAGTGGGAAAGTGACAACTTCAAATGCTAGTTCAAGCACCGGTGCTGCCAAGAAGCAGGCTAACAACTTCCTTAAAAAGAAGGAGGGTGACGTAAGTGTTGTAACATATGGAAAAAAGGCGCAGAGTTCAAGGAATCATCGCCAACAAAATCATTCATCATCTTACATAGAGGCTGTAACACCTGTTTTTCAATAGTCATCTCAGCAGGGTCCTCAACAAGGGGCACCCAATCATCAACAACAGTATCATTCCAATCATCAACAACAGTATCATCAACAGCAGGGCCAGCAGCCTCAAAGTAGGGCTCCGAGGGCCAATTACCAAGCGAATCGGCCAAAGATACAACCTATCCCAATGAGTTACGCTAATCTATTCCCAATGCTAATAGAAAGAGGGCTAGTCAAGACAAGGAAATTAGGTGCTCCACCTAACCCACTGCCATACTACTACAACGCCAACGCCCGCTGTTTATTCCATGAAAACGCTCCGGGCCATGACCTAGAAGGATGCTTCGCGCTCCAGCATCTTGTCCGGGAGTTAATCGAAAAGAGGATTCTGTGTTTTGAAGACAACCACCCCGAATGTAAAGAATAATCCTCTATCACTGAAGAGGGGGAAGGGTCTGAAACTAAGACGGTTACCACCATTGACGAAATCAAAGTGCCGTTGGTGGAATTGCACAAACGTCTCGCTCATGCTTGGACACTTAAAACTTCTCATGAAGATTGTGAGCAATGTATGTTGAATCCACAAGGTTGTGACCTTGTACAAAAGGATATTCGAGCAATGCTTGAGAAAGGAATGATAGAGATCGCTAGCAGAAAGAAAAAAGATGTAACGGTAATTGAACCTGTGTTCAATATGCCCGAAGAGCCTAGCAAAAGGGCCGTTTTCAAAAATACCAACAACAACAACAAGAGCGTCCGACCAGTGTTCCGTGACGATGCACCACCAAAATTTGGGAGGGATCAACCCAGATTTGAGCCAAGGAGAGGATCTAGACCTTACCCAAGGGCCATAACACCAAGAGAAGATCATTCATGGTGTGAAGGAATTTTCAAGGAAAGAAAACCAGTAAATATAGCCAATATCGCCGGTGGAAGTAAAATGACCCGAAGCGGTCGCATGTATCAACCACGAGCGAATAATGCAGTGCCTCCACCAACAGTTCCCACTCCGAAAGTTGCTGCCCCTAAAGGATCCATTCCAGAGGAAGTTGTCACTACAGAGCCCGCTGTCAAAGGGAAAGAGAACCTTAGAAATGATGAGGAAGAATTTTTGCGGATCATTCGTCGAAGTGACTACCGGGTGGTAGATCAGCTGAACCAGACACCATCCAAAATCTCAGTCATGTCATTACTATTAAGTTCCCCAGTGCATCGCCAAGCTCTGCTAAAGATCCTAACGCAAGCCCATGTGACCAACGACATTACAGTGGGGCAGTTCGACTCTATTGTGGCGAATATCACGACCTGTAATACTTTAAGCTTTGATGACAACGATTTAACAGCTGAAAAATGCAAGCACAATCATGCTCTGCATGTATCAATTAAATGTGAAGAAGATACGTTGTCTAGGGTGCTTGTTGGTACAGGATCCACACTCAATGTGATTCCAAAGAGAACATTAGCTAAGCTTGCTTACCAAGGTGCTGATATGAGGCCAACATCTCTTGTGGTGAAGGCATTTGATGGTTCCAGAAGGGCTGTAATAGGAGAAGTTGATCTTCCTATCATGATAGGTCCACAAGTCTTTGAAGTCACCTTTCGAGTAATGGACATCAATCCAGTCTATAGTTGTCTACTAGGGAGGCTATGGATACATGCAGCAGGCGCTGTAACCTCTACCCTCCATCAAAAGATGAAATTTGTTGTTGATGATCAGTTGGTCATCGTTCACGGAGAAGAGGATCTGATGGTGAGCAACCTATCCTCTTTCCGATACATCGAAGCGGATGAAGATTCCCTCAAAACAGCTTTCCAAGCGCTAGAGATAGCCCATGCTGTTCTGGTAGACGAGTCTGATATAACTCATGGTCCATCCTTCACTTCTGTTCAGAGTGTTAAAGCTGCGCTAAAGGCTGGAATCCCGTTGGGATGGGGAGAAGTTATCCAAGTCAACTCTCGAGCGAAGAATGATCAACAAGGGTTGGGTTACAAACCAACTCTAGAAGGCGAGCCGGAAGAAAGCGTCATGAAGAAGAAGTCATTGAAAGAGATCTTTACCAGTGGCGGATTGCAAATAACGCTATCATTGCTGAGGAGGATTGTGATGTTGATCATTTGATAATTCGGGGAGGAGTGGCTCTATGCAATTGGGAGGCTGTGGAAATTCCTGTCTTTTTACCTTTAGAGTAATTCATTTTGCTTGTTAGCTTTGTGTTTTCTTTAAAAAGTTCCTGGCCTTGCCCAAGGCCTGCGAATTATTTTGTATGGGCCACTTTGCAAATTGGAAAAATCTATGAATGAAAAGTGTTTTTGTAAAAACTCTTATTTATTTCCTGCTTATCATTTTCACTCTTTTTGTTAAAAGGAAAAATGACAATTTTTTTGAAAACGTAAAAGCAACCCTTCATCTGCATGTGTGTGTGTCTAATCATTCCCCCAAAAAATAAAACATGCAGAACACCTCCATTACCCACAGAATCCCGTGATCCTTCAGTTCCTGCTACTAGCGGTTCATCTGTCTTCTAAGCCGAAGAAGGGAATGATGAAGAATTAGAAGTCCCGGAAGAATTGAAGAGGATGACTGAATATGAAGATGCTTATCTCCAGCCGTACAAAGAGAAGATTGAGGTCATCAACTTGGGGTCCGAAGAAGAGAAAAGAGAAGTCAAGATTGGGGCATCGTTGGGGCCAGAGGTCAAAAGCAGGCTGATAGCACTCCTCAAAGATTATGTCGACATATTCGCTTGGTCATATCAAGATATGCCAGGGTTGGACACCGAAATTGTTATGCACAAGCTACCCTTGAAACCAGAGTGTCCTCCGGTCAAGCAAAAACTTCACAGATCAAGACCAGACATGGCTCTTAAGATCCGAGACGAAGTCAAGAAACAGATTGACGCAGGCTTTTTAGCAGTATCCAAATATCCGGAGTGGGTGGCAAACGTCGTGCCAGTCCCGAAGAAGGATGGTAAATTCAGAATGCACGTCGACTATAGGGATTTAAACAAAGCCATTCTGAAGGAAGATTTTCCTCTACCACATATCGACACTTTGGTGGATAACACAGCTAGTTTCGTAGTGTTCTCATTCATGGACGGATTTTCTGGTTATAATCAGATAAAGATGGACCCGGCCGACATGGAGAAGACGACCTTCATCACACCCTGGGGCACCTATTGTTATAAGGTCATGCCTTTCGGCTTGAAGAATGCAGGGGCAACATATCAGAGGGACATGGTCACACTATTCCACGATATGATGCACAAAGAGATTGAGGTATATGTGGATGACATGATCGCAAAGTCTTGAAGCAAAGAAGACCATTTGGATCATCTGTTGAAGCTATTTGAGAGACTCCGAAAGTACCAACTAAGGTTAAACCCAACTAAATGCACCTTTGGGGTTCGCTCAGGCAAATTACTTGGCTTCATCGTTAGTCAACGCGAAATTGAAGTGGATCTTAACAAGGTCAGGGCAATCCAAGAGATGCCTGCTCCTAAAACAGAGAAACAAGTCAGAGGTTTCCTTGGACGTTTGAATTACATCTCCAAGTTCATCTCCAATCTAACTCCTACTTGCACACCGATTTTCAAGTTGTTACGAAAAGATCAGACGGTGGTGTGGAATGAAAACTGTCAGTCAGCATTTGAGAAAATCAAGCAGTATTTACAAGAACCTCCAGTATTGATTCCTCCAGTGCCTGGAAGACCATTGTTCATGTACATGACGATATTAGAAGATTCGATGGGTTGTGTATTGGGCCAGACTGATGATTCGGGAAAGAAAGAACACGCAATTTACTATCTGAGCAAGAAGTTCACTAATTGAGAGAGTCATTACTCACCCCTAGAGAAAGTCTGTTGTGCTTTAGCATGGGCCGCCAAGCGCCTAAGGCAGTATATGATCTACCACACCATAATGCTGATTTCTAAAATGGACCCCATCAAGTACATCTTTGAAAAACCAGCTCAAACTGGAAGATTGGCCAGATGGCATATGCTCTTATCAGAGTATGATATCCAGTATGTTGCTCAAAAGTCTATCAAAGGAAGTATCTTGTCAGAACACCTTGCAGAGCATCCCATGGAAGATTATCAGCCACTCAAGTTTGAGTTCCCTGATGAAGATGTGATGTACATTCAGCGCACGAAACTAGAACCTGGTCCTGAAGAAGGTCCTGAGCCTGGATCCCGGTGGGAAATGATGTTCGATGGAGCGTCAAACAAAAACGGACATGGTATCGGGGATGTTTTAAAAAATCCAACCGGAGGGTATACTGCTGTCACAACCCGACTTTGTTTCTCGTGTACGAATAACATAGCCGAGTATGAAGCTTGCATCTTAGGATTGGAAGCCGCCATTGATCTTCGCATTAAAATCTTGGAGTAATCGGTGATTCTGCTTTGGTGATCTATCAGCTCAAAGAAGAATGGGAAACTAGAGATGAAAAGTTGATCCCTTACAAAGCTCATATCCTGGAGATGGCCAAATATTTTGACGAGATTACCTTCAAGCACGTACCAAGAGCAGAAAATCACATCGCTGATGCGTTAGCCATGAAGGCATCAATGTGGAAGGTCCAGTTTGTTAACGAGGCGCCGCTGATTCACATTGAGAGAAGGACAGTGCCCGCATATGTTATGACAATAGATGAAGAATTTGATGAGAAACCTTGGTTCCACAACATCAAGAACTTTCTTCAAAATCAGGAATATCCAGCTGCCGCATCCAAAATCGACAAAAGAGCCATACGAAGATTATCGGCTAAGTTCTTCATCAACAATGACACCCTTTACAAGAGAAACCACGACATGGTTTTACTTCGATGTGTCGATGAAAAAGAAGCAAGTCTCATAATGACTGAAGTACACGAAGGAAAATTAGGTACCCATGCCAATGGCCACGCCATGGCTAAGAAGATTTTAAGAGCTGGTTACTTTTGGTTAACTCTGGAGAGGGACTGCATCCTCTTCGCTCAAAAATGCCATAAGTGTCAGGTCTATGCTGACAAAGTGCATGTTCCTCCACATCCCCTAAATATGATGACATCGCCATGGCCCTTCGCAATGTGGGGCATAGACATGATTGGGGCAATAGAGCCAAATGCTTCCAACGACCATCGCTTCATCCTTTTTGCAACTGATTACTTCACCAAATGGGTAGAAGCGGCATCGTATTCGAACTTAATGAAACAAGTGGTTCCCCGCTTCATCAAAAAGGAAATCATCTGTCAATATGGTATTCCTGACCAGATCATCACCGACAATGGGTCAAATCTGAACAACAAAACAATGAAGGAACTCTGTGATGACTTCAAGATCAAGCATCACAATTCGTCTCCTTACAGACCTAAGATGAATGGCACAGTCAAAGCTGCAAACAAAATATCAAGAAAATAGTACAGAAGATGGTCATAACCTACAAGGACTGGCACGAGATGTTACCATTTGCTCTACATGGATACTGACATCAGTGCGAACTTCAACATGGGCAACTCCTTTTTCCTTAGTGTATGGGATGGACGACGTGCTGCCCATTGAGGTCAAAATACCTTATCTAAATATCTTAATGGAAGCCAAGCTTGAGGAAGACGAATGGATAAAAGAAAGGTTCGACTCATTGAACCTCATTGATGAGAAGAGAATGACGGCCATGTGTCATAGCCAGATTTATCAACAAAGGATGATAAGAGCATTCGACAAGAAGGTTCGTCCCAAATAGTATAGGGAAGAAGAGCTTGTGCTTAGAAAAATCCTACCAACGCAAAAGGACATGCACGGCAAGTGGATGCCCAATTACGATGACCCTTTCGTTGTAAAAACCGTCTTCTCCGGAGGATCTCTAATTCTTGAGACCATGGATGGCGAACAACTCAAGTACCCTATCAACTCAGATGCAGTGAGAAAGTACTATGCCTAAAGCGGAAAACCTAGAAAGGTGATTCAAGTACATCAGCAAGACGGAAGTCAAAAGGTTAAAGCTGACAAACGTAGGGGCGAAATCTTGTGCAAGGTGTTAAAGGAAGATCAACGTCTGTCATTCTCGTCAGAAGCAGCAAAGCAAATGAACTGATAGTTAGTAAGACTGGATTATTATAGGATTCTGTAACCCTTTCTGTTTGCCGTTTTTCAAATGTATTGTGTTCCCGAGGCTTTGCCCTTTGTAAAGTTCTCGTCTATCAATGAAATCAGATTTTGGCCAATCATTATTATGATCTTCTGTTTTTGTTATGCAATTTCACTTATTTGTTAATAAAGATTTTTCGAAAAGCAAAGTGTTTTGAAAAACTTAAATTCTGTTTTAAAGAAAACTAATTTGACAAAACGATTGAAGAACTCTAGAGGTAATCCGACAATATTACACAGTTCTCAAGCCGTAAAAGCTTGCTGTCGCCTCTGACCAAACTAGATGCGTCCAACAGCAATCCCTGCTCTTAAGCCAGGACTTCTCCTCTGCAGGTTTAGAAGAATTTTGTTTATCTTGGAATATTGTTATCTACACCGAAAGAAAGCGCCATCTAACTTGAAGCATTTGAGACTCAGCATGATGGGTTCCCTCTTTGTTTTCCTTGTTTTGCTCTTCTTTTTCCCTTGCGAGTCGGTCTGCATTTTACATACAACATCATATCAGCATGCGCATTTGTTTGCATGTGGTTTTGGGTTCTGTTTGTTTGGCTGTTGCCTTTGAGATCCTTTGGTCATTACCTCTCTCTTTGATCATTTGCCGCAAATTTCTCTTTGAGGCTGGTACCCCAATTTTGCCAATAATCTTGGGATTACTATTTCGTCTCTGGGAAGCTAATTGTTACTAGCAGTATCTGATTTACCTAAATGGTTATTTGTTACTAATGTTCATCTCTGAATTGGTTGTCACCGATAATCTTTGAAAGTCTAGTAGCCACTAGCATTGTTTAAAACCAATTGTTATTTGGTACCTTGATTTGGTCGTCACCAACAACCTTTCAAACCCAGTAGTCACTGACTCTCTAAAAAAGAAGAAACCAATCGTCATTGGAGTCCTTTTGATTCGGTTATTACCAATCTTTGCTAAAATCTAGTGGTTACTAGTATTTGAAACCAATGGTCATTGGTATTCGAGATGGTTGTTACTAAATTTCCTAAAAAGTCCAATATTTATTGGCATCGCTTAGACCCAATCGTTATTGGTACCGATTGACTCAGTTGTTACCGTTCATTCTAAAAGTCTAGTGGTTACTAGCATTGTTGGAAAATACAATGGCTATGGGTGTTTGGTTTAGTTGTTACTAATCTCATCAAATACTAGTGGTTACTAGTATTGGTAAAACCAGTTATTTTTGACATACTTTTGATTTGGTCGTCACCAGTCTGTCTAAGTCCAATAATTATTAGCGTCGCTTGAAGTCAGTTGTGTTTAGCACTCTGAGTTGGTTATTACCAAATTTTCCCTTTGAAGCCCAGTGGTTACATGCACTTCTTAACCCAATTGTTATTGGTATACCTCGATTTGGTCATCACCAGTCCCTTCTAAGTCCACTGGTTACTTACATTGCTTGAAAGCTATTTGTTATTAATACCGTGAGTAGGTTGTTACCAACTTCCTCAGCCAAAGTCCTGTCTTTCACCAATGCTGTTTGGAATTCCTAATTAATTGTAACTTTGGTCGTCACCATCACCCCCTGTAAGTCTAGTGGAAACTAGCACGCTTGAAACTGTTTGTTGTTCTGGTCGTCACTAATGTTCCCAACAAAGCCGTTGCTTTCCCATGCGAGTCTCAGAGATCTAGTGGAATTTGCATCCACAGTGCGTCTGGTCTTGTTTCTAGTCTTTTCCTGAAGATCCTGTTTGAACTCTTCATTATAGGAAATTCCTCATTTGGTTATCACCAGTGAGGTTTGTGTCTCTGATCTTTCATTTCCCCGGTGGAGAATTGCCTTCTTCCCCAGTGGAGTGTGTGTCCCCTTTTCCCCAGTGAAGATTTGTCTTCCCCGGTGGAATTTGCGTCCCCTGTGTGAAAGATTCCCCTTGAACAGCATCTTTAGTCATGATTGAACTATTTTGCTTGCTTTGCCTTGGATCTTTCCCCAGTGTGTTGGGTCCCCCGTGAGTGGTTACTCGTCGTATTGCCGTTCTTTTATCTTTGCTCGTGTGTCTGCATCTGTCTTGCATTCAAGCATCATAAAGCATCATTTAGATTCATGGCATATTCGCATTTGTCCTTTTGCATATCATCGAATCTAAGGGAGAAAATTTTTGGTTTGCTATATTTAAATACATTTCACTACGATTCTATGAGGATTATCATCTCTCATTGCCATCTAGTGAAAGTATTTAAATAGGGGCAACTGTTGCACCCTAAATTTTGACCCCTTAGATATTCATCATCATTTTAGGATCATATTCATTTGATTATCTAATCTTAACTTATTTCAAGTTTGTCTTTGTTAAGATGCAGGTGAATTAGGGTTCCGTACAGTCGAAAATCGAGGTTTCGACGGTTTAATCAGTCAACGTATTGGATCGGTTCTCCATGAAATAAGTCTCCATATCATCAAATATACTCCATTGGGCCAAGTATGAATCCAATGTGTGGTTGTCGCACAAATATAAATAACCGTGCAGTTCAGGATACCCGATTAGGGTTTTCGATTAGGAAAAGTCAACTGTAGTTTGACTTTTGATTTAAATGGTGTTCCAATGGTGGGATCATGGTCCATGAAGTTCATATGGCTTAGTGAATTCCACTCAAGAAGTTTCAAGACCTCAGGAGACTCAGAACATCAACAGTTAACTCGGTAGTCATCGATCGATCGTTCGGTTGACCAAAATGTCAACTCTTCAATCATAAGGAAATTGACCTCAAAGTATGAAGCAAAAATGTTCCTAGTAACATATTGCACCTACCCATGAAGTTTCATGACCATTGGATCAAGGATTGAGGAGTAATCGAAAAATCGGGAAATTAGGGTTTTGAAAGGGGCAAGACCATAACTCCCTAACCACACATCCAATTGAGTTGGTTCAAAGCTCACTGGAAAGGTCTTGACAAGTCCTACAAAAGTCTCACAGTGGTCCATGAGAATAAAATGCATAGATTTGGAGTTATACCAAAATCATTACAAGAGGGAAAAAACACAGAAAAATTCTAAGTTGTTGGCCTTTTTAGGCATGTTTTTAGCAACTTTGAGTGGATTTTCGACCTAGTTCCACTTGGAATCTGAAGATCATGAAAACATGAAAGTTGTAGAGCTTCATGACGGCTTTCCAAAATGTACTAGAACTCCTCCATAGCCTTTATGAGTTGAGAGTTATGAATTCAGCAAGTTGGGGTTTCAACACTTGAGTTCACCATTTTCACTTTTTCACAAACTCACTCTTTAACCAATTGAGCTATTCTTAGCCATTTGATCATGTTTCTATCTGATAGTTAGAGAGTACGATGAATAGAAATGCAGAAAATTAAGAGATTTGGTGGATTTGGCAAGTTGTATGCAAGTGGCATTATTTTAATCAAACAAATCAAGAAAGAGAAACTTTATGGAAGTAACTTGCAGCTGCAGCTCCCCTACTCCCTAGCCACACTTCAGTAACTTCCATGTCTTCCTTTCCACTTGATTTGTGCATCATCTTGAGCCAAGAACTTAGACTTAGAACTGCAACAAATCTTGAACAAGATTGCATTTTCAAAACTCCCTCCAAAATGCCAAAATACAAATCTGCCCCAAACCATTCCTTGGCCTATAAATAGAGGTTTCCTCTATGTTGAAACACACACCAGAGCACTCTAAGACCCAAGATAAAACCATAGCTCTCATCTTGCATTTCTTTTCTTATAAGTGAAGAAACCATTCCAAAACTACCTCAAAAATCTGCCTTGAGCATTTAGCCTTCCAAAAAAATTTCCACCCATTTAAAATCATCAAAAACCATCCGCACAATCCAAAAATGATGTGTGGGATGCATTCAAGCTTTTAAACCAGTCAAAAACTTCATTTTCTCAAAAGTCAACTTTCAACCAAGCAAAGTTTGACTTTACACACAAAATCTGATAAGTCTCTGCTCAGGCCTGTTTTAATCACTTTAACCATCCAAACACCTTAGTTTTATGATGTACCAACTGTCCATAACCTAAAATACCATCATCATCACTTGTTTTGAGTTCTGTCCTAAAGTTCACTTGTTTACTTCAAGTGCAATAAAAGCTGCATTTTCATCAAGGCATTGGTTGGATCTTATTTTGGGAGTCTTCAAGGTTTTCCCTACTGCACAAGCTTGCTTGGAAGTCTACAAGAGGTTAGAGATCACTATCTTTATTTTGAACTGCCATGAACATGATTAGTGTACATTAGTTGTTACAATGTGTTTTAAGTGTAAATGCAGTTCATGTTTGAATATGCCAAGACTGATTTTGTTTTGCTCAACAATATGTGTAGTGCTATGTATTGTTGAAGTTTTGATATAAATCATGAGTGGATGTTTACCATGACTATTGTTGAAGGGATACTACCTGTTTTGGCTCAAAGTTTGCTTGCAACTTTATGAAGTTTGATGCTGTTTTGATCTGGTTCTATTTGTGAATGATGTTGATTTGTTTCTATTGCAGCAACATCTTTAAATCTTGAATCTGTTTGTTGGCATTTTATATTAGAAGTCCTTATATGTTTGATTCATGTGATGTTTGACATGGTATTAGTTGAAACTATGTCATGTTTTGGTTCTGTTACCATTCTGTTCTTGGCCATTTTCAACTCATATGCATTTTTCCAACTCATATACCTGTTTTAATTCTAGTACATTTTTGAATCATCTTTGTGTTTAAGCTTTGTCTATAACATGTTTTGAATGTGCTTGTAAGTTGTTTGGTTCTGTTGGTTTTGGTATGAAATCATTGGGATGATTCATGTGAGGCCTGTTTTAAGTCATGATGACCAATTTTTGTTTTGCTGTCATGGTCATAACCATCATGAGCTGTATGGATTGTAGTTTGTTGCTTTCCATTGTATATTGTTGTATGTTGGTTTATGTTTGTTAACATGAAAATGTGGTGATCTTTTAATAATGTGTTATTGGATAAGTGACATTATCATTTGCGCATCTGTTACTGTCATTAGGCATTGTGGTAGGGTTGTTGTTCTAAACTTAACATGTCCATATCTTGTTTGCATTGTCAACTGTGATGAGCCTATATGTATTATTTTGATGTTTTGTAAGTCATTGTGTGAATCTGTCTTGAAACTGCTGGTTAGCATCATTGATCCATGATTTGAATAGTTGTATCAACATGTCATGATTATTATGTTGTGAGTTCAAACTGTCATAGCACTTTTGTTATAGGATACAATTTTTCATAAGCTTGCATATTGTTATGTGCATGTAGTTTTAGGGCTAATTGTTGATTGTTGGCATTGTCATGTTAAGATTCACTATTTTGCTGCTATAACTGTCTAATTTGAACCACTGCCATATGCTTGCAAGTTGTTATGTGCATTAGGTGTATTAGGGTTAATTGTTGATTAATACTAGCATTGTCATGTTAGGATCCATATTGCTGTTGGAACTGTCTAAAGTCATGAACCATTTCTATGTAATGCTGCTACCTACTTTGCTTTCAACCATTTATCAAGTTTTTCTGTTTTGGCTGGTTTGTAACCAAGAACATGTTTGTTTGGTGCTAATTGTCATTTTGCATCTGTTGCTACTAAAACTTTGATTTCTTGCTAGAATCTGTTTATGCTTACCACCATGGAGTTGTAACTTTCATTGTAAGGCATGTATTGAATTGATGTGTTTGATTTGGTATTGTAATGACCAAGACTGGCTACTGCTTCTGTTGTTATGTTTGCTGTTGCAAAACCAATTATCATGATTAGCTTGTTAGGCTATTTTGTTTAAGATCAAGCTGTCTTGATGTGAAAAACTATATGTGTATGCATGCTTGTTTGATGTTGTGATTTGGCAAAAAGGCAAGCTCATTGCCAACTTCTGTTTTGAGGTGTTCACCTCTTGTGATATCAATTATTTTGATTGATCTTTCTTGCAAGCTGTTTGAGTTCATGTCTTGATGTATGTGAATCATTTTATGTGTGTTGATTGAGTTGAGGCATGTATGCTGCAATATGAATGTTCTTATTTTTCCAAACAACATTTCAAGCAATTTGTGGTCCATAGTTGCAACTAGCATACCAGTTTCTGTTTGGAGTTGTTATTTAGTGTTCTTTGAGTCTAGAATCCATGAATTATGTATTTGAAATTTGTGCACACCTTCATCTGGTCTTAATCACTTCTGTTTTGAGTTGTAGCTTCCATAATGCATTTCCAAGTTTCCATTTGCATCTTCCTTCGTGTTTTAGTTTGTGCACCTTGTCTTGAAGAACTAATGATGCCATCATGTTCCTTGTTGAATTTCACATAAGATAGACCCAAATTTTGTTAAATTTGGTGGTGTTTTGACCAAGTTGTGATGAAACCATTTTCATGCTATGCCTTGTTTCTTGCTTGCCTTGCCTGGCCCAGTTTGCTTGCTTTTTTAAGTATTAGTATTTATTAGGGTGGCATAATGCATGGATGTATCGCCACCCCAGTGGTTATGCCTTACTTTTCAATTGCCTTGCCATGTTACATGACCTGAGTTCGATATGTGTGGAGATCAACTCTTTTGGTAAGCGCGCGCCTTGGCTAGTTTGGCAAGATTTTGATCTTGTAACCACAAAGTGGTGGGTTCAACACCCACCAAGTGCACTCCCTTTTTTTAATTGCTATGTTTGTTTGATTTTCTTTAAAATTTCAAAATAGCACAACTTTGTCATTTGTTATCATTTTTGATTGATTCTTTTTGCAATTGTCTTGTATTTTTGCATAGTTTCATATGGCATGTGAATATTCTAGAATTTTCATTTTGGAAAATACTTAGCATTAAAAGAAGTCATGCTCCATTTTTAGGGTTTTTACCCTTCTCTCTTGCATCTTTCCATTCAAACTTTTGATTCCTTTTCCTTGAGTTTGATTTTGTACTTGATGTGAGCTTTGTTTGTTAACTCATTTGTGTATGTGATTGCGATTTCAACTTTGGCTTGTAAGCATTGTATTTGTTTAATTTCAATACTTAAAACCCCATGAAATTTTGAATTATTTGTCAAGTTATAACTTGTTTGCATTGGTTGTTACCTTTATCTTTGTCAAGATATGTCTTTGGTTTTCACCTTTTGTGCTTAAGTCTTGTAAGAACTTATCCTTCTTAATTCTGTAATATGCTTGCATGTTCTTGGCTGTGAGCATCTATCTTGTTTAAAATCATTGATATTGTGATATCCTTATGCTTGCTTTGGTTGTAACCATTCCTATTGATTGTAATCCTTGCTTATTGTAATATGCTAGCTTATTCTTGGTTGTGACCATGTCTCTTGTATTCATCATGTTTGAATGATTATTGCTTTGTTAAGTATATTTCCCCAAGTGATGAAACTCTTTAGTTCTCATCCAAGTTGACTCTTTTTTTCCCTTCCAAAGGAAAGTCTCTCTATTGACCTTTGGGTCATAGATAGCTCATTACCCTCCCTTGACTTTGTAAAGTCATCTATACACTTATTTAAGTTAGAACGTATCCATTAGACTTTGCTTAAGTCTAAAAAGCTTACCCTTTGTTAGGAGTGCTTCTTCAATTAGAACTTATGATAGAGTTTGTTAACTCTATGTAAGAATCATGGAGATGATTACTTACTCCCCTTTCTTGAGTGTACAATGTAGATCTAGAGAGTTTTCTAAACTCTACACAAGCATTGTTATGTTTGTTCCCCTTTGAACCTTGATCATAATCAAGTGTTCATCTAACCTCAGTGAGGTGAACTACGATTGCTCTGATTCTATCCTAGTAAGGATACGTAGGCAGAGGACGCGATGTCTTTGCGAGCAAACTTAGAAACTATCTTTAGGTCTTAACCTACACCTTTTACCCAATTCCAATCCATAGCAAACATTTAGCAAACTTAGCATACAAACAAACAAAAGGTTCCTGTAGAGTACTACAGATGTTTAGGATGTGAAATACCTACCCTAGGCATAACCAACCCCCGATCCCCGAATCTCTTAGCATTGTTGTTACATCGCGCAAAAGGTTCTTTCTTTCTTTAGACCTTTCCTTTGGATAAATTAAAGTCTGGTTGTGAATTTAAGAATTAAGATTCAAGTTAATCAATACCTTGGTATCACGATTCTCACCGCAACAGTTAGGTATTATGACTATTAGTGACAATTTGTGATGACTTCTTGATTTTGTTTTGGATCGTTTTAGATGGTTTAGGAGGTGTTAGGCTTAGATAATCACGGATTCATGATCAGTCGAGGGAGTAGATGAGTTTAGGCTAAGAGTTTATGAGTTTTGGTGAGGTTTTGGTACACCTGCAAGTTTGAGGCTACCGGAGAAGACGACCGAAGCCACCATGCTCCGGCGTCTATGCTTTTCCCTCCTTCGTTCATGTTTGAACTCCCTTAGATCCACGTGTCCTCACCTGTGCCTTTAGATCTGATGACTGATCCATCCAAAGGCCATGATTACGCCCTACCATGCGCTTGCTTTGACTAAACACATAGGATCACACCAAAACTCAGTGTTTCATTAAACGCTTGCTTGGAATGGGATTTGTTTAGCTGTCCACACCCCCTTTTCCTGAGGCCCATTGTTTCAACGTGTTTGGATTGCTATTCTTACCACATGTTTTTCCATTTTCATTTCTTTTTCTTTATTTTCATATTTTGTTAACTGTTTTATTTTAATTTAATTAAAATACTTCTAAATGATGAAAAATCCTACAAAAGTAATTTATACTCATTTCAAAATGTAAACTAAATTTAGGAATTTTTACTTTAATTTTTCTGGACATTTTTCAATTAAAAATAAATGATTCATTTGGAAGGCTTTTACTTGAATTAAAATTGCATACCTTGCATTCTTGATTTTCTTTTGTGATGATTACTTTAAATAAATTCTTGGAATTTTTTGTGCACATCATTAACATGTTGGTTGATTTTATGATATTTTTTCTCTCTGTTTTTGGTACCTTTTGATTAGGGTTTAGGCTTGATCTTTAGGACCTTCCCCCTTGCCTAGTTCATAGGACTTCCCTTAGAATTTGCCTTCTGTTGGCATATCTAGGTTAGGACTTAGGCTCCCCTCCTTTGACCCCTGGTTCCTAACACCTGAGGGGTGTCCTAGGAATTCATTTGGAATTTTTAGGTTTATTTTACAATTTTTAGGGTATTTTACACTTTAGGTCACCCTTGTATGAATTTCACCTCTACACTTGTGCTAGTTTGATTCTATTTGGAATTTTGTGTATTGTTTGAGTACCCAATCTTCATGTATCCATGCCATGTATATAATAAAGCATTTGTATGTTCAATTTTAGGCCTTGATCATGTTCATAGCTTGGTTAAGTTTAGGCATCTCTTAGGAGTTCCATTTAGGGTTTTTCATGTGTATATGTTGAATGATCTTCACTTCCTTAACATGATTCTCTTGCGATTTCTTGTATGTTCCTTTTCAAATGCTTTATGTACATTCTCTTTTCATCTCACTTTCTGTACAAGGACCTTGGAGCACCATTTAAAGTTGCTTAATCCCTCCTTAGGAGGTATTTGAAGCTTGACTTGAATGGTGAACCATGAGGACACATTTTGTGCATCTTTTGCACAAGTCATTATGAGACTTTGGTTGAGTGACACAAGGGATATCATGGCTTTTTTTCTCTTCTTCTCCGACTTCTTTTTTGGTTTATGATTAATCCCATGTTCAAGTTAGAGGCCTTAGGGCATTGTTTGCACTTGCTTGATGTATGTTTTGCACTTGTTCTTGCTTGCATTTGAAGGTTGAGATGAGCTTGTGGTGGTCTTTACCCCACACAATTTCCTCCCTTGCTTGTGTGTTTTATTTTTGTGTATCTCTTGCTTGCATTTAAAGGTTGAGGTGTCCTACCTTTGCTTGTAATGTTGCATTGCATGTGCATCCATTGATGTTCACATTTTAATTCAAGTATTGTGTGTTGTTTCTTTTCTTTTCATTACCATGTTCCCTTAGGAATTCTCACTTCCTTGTTTAAGGATTGTGATGATATACATTAGGTTGAATTCTTTGCATGATAGAAAATAGGATAGAATTCCCTTCTCAATCCTAATCTTAGGACTATGATGCATGATAACTTTAGGGTTTGAGTATAGTTCCCCCTAGTTTTGTCCTCTCTCTCTTTCTCATCTTCAAACAACTTCAAAATACCTAATAAGATAATGGGTGTTGTGCCATGAGCCTTGTACTTGGGGAATAGTGATTGGGGGGTTACCTCTCAATTGCTTAGAGTGTTTAGTATACGTCCTTAGGACGATATGAGACGCATTCACTCCTATGTTTTAGACTTTAGTACAATATACATTATAAATATTCATTCAAAACACTTCTCTAATAAAAGACAAAAACAAACAGTCAAACTCCTCTTTTTTCCCTTTGGGGCTCCCCTTAATCAAGGAAAATCTTTTCAGATAAAAGAGCATTGTTAAGCTTTGGTTCTACCACAAACAGGCGTCGTCCCTAACTGCTAGAACGATAGTTTAACCTTACTCGGATAAAACAGATGAACAAACCTGTGTTCTCTTTATCCCGAACTACGTTTTCTCTGATCTCTCATATCTGTTGAGAGTATGTAGGCACAAGATGCGATGTCTTGGAGAGCAACCTCTCTCCCTTTCACCCGTAGTTAGCCGAACTACGTTGACTCTGATTTCTCGTACCTGACGGGAATACGTAGGCCCAGAGCGGCGATGCTCTGTCGAGTTCTTTTCTTTTCTTTTGTCCCAGACCTTTAGTTAGATAGTTTCAATCACCCTTTCTAGACAGACAACCAAGCGTGGATCCCGTCGAGTACGACGGACGTGAGGGGTGCTAATACCTTCCCCTTGCGTAACCGACTCCCGAACCCGAGATTTGGCTGCAATGACCAATCTTATCCCTTTCATCATCTTTTCTCTGCTCGTTCCCTTTCCCTTGTTGGGATAAATAACAAACGGTGGCGACTCTTCTGTCATTGCTGGCACCTTTTTTCGCAGTAGCGACAATTATGTGTTTTGATTTTTTACAAAACACAAGTGGTTCATTAAGAGTATCAATTCCATCATAAAACACAATAGGTTCATCATGTTATTAAAGAGTAGTTTACACAAGACATAGAACTTACACTCACAATAGGTTCATGATGAGAATCCGTGTCAACATCGTTGTTTGGAGGCAAGACAACCTTTGAAGTATGCTACAAAAAGCATATCTCAAAATTGTGAGTAATTGCATCACATAATGATTTATACATTTTATAGTAGCAAAAGTAAAAACAAAATTGAAATTTTAGTTATCAAATAATATAAACTTCATTTGGATGAAGAATTGCATAGCAGGTATCATAAAGATCTGGCTAATTTAGTATTGTTACAACAGAGAATTGTCCATACAAAAAGCTATACTTGATTCTAAATGCAAGCTTTTGGTCCAGGTGTATTGGATATATTTTTGGGTTATCCTCGCCAGCCTTGATAAGCAAATAGAAAAGGGAGTTACAACTTGTTGAAATAAGATGTTAGGTTCGATACAATGAACATATATTTGACAATATATTACCTCCTTCGTAACGTATCTCAATTCCCTAACAGTGATATTAACATATGGGATACAACCTTTATCCCAAAACATGAAGACATCAACGTGTTTTTCAAATTCGACTTCGATCTCTATTTTGTATCTAACAAATGTATATATAGTTGTATATGCAAGCCAAACAGAGTTTGAAAAACAAAGGCATGGGAACATCAAACTCAAATGGAATACATACTTTGTTATGGGCACCACATCTTTAACTCCACAAACACACTCAAACTTGTCGCCATGGGACTTGCTTGAAGTTTTGCAGTTTGGGTAAGATTCAAAATACCTTCTAAATTTGGAGGCCTTAAAGCGTTTTTTTGTCCCAATTGTTGTGGCAAAACAGTCCTGCATTTCATGTTATAGTTTGTAATGTCCTACATGAATAATTCCGTAAACTATTTTTTCAAAAAAATAACAACAAACCTTTTCGTTCTCACAGATTAGACGAATACTCTTGACCTCACTCGGCTTTGTCCAGCCATTGTTTCTAGTTTGTAAAAATGTTTCCAATGTTTGTGTCAGAGAAGTAGGCGGTGTAACTGAAGTTTGGGTTAATGCCAATCTGTTCCAAATTATAAGACAACAAAATGGAAGACATTATTTTAAATGAAGTTTATAAAGTATTCAAAGTAGTATTAAAATAAGCGTGCAACGCACACTATCAAAGAAAATATCATACTTGGATGTAAAAGCGTAAACTTGCGGGTGGTCCAAGTTAATGTGTAGGCGCGAACCATTCCATGTGTTCTTGAGAGTTGCTAAAGGTGCTGTAGGTTACAAATTGTTTCGCGAAGTCGTCCCATAACGCAACCTCAATAACATTTCCAACTTCATCACGTAGGTAATGTTGACACACGATTTCTTACCACCACCACCCATTTGAGTTTTGATTACATCTTGTAGAACACCAACAACGTCTGAAGAATACAAAATTGTTAACTTGCAATTGATATTAGAATTATACAACTTTACAATGAAATAGAAAATGTTACCGTATAAGAGATCCATGGCGAATTTTCCATTTAGAAAATCGATTATAGACTTAAATTTTTATTGATGTGGCGGTATTCCGGGTATTGGCAATCTTGTAACAGTGGTTCCTCCGTTGAATACGAGTTTCAGCTTGTTTGGGCATGAGATGATCCAAATCTTTTCGCAAATGGAATTGTGACTAATAAAAGTAAGAAGAGCATATTGTCTGTTATATTCACAAAGATCTGAAACCAAAAGGTTAATATAACACTGATTTTAAACATGAAGTAGGTAGTTTCTCAACAACACACCAATAGATAGAGACATATCTAATTTGTAGGTTCTTAAATACAAAACACAAAAGTACACCAGTAGATAGACTAAGTTGTTGATGTACTTAACATTACATTAATGAAGTCAACAAAACATTAAAAGCATAAAGGATGGTGGCCTGCATAAGATGATCACTCCTTCTTGATGTGCTTAACCTTAGTTGCAGATTGTCGTGGAGTCAAGACTTCATCTTGCAAAATGTCATCTAGAATGGTTGGGACAACAATCCTCTTAGCAGGGGTGTTGCTAGAGCATGTCAACGGGATTCAATCACTTTTGGCAGAAGTAGGTGGTACTACAGAAAAGCTTTGATCAACTGAATTGCCTGGCTACAAATGACACAAGTAATTTGTAACTACATAATGAGTTATAATAAGCATACTCATATATAGTGCTGTTAAGGACATATGAGTAATAAGCATACTCATATATAATAAGCATACTCATATATAGTGTTTTTAAGGACATACGAGTAATGAGTTAAACATACAATAGATTCATTTTAAAGGCCGACTCCAACATCAGTGTCCATGACCGATAATGCCGCTTTCGAAGTTTGATGGTACCATATGAGTTACAAAATAGATTGAATAATAGATGATTATGACAATAACTTATACTTTCAACAAATATATGATTAAGGCAGTAACTTAAGTCATGCTAAAGAATACAACAAACCTTGTTGAGTTCACAAATTTGACGGATACTCTTGACCTTATTTGGTTGTGTCCATTTTGTGTTAGATTGTACAAATGATTCCGATGTTTGGGTGAGAGAATGAGACGGAGAATAGTTGATTGGGTAGCTGCTAACCGGTTGCATCATCTAAATGCAAAAGACATTAAGGTTGTGCAAGTAAACTGTGAAGTCATAAAGTACATAAATAATGCATAGTGTAGATGAAATTATCATACTTCGATCTAAATGCGTGAACTTGGGGATGGTTTAAGTTAATGTGACGCTTCAATCCATTCCACGTGTTTGACAGGCTAGACAATCCAGATGGTGCACCTTAGTTACATATGAGAACGAAATAAAATGCAAGCATTAGAGTTATTGTCAAATGTTAGTAATACATGGCTAACCTTGATTTTGCTTACACCATGCATGTGTTAGGATAAGGAGTGTTGGACCAAGAGAGGTGTTTGACACATTATAGTTCATGAATTATTTACCGTAATCATCCCATAATGCAACCTCAATGACATTTCCTGCTTCATCATAAAGAGTTACATTGGCACACAATTTCTTAACACCACCATCCATTTGCATCTTGACAAAGTCTTGCGGAACACGTATAACGTCTTAAATTGCCAATAATCCATAAAGTTGAAATATAGTTAGGTGAGAACGCATAAATTGTAAAAGAATGTATAACACATAATACATAAACATAATAAAAGCTCACCATATAAGAGATCATGGCTGAATTTTCCAGTAAGAAAATCGAGTATTAGCTTAAACTTGAATTGGTGTGGTGTTATTTCAGGAATTTCCATTTTAGAAACAATGGTTCCTCCGTTGAACACAAGTTTAAGCTTGTTGGGACATACTTTGAAAGTGTCATCATTAACCACAGGCTCTCCATTGTAAACACAATATGTTTCATGTTACGTAAGTTGTTCAATCCAATCTTTAAACTCTCGATTCCTAGTTGTCACGTGTATTTGATTACCCTGCAATGTAATGTTCTTTTAAAGGAAGCATTCGTAAAATATATACAAATATAGTTGCAAACGGTTATCTTCGCGTCTTGTATGACCATTTCGAGATGTTGCAGTCCACTCTTTTCTTTAACAATTCAAAGGTTAACAACACGAATTAACATGAATAGAGGAAAAACATGAACATGGAAAACATGAAAATGAAAAACATAGCAGTTTGAAAAAGAATGACAAAGGAAAACCATGAACATGGAAAACAAAAACAGAGGAAAAAATAGTGCAGTAGGATTTACAGATCACGAGTTTATGTAATATGAACACAAACATCATATCAGTTACATATAAGTGCTCTATGTCCCTAAAGTGTCCATATTCCATAGAATAACCTGATAAATTCCCCCACAAAAGAGTAACTAATACATTTGAATAAGGTACAATATCCTTTTTATGCAAGAAAATTAACTTATTGTCATCCCCGACACTGGCTAGCAACTTTCCATCCGAAGAAAAGTGATAGCAAGTAACTATGTTCCTTGTTCTTATACAACCAAATTCAGCAAAGGTGAAACCTGAAATAAAAGTGGGTGGGTCATACTTTTCCATAATACTTCCCAAACGTAGAAGAAAGACACACCCATAAAGCTTACATTTTGAAGGACACACCCAGAAGAAAGACACAACCAAAATGCTATGGACTTTGTTTTATAGTCTCGTAGAGACTTACACCATCTTGTCTGTCATTTGATAGAAAGGATTCCACATTATCTTCTAAAGCGCCAACATCTCCAAATCGTTCTATATCATCCTGGTTTATGAAATAATAACGTCAGAAACACGATAACTTGTTTTATTTATAACTCAACATCACAACAAACACATTTACGCAAATGTTTACATCAAGATTTATTGTTAGAAATAAAAGATTGTTCATTTAAATACAACTCACGAAGAAATCGAAAAATATCAACATACCTTGTAACCAAACTCATGCAAATGATGAATAGCACATAAAATCCTTAAAATTATAAATACAAAGGATACAAACACTCACATTGAATATAAAACCCTAGCTGTCACAAGATCTACTTTCCTTATCCATCGTATCATCTGTGTTTTTGGTGTCTTCAATAGATATGTGGCGTGCTTCGTGAATTGCTCATAGCCATAATACATGTTCACACACAACAATACTTTCGTGAATCTCCATATACCCATCAGAGTTCAACATTGAAAAGTGGAAGGAGAAACAAAGATGAGGGTGGGGGGGGGGGGAGGGGGAGGGGCGGCAGCAGCAGTGTAGGGTTTTGAAGGGTTGATAGAAAGATGAGAGAAAATGGGACAGAGAGAGGAAAAAGTGTGGGACAATGGAAGAGGATTTTGAAATTGAAATTGAAAAATTGAGAAGGTTTATGTGGGAAAGAGGGAAAAAATTTTTGTGATCGAATAGATGAATGACATTTGGCAAGAGAAGAGAGTGTTGGATCAGATTTAATTTGGCATTTAGTTGATTACTGTTGTGGCCTTTTGCTAGTGTGAATTTAGTGTAAGGAAAAGGCAAATTGGTAAGTTTGGGCAATTTGTTTTTGAAGTGTTGGTAGTAGATGATAGACATGTACTTGTTTTTTTTCCTTCATATTCATAAAAAAAAAGCTATTTGTCTTATATTTTGTATGCATCAATGATAAATATTTTTTGCATATATATTTTTAATATTTATTGATAAAAAATCGCGTCTTGTGTTTTTTCAATATTAATTAAACATATGCTATAATCTTTTTATTCTGTTAGAAATTAAAATAATTTAATTCTGCATTTTTCTAAGTAATTAATTCATTGCATACCAAGTTCTATGTGTTTGAGTAAATTGTATTAGTTTAATTCCTTTCTTATAAATTACACATTATTATTATTATTATTATTATTATTATTATTATTATTATTATTATTATTATTATTATTATTATTATTATTATTATTATTATTATTATTATTATTATTATTATTATTATTATTATTATTATTATTATTATTATTATTATTATTATTATTATTATTATTGTAAGTTGTAATAAAATGATTATAAATTAATTCTTATGCCGAGAACAATATATCTCAAGCACATTTACAAATATTTTCTCGGTTTTTTTCACATGATATCAGAGCTTCTAATATAGGGGATTTTACTTTCGTTAATCATTATTTAAAAATTTGGCATTTTTATGATGTCAGAATCCTTTAATCTTGATTGGCCAACATTTGCTGTCAAGTTTTTTCAATTATACACTGTTTATTCCTTCTGATAGCCATTTGCAAAATTTCGTACTTCTTCCGGTAGCTGTATGTCCAGTCGCTGTTTGTGAATTTTTTCGCATCAAAATACACTTTCAACTACCTACTTATGGAGGAGGAGATTGTAAATCTTTTTGCTCAAGGGAAAAGTTCTCAAGGCCAGAATAATCAGTCTGGATAATTACAGAAAATCCAGCCTGCTTATTGACTGAACGGAAAAAATTATTTGAAATGGGCCTAACTTATTTATACTGTATTAAAAGGAAAAGGTAAACTCAGTCACTTAACTGGTCTTGGACCAACAGAGGGAGGTCCAACCTTTATTGCATGGGATGAGGAGGATTCGATGATTATGGCATGACTATGGAACTCAATGGTTTTGGAAATTAGTGATACTTGCATGTTTCTTAGCAATGGAAAAGAAATTTGGGATGCAATAGAGCAAACTTATTCGAAGGCCATAGATGTTGCCTAAGTTTATGATGTGAAGGTGAAAATAGTTGCTGTTAAGGATGGAAATAAATATGTTACAAAATATGCCAACCAATTGAAGTCTCTTTGGATGGAATTGGATCAATATAGAATGATAAAAACTCATTGTGCAACATACTCAATAATCCTTAAAGAGTTTGTTGAACAAGATAGGGTCTATGACTTTCTTGTGGGATTAACTTCTGAATTTGATCAGGTAATAATTCAGATTCTAGGAAAGCCTCACGTTCCTTCCTTAAATGAGGTTGTTGCCATTGTAACAAGTGAGGAGAGTAGAAGAAACTTAATGTTAGATACCCTATCCATTGAAAGTTTAGCCATAATGGTTGAAAATCTTAAAGGTGGAGGACAAACAAAGGTGGAAAATAAGGGAAATTGTGGTGTACTTACTACAATAAGCCACAACATACACGTGAGAAGTGTTGGAAGTTGCATGGGAAACCTCCTAATCATGAAGAAGGACGAAGAGGAGGCCCTTCCAAATGTGTATCTCGCAAAAATTGTAGGGCTTATGCTGCTGAAAAAGTTGAAGAAAACAAAGAAGAATCTTCAAATAATTATGGATTAAATAGCCTTAACCAAGACGAGATTGAAAGAATGAAGACTTTTCTTAATAGCTTGGAGAAACCAAAAGGTATTTGTACTTTGGTGTATTTAGGCATGCTTCCAATTTTATTCGGGTTTAATGCCTCAAATACACTCTCTACTTCCCTTTGGATCTTAGATTCAGGAGCCACCGACCATATGACACCTTCATCCAAGTACTTCTCCACATATCACCCTAGTCCTAGTAAGTAATAAGAAAATTTCCATTGCTGATGGTACTCTAATAACAGTGACTGGTATTGGAGACATCCAAATAACTCCTTCCATTGTCTTAAAATGTCCTTCATGTCCCAAAATTGTCCACTAACCTAGCCTATATACAAAAAGTTACTAAAGATATATCTTGTAGTGTAATTTTTTACAACCACCATTGTGTATTTCAGAACAAGGATTCGGGGAGGATGACTGGACATGCTAGAGAAGGGAATGATCTTTACTATCTTGAAGAACCAAATCAGCTTGTTGCCACAAAGAACCGCTCATCCTGATCGCTAATGCCAGAGTCATATCTCACAAGCAAAGAAAAAACAATGCTTTTCCATTATCGATTAGGACATCCCTCTTTTGGAGTTATCAAAATTATGTTTCCATCATTGTTTTCTAAAGTTAAAATGAGAATCTTCATTGTGAAGTATGTGGAATTGCAAAACATAAATGTGTACCTTTTACTTTGAAAAGATGCACAATTCCTTTTCATCTTGTCCATACTGATGATTGGGGGCCATCCACTACTCCAAGCGTGTCTTGGGCTTGATGGTTTGTTACTTTCATAGATGATTGTACCCGAGTTACTTGGTTGTTCCTTCTTAAGAACAAATTTGAAGTAAGTACTGCTCTCCCAGTTTTATTTTCAATGATTAAAAATCAATTTGGTGCAAATATCAAAAGAATCAGATTTGATAATGGGAAAGAATTCTTCAATCATGTCATTACTCTTTTTTGTGAAAAAGAAGGAATAATTCATGAGTCCTCTTGTGTAAAAATTCCACAACAAAATGGAATTGATGAAAGAAAAAATGGTCATCTTCTTGACCAAACTCAAGCATTGTTGTTTCAAAATAATGTTCCAAAGTATCTTTGGGGAGAAGCTATTCTTACAGTAACATACCTCATTAATCGGCTACATTCTAGAGTGTTGGAATTAAGGAGTCCTATGGATATTCTTTTGTCCTTTTACCCAAACATTTTAACCAATAATAATCTTGCCCCACAGGTTTTTGGGCGTGTCTCTTTTGTTCATATTCTTAGTCAAGGTTGGAGAAAGCTTGATCTTAGAGCTCTCAAATGTGTCTTCGTTGGGTACTCTACTACTGAAAAAGGATATAACTCTTACCACCCTCCATCAAACCTTTCATGAAGGAGAAGCCTACTTCACCCAACCTTATCTTCAAGGGGGCCTCTTAGTGAAGATAAGGGTAATTCTCTTGAAACTCTTATTTTACCTCATCTTGAAATAAATTCTCATAAGACCAATTCGAGAGAAGGAATGACTAGAAATGAATCTAAGAGGCATCAGTTAAAGATGGATTTGGAAGTGAATCTAAAGATGAAGTAGTGGCTGAAAATAGAATTGAGAAAGAAGCAATGGTTGAAAACAGAATTGAGAAAGAAGCAGCGGCTGAAAACAGAGCTGAAATTGATAAGTTTGGAAAGAATTTGGTGTATTCAAGAAGATTAAAGGCCATTCCAGAATCAACAAATGTCCAAGAGACCGATCCAAGTCCTTTAACACAGGTAACAAATTCTGATTTTTTTGTTTTACATGATGTTCCAGCCCCACATAGTGAAATAGGAAGCTCATTAGTTAAAGATAACCATGACCTTTTAATTTCCATTAGAAAGGGGGTTAGAGAATGTACAAAAATACCGCTATATCCTCTCTCAAATTATATTTCATTTCAAATTTTTTCTCAAACCCATAAAACCTTTCTTGCAAACTTAAATACCATCCAAATTCCCACTAATGTTTCTGAGGCATTATCCGATAAAAATTAGAAACATGCTATGGATACATAAATGGAGGCATTAGAAAAGAATAAAACACGACAATTGGTTGCTTTTCTAGAAGGGAAGAAACTAGTTGGCCGCAATTGGGTGTATATAGTAAAATACAAGACTGATGGGACGATTGAGAGATACAAAGGTAGGCTGGTTGCTAAAGGTTTCACACAAACCTATGGCATTGATTATTCATAAAATTTTTCTCCAGCGGCAAAGATGAGCACGGTTCGAGTTATATTACCCATTGCTGGCAATTACGGGTAGGAATTACAACAATTCGATGTGAAAAAGACATTCTTACATGGAGAGCTTGAGGAGGAAATTTATATGGAGATCCACCAGGATATAAAAAAAATGTTGCTGCCAATTCTGTTTGTAAGTTGCAAAAGGCATTATATGGATTGAAATAGTCACCTCGGGAATAGTTTGGAAGGTTTACTAAGGCTATAACAACATTAGGTTACAAAAAAAGTAATGGAGGTCATACATTGTTTATTAAACACTCAACTTCAGGGGGAATAACATCACTGTTGGTATATGTTGATGACATTATTGTGACTGAAAATGATTGGAAGGAACAACAAGTCTTGACTCAATATTTATCAAAAGAGTTTGAAATTAAAACCCTTGGAAGGCTGAAGTATTTTTAGGAATATAGGTGGCTCACTCAAAAAAGGGTGTTTTCATATCTCAACAAAAGTATATCATAGATCTGCTCATGGAAACATGTAAGCTAGCTTGTAAACCTGTGGGCAACCCTATTGATCTAAGGCATAAGTTGGGAAATATGGAAGAAGGGGCGGTAATGGATAAGGAAATGTATTAAAGATTGGTTGGCAAATTAATTTACCTTTCCCATACTAGGACAGACGTTACATTTGCGGTAAGTGTGGTTAGTCAATTTATGCATAGTTCAAAGGAAGTTCATTTACTTGTGATAACGCGAAACCATATCGTTTATTTGGCTTGATTTACATGCATTTATTTGTGACTTTTATTAATTTATCTTGATTTATGTTCTATTATATGATTAATTTACTTCGTTTTACAGATTGGGGAGAATTTGGACTAAAGAAAGAAAAGGAGAAGAAACAGATGAAAAACGGATGAAAAATAGATGAAAAATAGCAGATACGGATTCTGCTGCTGTGACGACCGTCACAGGTCCATGACGACCGTCATGCGTGTGACGACCGTCACGCAGACAAAAAACGCAGAATCAGAATTCACGATCAATCCCAACTTAAATCCTTCCTACACTTTCTCCACTCACTGCCCACTACTGGAAGTTACTACACTTTCTCCACTCACTGCCCACTACTGGAAGTTACTACACTTTCTCCACTCACTGCCCACTACTGGAAGTTACTACCACTTTCTCCATATCTCACGCATGATCTCAGCAAGTTGAGATAAGAAACATCTCCTATAAATAGACAAGAGACTCACAGAGAAAGGGGTGGATTCTTCATCCCGAAGTTCTGCCAAAGTTCCATCAAAGTTATTTATCGTTACTTTTATTTTCCTTTCCATTTTCCTTCAGTTCAGAATATTGTATTTTCTTCCTGTACCTTTTATTTCTCGCCAAAGTAGAATCCTGCCGACATTGTGGGGGACTACCCAAGGATTTGAGATCAGTACAATTTACAGGTTTTTATTAATTGAATTACTACTTTATTTCTGTTATGATGCACGCTTTATTATTCCGTTGTTTATGTCTATTTCCGTTTGCATTAATTATCATGTCTGGCTAAGTTAGTTTTATCGGTATGTAACCGAATTAGTAGGATAGGATTCGATAGTAACCGGCATCTTCCCTTTTTACAAACAACCTCTCTGGCCGTAGTGTTTAAATTTATTTACTGAATAAACTTCGTCGCGAAAGCGAGAACTTATTTAAAAGTAGTTTTGCCACGAAAGTGGGAAATTAATTAAGGTACGAACCAACAAGCGAAAGCTGCGGCAAGACCAGATAGTAAACACTAGGCATTTGTTTTAATAACAGCGAAAACACTTTAAAATGGATTAGAACCTAGAGATTTCCAAAAAGTAGTTTTAACCCTGAATGGGACAGCGAAAGCGTACATTCGGCCCTTAGAATTATGACTAGCGTCAACAACCATCGTGAGACGAAAGTCTTCAGATCACTATTTTCTTCTGAACAATGTTTGCAAAGAGTAAGAAGCATCGGTGACCTGTCGAATCTCAGATAAGTAAGTCTTTGCATACCGATATCCTTTACCGCATTTCTCTAAACCAATTTTCTTTATTTCTTTTGCATTTAATTTCATTCGCATTCAATTTTCCTAATTCCAATAGCCTTAGCTTTACGCCATAATAATAGATAACGGTAGATTGACGTTGGTCTCTGTGGGTTCGACAATCTTTTATATTACTTCGATATTTCCGTGCACTTGCGGACACATCAAGTTTTTGGCGCCGTTGCTGGGGACCAACAGTCAATATTGTGATTCCGTTGTTGCATAGTATAGACTAAGGCACTCTTATCTAAATCATTATGTATAACCCATATTTCCCTTATAATTACCACCCTCCATATTATAACTACCACCCCCAATATTTCGAGGAACCACAAATTCCGCTTAAATCCGACCTCGAAATATTATTAGAAGATTTCAATACTACACACTCTCACCCAAATTCCCTCTATGATGACGACTCCCAATGTTTTGAGGAAACGCAAGATTTTGATACATCCAACCTCGAACTACTACTAGAAGAATTCAATGAGATGTCTACTCACTCTAGGATAGAATCTATGATGGAGCGCTTTGTGGAAACACAAACTCTCCAAAACGAAGATTTTAGAAAACAACATCTCCAAATTAATGAAGACCTTAGGCAGATGAACGTTATTGTCGATTCCCTCGCAACTCACAGCGAGACTTTGGAGACTCAAACCTCCCTGCTTAGACAAACACCTCTAGGACCCTTCCCAAAAGGACATGTGAATGTTGTAACAACCGTTAATGAAGAACAAATAGAAGATCCTAGGGAGATTGATGATGAGCCTGAGGAGAGTTTTGGTGAGAAAAGCATACATATTGAGAAAAATCCACCGACACCAACCGAAAGGGAGGTTGTCGAAGAGGTAGAGAAGGAAGCACGTATCGTTGCTCCTCCTCCCTATACCCCACCTATTTCTTTCCCACAAAGGTTTGCAGAAGTTAAGGTAGACTCCCAATCCAAAACATATGTGGAGGTATTGAAAAATATACACACCAATGCACCTTTGTCTAAGGCCCTTCATAGAAAAAGAAAATTTAAGGACCGTGAAACTAGGGTCATTATTACTGTTAAAAGGGTACAATTAACTTTTGAGGTGGTGGATGAAATAACTATGCCCAAATTTGAAAAATTGATACTTAGGATAGATCCAGAACCACCACCACAAGTTCAAAACAATGAACCACCCTATAGAAGAAAGAAAAGAAAAGGTGAGGGATATGAGAGATGGCTTGATAAGTGGCCATAGAAACCGAAGACTATTCAAAGTTCGATCGAGGAACCATTCTCGAAAGAACCGCCATGAGTACTTGCACTCCTTAGCCGTCGAGCTATTGACGCTAAACAAAGCGCTGTGTGGGAGGCAACCCACAAGGTCTTTATTTTAATTTGTTTGTTTAAATTTGCAGAAAATAAAGAAATGTATCGCTTGTTACGCTTTAGCTATTTCTAGGCGAAAAATCTCTAGATGACGATCTGAGAAGATGAGCTATACCCATGGACATTCCTACGAGTGTCGCTGCTGGTGGGAACACTGATGATGAGTACTTCCTCTTGACGCGAGCAACATGATGAGCTGGTTCGAGAATTACACAAACAAAGTATCTCAAAATGCCCGCCACCGAAGTAGAAGTGATCAACAAAGACAAGGATAGCAAGAGCAATAGCATTCATACAGGTTCTATCTTTCCTTTTCCACCTTTTACTGAAATATTGAGGACAATGTTTGGTTTAAGTGTGGGGGAGGAACTCTATCGCTTTCATTTTATTGCCTTTTAGTTTGATTTATTGTTTTTATCTGTTTTTAATGCTATGTCAAAATCTTTGCATGTGCTGTCGAGTCTTTATGAGTGGTTTACGCCTGTTATTCAAACTTCCCCAAAATTTCAAAATTTCAAAATTTTAACCTCCAATAAAAACTTTTTGATTCATGACATGGTACTCTGAAAGTATATAGGGTGTTTAGGCTATGTTAGAAAAACTTGGGAAAGTTTTGATAAAATTGATATCGTCCTGACAACCTTAACCCCCTAAATATGCAAAATAAATTTGAGTGCCCATTATGCCGAGACCTTAAAACTCCAGGTTCTTGTAGTAATCCCTAAGTAGTTTATTTAAGCAGTCAGCACCATCCTAAACACACTAAGTAAGAAATCGATGCAAATAAGTGTATGATCTCTAGGTTAAAATGAGAAAACCAAGAAAGAAAAGAAAAGAAAATTATGAAGAAAAAGACATGTTCCTTCTAAGTTAGGTGCTCCTCACCCGAGCACTTAGCCTAACGGTACAAACTCTTTAAGTTCAATTGATGCTTAAGCATATTTGCAGAAAAAAATGAAATAATAATGAGATCGTAGTCACTAACAGGTCTACTTGCCATGAATGTGTATGGATAACGGGCTTAATGTGATTGCACTATAATGAAATGGGGTGAAAGAGAGCATGAGTTATAGGTTGAGTTATAATGGCATGATTCCGATTGGTTTGCATAAGTAGGGAGTTTTTGAAATTGTGTCGTTATGATATCCTTGGTATTAATATTTAGTACCTATCGATCTAACGTCAGCCTCGCAGCCACGTATGATTAGAGTTTCGTCGTGACTTTGTTTCGAACTATGCTTATTTCGTTTTACTGTGTTGGTCGATTGCTTGAGGACAAGCAATGGCTTAAGTGTGGGGATGTTTGATAACGCGAAATCATATCGTTTATTTGGCTTGATTTACATGCATTTATTTGTGACTTTTATTAATTTATCTTGATTTATGTTCTATTATATGATTAATTTACTTCGTTTTACAGATTGGGGAGAATTTGGACTAAAGAAAGAAAAGGAGAAGAAACAGATGAAAAACGGATGAAAAATAGATGAAAAATAGCAGATACGGATTCTGCTGCTGTGACGACCGTCACAGGTCCATGACGACCGTCATGCGTGTGACGACCGTCACATTTCATGACGACCGTCACGCAGACAAAAAACGCAGAATCAGAATTCACGATCAATCTCAACTTAAATCCTTCCTACACTTTCTCCACTCACTGCCCACTACTGGAAGTTACTACACTTTCTCCACTCACTGCCCACTACTGGAAGTTACTACACTTTCTCCACTCACTGCCCACTACTGGAAGTTACTACCACTTTCTCCATATCTCACGCATGATCTCAGCAAGTTGAGATAAAAAACATCTCCTATAAATAGACAAGAGACTCACAGAGAAAGGGGTGGATTCTTCATCCCGAAGTTCTGCCAAAGTTCCATCAAAGTTATTTATCGTTACTTTTATTTTCCTTTCCATTTTCCTTCAGTTCAGAATATTGTATTTTCTTCCTGTACCTTTTATTTCTCGCCAAAGTAGAATCCTGCCGACATTGTAGGGGACTACCCAAGGATTTGAGATCAGTATAATTTACAGGTTTTTATTAATTGAATTACTACTTTATTTCTGTTATGATGCACGCTTTATTATTCCGTTGTTTATGTCTATTTCTGTTCGCATTAATTATCATGTCTGGCTAATTTAGTTTTATCGGTATGTAACCGAATTAGTAGGATAGGATTCGATAGTAACCGGCATCTTCCCTTTTTACAAACAACCTCTCTGGCCGTAGTGTTTAAATTTATTTACTGAATAAACTTCGTCGCGAAAGCGAGAACTTATTTAAAAGTAGTTTTGCCACGAAAGTGGGAAATTAATTAAGGTACGAACCAACAAGCGAAAGCTGCGGCAAGACCAGATAGTAAACACTAGGCATTTGTTTTAATAACAGCGAAAGCACTTTAAAATGGATTAGAACCTAGAGATTTCCAAAAAGTAGTTTTAACCCCGAATGGGACAGCGAAAGCGTACATTCGGCCCTTAGAATTATGACTAGCGTCAACAACCATCGTGAGACAAAAGTCTTCAGATCACTATTTTCTTCTGAACAATGTTTGCAAAGAGTAAGAAGCATCGGTGACCTGTCGAATCCCAGATAACTAAGTCTTTGCATACCGATATCCTTTACCGCATTTCTCTAAACCAATTTTCTTTATTTCTTTTGCATTTAATTTCATTCGCATCCAATTTTCCTAATTCCAATAGCCTTAGCTTTACGCCGTAATAATAGATAACGGTAGATTGACATTGGTCTCTGTGGGTTCGACAATCTTTTATATTACTTCGATATTTCCGTGCACTTGCGGACACATCAACTTGCAGCTCATAGAATTTTCCAATATCTCAAGGGAACTCCAAGAAAAAAGATTTTGTTTATAAGGGACGAAAGTACTACTCTTGAAGCATATACGGATGCCGATTATGCGGGTTCGGCTATTGATCGGAGGTCAACTACAATGTAGTATACATTTCTTGGAGGAAATCTTGTAACTTGAAGATGTAAAACACAGAATGTTGTGGCCCGACCTAGTGCTGAAGCTAACATTTGAGCTATGACACAAGGTATTTTTAAATTACTTTGGTTGAAGATTATTTTAGATGATTTGAATATTAAATGGGATGTACCTATGAAGCTCTTTTGTGATAATAAGTCATCAATAGTATAGCTCACAATCCAATTCAACATGACTGAACAAAACACGTTGAAGTGGATATACATTTTATCAAAGAGAAGCTTGATTGCGGTTTGATTTTTGCATCCATATGTTCCTACACAAGGTGAACTTGCGGATGTCTTCACCAAAGGATTGAGTTGCCCAAAATTTGAAAAAATTGTGTCCAAAATAGAAATGGAGAATACCTATTCACCAGATTGAGAGGGAGTGTTAGAAATCAAATAATTTAATTATGCATTTTTCCAAGTAGTTAATTCATTGCATACCAAATTCTATGCATCTTGGTAAATTGTATTAGTTTAATCCCTTTCTTGTAAATTGCACATAATTACTATTACTCTTGTAAGTTGTAACAAAATGATTATAAATCAAGTCTTATGCTGAGAGCAATGTATCTAAAGCACATTCACAAACATTTTCTCTTTATTTTTTTTCCACACATTCATATATTTTATCTTGTGATTTTTCAATAATTATTAGAGAAAATAGGTGATACATTGATGGTGTAAAGTAATTTTATACCATCACCTAATAAACAACATACATCATGTCACATCATACTTATAATTTAAAGTAATTTAGATGATTTGGTATATTATTGATTTCTTATTGGACGACCTTAAAAATTTCTGCATGTCCACTAATTTATAATTATTAGGGAATTTCTTAATGCATCCTATATGTTACTTAGTTTTGTACCTCAAAAAAAGTACAATCCTTCGCGAAGTGCAATTGCACGGTCGCAGGACGGACTAACAGAGTCGCCACCAAATTTTTTTTATTCCCATAAGGGGAAAGAGAAAACATCGATAAAACCCCTATACGAAAGGAGAAGACATGGTCATCATAACTAAGAGTCTGAGCTCGGGAGTCAGTTATGTGAGGGGAAGACATTAACACCCCATCTTATCCGTTGTACTCAACGGGAACCATTAGGTTAGATGTGCATGTTAATGCCTGCTTCTAAGTGTTAGGCTTCTCAAGTTGTTAGGAAGGAAAAAAAGGACTAGATGGTTTATTTTCCAAGGGTGCTCGCCAAGATCATCGCGATCTCATGCCTATGTATCCTCATAGTGTAATGAGGAAGTTAGAGAAATCGTAGTTCGGGGTACTACGATTGAAGAACACTTTACTATGGTCAAGGTTCCAAGGGGAAGTAAGTATCCATAGCCATGACACTTACATAGAGTTTACAAACTCTACTAAGTCTAAGTTAAAAGAATAACTGAGGATTGACTCTGACAAGGTCAAAGAGGAAAGTGAATACTCATAACAATGTTACTCAGATAGAGTTTACAAACTCTATACCTAAATCTAAGTTGCAAGATCAAATTGACTCTAACAAGGTCAAAGAGGGGAAGTAAGTACTTATAAAAATAGTACTTACATAGGGTTAACAAACCTAACCTAAAGCTAGGTTGAAGACGAAAGATGACTCTAACAAGGTCAAAGGGAAGAACCACTTGATGTTGGATCAAGTGTTTCAAAATGTTTGGTCGATCCTAGTCCCTAAGGGTGTTCCTAGTGAACAAAACCATAAAGAAAAAGTACAAGTGTGTGCATTAGGTTGATGGCGATGCTAACAAGCAATCGACTTACAAGGGTATTTTGAAAAGTGGCTCGACATCGAATTGAGAATTAGTTTAAAAATGGTTTAGTCTATGCTAGTTCCTAAGGGTGCTCCTAGTAAGAAAAACCACAATCAAAGAAAAGCAAATAAAGAACATACATCAAAAAGGGAGCGGGGTCCATGTAAAGTACACGGGATTGCGGGAGATAAAAGGTTTTATTGTCAAGTAGCCCAAGAGGAAGTCGTATATGTGTAAATGTCCTAAGCTAAAGTAATAGAGAATAGAGATAACCAAGATCCACAACTCCTTTGCTAGGGTTTTTGTACAAGATCTAAACTCCAATGCTCGAGATAGTAACCACAGTCCACCAATTGATTGTTTTTAGGGTTTCGATAGTTTTATAATGTTTTTTTTTGTGTTTTTTTGGGTAAGATGAACAAGATAAGAATGATATGACAAGATATGAATAAGATGAACAAATGATAATATAAACAATATAATGAGCAAGATAATATCAACAATAATATATGAATAGTGATATAGTGACAGAAAGATAAAGCAAGAATATATTGAATAGAAATTAAAGTTAGTGGTTAGTCGTGAATCAATAAAAACTGAATCATAAAAAAGAATTGGAATTTGGAATGGGATGAGCCCAACAATATTCAATGACACGGTTTCTAAACACGGTTTGAAGAAATAACAATGGCAACAAACATGTTCATTATTAGGTTTTTATAAAAATCAACAAATAAAGTTCAACATCACTTTCACGGTAAAAAAATGAAAACCAAACTCCATTTTAACACAACGACTCATAACAAAAATGACACGACGTGAAGCTTAACCTTCTTATTCGAACAATCTGTCTGCATCTCTTGCTCGCTCGATCGGCTGCGGTTCTCGCACGTTGCTCATATTTGATTTTGATTCGCTTTCGCTCAAGTGCTCTCTCTCTCTCTCTCTCTCTCTCTCTCTCTCTCTCTTTCTCTTTCTGAATCTCGGTTTGTTTTGGATGTTTGAATGTGGGTTTAAGGATTTTCAGGGAGGAAAGGTTGAAGAAGGTTTGATATTTAGATTCATGAAGGGTGATTCGAAGGAGAAAAGGTCTCGTTGGGTTGGTGTTGATGAATTTATGGGTTGAGATTATGTATGATGGAGGATTGTTGTGTTCGGATTTGGGTTGTTTTGAAGAATGGTTGTGGAAGCCATTCGTGAATAAGAAACAGGTTGAGCTTTTATGAGGTAGGGAGACTTCAGAATGTTTTCCCCAGGCTGTCCACCAAGGAATCAAATACCTTAAATCCTATTGAACAACTTGTAACCGTTGCGTGACACCACCTATTCGTCCTTTTTTCCTCTGTTCTTACAAGCTGAATTTTTGTGTGGTTGTTGTAGCAGGTCGTACGAAGGTCCCAGTTTTGTCGCGTGGAAGGCTTGTAGTATCGTACGGTTTTGGTAGAGTGCTTTGCAATTTTGAATTGGCAAGTTGCTTTTGTTTGTGGTGGGGTCAGCTTGATTTAAAATTCACAACTTGTTTTATCGTATGTGTTTCATTTTTTTTTTCAATTTTCTCACTTTGTTCACAGGTTGTGTTTATATTGAATTGTGCTGTTGAATCATACGCAGGAAAAATCTGATGCGCATTCACACGGTTGTGTCTGTGTATGCAGGGCGTGATGAAACATTGGGAGTGGCTGCAATTTGATGCAGGTGTGTGTTGCTGGGGTATGATGTTATGGTCGTGTTGGCTATTGAAATGGGAGTGGAAATGTAAAGCTTGTGTCTGGGGGAATGTGAGTTCCCTTCATTAGTTCAAAATATGACAAAGCTTTTGAATACTGAGCCCTACTTTTAAATGCAGATAACATAATATCATGAGTGACGAGATCTGGTCCGACTCTATTATCAGTCATTTTCTTGCAAACATTATGTGCTTCTTTCCAATTTCCACTAGATCCACAAGCATTAATCAATTGTTGTACATTGACGAACTTGGTGGAATAGTTGCACGCAACATGTCGTCCATGATATTCATAGCCCAACGCCATTGTTAAGCACGACCATGCACATTAATAAGAGTGTTGTAAGTTTCAGCATCAGGTTTACACCTGCATTTTTGCATCTAAAAAAACAACCCACGTGCCTAGTCCATTCTATTATGCATTGCTTGCAACCTAATCATCATGTTGTATATATCTGGTCTAGCACAATAATTCTTCTGATTCTTCTTCATCCAGCTGAAAACTAAGTTACATTTTTCAATTGAACCTCTCTGAGTCAACTCCCAAATGAGGTTGAGTAGACCTTCAACATCATCGTCACAGAGGTTGAGGGAGAGGACTGAGTCGTGTTGCAGGATTTTGTCTGGCAGGGAGAGTGGTGCGAGGTTGTGCGTAGGATTTGCATTTGGTTTGTAAGGTCATTGTGGTCACACGAGTTGTGGAAACTTTTTATTGTACGTAGCATGTTTGGTTGAGAAATTTTGCAGCATGTAGTATATGAAAGTGGCTAGAAAAATGTGTGTAGGTGAAGGTTTGGAAAAGTTTTCTCTCTCTTTTTTTTTTTTTTAAAGTTTGGCTTGGGTAAAAAAAATGGACTTGGGCTTTAATATTTTCAAGGGCCTTTTGATTTTTTGGGTGATGAATATTGTAATAAAAAATGGATATAGAATGTATTTAATGAAAAATGGTTTAGAAGATTAATATATGGATAATTAAAAAGGGATAATTGAAATAAAAAATGATTAATTGGAATGGTGTTTGGAAATGGATATGAATTGGATATATCAAACAAATGGATTTTTCAAAATGGATTCGGATTGGATTGAATTTGGAACTCGAAATTGAACTTGAATTTGATTGAAGTAATTGAACTTGAAATATGGATTCGAAAATTAATTGGAATGAAAATGAAATAAGACATGAAACTTGCTTGCAAAACTTGAAATGCGATGAGGTTCAAACTGGAATCTTGAATTGAAACATGGACTTGAACTTACACTCTTCATTGGATGCTTGAAACTTAAACCCTGAGAATTCTTACACTTTCCACATGAAATAACTTAGCATCTTGAATCAATTCCTTGGGTAAAAGAATCAAACATAACTTGATCTAATGCCAGAAATGCATTGAAACTCTGAATCAGTTCCATAAGAAATAAAACCACATCCAGATTCCATCTTGAAATGGTCTTGGAAAGCTTGAATTCTCCTATGAAAATAACATGACCCACATAATCAGGGCTTGCAAATTTTGACCAAACACATTGACTTCTGATAACTCTGCAACTTGACTTCATCAGATAAACCTTGATTCGACACAAAATCCTAGTCTGTATCCTCAAACACAAACGCTTGAATTCAATCCACACTTATCTTCAAAATATCCATTGACACAGATGACTCGAGATATGAACTGTGTTGCTAATGCATCCAAACCCTAATTTGAAAGTGAACTGAATTCTAATGATTCCTCAACCATGAAACATGTGCATTTTCCAAAGTATGATAACTTGATATTGAAGCAACCGACTTCTTTGACCAAGATTAGGTCAAACTCCAATGAATTTCAAACAACACTATGCACACACTAGACCTGATAACTCATCTTGAACCTTGATTCGATCTTGCAAGACCTGAGCTTAGGCAACAATAAAAGCAAAAAGACCGAGTTTGGGTGCACAATAAATAATTGGTATGATGCACAAATGTTATGATTTGTATTGGCTGGCAATCCAGGGTCAAAATTAGGGTGTAACAGTTGCCCCTATTTAAATATCTTCAACTAGAGAGTATGAAAAAGGCTATTATTCATATGATCTAAGTGGGAAATAGTTAAATATTAAGAAGACCCGAATTTTGATCCTGAATGCATATGACATGTTATGTGATGCGTGTATGCAAGACTCTATTTTATTGGTTTGGGACATGAAACAGACTCTGTGGGGATCTTCAATTTGATTGAAAACGAGGCTTGTTGGGGATTGAATGAAGTAGGGTAAAATGACTCACTGGGGAAACTTGAGGAAAATGGTTAGTTCTGGATTCTCACGGAACCAACCAAAAGTTACTGACAAATTAAGTAATGAAAGGAAAGTTATGGATTCTCAGGGAGCAAAATGAAATTGTAAATTGTAGACAAAAGAACTTAGATTCTCACAAGATAGTTGAAATGACTCTGGCTTCTCACAGAGAATAGAGATATGTTACAAATTCACATATAACCATCTGAAATGACTCCGGGTTCTCACAAAGTGAAGAAAAAGCTTATGGCTTCTCACAAAATAAAAGATAGGTTACAGGTTCTCACATAACCATTTGAAATGACTCTGGGTTCTCACAGAGTGAAGAAAATGGTTCTTGCTTCTCATAGAACAAAACATAGGTTACGGGTTTCTACATAACCATTTGAAATGACTCTGGGTTCTCACAGAGTGAAGAAAAAGATCCTGAATTCTCATAGAATGAAAGATAGGTTACAGGTTCTCACATAACCATCTAAAATGACTCTGGGTTCTCATAGAGTAAAGAAAAAGGTTCTGGCTTCTTACAAAACAAAAGATAGGTTACAGGTTCTCACATAACCATTTGAAATGACTTCAGGTTCTCACAGAGTGTAGAAAAAGGTTCTTGACAATTTGTAATAAAAGCTATGCTCTGAATTTGCACGGAGCAAAAAAAAAAAGATGATTGATTATAATAAAAGAAGTGACTCCGGGTTCACACAGAGTATAAAAGGTAAGACTCCAGATTCACATAGAGTATACAAAAGCAAAGACTCCGTATTTGCACAGGGTATACAAAAGCAACGACTTCGGATTCACACAAAGTATAAAAGAAAATACATTGGTTAATAATAACAATTGGATTTTAAGACAGATGTCAGTAACAACTGGACTTTGAAAATGAGATGCCAATAACAATTGGATTTCAAGATAGAGTGCCAGTGACAACTGGACTTTAAAACTGATACTAGTAACAACATGAATTTAAAATGAATGCTAGTGACAATTGGTATTTACAAAGGATTCCAGTAATAAATGGATTAAAAACTAAATGTCAATGACAACTGGGTTTTTAAGATAATTCTAGTGATAACTAGATTTTAGAGACATAAGGATGACAATTGGATCTTTGAAGAGATACCAGTGACAACTAGATTTTGAATTGGGTACCAGTAACAACTGGATTTTGCAATGAGTGCCAATAACAATTGGGCTTTAAACTAGGTAACAATAACAACTACATTTTAGATACCAATGACAATTGGATTTTTGAAATGATATCAATGATAACTGGATTTTAAACTAGATACCAGTAACAACTGAACTCTAGATACCAATGACAATTGGATTTTAAGCAATGGGTGCCAATTAGACTTTAAAATAATGTCAGTAACAACCAAACTTGAAAAAGGATGCCAATGAAAATTGGACTTTGAATATCAATAAAAAATGGATTTTAGAAATGACGTCAATGACAACTGGACTTTAGATACCAATGAAAATTGGATTACAAAGGAAATGCCAGTGACAACTGGACTTTAGATACCAATGACAATTGGATTTGCAAACAACGGTAATAACAACTGAACTTTAAGGAAAAAGAAGGCCAATAACAATTGGACTTTTAAAAGGTATGCTGGTGACAACCGAACTTGGAATATAAATATCAACTGGATTAAAACTAAGTGCCAATAAGAACTGGGCTTTGGAAAAGGTTGCTAGTGACAACTAGACTTCAAAAGGTATTGGTAACGACTAGACTTGGTTTAAAGGATAACAATCAACAACAAGACTTGAGGGAAATGAAAATGAACTTGAAGCACTCTTCAAGGCTATGCATGATTTTGAGTGTTATATGAATGATCATGTTATGAAAAAGTTGAACTCTATGCAGACTGGGAGATTTGAGGCTTTTTGTGGAGGTACTGTATCCTCACACTAATACTCAACTCAAGTATGTGATAGAAGTATTCTAAAAAAAATTCTATCAAGCTTGACAATTACAACTAGCCAAGGAGATCTTTTCAGATGATTCAATTGCCAGTAGTATCCTGACGCTCGCCTCGAACACAACAGTCCCTGACATATGGTAGAGCTTGTTTGAACAACTTAAACATTTTGAAAGTATAGAGAGGATTTTACCTTCTGTGGCTCATCATGCCCCAGTATGCTAGATATTTACAGAACTCTGCATCTGATTATCCAATTCTTGGAATCGTAATCCTCTGACCTTTCGAGGGTTAAACCCAATGAACTTTTTGAGATAGCCTGCCCCTATTTAAGCCTTGAATCAATTCTTCTTGGTCACTCAACTTTTGAAGTGATTGGTTTGATGTTTTCTAAAGGTGGCTTGCCCCAGAATGAGTGTTGAAGTGACTGAACTTGTGCTGATTGAGCACTAGAGAAGTTTTCCTTTAATTAATATAACCTTTACGTTGTAGAGTCTTGAAATGACTTGCTCTGATAAACCAATTCTTGAATGACGAGTTCGGATTGACCGATATTCAAGGTGATTTCCCCTTGACTGAACTTATTTCACATGATAAAATTCCTCAACTGATTTTATTTTGTTGGGATTCCTTTGATGCTAAATGCTAACTTGCAGTTAAAATAGTTCATTCAAAATAGTAATTTTAATGCAATGCAAAAATTCAAATTTTGAAACCAATCATTAAGGCGAACAGGTCAATGACCCAAACACAAGGCTGATCTAGCCATTCACGGATAAAATATGGTGTAATCAATACAAAGCATTAATAAAGATCGTTAGGAGTTAGGTTAACATAACCTTGCTGTAATACACTTTTAAAATAAACCCTGCCTCAATTAGGTCTTTTAAGGGTTGTAACGTGGCCTGGTTAACGGTTATTTGAAACAAAAGATATAAGGCTCAAATTTGTTTGTACCCATCCTTTCTTCGTGATGATCTCTAGTTCCTACGTTCAGTTAATTCAACACACACATCCATCTCTAAAGAGAGCTTAATAGTGTGAAAGTGTAGATGAGGATTCAAGATTTGCTTGAAATAGCAGTCACCTTATTTTGTTTTTTTGGGTAATGATGTCAATGACCCTTTGGGTTTTAACATAGTGGTCACTGAATATCGTGTTTTTTTTGCTTGAGGATTTGAGGACCTCTTTTGTTTTTGAATTTTCTTTTTGATCCCTAATTTTACCTAGACTGATTCTGTTTTTTGAGTCCACTGGGATTTCCCTAATTTTTTCCTAAGTCTCCTCTTTGGGTGCTCGACTTAGAGGGATTTCTCTTTATTTATTTATTTATTTATTTTTCTTTTGTTTTGGAAAGGCTTGTGACTAACAAGTCAATGGTCATTGAGGAACAACCGACATAACCTTTGAATTCTGCACGGTTGATTCGACACTTCAGGATGTGTGTGAAGAATATAGCATATGACTACTCCTTAGACGGGATGTTTCATCAAGTGTGCAGTCAAATTAACTGAATACTACATGTCGCTACCGCGAAAATAAGGTGCCGGCAAAACAGAAGAGTCGCCACCTTTCGTTATTTATCCCATAGAAAGAGAAAGGAAACGATCGGAAAAACCTGACAAAAAGTTATAAGACAAGGTCATCGCAACTATGTCTGGATTCGGGAGTCGGTTAAGCAAGGGGAAGGTATTAGCACCCCTCACGTCCTTTGTACTCAACGGGATCCACGCTTGTTGTGTTTATCTGACGGGTTGGTTTATCTATCTACCTATCAAGGCTGACCTGAAAAGAAAAGAAAAATGACTCGGCAAAGCATCGCGCTTCGTGCCTATGTATTCTCGTCAGAGAACGGGAAATCAGAGTCAACGTAGTTTGGCTAACTACGGGTAACGGATGGGGGAAGGTGGCTCGCCAATACGTCAGTATTGTGCCTACGTACTCTCAATAGACATGAGAGATCAGAGCTTACGTAGTTTGGGATACTACGGATTGCGAGTTTAGATTCATCTATTTTTCCGAGTAGGGTTAACAAATAGTTCCAACAGTTTGGTGTATGCAGCTCGCTCGTCAGAGACTCGTGCGTTACCGTTTGCGGTAGAACTGAGAGTTAACGACACTCTTTTTATGAAAACATTTCCTCGAGTTACGGGCCCACGGGGCAAAAGAGGTTTGAGATTTGTTTTCTGTCTTTTACGGAAAGAAGTGTTTATTTATGAATGTTTGTAGTTCGTACAACACTAGAGACTATGACTTAGGAACGAATGCGTCGCATATCGTCCAAAGGACGTATACTAAACACTCTAGACGATTGAGAGGAGACCGCTCAATTATCATTTCCCAAGTGGCTTAAGGCTCGTAACGCGCTTGTACCAACTTGCCTTTATTACGTTTTTTATTGTTGTTTTTAGAGATGAGAAGAGAACAAACTCTACTGGGAAACTATCAAGCCCTAATGTTGTCATGCCAAAGATTCATCCTTTGGTTGAGGTTTGAAACAGGGAACTCCTAGACGTTATCATGCAAAGGTTTCAACCTAAAGTTCTATCATCACTTCCTTATCAAAGGAAGTGAGACTCCTAGGGGATCATGTCAAGGGGAAATAGACAACAGACTAAGCATCAGATAAACATCAGTAAAACAGATAAATAGAAAAGAAAACAGTAAAGATGCAAATGCAATACAGCAATACAAGCAGAGGGAGACTCACTCAACCTCTAAGCAGTCAAGCAAAAAGAAAACACAAAAAACAGACAAGCAAAGGGAGCTTGGCTCAACCTTTCAATGCAAACACATAGATAAAAAGAAAAACAACACACAAGCCAGGGGAGGATCACCTCAACCCTTAATGCAGATAAGCAGAGGGAGACCCACTCAACCTCTTAATGCAGTCATGAAACTATCCTAAAATATTCTATATATGAACCTATTCTAATGCATCAAGAAATGTCAAACAAGGAAGAGAAATGAAACCAAAATGAGCAACAGGGAAGTCATCCCAGGCTACATCATGTTGGAGGTGTATCAACACCAGAGTCCATCATGGGCTCAACCTCTTGAGGAATGCACAAAATCCAACCAAGGGAAGGATTAGGCTCTCCCAAGAGGGATCCTATGTCAATAGGACAGAAAAGACTGGGTATTAGTCCTAGATATCCATCTAAGGTAACTGGTTAAAGTGTATCAACACAGAATGTCCATCTCAGGCTCAACCTATTGAGGAATGCACAGAATCCAACCAAGGGAAGGATTAGGCTCTCCCAAGAGGGATCCTAAGAAAGGCACTTGGAGAGGGATGACAATATATAAACCAAGGGAATATACCATGTCAGGAATGTCAATGCAAGGCTCAATCTTCTGAGGAATGCATAAGATCCAACCAAAGGAAGGATTAGGCTCTCCCAGGAGGGCTCCTCATCAAGACTTGAAAGAGAAAGATAGTGCAAACCAAAGGAATATACTATACTGATGAATGTCAATTCAAGGCTCAACCTCCTGAGTAATGCATAAAATCCAACCAAAGTAAGGATTAGGCTCTCCCAGGAGGGCTCCTATTCAAGACTTGGAGAAAGAGGATAGGGCAAAGCCCAAGGAATAAATCACATAGGGGGAAAGAAGGCATCACAACAACTTTTAAGAAACCCTAAAGACTAGTTACAAGGATCACCTAAACTAGGGGAATCTAAAGCTCCATCAAGTCTTAAACAAGGTTCTAGAGAGGTATCTACCTAAGTTCTATTCTATCAAGAAAGGATTTGAAACTTAGAGTTAACTAGTCTTCACTTAAAAGACTAATCTATGAAGTTATCCTAGTTAGGGTCACCTAAACCATGATCAACTTGCAAAATGGGGGAATAATAGAAGATCACTTCTATAAATGCTAAGGAAAATCCTAGATGATCCTACATGGGTTAGGGATCTATGGTACAAAAACCAGGGGCAAAACCTAATCCTAAAGGTTCTAATAAAATCTAAACTCAAAGGGTGTGCTAAAGGGGATCCACCATGGAATGCTTCTAAAGATCTATCTCAAACTCCTACTTAGTATCATCTAAAAAATACAAAAAAAAATCACACAAACCTATCAAGGAGTCTATAACAAGCATGCAAAATTTCAACATCAAATTCCAAAGCATGAACTAGTAATAAAATCAGCAAGTAAACTACTCATTTTATGCATTTTTTTTTATCAACTATTAAAAATAGAAAAATGCCAAATAAATGGAAAATTATCCAAAAATGAAAACAAATGCCATACAAAAATCAGAAACAAGGTAAGAATCATCCACAAATTTTCTCATATTTTTCTGATCAATAAAACTATTTTTTATGCATTTTATATGACAAAATGAATAAAAAGAAATAAAGAAAATCAATAAAGAAATTCAGAAAATAACAAAAAGCCACAACCACTAGATATCAATACTAGTCAACAGATCTAAGGGGAATGATGCGCACCACGTAGCACTCTGAATGTTTAAGTGAGACGGTTCGTTTCAGCCTAGTCCCTGTGTTGCGCGCTTGACTCATGATCACCATACTCCTTAATCCTGGTCGTTCACTTAAAAAGTATCACAATCCAACTCATATCATGGTGACACCTCAGCAGTCAAAGTCACAAATTCCTCAGAACGTATCTCACGTGTTAGATCTTCAGACCTAGTCAACTGATTCAGCTTAATCCAAGGGCTATAACTTCATCTTCCCCATTTGAAAACTGAAAGGGGGGAAAGTGTCTCATGGTGGCCGGAGAAGACTCCGGTCGTCTTCTCCGGTAGCACCAACATCACCAGAATTCAAAACATGGCTAAAACGCACGAAACTTATACCATTCTTCTCGCAATCTCTCACTGATCATGAATCCCTAATCAAATCTCACTGATTCTCCATGAATAATCAAACATGATGCTCAACAGAAAAAGCATCAATTCAACAATTGTCATCAAACTCCAAATTATCTACACAGATCACTTCCTCTCCTCACAAGGATCATCCTGATCTATCTAATTTCCACTAACACCTCAAGAACAGCCAGATACAACTCCAAACAGAAATGTCACCATGTCAAGAATCGTCACAAAACTTCATAATTCTTATCCTGAAACGATCTAGGTCTCTCCTACATCCTAACCACAATTCTAAATCTTCCTAAAACAGCCTAAATCTAGAGAAAATTTAAAGTGAATAAACCTGAAAAGAAGCTTGCAATTGAAGGTGTTTGCGTGTGAATCTTGATGCCAAACTGTGCAGAAACTTTCACTGGAGCTTGCTGGTGCTATTGGGATCCACAATTCTTCTTGAAATGCTCTGGATTGCAAAAACGATTTCTCACTTTGGAAGCTTGAAACTCCAACTGTAATAACTGCTTCTTCACCAAAATGCCACCCAAAATTGATCTGAAACGGATCCTGAACTTAAATAGAGTGTGCTTGGATAATTCCCAGGCCCAATGGAAGCCCAATTCAAGCAATCCAAATTTCAATTTTTCCTTCAATGCTCAAACATGGAAGCCACAAAAATGCCCCGTTTCTGCCTTCAAGAAGCTTCATACTCATTTCTTGTGTCATGGTGAGTATGAATGAACCAGATTGCTTCCTTGATTTCATCCAATGGTCAATCTTTGATGTGTAACTTCATCATGAAGCAACCAAATGAAAGTCCATGAATTATGTGTTAAAATGGATTTCTAGTAATGCCATTGTGTTCCAAATGTGATTTCTATTCAAAATATGCACCCACTTGACATTTCTTGAACACTTATGATTTATTTTGAATTTTTCTTTTTTAATGCCTTTAATAATCCCCTTTGTCAAGTTTCCTTCAATCAACTCTTGTTCTAAGCTAAATCAAAGCCTCCTTGATACTTTTTTGAACTTAAAATCCCATTTTGAGCAAGTTTTATGTTGGACAAAACTTCATTTGAAGTGTGCAAGATAGTGAAAATGACCTATAATGCAAAATGGCCTGTAATTCCAAATTCCCAAAATACCCTTGTCTTGCAAAGCTTGTAACTTGAGTTCTACAAATCCAATCATGGAATTCTAGTACTTTCTAGAAATCTAAGAAGATAAGGAACAACATTCATGTTGGCCAAAAGTTCATGAGAATCATTCTTCTAGGGAAAAAGTGTCATGCAAGTTGGTTGACTTTCAAGCTCCAAATTCACATTCCTCTGATGACCTATAACTTGTCTGGCTCATAACTTGAGTTCTACAAATCCTATCAAGGACTTCTAGTACTCAAATTAAATCTATGATCATGCTCTACAACAATCATGTTAGGGTCAAGGTGAGATGAAAATCACATCTTGAGCTATGTGGTCTTGAAATTAGGCACCAAACCAGGGGATTTTACACTGTCAAGCATAACAACCCTAGCTTAGGAACTCCTCACACTCTTGATTCATGATGAATTGACCTTGGAATCATCCCTTAGGCATCTTAATACATCAATCCATGATCACATGGCCTTGAAATTAAGTCTCAACCTTCTTCAAATTATCAGTTGACTCAGGGTTGACCAGATGAAACCCTAATTGTACCAATCTTGGTTGTGGCTCCTTATCCTTTTCATATTGACCTGTCTAGGCTTCAAAATGACTTTCAATGCCTCCCATGAGCTCTCTCAAGGCTCTAGGTTCAACTCCATGGATTCAGAATCATCTGAATAGCTTCCCACAACCTTCAAGTTTGGAGATGTACACACTTGGCTTCACCCACTCTCTCTGAGAATCTTTAACTTCATTGATGAGGATACCAACCCTTGAATACATGAATGAAGGATATTAGATAGCTTCATACCCTTGTGTAGCCCTTTGTTGGTAAACATACCTCTTGATCCCCTGCACACATGTCAATGTAATGCAGATGATAATGCTAATATGAATGCAATGAAACACAAGCTAGATATAGAAAAAGGTTAGGCAAATTTTGGGGTACAACAACTGCCCCTATTCAAACGGCTTAGACCTGACTGGGTGAGAAGCGAACGACTCTCAAACAATCAAGGTGGAAGACGATTTAATACCAATAAGCCCGGAAATTTGCCAACCGCACGAGCAAACGATACTCTGATGGGGAAAAATCCTTCGGAAGCTGAAATGATAGTTGCACGGCAACTTGCTGGAGAATTACTGATCTGACATATCTGATTTCCCTATAGCACTTCATCCTCAAGTCATCAAGGGATCACCGGTTACACGGTAACTGGTGAGGGATAGCTGATATTGAAAGTTGTGCGGCAACTTGCTGGTGAATGCTTAATCTCAAATCTCCTCCAGGATGATCGTTCGATTTTGCTGTAGAATCTCGTCCTCAAGTCATCAAGGGATCACCTGTTACACGGTAACTGGTGAAGGATGGTCAATTATGCTGTCGAGCATTCTGCTTCACTGCAGAAGAATTCGTTATCATCGCCTATGGACTCGTCAGGTCGCTAGGAACGTCGACAATATCTTTGTCGGACTTTGTCAGTAAGTCAATAAGGGATCACTGGTTGCACGAAAACTGGTGAGGTATGGTTGATTTCCAATCTCCGTTAAGATGATCATCAGATGTCGCTGCAGCTTCTTCCTCAAGTCATCAAGGGATCACTGGTTACACGGTAACTGTTGACACATAGCTGATATTGCCGTCAGGCATTCTGCGGCACGGCAGTAGAAGAATTCCTCGGGACTCATCGGGTCATTAGGAACTTTTGACAATCTCTATAATTATGCCGTCGGGCATTCAAAGAAATTCTCGGGCATCAGCCAGACTTCGTCGGTAAATCGGAAATAGAATCCTCAATCAATCATGAATCAATAGGGATATCTAAACTTCTGCCATCAGGCACTCCTCGTTAGTTAGGAGAACTGCTTCGACATTGCAGTCGAACTTCATCAGTAAGTCTTGAGGAATTTGGCACTGCTGTTGGACTTCAATCATCAAGTCTTCAAGGAAAATTTCAACTTCTCTATTCGGAACCTGCTGGTGGTGACACATCTCCGCTGGGGATTCTGGTGAACTATCAAGTAACTCTGCTTTGGGGATTTCAGAATCATTCTGGATGAGTAAACTCTGCTGAGGAATTCAAGAATCATCCTGAACAAACAACTTCACTGAGGAACTTAAGAATCATCCTGAACAAACAACTTCGCTGAGGAACTCAAGAATCATCCTGAACAAACAACTCTTCTAAGGGACTCAAGAATCATCTTGAACAAACAACTTCGCTGGGGACTTCAAGAATCATCTTGAACAAACCATTCTGCTGGGGAACACCTGCACACAAGAACGGTAACGACCTAACTCATGTTTCATATGCATGTTTGACAATGGCGCAATGCTCCACACGGTGGAAATGCTACGCTTTTAGTGTAGATGTTATGCAATCATGCAAAATGTTACGACCCCATCAACAAAATAAATGCTGAAGAGAAAATCCTCCTATCAAGGAGAAAGAACCACTCTGGTGGAGAGGAGGAGTCATCCTACTGAGGAGAGGAAGTCACACCAATCTCAACTAGACTTGACCTGGGGAAACAAACTTCAGTCGACTTTCTGCTGGGGACAAAGTTCTACGAGAACCTGTACTTACTCAACCGGGTACACGAACCACAAACTGCTGAGGAAACGATGTCAATTGCAGAAATAAACTGCACGGCCCTCGCAAATAGAATCTTCCTGGAGATACAGACTCCGATGGGGACATACAGCAACAGCTACTCAATACTCTCCTGGGGAAAACCAATAATGCCCTGAACGGCTTCCAAAGACTCGGCTCTCTTGGAGGACTGCAAACTCGGCTGAGGATAGGCAACCAGACGCCGGAATCACTCCTACCTTCCAGGGAGAACACAACTCTGTGGGGAATTTCAATTCTGCTTGGGGACTTCAGTCTGAACTATCGATAGCTGAACACTTACGGATAGTCTCCTACAAGAAAACTGCATGTTGATCCACTGCTGGGAACGAGTATACACTTCTGTGCATGACTCAGCTGGGGAGATGATGATCTTGCCTAGGATGCACCTGGTTGGGGAGAATCTATCTCTGCTTGGGAAGACACATCAATGCTCACAGCCCTGTGTTCAGACTCCGTGGGGAAACACAACTGAACTCGTTGGGGAAGAAGGAATCATCCTGCTTGGAAAATATCTGGCATACTGCCTGGAGGGTGACGTCCCTGCAACAAAATGAACAAACAGACAAGATACCCTTCACAAAGGGACCTATCAAGGTTATCATCCGGTGACAATGTTCAGGTAATACAATGTTTCAATAATTATCGGCCTAGGCCAGCAAGTTTATGTATGCACATTTTATCAAAAACATCGGGCGTTCTCTTTCGCAAAAAAAACAGATAAAAGCTAAAACAAACAAACAAAAATACTGAATAGTATATGTTTATTGATAAACGAGCCCCTGAATAGGCAAAAATGTTTTACAACAGATGCAAGCTCCTGAAATGAGGAAGCTGCGCAAACATAAACATAAATATACATCAGTATACACAAATGTCGGCAATGTGGCGTAGACGAACACCATGAGTTGATCCCTCTATGACCCACTCGACTTCGATACTTCTCCGACGCTTCAGCTTCAAAAGAGATTGATTCGGATAAACGGCCCTCAGGTCTTCCTAAACCACTAAACAATGAAAGTTCATACGTGGAACGCAGTCATTTGCTTTTCTAATCCCTAACTTTTGCCTGAACCGCCCTTTCGGGTTTTCGATTCACCGGGATACCCTTTTTTGCCAAAGCCGCCCTTTCATGTTTTCGACTTTGCAGGTGTACATTTTTCATTTATATCCCTAATTTTTGCCCGAACCTTTTTCCTTTTTTATGGTTCGCCGGGATGCCCCATTTTTGCCTGGATATTCTTTTTTCTTTCCAGCGAGTCATTTTTTAAGCAAAGTATTTTTTAACTGCGTCCACGTTCACAGGGGATGCAAAATATTCGCCATCCATCGTGGATAACAACAAGGCTCCTCCCGAGAAGACCTTGCTGACAACGTACGGACCTTCGTAGTTAGGAGTCCACTTGCCCCTGTGATCGGAATGTGGTGGAAGAATCTTCTTCAGGACGAGATCACCCGTATGAAAGCTTCTAGGACGCACCTTCTTATCATAAGCTTTCTTCATTCGGCTCTGGTATAGACGACCATACGCAATCGATGCTAATCTCTTCTCATCCATCAGACTGAGTTGATTCAATCGGTTCTTAATCCATTCTGCCTCATCGAGTTTCACGTCAACCAAAACTCACAAAGAAGGAATCTCAACTTCCAACGGTAGGACAACCTCCATACCGTACACTAGTGAGAAAGGAGTTGCCCCGGTTGATGTGCGTACCATCGTACGATAACCATGCAATGCAAATGGCAACATCTCATGCCAATCTTTGTAGGTCACAACCATCTTTTGTACTATCTTTTTAATGTTCTTGTTGGTCTCTTCAACCGCACCATTCATCATCTTATTATTCAGATTCGAACCATTGTCAGTAATGATCTGCTCGGGAACTCCGTACCGACAGATGATGTCTTTCTTTATGAATCTGGCCACCACTTGCTTGGTCACATTAGCATACGAGGCTACCTCCACCCACTTGGTGAAGTAGTCGATGGCTACCAAAATGAAGCGGTGACCGTTAGATGCAGTGGGCTCGATCTTGCCTATCATATCAATGCCCCACATGGAGAACGGCCACGGGGATGACATGACATTCAACGGGCACGGCGACACATGAATTTTATCAGCATAAATCTGGCATTTATGACATCTCTTCGCTAATTTGAAACAATCCGACTCCATCGTCAGCCAGTAGTATCCTGCTCGTAATATTTTCCTCGTCATGGCATGTCCGCCGGCGTGCGTACCAAATGTACCTTCATGGACTTCCTCCATAAGCAAACTCGTTTCTTTTTCGTCCACACATCTGAGTAGCATGAGATCGTGATTTCTCTTATACAGAACTCCATCAGGATTGAGATAAAAATTTCCAGACAACCTCCTCAGAGTCTTCTTATCCTGGGTCGACGCTCCCGCAGGATACTCCTTAGTCATAAGGAAGGTCTGGATATCATGGAACCATGGCTTGCCATCGGAGGCTTCCTCGATTGCAAAAACGAATGCAGGTCTGTCAAGACGGGAAATGATAATTCTTGGGGCTTCATTCCAAAAATTGACCTTGTACATCGAAGCCAACGTGGCTAAGGCATCAGCCATCTGATTTTTTGCCCTAGGCACATGATGGGGCTTCATTCCAAGAACGGAAGCATCCTTCTAGCATAATTCATGTACGGGACCAAATTCGACTGACGAGTCTCCCGCTCCCCTTTAATTTGGTTAACAACGACTGTCGAGTTACCGTATACATCCAGGTTTTTGATTCTCAAATCAATAGCTTCTTCTAGACCCATGATGCATGCCTCGTATTCTGCTTCATTGTTGGTGACTGGAAAAGTCAATCTAGCCGTAAACAGGATGTGGGATCCCTGGGGAGTCGTGATGATTGCCCCAATACCACTTCCATACGAATTAACTGCACCGTCAAATATCAATTTCCACTGGGACTTCCTATCTGGCCCCTCGTCGGGAAACGGTTCATCACAATCTTTCACTTTGAGAAACATGATATCCTCGTCAGGGAATTCAAATTTCATCGGCTGATAATCTTCGATAGGCTGTTCGGCAAGGTATTCAGACAACACACTTCCCTTGATGGCCTTCTGGGAAACATATTGAATATCATATTCCGTCAACACCATTTGCCACCTGGCAATCCTACCCGAAAGCGCCTGCTTCTCAAAGACGTACTTGATTGGATCCATCTTCGAAATTAGCATGGTCATGTGATTGAGCATATACTGTCGTAAACGTTTGGCAGCCCATGCGAGTGCGCAACATGTTTTTTTCCAGCATCGAGTAACGGGACTCACAATCTGTGAACTTTTTACTCAAGTAATAAATGACATGCTCTTTTCTGCCAGTCTCGTCGTGCTGACCGAGAACGCAACCCATGCTATTCTCAAGAACTGTCAAGTACATGATTAAGGGTCTTCCGGCCATTGGGGGTATCAAAATTGGAGGTTCCTGCAGATACTGTTTTATCTTATCAAATGCCTTCTGGCAATCCTCGTTCTAGATAATCGCCTGATCTTTTTTCAATAGCTTGAACATCGGTTCACAAGTGGTCGTGAGCTGAGATATAAACCTTGCAATGTAGTTTATTCTGCCCAGGAAACCACGAACTTCTTTTTCAGTCTTTGGCGCTAGCATATCTTGTATTTCTTTTATCTTAGCATGATCAACCTCAATGCCTTTTTCACTCACAATAAACCCCAGTAGTTTTCCAGACCGTACTCCGAAAGTACACTTGTTAGGATTCAGCCTCAACCTGAACTTCCTAAGCCTCTCAAAGAGCTTCAGCAAATTGACCAGATGCCCCTCCTCCGTTTGGGACTTCGCAATCATGTCATCAACATAGACTTCAATCTCATGGTGAATCATGTCATGAAACAAAGTGACCATCGCCCGCTGGTAAGTTGCCCCTGCGTTCTTTAGACTGAAAGGCATTACCTTGTAGCAGAATGTTCCCCAAGGCGTAATGAACGTGGTTTTCTCTATGTCCTCCGGCGCCATCTTGATTTGGTTATAGCTGGAGAAGCCATCCATGAACGAAAACATGGAAAATTGAGCTGTATTGTCGACCAACACATCAATATGAGGGAGCGGGAAATCATCTTTAGGGCTCGCCTTATTTAAATCCTGATAATCAACGCACATCCGCACCTTACCGTCCTTCTTCAGTACAGGTACTATGTTGGCGACCCATGGAGGGTAAGTAGTGACCGCTAAAAAGCCAGCATCCAGCTGCTTTTGTACTTCTTCTTTGATCTTAACGACCATATCTGGTCGTGTTCTTTTAAGCTTCTGCTTAACGGGAGGATAATCTTCTCGCAGTGGTAGATGATGGACCACTATGTTAGTGTGGAGTCTGGGCATATCTTTATACAACCAAGCAAAGATATCACTATACTCTCGAAGCATCTCGACCAGTCTTTGCTTGACATCGCTCTGTAATGCAGCCCCTATCTTGACATTTCTGACAAGTTCCTCAGAACCCAGATTAACAATCTCAATCTCTTCCTCGTGAGGCAGAATGATCTTATCCTCTTGTTTCAACAGTCGAGCCAACTCTTCCGGAAGGTCTTCATCTTCATCAATCTCTTCTTCAGCTTTATATATCGGGCAATCAAAGTCGAAGTGAGTCATAGAAGGTTCAGAGTCGATGTCATCTATAGTGTGAATCCTGCAATAGCAAGGGTTAAGCTTAAAAAAAGGATATGCAAGTTAGCACAAACCACATTGCCATTTTATTGTTTTTCAAAACAAAAAAAAAAACAAGAATAACAGAGATCACAAAATTTGAATGCAAAGAAAAACGCCCTTTGATTTATTGATAATATGTACATGCATAAGCAATCAAGGCCCTGACAATAAAACCGTTATACCCAGGGTAGAGCATAAGGTCGTACAATAATTGGAAAAAGACAACGCATTACTCTTTATGCGTCACTTGGATGACATCCTGGACGGACCAGTTGTTGAGGCTCTGGCCTGGTTTGCATGGCTGGATCCAGGAGTCTAGGTCGCAATCACTATCTTCGTCGTCTTCAGACACAGTGTTGACATTCTCAAATATCACCCCACCTTTTGTGAACTGAATCGGCCCTTTGACGCACTGCGCACTGCGAGAGGAGGAAGCATCAGCAGAAGAAGAGTACCCTAACCCAAACTTATCCTGCTTGTTAGGGATTTCCAGAACTTGCCCCCAGCCTGGGGCAGAGCCAGCTTGAACAACAACTTGAGCTTCCTTGAAGGAAGAGAGATTCATCTCAGGTTTCTCGATCATCAATGGAATCACATTCTTGACTTTAACAGCCTCGAACGCCTGACACAAAGTTTTGTGGATCTCGCCATTCACCTCAACATATTTAAAAGATGACAAATGGCTCACCATTATGTCCTCTTCTCCACAGACGGTCACGATGCTGCCACCCACAACATACTTCGGTTTCTGGTGCAATGTGGAAGTTACTGCGCCCGCAGAATGGATCCAAGGCCGGCCTAATAGACAAATATAGGCAGGCATGATATCCATGATATAGAAGACCGCGTCAAAGGTCTCTGGTCCAACTTGAATGGGTAGAGTTACCTTTCCAAAGACAGTCCGCTTAGTTCCATCGAAAGCTTTTACCACCAGGTCACTGGGTGTACATATCAGTCCTCACGTATCCAACCTCATCAGAGCTTTCTTGGGGAGAACATTCAAAGATGATCCCGTGTCCACCAACACATGGGACATAACCGTTCCTTGAAATTCTATCGAGATATGCAAGGCGCTATTATGGTTCCTTCCTTTCGGCGTCAGCTCTAGGTCAGTAAACCCTAATCCATTCCCAACATTCACATGAGCAACCACTCCATCTAGCTGGTTGACGGAGATCTCTTGCGGTACATACGCTGCATTCAGAACCTTCAGCAAAGCGTTGCGGTGTGCCTCGGAACACAGCAACAGATTCAGAATAGAGATCTTAGATGGCGTCTGATGAAGATGATCAACGATCTTATAATCACTTTTCTTGATCAGTCTCATAAATTCTTCGGCGTCTTTCACAAGCAGGTCTTTCTCTACCTCGCGGGAGGTTTCTTCAACGACCTTACCTTTACCTCTGTCAGTCTTCTCAGCTTTGTCAGCTTTGTCAACCACAATCTCTGGCGGAGAGAACACTCTTCCACTACGCGTTATTCCCCCAGTCCCAACTAGGTTATCAACAGATTGCCCGGATGGCTCCAACTCTAACTTTTATCCATTGCAATAGATGTCTGCCCCATAGTGCCATGGAACTGCATTAGTACTCCCAAATGGTATAGGCCTAGCCTTCGTTATGGTGATCGTAGGTGGCCTCGATGCAGAAATGGCGATTGTTTTACGAGGGATGGTGATAGTGGCAACCTCATCCTTCTGCTTCAGCATTACTTCCCCTGATCTGTTCTCAGCCCTCCGACTAAATTGCAGAATTCCTTCGGTCATCAAACTCTGAATCCCTGCTACCAACTGATCACAGTCGTCTGAATGATTCGCACATTCATTCACAACTTCCCACAGCCCGGGAAAACACCTTTCTTCATCAACTTGGCTTTAATGAAACCAAATGGTGTTTTCAGGTCTTTAACATTAGTCAATAAATCCGAATCTTCCTCTTCGATGATGGCGTTAACCCCATCTCCACCATGGTTAGGCATAGGGTTCTTTGTAACATTCGGAGCATTATCAGAAAAGTTGATTATCTTGGCGTCAACCATATCTTTTACTTTGTGCTTGAATGCCTTACAGTTGTGCTTGAATGCCTTACAGTCGTCAATCTAGCTGTAACTGAAGCACTGAAGCAGTATCTGCAAAAGCTGAGCATATGACATAGGTGGGGTCTCAAGATGACGACTTGACAGAGGTGCTTTATTCTGATACCTCTGGTACCCTTGCTGGCTCTGTTGCTGCTGCTGAGGTTGCTGGACAGCAGGAATAGTAATGCTAGCGACCTGCTGGCGCTGGCCTTTTCCTTTTCCCTGAGCATTAGACACTGAGCTCATATCACCTTCACGTCTCTTACCACTGTAAGGCTTCTTTCCCCCTCCAGCTGAGGATACATCTACACCCTGAATCTTTCCGAGTTTGATGCCATTCTCTACATGTTCTCCAGTGATTATGAGGTCGGAAAAGCTTCCCGACATACCACTGACAAGCTTCTCATAATAAACTCCTGGAAGAGTAGCCACGAACATCTTAACAAGTTCTCGCTCAACCATCGGCGGCTGAACTCTCGCTGCCAGTTCACACCATTTCTGGGCGTACTCTTTAAATCCTTCTTTGTTCTTCTGAGACAAATTTTGTAGCTGAACACGGTTGGGAGCCAGATCGCTGTTATACTGATAGTGGCGTACGAATGCTTTAGCAAGGTCTTTCCACATACGTACACTGGTGGGTTCCAAACCCATATACCACTCCAGCGAGGGGCCTGACAGGCTGTCCTGGAAGAAGTGCATCAGCAACTTCTCATCTTCAGAATGTGCAGACATCTTTCGATAGTATGACCTCAGATGGACACGGGGGCAAGTGGTGCCCTTATACTTCTCGAAGTCGGGTACCTTAAACTTGGGAGGCACCTTGAAGTCTGAGATCAGTCCCAACTTGGTCATATCAACACCCATGTTATTCAAGTTCTCAAAATCTTCATCTTGTCTTCGAGTGCTTTGAACCTTAAGCGGGCTTCAGAATTCAGTTCGCCCTCATCTCCTTTCATTGAGAATAAGTCCTCTTGGCGATCCTCTTGCCATGGCTGATGGCCATTACCCTGAGCAAACCCAGAAGCATCAAGACCATACAGATTACCAGCACCAGCGTTCCCCGCATTACCCGTTCCTCCAGTATTGCCATTGCCCATACCAACATTACCATTGGCCTCAAAGTTGCCATTTCCGACTCCAGTTGTATTCCTATTAGCTCCAATATTAGTAACAACATTACCATTGCCACTTTCGTTCCCTTCAGTCACAGGGATGTTAGCATGAGGGGTCTCAATAAGCGGAGGGTTCGCCACATTCCCACCATGTAGCACGCCGTTGCTGTCGACGCGTGCAATCAGAGGTTGCACCAAAGTTCTGAGCTGGTCCTAGCTGTTAGTGACCACTTGCATGAGATCCATAAAACGGTCCATCCTCTCTCTGAGCTCTTGAGTGTCAGTCTGAACCTGTTCCATTACTCTGGCTTGATTTGCTCTGGTAGAATACCGGTGAATCTGCCTTCGTTCAATCCTGAAACAACCTGAAAGCACAAGGGGTTAGAAAAATAGCTCTAGGTACCTGTAATGCAAATGATTCATGCAAATGCAAACGTGTGTCTGTGCCTTGGGGAGATTCCCCCCCCCCCTCGATCCTAGTTTTCAAGACAAATAAAGTCCAACATCCAATCATGGAAAGAAATCCTCATATATTTATCTGAAAAACCTGCGCGGGCAGCGTACAATTGTAATCACATACAACTGAAGCAAAAGGTGTGACCCCAACCAACAAGCCTGGCGGTGGTCAGCATATCAATGCATAAAAGGTACAAAGAAATACAAAGAAATCAAGTACGGCTACGGGCACGAAAATCCTCTAATAACTTCTTCGTAGTGGGATGATCAGGCTGGGTGAGCAGACCCTGGATCAGCAAATCCTTCTGCCTGATGGTATCTGGGAGGTCCTCGGTAACGTCCCCACAAACACCTTCTCCAGAACGGTCTTCCACTCTACACCTCTTAGCATCAGCTCTGCGTTGACAATCCTGTAGGTTTGCCTTGTCTGTATTGGACGTCTCATCAAAGTGAGGCTTCAGCCTCTATCTTCTTGTTCTTGATCTCAATCTGGACCTCTAGCTCAGCTATTCGCTGCTTCAGCTTTTCCTCTCGCTCTTTGTACTTGGTTAGGGTGTTACTCCACAACGTCTCGTACTTGGATAACTTCAGGTATACCCTATCCAGGTCTTGCTTCTTGGTGGTCAACACACTGTGCACTGCCTTCAGGTCTAACCCAAGACGTTCTCTAGAATCAGTCTCCTTGGTCAAATTAGCGCCCAAGTGATGGATCAAAGGCCTTGTTATTGCTTTTTCCTAGCAAAACTTTTCCCTTTCTATGAATTTTGCTCCAAGCATTCTCTATCTTAGCCAAAGTGTCACCTTCAAGCAACCTTGTGAGATACAGAGATTCCTGTATCTCTTCCTCTTCAGGAGGACCTCTTAGTGCATACCCAAATTGTCGAACCAACAAAGAGGGATTGTAATTGATACATCCATTCCTTCCGACCAGGGGGACGTTAGGAAAGCCACAACAACTATGCACAATCTCTTTGCCTAGTAGATCTCTATCAAACCAGGTGATATTGTCAGCAGACAAACCCATCAAGCGTGCAGACCAGGGTGAAGACTCAGCAGAATCAATGAACGGACCCGTCTTAGGAAGATGGCTGGCAAACCACTTATACAGTAAAGGATCACAACATGCCACATTCTTCCCCTTTCTATTTTCATTCTTGCTACGAACTGAATGATAAACGTCTCCAAGGAGAGTGGGCACTGGGTTCCCGGAAGCAAATATGTGGCAGGCATCCATACCTATGAAGTCCGAATGACTTGGGAATAGCACGATCCCATAAATGTAAAGGGCTAAGATGGCATTGAATACAACCCAACAACCCTTCTTGGCAAACCTTTGGGCCTTCTCCACCAGGAAAGGCAAAGAGAAACCATAAACTCCAATCTTTCTGAACAACATCCCCTTCAACTCTGAATCATCTACATGAAGAGCGGTAGCCAACTTACCCAGGTCAGGTTCACCATCAACATGGTAATAAGGCATCTGATTCAACAAAGGTACCCCCAGCAAGTCAGAATACTCTTCCAAGGTCGGAGCTAGGACATAGTCTGGAAAAACGAAGCATCTGAGCTGCAGGTCATAAAACTGCAGGAGAGCGTAGAGGCCGCTCAACTCGTACGTAGAAAGCTTACACACAATACCTAGAAGTCTTCCATAACTCTTTTTTAAATCCTCCATTACTTTCTTATCAGCCAAAGAGATCAAAGCCTGTAACTCTCGGATGTCAGGTGTTGGTAGCTTGTAAGCCACAGTCTTCTTCAGAGATGCCATATCAGCCATGAGGATCAAAATCACTAGAACCAGGGGAGAAGTATGCACCTGCAACACAGACACACTTTAATGATATGCAAATGAGGATGTAAACAATGCAAAATGCAATCATGCAGCAGGAGATCAAGATGACTGTGCTGTTGAGGAGAAGGACCAAAACTCTGCTCTGTCAAGAACAAACACATCTCTGATGATAAGAACCCTCTGATACCCACAATACTGATTCACTGTCAAGAAAACCAGGTTGTCTGAAGGTTAAGGTTTCCTGCAATAACCCGACCCTGCTCACAGGTATGAACCTAATCCACTAACACACGTATGGCATCCTATGCGTTCCTCAGCGTCACAGACTTTCACGAAATGATGATACGTTCACCATTTCTGGTTTGGCATCATCACTCCATGAAGAGGCCTCACATAGCTGAGTCACAAATGATCGGTCCCCAGATTCGAAAATTCTCAGATCCAAAATCCCCTCGAGTCCAAAGGACCGATAGGAAGTCATCAAAGAGAACCTCGTCTGAGTGTGGATTATATGGGAACTGATGCAAGCAAAGCAAGCACATCCACCACTAATCCACTATAATGCTAGATTTTCTCTCAAGCCTGGGTCTGGCTTCTCACTCATCAGAGCCCCCCTCCCACAACAGCATAGCAAATAATTATATTATGCTGAAAGTAAAGTGCGATAAATAAATGCAAACCCAACAGATAAACACGCAAGCGCTAGGACTGACTCGCACAGGGGACGGGAAACGGTCCCAGCAGAGGGGATGGGAAAATTCCCCAGCAACTATAAACCTCCCCAACAGAGTCGCCAGCTGTCGCTACCGCGAAAAAAAGGTGTCGGCAAAACAGAAGAGTCGCCACCTTTCGTTATTTATCCCGCAGAAAGGGAAAGGTATAAGACAAGGTCATCGTAACCATGTCTGCGTTCGGGAGTCGGTTATGCAAGGGGAAGGTATTAGCACCCCTCACGTATGTTGTACTCAATGGGATCCATGCTTGTTGTGTTTATCTGACGGGTTGGTTTATCTATCTACCTATCAAGGCTGGTCTGAAAAGAAAAGAAAAATGACTCGGCAAAGCATCGCGCTTCGTGCCTACGTATTCTCATCAGAGAACGGGAAATCTGAGTCAACGTAGTTCGGCTAACTACGGGTAACGGATGGGGGAAGGTGGCTCGCCAATACGTCAGTATTGTGCCTACGTACTCTCAACAGACATGAGAGATCAGAGCTTACGTAGTTCGGGATACTATAGATTGCGAGTTTAGATTCATCTGTTTTTCCGAGTAGGGTTAACAAACAGTTCCAGCAGTTTGGTGTATGCAGCTCGCTCGTCAGAGACTCGTGCGTTACCGTTTGCGGTAGAACTGAGAGTTAACGACACTCTTTTTCTGAAAACGTTTCCTCGAGTTACGGGCCCACGGGGCAAAAGAGGTTTGAGATTTGTTTTCTGTCTTTTACGGAAAGAAGTGTTTTTTTTATGAATGTTTGTAGTTCGTACAACACTAGAGACTATGACTTAGGAACGAATGTGTCGCATATCATCCAAAGGACGTATACTAAACACTCTAGACGATTGAGAGGAGACCGCTCAATTATCATTTCCCAAGTGGCTTAAGGCTCGTAACGCGCTTGTACCAACTTGCCTTTATTACGTTTTTTACTGTTTTTTTAGAGATGAGAAGAGAACGAACTCTACTGGGAAACTATCAAGCCCTAATGTTGTCATGCCAAGGATTCATCCTTTGGTTGAGGTTTGAAACACAGAACTCCTAGACATTATCATGCAAAGGTTTCAACCTAAAGTTCTATCATCACTTCCTTATCAAAGGAAGTGAGACTCCTAGGGGATCATGTCAAGGGGAAACAGACAACAGACTAAGCATCAGCTAAACATCAGTAAAACAGATAAATAGAAAAGAAAACAGTAAAGATGCAAATGCAATGCAACAATACAAGCAGAGGGAGACTCACTCAACCTCTAAGCAGTCAAGCAAAAAGAAAACACACAAAACAGACAAGCAAAGGGAGCTCAACTCAACCTTTCAATGCAAACACACAGATAAAAAGAAAAATAACACACAATCAAGGGGAGGATCACCTCAACCCTTAATGCAGACAAGCAGAGGGAGACCCACTCAACCTCTTAATGCAGTCATGCAACTATCCTAAAATATTCTATATATGAACCTATTCTAATGCATCAAGAAATTTCAAACAACAAAGAGAAATGAAACCAAAATGAGCAACAGGGAAGTCATCCCAGGCTACATCAGGTTGGAGGTGTATCAACACCAGAGTCCATCATGGGCTCAACCTCTTGAGGAATGCACAGAATCCAACCAAGGGAAGGATTAGGCTCTCCCAAGAGGGATCCTATGTCAATAGGACAGAAAAGACTGGGTATTAGTCCTAGATATCCATCTAAGGTAACTGGTTAAAGTGTATCAACACAGAATGTCCGTCTCAGGCTCAACCTGTTGAGGAATGCACAAAATCCAACCAAGGGAAGGATTAGGCTCTCCCAAGAGGGATCCTAAGAAAGGTACTTGTAGAAAGATGACAGTATATAAACCAAGGGAATATACCATGCCACGAATGTCAATCCAAGGCTCAATCTCCTGAGGAATGCATAGGATCCAACCAAAGGAAGGATTAGGCTCTCCCAGGAGGGCTCCTCATCAAGACTTGAAAGAGAAAGATAGTGCAAACCAAAGGAATGTACTATACTGTTGAATGTCAATTCAAGGCTCAACCTCCTAAGGAATGCATAGAATCCCACCAAAGGAAGGATTAGACTCTCCCATGAGGGCTCCTCTTCAAGACTTGGAGAAAGAGGATAAGGCAAAGCCCAGGGAATAAATCACATAGGGGGAAAGAAGGCATCACATCAACTTCTAAGAAACCCTAAAGACTAGTTACAAGGATCACCTAAACTAGGAGAATATAAAGCTCTATCAAGGCTTAAACAAGGTTCTAGAGAGGTATCTACCTAAGTTCTATTCTATAAAGAAAGGATTTGAAACTTAGAGTTAACTAGTGTTCACTTAAAAGACTAATCTATGAAGTTATCCTAGTTAGGGTCACCTAAACCATGATCAACTTGGAAAATGGGGGAATAATAGAAGATCACTTCTATAAATGCTAAGGAAAATCCTAGATGATCCTACATGGGTTAGGGATCTATGGTACAAAAACCAGGGGCAAATCCTAATCCTAAAGGTTCTAATAAAATCTAAACTCAAAGGGTGTGCTAAAGGGGATCCACCATGGAATACTCATAAAGATCTATCTCAAACTCCTACTTAGAATCATCTAAAAAATACAACAAAAATCACACAAACCTATCAAGGAGTCTATAACAAGCATGCAAAATTTCAGCATCAAAGTTCCAAAGCATGAACTAGTAATAAAATCAACAAGTAAACTACTCATTTTATGCATTTTTTATCAACTATTAAAAATAGAAAAATGCCAAATAAATGGAAAATTATCCAAAAATTAAAACAAATGCCATACAAAAATCAGAAACAAGGTAAGAATCATCCACAAATTTTCTCATATTTTTCTGATCAATAAAACTATTTTTTATGCATTTTATATGACAAAATGAATAAAAAGAAATAAAGAAAATCAATAAAGAAATTCAGAAAATAACAAAAAGCCACAACCACTAGATATCAATACTAGTCAACAGATCTAAGAGGAATGATGCGCGCCACGTAGCACTCTGAATGTTTAAGTGGAATGGTTCGTTTCAGCCTAGTCGTTGTGTTGCGCGCTTGACTCATGATCACCATACTCCCTAATCCTGGCCGTTCACTCAAAAAGTATCACAATCCAACTCATATCATGGTGACACCTCAACAGTCAAAGCCACAAATTCCTCAGAGCGCATCTCACGCTTTAGATCTTCAGACCACAGTTCTAAATCCTGAAACGATCTAGGTCTCTCCTACATCCTAACCACAGTTCTAAATCTTCCTAAAACATCCTAAATCTAGAGAAAATTTGAAGTGAACAAACCCGAAAAGAAGCTTGCAATTGAAGGTGTTTGCGTGTGAATCTTGATGCCAAACTGTGCAGAAACTTTCACTAGAGCTTGCTGGTGCTATTGGGATCCACAATTCTTCTTGAAATGCTCTGGATTGCGAAAACGATTTCTCACTTTGGAAGCTTGAAACTCCAACTGTAATAACTGCTTCTTCACCAAAATGCCACCCAAAGTTGATCTGAAACGGATCCTGAACTTAAATAGAGTGTGCTTGGATAATTCCCAGGCCCAATGGAATCCCAATTCAAGCAATCCAAATTTCAATTTTTCCTTCAATGCTCAAACATGGAAGCCACAAAAATGCCCTGTTTCTGCCTTCAAGAAGCTTCATACTCATTTCTTGTGTCATGGTGAGTATGAATGGACCAGATTACTTCCTTGATTTCATCCAATGGTCAATCTTTGATGTGTAACTTCATCATGAAGAAACCAAATGAAAGTCCATGAATTATGTGCCAAAATGGATTTCTAGCAATGCCATTGTGTTTCAAATGTGATTTCTAGTCAAAATATGCACCCACTTGACATTTCTTGAACACTTATGATTTATTTTGAATTTTTCCTTTTTAATGCCTTTAATAATCCCCTTTGTCAAGTTTCCTTCAATCAACTCTTGTTCTAAGCCAAATCAAAGCCTCATTGATACTTAGTTGAACTTAAAATCCCATTTTGAGCAAGTTTTATGTTGGACAAAACTTCATTTGAAGTGTGCAAGATAGTGAAAATGACCTATTATGCAAAATGACCTGTAATTCCAAATTCCCAAAATACCATTGTCTTGCAAAGCTTGTAACTTGAGTTCTACAAATCCAATCATGGACTTCTAGTACTTTCTAGAAAGCTAAGAAGATAAGGAACAACATTCATGTTGGCAAAAAGTTCATTAGAATCATTCTTCTAGGGCAAAAGTGTCATGGAATTTGGTTGACTTTCAAAGCTCAAATTCATATTCCTCTGATGACCTGTAACTTGTCTGGCTCATAACTTGAGTTCTACGAATCCTATCAAGGACTTCTAGTACTCAAATTAAAGCTATGATCATGCTCTACAACAATCATGTTAGGGTCAAGGTGATATGTGTTGCGGTGAAAATTGGATAGCAAGCTATTAATTAACTTGAATCTTATTTCTTTTACAACCGATCTTTAATTTATCCAAAGGAAAGATCTCAAGAAAGAAAAACCTTTTTCGCGATGTAACGACAACACTTAAGAGATTCGGGGATCGGGGGTTGGTTATATATAGGGAAGGTATTAGCACCCTAAATATCTGTAGTACTCTACAGGAACCTTTTGTTTGATTGCTTGCTAAGTTTGTGAATTGTACTATGGTTTGGGATAAGGTAAAGTAAACAAAGGCCTAAGTGGTTTTCTAAGTTTGCTCGCAAAGACATCGCATCATCTGCCTACGTATCCTGACTAGGATAGAATCAGAGCAATCGTAGTTCACATCACAAGGGAAAAGAACACTTGATGACGATCAAGATTCAATGGGGAACAAACATGACAATGTTTGTGTGGAGTTTGACGAAACTCCCTAATCTAAGTTGTAGAAGGGGGAAGTAAGAAATCATGACGATGATTCTTACACAGAGTTGACGAACTCTTTCCTAGGGTTCTAGTTGAAGAACGCTCCTAGTACGGGTGGGTCTTTTAGACTTAAGCAAAGTCTAAGGCTTCTAATCTAAGGTGAAAATGACTTAACAAAGTCAAGGGTGTGATTTGAATAAGTTATGCATGACATCGAGGGTCAAGTGGACAGACTTCCTTTGGAGGGAGACTGGGGAAACGACTTGGACGAGAACTAACGAGTTTCGTCGCTTGGGGATAAAAGAAAATAAAATGTTAGACAAGATGATAATCAAGGTGAAGCATAATCATGGTTACAACCAATTAAATAATAAGAGATGGTGAGGATGAAATATGATGATAACCTTTAACGGATGAAGTAATCGACACTGTGACAACAGCTCGCATTTAATGAAAACCAACAGATAAAAATGGTGACAACCAAGAAATAAATCCTAGCATGTTAACTAACATATATAGGCATGGATTCAAACAAGTTTCAAGAAAAATATTGAAAGGAAACAATTAAAAATTTATCTGCAATTACATAAACGATCGCGAAAATGCGCACACTTGTACATAAATAAACTGGGTGATAAAGAATTCAAACATGAAAAACAAAGGCATGGCATGAAATTACACATTAATACGAGCACAACGAAAAAAGAACGGACGAAAAATGATGAAAAACGAGTGAGATACGAATTTTTGAAATTTACATGAAAAATCACAAAAATGGATAAAAGAGTTGACCTCCTCAAGGGTCGAACTCAGGAACAAGGGGTGAAAGGCGCATGGTCATACCACTGGGGTGGCTATACATCCATTGATGAAGCCACCCCTAATTAATTATAAGGGTAACTTAGGACTATGGCTGGGCAAGAACACATAAACCAAGCATTTACGTTTTGTATCATATCTCCCTAACCGTTTATCGGAATGGAACAAAATTTATATGGATTTGGGGTAGAATTGAACAAGGAACATGATTGTGGTCTCAGTTTTTGAAAATTCCCATTGTGGTGTAAAACCCGATAGCCTTTATGATTTTGAGCACAAATTGCATTTTCACATGGGCAGCTTCAAATAATCATATTCAATCCATAACAATCATGCACACATCATAGGTAAAGGGTAATGAGTGAAGCTAGTTCAGATTTGGGGCTAAAATTGAACTGTAGTGAAAGTTCAAATATGATATGCAACAATTTACATGAATGATGTGCATGACATCAGGTAGTTTTAGTTTTAGGCAAACATTGATCACAAAAACCTTCTGTACACCTCTAATATATGTTAAGGAGTGAGTTTTGATTAAAAGTTAGAGGTTGCACTGTCAGTGTAAGGTTTTGGTATTCAAAGTGCATTCTTTGTGTGCTCATGCATTTTCATGTTAGCAACTTGTTTTACACATGTTTAAACCAATAAAAACACTTACACAGATCACATAGATCCCAGAGAATGAATCTAAAACTTCAAATCAACTTGGTACACACAGATTGTGCATTTGGTATGTCAAGTGCAAGGTTTTGGTAGAAGATGCACTTTAAAGTGAAGAACTCATGACAACTTATTTTAAAACCAAATGAGGGTACAAACAGTTTACAAATGGTAAGTGTGAAGTGCTCAGAAGGTGGATTTGATGCAAAAGAATGTGTGTGAAAACTTGGCATGTCAGTCACTTGGTGATATTTTGAAAAAGATACATCATGATGCCTACCACCTAATCTATCTATCATTTCTTTTAAGAAGAAGTAAGAACATGTCATTTATGCTATACTAGAGGAGCTTCAACAATTAATACACACAAATTCCAACTAGAATGTGAAGTGACATATTTTGTGCAAGTGTGTGATGCATAAAGTGTAGGCTGATGTGCTTTTGGATTCATGTACATTCCTTTGACAACTTGATCTCATACACACATTATATTCATGCCAACCAATAAGCTCTATCAATAAAAGTTGCTTCAAACATGAGTTGTGTGATTTGTGAAATTCAAAGTGTATAAGTGTAGGTGCAGCAAGCATGAGGTGGTACATATCAGATTTAAGGCAAGTGTTAATCATACCAGGTATACACACATTATTCACACATGATATTAAATGGTTCTGAAACTCAAAAACAGTTGGCCAAGGGCTGGTGTGAAAAAGGCTCATGAAATGCAAGTGTTCTTTTAGAGTGTGAGCAGTAATGAGGTGCACTCTTAGTGTTGAAACTCTTCTGGCCAAATTGAGTGTGTAGACAGCACATATGTATGAAGTTAAATGTGTGTATTCATGAATCAACATAAAAGACAAACTATGGTGATCAAAGTGAGATTTCATGTGTCCTTTTGTGTGTGAAAGTGTGGCAACAAGTGAATTTCAGCTAAAAACAATTTCAAGTAATTCCTACCATGCATACACATTACATTCATTGTATGTGATGAGATGAAATCATGATTTAGGCCCAACAGCAATCTGTTTATCAAACTGGTATTATAGTGGCAGAGAAAATTGCATTTCGAAGTCATGGGAAAATTCACTTTGAATATTTAGGACTCTGTGCATCAAAATAGACCTACACCTACCTCTCAATCATGATATTAAATGACTTCCAATGAGCAAATAGACTCACAATACCCCATTTTCAGAAATGACATGTTGACTGCCATTTTGGTTTTGTTAAAGGTCTCAAAAATAGTTAACTCATGGTTTAAGGTACATTTGCATCAGAAAAACAAAACACACATGTAAAACACCCAAGAACAAGAACATCTAGCCAAGGAGTGAATCTTAACAGGTTATACCACCAAAAGTGCCTTCATGCTGCTGTATGTTATTTAGCACAAAATATGAAGAAACCAATAATCATTTTCTGTCCTATGCTAGTTAAGTGACATGTCCACACATCTTCCATACATAGAAATGAGCAAATTTGATCATGAGATTGTCTTGAAAACTAGCTGATGTGAAACATGATAGGGTGATACTTACTGATGAGGAAATAATGCATTGTAAATGGAATGTCTCAGCTCAGATGCAAACATGATATATCAAGACCTCACACACATTACAATCATGGTTTTAAGAACATTTGAACTCATAAAACAAACATACACCAAGCCAAGCAATATTTTGGCAATTGATGCCAAAACAAGCAATTTCAAAGGCAATAACAGGGTTGTTTTTGACAGCAATCAGCAAATTCACAAACTTAAAACTTGACAAAACAAACTTTGACACACGTGTTTAAGATTTATCCAAAACATTATCTTTCAAGAGGCAAGTGTCAAGAAATCACCAAAAATCCATAGCTCAAGTTTTATCATGATGCTTAAAAATGTAAATACATGAAAAATGATGTAAAATCCAATGGAGACAAGTTACATACCTCTTGATGACCCTTTTAAACAAGTTAAAACAGTTGAGAAAACCAGAGATCTCTACTTCACTTTTTTGGCATTGAACCTGGCTTCACCTTTAAGCAACAATGCACTTGTTATGCTAAACGGAGAGATGTGAGTTTCTAATGGTTGATAGGTGTTTGAACAGTTGAGATATGTTATTTATGAGGTGTGTGGATGTTCAAAACCTCAAGGAAAGGCTTAGAACAAAGTTTGGTGATTTTTGTGGCTTTTGGTCAAAGTATGATAGGTAGGAGTTTGACTTTTTGATTTCTAAGGTTTTCTAGTGGTTTAATGGATTACACACCTTCTATATGTTATTTAGAAGTTGTGTGGAGGGTGGTTGAGGTGTTGGAAAGGATAGAAATGAATTTGGGCAGATTTCACTTCAAGGCCATTTTGAGTGTTTTTGTGAACTTTGTGATTTTTGAGAAATTGAAGCAAGATGAGAGAATTGTGATGACAGAGGTTATTTGTGGTTTCTATCAGATCAATTGTGTGTCGAATGAGGTGAATGAGCCCTCCTTTTATAGAGAAATGGATTGAGGTGCTTGCTTGAGACATTTCTTCACCATGAAGCAATCTTTGATATTTTTTGATCCACCATCCCACTTGTTGGATTCCTTGGCCATTATTTCTCCCAAAGGGAAAGTTAATTGATGGTTTTCTGATGCAAATGCAGGCTAGAAGCTTTGTAGAGTGGCTGGTTCAGATTTTGCTTTTACACCTCATGCTTGGAAAAGTCAAAAATGACAACTTTCACTTTATGGCAATGAAACTTCAATCTTTTATTTTGTGATACTTCTATGCATAACTTCTGATCTAACATGCCAAACATATTCCATATATCAATTAGAATGATTTTGACAAGCTGAAGTTGGCCCAATTGGATGGAAGAGATGATTTGCAATTTTGATCAATGTGGGACTAAAGTGTGAAATCCTTAACTTTGAACCTATGTAACTTCCTGCTCATAACTCCTCTTGAGATGTTCTAGTACAATTTAGAAAGCCCTCACATAGCTCTAAAACATTCATGTTTTCATGAGTTTCAATTTCTCAAAGTAACTTGGCCAAAAAGCCCTCCAAAGTTGCTAAAAATGAGCTTAAAAAGTGAAATTTTCCTAAGTCTTTTTCCCTTCTTGAAATGAACTTGACCATAACTCAAAATCTATGCATTTTCTGATCATGGACCACTCAGGGACTTTTGTAGGACTTGTCAAGAGCTTCCAAATGAGCTTTGAACTAACTCAATTGGATGTGTGGTTAAGGAGTTATGGTTTAGCCCTTTTCAAAACCCTAATTTCCCGATTTCTTGATTACTCCTTCATCCTTGATCCAATGATAATGAAAATTGATATGCAAGTTCAATATGACATAAGGAACAACTTTGTTTCACAACTTGAAGTCCAATTCATAAAATTTGGAGAGTTGACGTTTCGGTCAACCGTACGATCGATCGGTGCCGACTGAGTTGCCTATTGATATTCTGGACACCCTGAGACATTGACACTTCTTGAATAGACTTTGATAAGCTATATGAACTCCATGGGCCTCAATCCCACCATTACAACATTTTCCAACATCAAAGTCAAACCACAGTTGACTTTTCACTAGTTAAAAACCCTAATCGGGGCCTCCTGACTGCACTGTTCTTGATTCTGAAATGATTTCTTCAAATTGACTTCTCATTTGACTTTGATATTATCTTTGATTTCATTCCATGATTGAATTGGCCCAAATCATTGGTTGATCATTCCTTGGTTGTTTTTGAATTTGTCGGTGCGAAAACCCTGATTCATCTGTAACTTGACAATAATGAACTTGCACTGATTTAGGGTTAGATAATTCATGATCATGCTTCTAAAATGATAATGAGAATCTAAGGGGTCAAAATTTTGTGTACAACAGTTGCCCCTATTTAAATATCTTCACCAAATGGGGAACGAGAGATGACAGTCCTCGTTAAATTGCAGTGGAAGGTATTTAAATATAGATAACCAAAAATTTTGTCCCTTAGATCCGATGTCATGTTAAAGGACAAGTTATGATATACCATGAATTCTAAATGATGCTTTATGATGCTTGAATGCAAAACAACATAGACACAAAGATAAGAACGGTAAACGACCAGTGACAAATGCGAGGACTCGACACTGGGGACTCGTACTGGGGAAAACTAAATTAACAGTTCAGACATGACTGCTAATATAAGAAGGAAAACTTCACAAGGGGAAGAAACAACTCCAATAAAGATGACAATCCTATTGGAACAGAAGTACTCCACAGGGGAGAAGAATTGTCTTCTACTGGGGAAAAGGATATACTTTTACTAGGGAAATGGAAAATTAATTCCATTGGGAAAAGAGAAGCAGACTTCACCGGGGAAGCGAAAGACTGGATACAGCCTCACTGGGGATGATCAGATGAGGAACTTCCTATAGCGAAGAGTTCAAACGGGATCTTCAGGAATGGACTAGAAACAAGACTAATCACACACGGGGGATACTAGTGACGACTAGATCTCCGAGACTTGATTGGGAACATGGATCACTGGGGGTATATCCTTAGCTTCTGCAACTAGTTCATACAGTGCTGGTGATCAAGAAACGTCCTGGGGAAATTGGTAACGACCAGAATTCCAAGTAATGCTAGTGACGACTAGTCTTTTAATGGTGATTGGTGACGACCAAATCAGGGTATCAATGACAATTAGTTATGAAACAATGCCAGTTACGACTGGATTTTTAATGACGATGGTGACGACCATGCTGGGGGAATACCAATGACAATTGGTTACGAGGATGATAGTGATTACTAGATCTTAACTAGGGTGTTGGTAACGACCAAAACGAAACAGATTCCAATAACGATTGGACTCTAGATGATGATACCAGTTACGACTGGGTTTCAAAGGGAAAAATTGGTGTCAAACAACAAGATACCAATGACGATTGGATTTAGGCAATGCCAGTGACGACTGGAGTTCATGGGGAGAGTTAGTAACAAACTGACAAGATACCAATAGCAATTGGAACAATACCAGTGACGACTAGATTTCACGGGGAAAGGTTGGTAATGACCAAACCAAGATGCGCCAATGACAATTGGACTTTTATTTAGTGCCAGTGACGACTGGACATATACGTGGATTTGTCAGTGACGAATACCAATGACAATTGGACTTAGACAATGCCAGTGACGACTGGGTTTAAAAGGAAATAGATGGTGACGACCAAATGAATGCCAACGACAATTGGTTTGAACAAAATGCCAGTTACGACTGGACTCATACTTGGAAATGAAGCAAGTAATAACTTAGACTTCACGGGGATTGATAGATGTCACCGACTCGGGGAACAACCGAATCACACTGATCCCATGATGAGGGGTGTACGTGGACTTGGGAAATAAACCCGAAGACCTACTGGGGAATAGAGCCTGTAGGTAGACTTTGCTGAGGTGAATTCAAACAGATGTCCAGAAATACTTTACTGGGGAAAGAACCTTCATATCATCACAAGAAATCCTGAGGGATAATCTTCAATCTTGGTAACCATACATGGCCAAAGGACTCTTCGTCGCTCAACTTGCTAGCATTTCATTGGGGGACGTAAATTCTGACTGTGTATCAAGACTCCTGCTACCCTGAAGTTTCGGGGAAGTATGATTTTCCTCGAGTCTTTCCACAAGTTAAAACATTTTGTTAAATCTTTCCAAGTTATTTTCAAAATTTTGGACTTTAATGCTTTCAAAAACAATCGTTGACTAACGAACGGTATTTTTCATAACAAAGAAAATAAGGAACTGATAATTTGCACAAGAAAGAAAGGCTCAAAAGGCTGATTTTATTTAAAGGATGAAATCTTGCCAATGACAATATTCCATGGAAATTTTACAAGTAAAATGGCAAGAGTGGATAAGGTTACATTGAATCCTGTGACCTAACTATCCCTAAAGACTAGAATTCTCCAAGATCCTTGCTTCTGACGAGAGCTGTTGAGATGAATCTTTGTTGAGTCTGCAGTGTTGATGACTTCGTCTGATGCAGCGAAACGCCTTTGTCCCTAATTTTTGCCTGGATCTCTCTTTCGGGTTTTCAATCCACCGGGACACTCATTTTTTCCTAAGCCGCCCTTTCGGGTTTTCAACTTAGCGAGCTTTTTGATTTCTTTTCTCTTTTTTCTTTTCTTCTCTTTTTTCTTTTTTTTTTACCCTAACTTTTGCATAAACCGTTCTTTTGGATTTTCCGGTTTATCGGGTACTTTTTAGCCGTAATATTTCCGAACTGCGTCAGAGTTTATCGGGTGTGTGAGTTGTTCTCCGTCCATTATAGTAAGGATCAGTGAACCTCCGGAGAATATTGTCTTCACAATAAAGGGGCCATCGTAATTAGGCATCCACTTCCCTCTTGCGTCTTTGTGAACTGGTAAGATCTTCTTGAGCACAAGTTCTCCTTCGCGGAACTCTCTGATACAGACCTTTTTATCGAACGCTCTCTTGATTATTTTTTGATACAACTGGCCGTGACACATCGCAGACATGCGCTTTTCATCGATGAGATTCAGCTGATCAAATCTTTCTTTAATCCATTCTGCCTCTTCTAACTTGGTTTCCATGATGACTCTGAGGGATGGTATCTCGACCTCGATGGGAAGAACTGCGTCCATTCCATATACCAGAGAAAAGGGAGTTGCCCCTGTGGAAGTGCGGACGGAGGTTCTGTATCCGTGCAGGGCAAATGGTAACATTTCATGCCAATCTTTGTAGGTTTTAACCATTTTCTGCAAGATCTTCTTGATGTTTTTATTTGCAGCTTCCACAACTCCATTCATCTTTGGACGGTAAGGGGAAGAGTTGTGGTATTCGATTTTGAAATCATCACATAATTCTTTCATGACTTTGTTGTTCAGATTGGTACCGTTGTCTGTTATAATTCTGCTTGGGATCCCGTAACGACAGATGATCTCCTTTTTAATGAAACGAGCCACCACTTGACGTGTAACGTTGGTGTAGGATACAGCTTCAACCCATTTTATGAAATAGTCAATGGCAACCAGAATGAAACGGTGTCCATTTGAAGCTTTTGGCTCAATTTCCCCAATCATGTCAATCCCCCACATAGAGAAAGGCCATGGTGACGACAATACATTCAACAGTGTTGGAGGCACATGCATTTTGTCCGCGTAGATCTGACATTTGTGACATTTTCTGGCGTACTGAATGCAGTCGGTTTCTAAAGTTAACCAATAATAACCAGCTCTCAAGATCTTTTTGGACATGGCGCATTCGTTGGCGTGAGTACCAAACATTCCTTCATGAACATCTTTCATTAACAAGTCCGCTTCTCTTTTGTCAACACATCTGATTAAGACCATATCATGATTTCTTTTGTAAAGTACACCATTGCTGAGGAAGAATTTGGATGCTAATCGTCTCAGTGTTTTCTTCTCAAGTGTTGTAGCATCTGCGGGATATTCTTGTTTCAACAGATAATTCTTTATATCATGATACCAGGGTTTGCCATCGGTTTCTTCTTCAATCATTTGACAGTAAGCAGGCTCTGTCTTGCGTTCAATTTTGATAAATGTGCCATCATTGACATCTCTAGTTTTCCACATCGAGGCCAGCATGGCTAAGGCATCGGCGATGTGATTCTCTGCTCTCGGAACATGTTTAAAGGTGATCTCATCAAAATACTTGATCATTTTAACGATGTAAGCTCTGTAAGGGATCAGATTTTCATGTCTTGTCTCCCATTCACCCGTGACTTGGTAGATAACCAAAGCTGAGTCTCCACTGACTTCGAGATTTTTGATTTGGAGATCAATGGTTGCTTCGAGACCAAGGATACACGCTTTGTATTCAGCAATGTTGTTTGTACAATCAAAGTCTAGTCTGGCTGTAAACGGAGTGTAACCACCTTCAGGATTCATTAAGACTGCACCTACGCCATGCCCGCTATAATTGGAGGAACCGTCGAACATCATCTTCCACCAAATACCTGTCTGTTGACCTTTGTCAGAACTTGTTTCTTCACAATCTTTCACTAACATGATATCTTCATCCGGGAAATCAAACTTCAAAGGTTCATAATCTTCGACAGGTTGATCTGCGAGATATTCTGATAACACACTGCCCTTGATAGATTTCTAAGCCACATATTGAATATCATATTCTGACAGTAGCATATGCCACCGGGCGAGTCTTCCGATTTGTGCAGGTTTCTCAAAGATGTACTTTATTGGATCCATTTTCGAGATCAACAAAGTGGTGTGACAAATCATATACTGCCTCAAACGCTTAGCGGCCCATGCTAAAGTACAACAAGTCTTTTCTAGGAGTGAGTATCTGCTTTCACAATCAGTAAATTTCTTGCTCGGATAATAAATGGCATGCTCCTTCCGTCCGATTCGTCTTGCTGGCCCAGAACGCAACCCATTGAATTTTCAAGTACTGTCAAATACATAAAGAGAGGCTTTCCCGGAACAGGTGGTATCAAAATTGGAGGTTCTTGGAGATAACCTTTGATTTTATCGAACGATGTTTGACAATCAGAATTCCATACAACTGTTTGATCCTTTCGTAACAACTTGAAGATCGGTTCACAGGTAGGGGTCATATTGGAAATGAACCTGGATATGTAATTTAACCTGCCAAGAAAACTTCTAACCTGATTTTCGGTCTGCGGAGCTGGCATGTCTTGAATGGCACGGACTTTGTCTGGATCCACTTCAATCCCCTTGTGGCTGACAATAAAACCGAGTAATTTTCCTGATCTCACTCTGAAAGTGCACTTTGCGGGATTCAATCTCAACTGATATTTCCGGAGTCTTTTGAATAACTTCAACAAATGTTCTAGATGGTCTTTTTCGTTTTGAGACTTGGCGATCATATCGTCGACATATACTTCTATTTCTTTGTGCATCATGTCGTGGAACAAAGCCACCATAGCTCTTTGATAAGTTGCGCCTGCATTCTTTAGACCGAATGGCATAACCTTATAACAATAGGTGCCCCCATGGAGTAATGAAGGTTGTTTTTTCCATATCGTCTGGGTCCATCTTGATTTGGTTGTAACCTGAGAACCCATCCATAAATGAAAACACTGCAAACCGAGCTGTATTGTCTACCAAGGTATCAATATGTGGCAGAGGAAAATCATCTTTTGGACTGGCTTTGTTTAAATCTCAATAATCTACACACATCCTAACTTTTCCATCCTTCTTTGGTACAGGAACAATATTGGCCACTCATTCTGGATATTTGGAGACTGTGAGAAATCCTGCGTCAATCTGCTTTTTTACCTCATCTTTGATTTTGAGAGCCATGTCGGGTCTGGTTCTTCTGAGTTTCTGTTTGACCGGCAGACATTCGGGTCGGAGCGGTAACTTGTGAACCACTATATCTGTGTCTAGTCCCGGCATATCTTGATACGACCACGTAAACACATCCACATATTCTCTTAGAAGTTCTTCTAACTGCTGTTTCACCTTTGCCCCGAGGGCTGCCCCGATCTTGACTTCTTTTCTGTCTTCTTCAGTGCCAAGATTAATGACCACCAAATGTTCCTTGTGCGGCTGGAGCTCGGTGTACTCAGACTATGCCCATCTTACCAGTTCCTCAGGGATTTTAAAATCTTCATCCTCGTCTTCGGCTTGGTATATTGGGGAATCCATGTCTGGAGGGAATGCGAGGTTACAAGATTCAATGGGGTTATGGTCATCACTGCATGTTTGAAGGGTTTACTTTATTAAAACACACAACAACAAATGCAACACATACAGAGAAATAGAAAATTGTTTTTGTTTTGGTTTTTTGTATTGCCATTTTTCTTTCAAAGTAAAAGCAAAAAGACGGTAAAGAAACAACACGAGAAATTTTAACAAAATAGTCCATTCTCATTGATATTTCTTTGAAAGCATGGGGCCCTTACAAAACATTCCTATAGCCTTGGGCACGGCTATGGAGACTTTAAAACAACAAAGAAAGAAAACAACCAATTACTTTAACTCGGGAAAAACTACAGGAACTTCGACAGCTTCCCAGTTGTTCAAAGCAGCTTTGTCATGATACACTAGTTGTCCTATGTCTTCATCTTCAAGATTTCCTTCCACGGCGTTGATTTGAAAACCGCCACTGACGAATATTTCTTGAATAGCCTTTGGCCGACTGTTGTCATATATCGGTTCTTCACCTTGAGTTGGTTTGTAACCCAACCCCTGGCGGTTCATCTTCAGCTTTACCTCAATGACTTCTCCCCATCCCGCGGGAGTGCCTTCTTCCAGCGTAACTTTGGCGCTTTGAGCAGATGCGAAAGTTGGACCTCTTTTTGCCACCGTCTCCTCTATCATCACTGTGTTTGCTATTTCTAGTGCTTGGAATGATGTCTCTAGCGCGTCCTCTTCTGCTTCAATGTACCGGAACGATGAAAGATTACTGACCATTAATTCCTCCTCACCATGAATGATTACTAGCTTATCATTTACCACAAACTTCATTCTTTGGTGCAGGGTAGAAGTTACTGCCCCTGCTTCATGGATCCAGGGACGTCCCAGTAGGCAGCTATAAGCTGGGTTTATGTCCATCACCTGAAATACAATGTTAAATTCATGGGGTCCCACCAAAATCGGTAATTCTACTTCTCCGATGACCGTTCTCCTCGAACCATCGAAATCTTTTACAATTAATGAGGTTGGTTTCATCTCTGCCCCAGCATAGGCTAATCTGGACAATGATCTTGCGGGTAACACGTTTAACGAGGATCCTGTGTCGACCAGTACTCGTGCCAAAGTATCTTCTTGGCATTCGATGGATATGTGTAGTGCACGATTGTGATCACGTTTTTCCTTCGGTAACTCAGCATCGCTGAAACTTAAAGTATTGCACGCCGTGATGTTAGCCATTACTGAATCAAACTGCCCGAGTGAAATATCCTTGGTTACGTGTGCTTGTCTCAATACTTTCTGTAATGCCTCCCTGTGAGCTAGAGAATTTATCAAGAGTGACAAGATTGATATTTTTGATGGCGTCTGATGAAGCTGATATATCACTTTGTAATCACTTCTTCGGATAATCCTCAAAAATTCTTCATTTTCTTCTTTTGTGCTTGGATCTTCTTTTTCTTTGATTACCACAACAGGAATAACTTCTTTTGGAATAACTACTGATACTTTTGGCTGATAGATTCGACCACTGCGGGTCATCTTGCTAGTGCCGGCAATGTTGGTCACATCTTTTTGATTATCTGTCTGAACAACCTTTCTTGTTTCTTTGTCCACCACGGTCACATCGTACCTCCATGGAACAACTTTTGTATTGTCATAATGGAACGGTCTTGGTTTTTGAACTACGATTGGTCGCGGTTGACCCATAGCAGCTCTGTTGAAAACTGGCCTTGCACCCCTGTTAAACACTGGGACTTTCTCTCCTTTCCTGGACAGGTTGAAAACTGGCTCTATTACAGAAACCTCTTCTTTCCTTCCCCTACCACATACTTGTAACATCCCCTCATTTATCAATCTTTGTATATCTTCCTGCATTACATCACATCTACTGGAACTAACAGTATATTTTTCACATTTGTTATGAACACTTCCCAACAACCCTGCTTCTGTCAACTTATCATGCAATGTCTTCAATGACGTTCTGATTTTTGACACATCATTAATTATCTCTTCATCTGACTTTTCAATGGCATTGACCCCTCCATGGTTTGACAGTGGGTTACTTTTGACGTTAGGTGGTACATCATCAAAGGACAGGATTTTCTTCTCCATCAACTCTCTTACCAAATGTTTTAAGGCAAAGCAACCTTCTAAGTTGTGGCCGGCAGCACCTTCATGGAAAGCACAATGGGAATTTGGGTTATAATGTGGAGATGTGGTATCTGGATTAAGCGGTCTTGTCGTGATCAAACCCTGATGGACCAAAGATGGATATAACTCAGTATACGTCATTGGTATTTGTGGGAGTGGAGGTTTTATGGTCAGCCTCCGATTCTGGTATTGTTGTCTGGGCTGTGGCATCCTCTGCGGCTGATTCTGTTGAAAGGGCGGAGCATTGGGCGCTCGTTGATGCCCTTGCTAGTTTTGCTGATACATGGGCGTTGGTCGCCCTGACTGATAGTTTGAAACGGAATGGTTGAATGCTGGGGTCACAGCTGCCACATATTGCTGCGGGGCATACTGTACCGGGTACACGGGTGTTTGTTGATGAAACTGTTGAACATAGTTAGGTTGGATTGGCTGGATGAAACTTTGTTGAGGCGGCTGATATTGCTGATGTGGAGGTCTCACGGTACGATTTCTTCTTCCCATTACAGCGTTTGTTTCACCTTCTTTCTTTTTGTGAAACCCACCGCTGACTTTCTTGATACTGCTGTTGTTAGAGCTGCTGGCTACCTTTCCACTTTTCATTCCCAATTCTACCCTCACTCCCACGGCCACAATGTCTGAAAAACTTGCAGACACACTACTGATCATTTTCTCGTAAAATTTTGGTCTCACTGTGTTAACAAACCAGTCTGTCAGTTCTTTCTCGCTTAGAGGTGGTTCTACCTGGGACGCTGTTTCTCTCCACCGCTGAGCATACTCCTTGAATGATTCTGTGCTTTTCTGGGAAATGCTCAACAACTGCCTTCGGTCAGGCACCATATCCATATTATATTTGTAATGTTTCATGAATGCATAAGCCAAATCTTGAAAACTGTGGATTCTTGACTGATCTAGACTTATATACCATTTTGCTGGAGCTCCTTTTAGACTGTCTTGGAAGCAATGGATCATTAACTTGTCGTCTTTAACGTGCGCAGCCATTCTTCTATAGTACATGATTAAGTGAGTTCGTGGACAAGTAGCTCCTGAGTACTGATCGAAATTTGGGATTTTGAACTTTGGCGGTATTACTAGTCCAGATACCAAACACATTTCTCTGGCGTCAGTGCCAAAGGTATCGTTTCCTTCCATCGCTCGGATCTTTCTCCCTATAGTTTCAACACTTTCCCTTAACTTCTCATGTGACTCATTCTCCTCTTCATACCCCTCAAGACCTTCGTATACTGGTGGAGGATTATGGAATACAGGGCGTGCTTGAATCTGTACAGCAGCTGGAGTATATGTAGGAATTGCCTGAGGGACTTCTCCCCCTAGGGAAACTGTCTGTTGAGTGACTCTTGGTGGAGGTACAAAGCCTAAAGGTAACCCATAGGTTGGCACATTTGCAATAGTAACAGCCGTCGGGATTGGATCTGCAGTGATTTCAGAGACAACGGTGGCCTGAGTGTCCAACATTGCACGAATGACTTGTAAGGCTTCCCTGATTTGTCCCATGCCTCCTCGGAGCTCTCCGAGTTCATTGTCGATTTTGTCCACATCTAAGTTCTGTTCTTCCATCCTTAAGCGAGCTTGGGCTCGGGTGTTGTACTGATGGCGAGGTCTCAGTGTGATTCTGAAGACAAGACAGAGGAATGAGACACGACTCAGGAACATGCATATGCAATGCTTATGAAATGCAGACATGCAAATGTAGATTTAAACATTTAAGGAGATAAAAGCTCTATTTGCAAATATTATAACAACGGGGAAACAGACAAATCTTCATTGATGATAACTGGAGAGTTTACAACATCAAATTGGAAATGGAAATACAAGCTTCTTGCTTACAAAATACAGAAAACAACATCAAAAGATTCTAGATCCTTCTACTGGATGGTCCTTCATCTTCAGACTGATTCTTTCTTCCACTTTGACGTACCACTTCTTGAAGTTCTTCCTTTTCTTGCATTGCCATGAAATACTTACTTCTCCAGTCTTTCCCTTCTTCCTCGGCTTTGGCTAGAGCAGCCTTCAATTCTTCTATTAGGGTGACCTTTGTTGGATGAGGCTCGAAACTGGTAAAGAACGTCTTCAATGCTGCTTCTTTTACCCATGCCAAGTAAGTTTCAAAAACAGTGATGTCAGGGTAATCCAATGCAGTCATCCCTCTAGTGTTGACATGGCGCCAAGCATATATAATCTGAGCTTTGAAAACTCGATCCTTTCCCTCTTTTATATAAAAGCTTCTCAGGAGAGCGAAGTCCGATTCGTCTTTCATCGGGTAACCCAGCTGACGGCGAGCTAAGATGGGATTGTAGCTGATGCAGCCTTCGGTGCTGATGAGTGGGACATTCGGGAAATCTCCACAACTCTGAATCATAGGTATCCCTCCACAGATGGGGTCATACCAATTGATGTCGGTGTGTTTGAGTAATAACAACCTTTCAGTCCAGGAGAGCCCATTTCGTCGATCCCAAAGGGCAGGTAACCTCGACAAGTGTGAAATAAACCACTTGTAGTGAAGAGTAGTGCAGCATACAACTCGCCCACCTCCATGAAGACTACTACGATGAATGGAGAAATATGTATCAGCTAACAGTGTAGGTACTGGATTTCTGAGCTCAAAAAGAGCGACTGCGTTTGCTTCCACAAAGTTGTTAACAGTTGGGAACAAGAAGAGTCCGTAGATCAATAAAGCCAGAATGGATTCAAATTCTTCCAATCTCTTTGCCTCTGCATAGATCTGGGCTTTTTCAAACAAGAACATTGCTGGTAAACCATACATGCTCCCTCGGGTAGTTAAATGAGAACGTACTTCAGTTACTTCTAGGTTCAAGAGATCTGCAATGGTTTCTTCATTTGGAGTTCTTTCTCGTCCGGAGAACGGTCTAGGAGTAATGCTCACCCCCATTAGTGCGGAGTATTCTTCCAAGGTTGGGAGTGGTTAGTAATCTGGGAAAGTGAAACAGTGATAGGTTGTGTCGTAGAACTGTACGAGTGCTGATAACATTTCTTCGTCGACTTGGATCTCTAGTAGAGGCAACACATTCCCATATCTTTCTTTGAATGCTTCAGAATCTTCTACCAACCCTGCTAGTCTTTTAAGATTTCCCAGATCTGGGATTTGGAACATACCTCCTGTGGTTGTTTTCTTTCCCGAATTCATTGTGATAATATCTGCAAAATAAACTTTATTTCCTTGAATGTTTAAATAATGAGAATGCAAATGTAAATGCAAAAGTTTTATGGAACTCAAATTTACCAAAATATCCTTTCATTTCATTGATTTTTCAAAGGGGTATTACAAAAGATTTTAGTACATCTTACAAAGGCCCTAACATTACAACTCAATATGCTCTAAAAGAAAGTCCTTTCTCTTCTTGATTCTTCTGAGCTCTTCTTCCACCTGTGCTTTCTCAAGGATGAGTTTGTCTACCATAGCCTTCCAAGGAGTTGATTGATGGTTGGAATAAAATGTATCTTCCTGTGCCTTCCTCTTCTTGCTTGCAACTGCTTCCTCTTCTTTCAACTGAAGTTGTTTGCGTAGTTCCTCGTTCTCTTCCATAGCCACCTGATATTTGTACTTCCAGGATACCTCAGTCTACTGTGACTTCCTCAGAGCAACCTTCAGCTTCTCTTCCTCAGACATGAAAATCAACGGTTGTTCTTCTATTAAGACCATAGGCTTTTGTGGAGGATAAGGCATTTTCAACTGAATGGCCCTCTTTCGGACCCATTGGAGATAAGGTTCAAAAGAGATGCAGTTAGGTCTTCCCAAGTCCTCTTTTCCTTTCCTGTGTATATGCCCCCATGCTTTGAGAATTTCATCTTTTAATTCTGAAACTCCTATGAAGAAAATACCTTCTACGTGAGCACTGCAGGGTTTGTCTTTCAGCGGATAACCAAGTTGTCGACGAGCAAGCGCGAGGTTATAGCTGATTCCCCCATTTGTACCAAGGAGAGGTATATTCCCGAATCTTCCACAACTATCAATGATTTTGATCCCATCGTAACTATGGTTGTACCAGTCAATATCGGAGTGAGTAAGAGCCATAATCTTTTCAGACCACCATCCTTTTCTCCAAAAAGTATGGGCTTTGGGTAGATGAGAAACAAACCATTTATACAACATCGGAACACAACAGACGATCATCCCTCCTTTGTGAAGATTTCTTAGATGAACAGAGTGGTAATAGTAGAGTAGGTACCAGATTCTTCTTCAAGAATATTTTGATGGCATTGAGATCCACAAAGTTGTCAAAGCTCGGAAATAGAAAGATCCCATAAATAAGCAAGGCTAGAATAGCCTCAAAAGCATCCATACTCAAGTGATCGGCATAATACTGAGCTTTCCCAATCAAGAATTTTGTAGTCAGCCCGAAGATCCCTCCTTTAGTAACCATGTTCTTCTGAATGTCTACTAACCCGATACATGTGGCTTTAGCAATCTCTTCCTCTTTAGGGTCCTTCTCCATGACGGGAAAAGGAGATGCATCAAGGATGGGTAACCCAATCAGACAGGAATACTCTTCAAGTGTCGGCACTAACTGATAGTCAGGAAATGTGAAGCAGTGATAAAGTGGGTCATAGAACTGGAGTAATGTGGAAAGGAGTCCCAGATCTATTCTCTTCTTCATTCTCAGTAGAGACAACAAATTCCCGTACCTGCTTTTGAACCCTTCTACATCTGTGATCAGAGTGCTCAACCTTTCAATCCCATCTACATTAGGGCTTTTGTAAGTGTACTTTATAGTTTTCTTTTTTCCATTGTCCATGATGTTCCTGATATTTTATAAATAAAAGAATCTGAGTTCCATAAAACTTTATGACATGATGTTTATGGATGCATGAATGCACAAACACAGGTAATCACATATTCACAGATTCACATAAGTAAATAGACAAGGTTTTGGGTTTGGATAATGAAAGAGGAGTCGAGGTCTACCCATCCCAAAAGGTGTGTATCAGGGCTTTTCTTCGCTGTAGAACAAGGTTCTAAAAGAGTTCCCAGAGTCCTCGATCCATCTTTCGGATATTATCAATTTCCCGAATACTGAGTAGTCGATAATATTCTCAAGAGAATCTCGTCCGAGTGTAGTATCGCGTATCAACTATTTTGGAATTACTCCCTCATAGTCATCGCACTACATCCTAATAAGGCCAAAGTGGGGAAAAAGGTATCTAAAGGTCCTCAGTGTCATGGGCACCTATGTAGAAAGTAGCATTGTTTTCACGAATACTCGATCAACAATACTAACTCTCAAAAGGGCCTCCACTTAGCGGTGATTTTCTCAAGTCAGCTTGGTCGGGAATCTACTCCCTATAAGCCTTCTTGAATATATCACCTTCCTATCATAAGTACGCTCGAGCACGGGTGTAGTGCTGTCTCACCACTTCAAGTTTCCCAAACCAATAGAGCACAAATATATACAAGTATTCACAAATAGCAATTAGTCAAACAAAATAGGTTGAACCCTCAAAATAAAAGCAAGTAAGCAATTTCCCCAGTGAAGTCGCCATTTCTGTTGTGGTGAAAATTGGATAGCAAGCTATTAATTAACTTGAATCTTATTTCTTTTACAACTGATCTTTAATTTATCCAAAGGAAAGGTCTCAAGAAAGAAAAACCTTTTTCGCGATGTAACGACAACGCTTAAGAGATTCGGGGATCGGGGGTTGGTTATATCTAGGGAAGGTATTAGCACCCTAAATATCTGTAGTACTCTACAGGAACCTTTTGTTCGATTGCTTGCTAAGTTTTTGAGTTTTACTATGGTTTGGGATAAGGTAAAGTAAACAAAGGCCTAAGTGGTTTTCTAAGTTTGCTCGCAAAGACATCGCATCTTCTGCCTACGTATCCTGACTAGGATAGAATCAGAGCAATCGTAGTTCACCTCACAAGGGAAAAGAACACTTGACGACGATCAAGATTCAATGGGGAACAAATATGACAATGTTTGTGTGGAGTTTGACGAAACTCCCTAATCTAAGTTGTAGAAGGGGGAAGTAAGAAATCATGACGATGATTCTTACACAGAGTTGACGAACTCTTTCCTAGGGTTCTAGTTGAAGAACACTCCTAGTACGGGTGGGTCTTTTAGACTTAAGCAAAGTCTAAGGCTTCTAATCTAAGGTGAAAATGACTTAACAAAGTCAAGGGTGTGATTTGAATAAGTTATCCATGACATCGAGGGTCAAGTGGACAGACTTCCTTTGGAGGGAGACTAGGGAAACGACTTGGACGAGAATTAACGAGTTTCGTCGCTTGGGGATAAAAGAAAATAAAATGCTAGAAAAGATGATAATCAAGGTGAAGCATAATCATGGTTACAACCAATTAAATAATAAGAGATGGTGAGGATGAAATATGATGATAACCTTTAACGGATGAAGTAATCGACACTGTGACAACAGCTCGCATTTAATGAAAACCAACAGATAAAAATGGTGACAACCAAGAAATAAATCCTAGCATGTTAAATAACATATATAGGCATGGATTCAAACAAGTTTCAAGAAAAATATTGAAAGGAAACAATTAAAAATTTATCTGCAATTACATAAACGATCGCGAAAACACGCACACTTGTACATAAACAAACTGGGTGATAAAAAATTCAAACATGAAAAACAAAGGCATGGCATGAAAGTACACATTAATACGAGCACAACGAAAAAAGAACGGACGAAAAATGATGAAAAACGAGTGAGATACGAATTTTTGAAATTTACATGAAAAATCACAAGAATGGATAAAAGAGTTGCCCTCCTCAGGGCGGTCGAACTCAGGAACAAGGGGTGAAATGCACATGGTCATACCACTGGGGTGACTATACATCCATTGATGAAGCCACCCCTAATTAATTATAAGGGTAACTTAGGACTATGGCTGGGCAAGAACACATAAACCAAGCATTTACGTTTTGTATGATATCTCCCTAACCGTTTATCAGAATGGAACAAAATTTATATGGATTTGGGGTAGAATTGAACAAGGAACATGATAGTGGTCTCAGTTTTTGAAAATTCCCACTGTGGTGTAAAACCCGATAGCCTTTATGATTTTGAGCACAAATTGCATTTTCACATGGGCAGCTTCAAATAATCATATTCAATCCATAACAATCATGCACACATCATAGGTAAAGGGTAATGAGTGAAGCTAGTTCAGATTTGGGGCTGAAATTGAACTGTAGTGAAAGTTCAAATATGATATGCAACAATTTACATGAATGATGTGCATGACATCAGGTAGTTTTAGTTTTAGGCAAACATTGATCACAAAAACCTTCTGTACACCTCTAATATATGTTAAGGAGTGAGTTTTGATTAAAAGTTAGAGGTTGCACTGTCAGTGTAAGGTTTTGGTATTCAAAGTGCATTCTTTGTGTGCTCATGCATTTTCATGTTAGCAACTTGTTTTACACATGTTTAAACCAATAAAAACACTTACACAGATCACATAGATCCCAGAGAATGAATCTAAAACTTCAAATCAACTTGGTACACACAGATTGTGCATTTGGTATGTCAAGTGCAAGGTTTTGGTAGAAGATGCACTTTAAAGTGAAGAACTCATGACAACTTATTTTAAAACAAAATGAGGGTGCAAACAGTTTACAAATGGTAAGTGTGAAGTGCTCAGAAGGTGGATTTGATGCAAAAGAATGTGTGTGAAAACTTGGCATGTCAGTCACTTGGTGATATTTTGAAAAAGATGCATCATGATGCCTACCACCTAATCTATCTATCATTTCTTTTAAGAAGAAGTAAGAACATGTCATTTATGCTATACTAGAGGAGCTTCAACAGTTAATACACACAAATTCCAACTAGAATGTGAAGTGACATATTTTGTGCAAGTGTGTGATGCATAAAGTGTAGGCTGATGTGCTTTTGGATTCATGTACATTCCTTTGACAACTTGATCTCATACACAAATTATATTCATGCCAACCAATATGCTCTATCAATAAAAGTTGCTTCAAACATGAGTTATGTGATTTGTGAAATTCAAAGTGTATAAGTGTAGGTGCAGCAAGCATGAGGTGGTACATATCAGATGTAAGGCAAGTGTTAATCATACCAGGTATACACACATTATTCACACATGATATTAAATGGTTCTGAAACTCAAAAACAGTTGGCCAAGGGCTGGTGTGAAAAAGGCTCATGAAATGCAAGTGTTCTTTTAGAGTGTGAGCAGTAATGAGGTGCACTCTTAGTGTTGAAACTCTTCTGGCCAAATTGAATGTGTAGACAACACATATGTATGAAGTTAAATGTGTGTATTCATGAATCAACATAAAAGACAAACTATGGTGATCAAAGTGAGATTTCATGTGTCCTTTTGTGTGTGAAAGTGTGGCAACAAGTGAATTTCAGCTAAAAACAATTTCAAGTAATTCCTACTATGCATACACATTACATTCATTGTATGTGATGAGATGAAATCATGATTTAGGCCCAACAGCAATCTGTTTATCAAACTGGTATTATAGTGGCAGAGAAAATTTCATTTTGAAGTCATGGGAAAATTCACTTTGAATATTTAGGACTCTGTGCATCAAAATAGACCTACACCTACCTCTCAATCATGATATTAAATGACTTCCAATGAGCAAATAGACTCACAATACCCCATTTTCAGAAATGACATGTTGACTGCCATTTTGGTTTTGTTAAAGGTCTCAAAAATAGTTAACTCATGGTTTAAGGTACATTTGCATCAGAAAAACAAAACACACATGTAAAACACCCAAGAACAAGAACATCTAGCCAAGGAGTGAATCTTAACAGGTTATACCACCAAAAGTGCCTTCATGCTGCTGTATGTTATTTAGCACAAAATATGAAGAAACCAATAATCATTTTCTGTCCTATGCTAGTTAAGTGACATGTCCACACATCTTTCATACATAGAAATGAGCAAATTTGATCATGAGATTGTCTTGAAAACTAGCTGATGTGAAACATGATAGGGTGATACTTACTGATGAGGAAATAATGCATTGTAAATGGAATGTCTCAGCTCAGATGCAAACAGGATATATCAAGACCTCACACACATTACAATCATGGTTTCAAGAACATTTGAACTCATAAAACAAACATACACCAAGCCAAGCAATATTTTGGCAATTGATGCCAAAACAAGCAATTTCAAAGGCAATAACAGGGTTGTTTTTTTACAGCAATCAGCAAATTCACAAACTTAAAACTTGACAAAACAAACTTGGACACACATGTTTAAGATTTATCCAAAACATTATCTTTCAAGAGGCAAGTGTCAAGAAATCACCAAAAATCCATAGCTCAAGTTTTATCATGATGCTTAAAAATGTAAATACATGAAAAATGATGTAAAATCCAATGGAGACAAGTTACATACCTCTTGATGACCCTTTTAAACAAGTTAAAACAGTTGAGAAAACTAGAGATCTCTACTTCACTTTTTTGGCATTGAACCTTGCTTCACCTTTAAGCAACAATGCACTTGTGATGCCAAACGGAGAGATGTGAGTTTCTAATGGTTGATAGGTGTTTGAACAGTTGAGATATGTTATTTATGAGGTGTGTGGATGTTCAAAACCTCAAGGAAAGGCTTAGAACAAAGTTTGGTGATTTTTGTGGCTTTTGGTCAAAGTATGATAGGTAGGAGTTTGACTTTTTGATTTCTAAGGTTTTCTAGTGGTTTAATGGATTACACACCTTCTATATGTTATTTATAAGTTGTGTGGAGGGTGGTTGAGGTGTTGGAAAGGATAGAAATGAATTTGGGCAGATTTCACTTCAAGGCCATTTTGAGTGTTTTTGTGAACTTTGTGATTTTTGAGAAATTGAAGCAAGATGAGAGAATTGTGATGACAGAGGTTATTTGTGGTTTCTATCAGATCAATTGTGTGTCGAATGAGGTGAATGAGCCCTCCTTTTATAGAGAAATGGATTGAGGTGCTTGCTTGAGACATTTCTTCACCATGAAGCAATCTTTGATATTTTTTGATCCACCATCCCACTTGTTGGATTCCTTGGCCATTATTTCTCCCAAAGGGCAAGTTAATTGATGGTTTTCTGATGCAAATGCAGGCTAGAAGCTTTGTAGAGTGGCTGGTTCAGATTTTGCTTTTACACCTCATGCTTGGAAAAGTCAAAAATGACAACTTTCACTTTATGGCAATGAAACTTCAATCTTTTATTTTGTGATACTTCTATGCATAACTTCTGATCTAACATGTCAAACATATTCCATATATCAATTAGAATGATTTTGACAAGCTGAAGTTGGCCTAATTGGATGGAAGAGATGATTTGCAATTTTGATCAATGTGGGACTAAAGTGTGAAATCCTTAACTTTGAACCTATGTAACTTCCTGCTCATAACTCCTCTTGAGATGTTCTAGTACAATTTAGAAAGCCCTCACATAGCTCTAAGACATTCATGTTTTCATGAGTTTCAATTTCTCAAAGTAACTTGGCCAAAAAGCCCTCCAAAGTTGCTAAAAATGAGCTTAAAAAGTGAAATTTTCCTAAGTCTTTTTCCCTTCTTGAAATGAACTTGACCATAACTCAAAATCTATGCATTTTCTGATCATGGACCACTCAGGGACTTTTGTAGGACTTGTCAAGAGCTTCCAAATGAGCTTGGAACCAACTCAATTGGATGTGTGGTTAAGGAGTTATGGTTTAGCCCTTTTCAAAACCCTAATTTCCCGATTTCTTGATTACTCCTTCATCCTTGATCCAATGATAATGAAAATTGATATGCAACTTCAATATGACATAAGGAACAACTTTGTTTCACAACTTGAAGTCCAATTCATAAAATTTGGAGAGTTGACTTTTCGGTCAACCATACGATCGATCGGTGCCGACTGAGTTGCCTATTGATATTCTGGACACCCTGAGACATTGACACTTCTTGAATAGACTTTGATAAGCTATATGAACTCCATGGGCCTCAATCCCACCATTACAACATTTTCCAACATCAAAGTCAAACCACAGTTGACTTTTCACTAGTTAAAAACCCTAATCGGGGCCTCCTGACTGCACTGTTCTTGATTCTGAAATGATTTCTTCAAATTGACTTCTCATTTGACTTTGATATTATCTTTGATTTCATTCCATGATTGAATTGGCCCAAATCATTGGTTGATCATTCCTTGGTTGTTTTTGAATTTGTCGGTGCGAAAACCCTGATTCATCTGTAACTTGACAATAATGAACTTGCACTGATTTAGGGTTAGATAATTCATGATCATGCTTCTAAAATGATAATGAGAATCTAAGGGGTTAAAATTTTGGGTACAACAAGATGAAAATCACATATTGAGCTATGTGGCCTTGAAGTTATGCACCAAACTAGGGGATTTTACACTGTCAAGCATAGCAACCCTAGCTTAGGAACTTTTCACACTCTTGATTCATGATGAGTTGAACTTGGAATCATCCCTTAGGCATCTTAATACATCAATCCATGATCACATGGCCTTGAAATTAGGTCTCAACCTTCTTCAAATCATCAGTTGACTCAGGGTTGACCAGATGAAACCCTAATTGTACCAATCTTGGTAGTAGCTCCTTATCCTTTGCATATTGACCTGTCTAGGCTTCAAAATGACTTTCAATACCTCCCATGAGCTCTCTCAAGGCTCTAGGTTCAACTCCATGGATTCAGAATCATTTGAATAGCTTCCCACAACCTTCAAGTTAGGAGATGTACACACTTGGCTTCACCCACTCTCTCTGAGAATCTTTAACTTCATTGATGAGGATACCAACCCTTGAATACATGAACGAAGGATCTTAGATAGCTTCATACCCTTGTGTAGCCCTTTGTTGGTAGTCATACCTCTTGATCCCCTGCACACATGTCAATGCAATGCAGATGATAATGCTAATATGAATGCAATGAAACACAAGCTAGATACAGAAAAAGTTTAGGCAAATTTTGGGGTGCAACACTACCCATGCTCCAGGTTAAGCATAAGGGTTAGAAATCCTAAGGAAACTCCTACTTCTAGGCTCGAAGTGTTTGACTAAGGACTAACTCATTGTCTCTTCAGTGTTTGAGGGATTTGAAACAATGCATGTACATCGTCAGCAAGATTTTATCTGAAAGCATAGTATTAGCAATTATGGGCATTCAATTTCCATCCTCCTCCCTCCAATCTTTACTAAAACAACACTTGATAAAGGGAGTGAAATGGGGAGAAATATTTTTTGTTCTTTTTGACATGAAATAAAAAATGAGTGAAAACGAATGGATTGATTCAAAAAAATGCATAAAACTTCATTAAAATTACTAATTAAAGAAATATAAACGTGCTTAAAAGTAAATAAACATCCAACATGCAAAGAAATACAAATGGAATGCTGAAACAGTTGAATGATTTCCAGCTTTAGGGAATTGAACTTCATGGTCTGATCCTCAGACTTTAGGGAAAACTTTTAAAACTTGATTCATGCTTCATGCTCAGTGCACCGGAAGAACAAAATGCAGGGTGTTATCAGGGAAAAACAAAATCTTCTGGTCAATCATATCTTTCACCCTATGCTTCAAAGCATGACAACCCTTCAAATTATGTCTGGAAGCACCTTCATGGAAAGGACAATACTCATCTGGATTAAACTACAAAGGTATACGATTAAGAGGAAGTGCTAGAGGCCTTGGAACCATTAGTCCTTTTCCAATAAAGAAGGATAAAGCTCAGTGTATGACATTTGAATCGGGTGAAAAGGCGATCTAACCCCTTGCCTTCTATTTTGATTTGGAGCACCTTATGGGCGAGAAGCTTGAGCCTTCAATTGTTGATAAGCTGGTACTACAGACACTTGCTTATCTGGAAGAATGACTTGATTGGGCTGAAGCCCTGGCACAAAAGGTTATTGATAGCATGACACATATGCAACTGACTATCGATAAGCAGAGGGTTGCTGATGATTTCTTCTTGGATGGTTTTTTCTTTGATTGTCAGACACAACATTGGCTTCACTTCCTCCCATAATTTCCTTTGTATTGCTAGAGGTACCAGTAGCAGATGTAATCTTGCCATTCTTCAAGCCTTGTTTAATTTGAGCTTCTATGGCCACGAGTTTAGCGAAACCAAATGATGTACTTTCTACCATCTTCTCATAATAGACAGGTTGCATGGTATCCATGAATAGTTCAACAAGTTCCTTTTCAACAAGAGGGGGTTCAACCTGAGACGCCAATTTTCTCCATCTCTGCGCATATTCCTTAAAAGATTCATTATCCTTTTGAGACATACCCTACAGCTGCCTTCTATCGGGCGTTATATCCATGTTGTAGTTATAGTGCTTGATGAAAGCATCAGATAGGTCTTAAAAACACTTGATTTTGCTCTGATCAAGACTTAAATACCATTTGGAAGATGCACCACTCAGGCTATCCTGAAAGCAATGTATCAACAACTTGTCATCATCCACATGTGCAGCCATCTTGCGGTAGTACATGATAAGGTGGATTTTTGAGCAAGTATGCTCCTTGTACTTGTCTAACTCTGGTGTCTTAAATTTAGAAGGAATAACCAAGCCAGAAACCAAACATATTTCCTTGGCAACAACTCCAAAAATCTGATCACCCTCCATTGCTCAGATTTTTTTCTCGAGGGTTTGATAATTCTCTTTCACTTCTTTGAGCTCCTCATTTCTTATGTCCACACCTCTAATTGTCTATTGAGTAGAGTGATACACCTGGTTATAATCCTAAAATTGCAGTACAACCCTAGTTGGAATGACTGGCTGTGGAACAATATGCACGACAATTTATGGAATAGTATGCATGACATGATGTGTCTCAGTATATAATGGTAAATGGATTATTTGTGGCACAAATTTCCCCATTTCTGGTATCACTTCCACTCGAGACACAAAATCATGATGTAGACCGTATGAAGGCCATGTAGAGGGCACATACCTCATAGGTTGAGTTTCCTCAAAAGCTTGTATAATCTCTAAAGTGGCAGCAGTTTCAGGAGGATCACTCCTGGTAGTCAAAGTTCAGATTATCTCCATAAGCTGATTCACATTCCCTCGAAGGTTTCCAAGTTTAGCCCTGAGTTTTGCGTTCTCTTCCTCTTGTTCAGACATCCTCTGTCGAGCGTAGGATCGAGTATTGTATCGATGTTGAATATTCAATATGGGAATTAGAAGAAGAGAGACAAAATGAGAACTTGGTTGGAAAATGCAGGTATAAATGCACATGTAATGAAATGCGGATGGAATGATATGCAAATAGATTCAAGGTTGGAAATCTCTAGGCACATGGTCTTATAAGTCTGAAGTATAGATGGGGGATAAGGCTGATCGCTTTCACGAAACAAAGGTTTTCACCAGGTGTGATCTAAGGTTTTTAATAGGGACCTCAGAGTCATGAATTCATATGAATGTTTATTGCCATCAATAACTACATGCCAACCTTTCACTCCATCACATGAACCTTTTTTGAGTGAGATCTTCATACCGACCTTCGAGATCTACCTCTTGAGGGCCCACACTATGTGACCATCGACTATGGTTCTAGACAAGGTTCTCAGAGTCATCAATTCACACGAATGTTTATTGCCATCAGCAACTACATGCTAGGCTTCAACTCTAGCGTGAGAATCTATTCTGAGCGAGATCCTCGTATCGACCCTCAAGATCTACCTCTCGTGGGCCCGCACTACATGACCACCGTTTCTAATAGGCCAAAAGGTTAAGGGTTCTACAAAGGTCCTTAGAGTAATTGATCCTTATACAAATATCGAGGCCTGTCGGGCGCCAATATTCTCAAAGGATCTACTCTAAGTGAGGTTCTCATATCGACTCTACGAGATCTATCTTTCGCGGGCCCACACTACTCAACCATCATCATGTCTTATGTTTTCTCTCAAGGATCGGGTAGGAAGCCTTTCCTACAAGGTTTCTTGCAATCAGAGTAACAACCCAATACCACAACAATAATGGAAGCATATACTATATAACAATGATTGAATAAAGATAACAACTATAGTATAAATAAAAGCCATACAAGTAAAGCAAACATAAACACACAAACGAAACCTAACTAGGTTTGAATCACTTAGGGATGGGAAATTCCCCAGCAGAGTCGCCAGCTGTCGTACCTCGAAAAAAGCACGACCCTTCGTGAAGTGCAATCACACGCTCGTGGGACGGACTAACAGATTTTCCACTGAACTTTTTTATTCCCATAAAGGGAAAGGGAAAGTATCGATAAAACCCCTATACGAAAGGAGAAGACGTGGTCATCGTAACCAAGAGTCTGAGCTCGAGAGTCGGTTATGTGAGGGAAATGTATTAGCACCCCTCACGTCTGTTGTACTCAACGAGAACCATTAGGTTAGGTACACATGTTAATGTTTGCTTCTAAGTGTTAAGCTTCTCAAGTTGTTAGGAAGGAAAAAAAAGGACTAGATGGTTTATTTTCATAGGGTGCACGCCATGATCACCACAATCTCGTGCCTACGTATCCTCATAGTGCAACGAGGAAGTCATAACAATCGTAGTTTGGGGTACTACGGTTGAAGAACACTTGACTATGGTCAAGGTTCCAAAGGGAAGTAAGTATCCATAGCCATGACACTTACATAGAGTTTACAAACTCTACTAAGTCTAAGTTGAAAGACTAACTAAGGATTGACTCTAACAAGGTCAAAGAGGAAAGTGAATACTCATAACAATGATACTCACATAGAGTTCACAAACTCTATACCTAACTCTAAGTTGCAAGAAAAAATTGACTTTAACAAGGCCAAAGATGGGAGGTAAGTACTTATACAAATAGTACTTACATATGGTTAACAAACCCTAACCTAAAAGCTAGGTTGAAGAGGGAAGATGACTCTAACAAGGTCAAAGGCAAGAGCCACTTGATGTTGGATCAAGTGTTTGAAAAGGTTTGGTCAATCCTAGTCCCTTAGGGTGCTTCTAGTGAACAAAACCATAAAGAAAAGGTGCAAGTGTGTGCATTAGGTTGATGACGATGCTAACAAGAAATCAACTTACAAGGGTATTTTGAAAAGTGGCTCGACATTGAATCGAGAATTATTTTGAAAATGGTTAAATCGATGCTAGTCCCTAAGTGTGCACCTAGTAAGCAAAATCACAATCAAAGAAAAGAAAATAAAGAACATATATCAAAAAGGGAGCAGGATACATGTAAAGTACACAGGATTGCAAGAAATAAAAGGTTTCATTGTCAGGTAGCCCAAGAGAAAGCTATATGTGTGCAAGTGTCCTAAGCTAAAGTAATAGAGAATAGAGATAATCAAGATCCATAACTCTTTTGCTAGGGTTTCTGTGCAAGATCTAAACTCCAATGCTCGAGATAGTAACCATAGTCCACCAATTGATTGTTTTTAGGGTTTTGATAGTTTTATAATATTTTTTGTGTTTTTTGAGTAAGATGAACAAGATAAAAATGATATGACAAGATATGAATAAGATGAACAGATGATAATATGAACAATATGATAATCAAGATAATATCAACAATAATATATGAACAATGATATATTGACAGAAAGATAAAGCAAGGGTATATTGAATAGAAATTAAAGTGAGTGGTTAGTCATTAATCGTGAATTATCATTGATTAGATGAATCGGGTCCGCTTTAGAACTAAATCAACGTAGCACGATCTATGACGAAGATCAAGCTATAGGAGGTTGTTCAACAAATGTTTGTGCTAATACACGACAGAAAAATGATATTTAGATCATTCTCAAAGAATCGTGCCACACAAAAAGAAAAGAGACCAGTCTCGTCTTAATCACAAACTTTCGTCAATTAATCGAAGGTGTCACAATCCCAAAGTATAGAAAATGATCCAAAATATCATTCACTATAGATTTGAAATAATGAAGGTTAAAAAACCTCAACAATAAACATTCATGACTCATAAGACTTCATCGACCAATATAAAATTGCAAATCGAAATCCAAAAAGAATAAACAAGGTAATAATGGATAATGAATAAAAATAAAAAAAGTCAAATGGTGACTAAAATAAAAGTTTCTTAAAAAACATAGTAAAATAGTGAAACAAAACAAATTGAATAAAATGTACAAGGGGAAAAAATATGAAGATGGGGGAAGATTAGAAACTAGGTGGGTGTTTAGAAAAATCATGGGCTTTGAAAGAGCCCTTTAGCACCCCAAAATTTGCCCTTTCATTTTAAGTTATAAATGGCTTATGGTTCGTTCATTTTTGCATTTTGCATGCTGCATATCATGGAAGTAACTCTTGAGACATGGGATCAAGGTGTTTCTATGGCTCAAGGCTTCCTTTCATTACAAGTTTTTTAGGCAACAAGCATCAGAGGCTTTAGCAGTTATTTTGTTCAGTAATTAGATACCGAATTTTATTTTTCAGCAGGTTATTTCAAGCGCATGAGACAGTTCACAGGTTATTTAAGGCATTTTATAGGTGCAATATCAAAAGATAAGTTTCAAAGGCTTAACGTGGCTCAGAACGGGTGGCAACAGGTGATTATCCAAGTTTTCCTCCTCATGGCGCCAAAAATTTGAAATTTTAAATGTGGGAATCGGTTAACAAAATTAGGGTAATCGATTACCTCAAACAAAATTTGTAAAAATGCTTCAAATTTCAACACTGCAGAATTTCCAATTCATTCTCACCCTTGATTTCATATGCGCATTAGTAGAAGGATTTGGAATTGATTCATTTTCACAAATTCCCTCCAAAAATTCAAACATTCCATTCCTAATTCCATTCTAAATTTCCATTCCTCACACTAACATGTACTCCAAACCAAATTTAATTCCTAACCTAGGTATTATTTAACCAAATTTACACCAAATGTCACAGATTCACTCTCATTTTCACCTTCATTTTCAGAATTTTCTCTCAATTCTTTCTCACTTTTTCATTCTCCATCTTCATATTCAACCTTCCACCAAAGCTCCATATTCAAAGATTCACAAATTGTGCATTACAATTTGTGAATTCTTGAGCTAAATCTTCACTACATCACCATTCTTGATTCAATTATGCATTTGAAGCTTGTTTGGATCTAGATTCAAGTTTTGGAAGGCATTCTTGAAGGAGCCTTGAAGCAAATCCATCACATTGCATGGATCTTGAGGTTTCTTGCTAGGATCTTGGATTTCTTGTGTTAGATTTGTCCATTTTTATTTGTAACACTCACTAAAGCAAATCTCAACTTTGTAGGTTGGTAAGTTTCAGACCCACACTTGATCTAGCTTAATTTCAACTTATGCAACATAAATCCTTGTCTAGTTGTTAATATTTGATCCGTTGCTTGCTTTGATCGCTGATCTTGTTGTTCGATTGATGCAATTGGTGTTTGGTTGCTATAATATGATATAATTTTCTTGCATAATTGAATGGTTGATCATTTGGATGTTTGAATAAGTCATTTGCTGCTGAAAGTGCTTGTTGGAAGTTGATTTTTTTCCACAGTCTTAGTGGTAATCGATTACCACTATCAGAGTAACCGATTACCCTGCTCATTTTGCATGTGTTTTCTGACTTTTTAAAGGGGGTAATCGGTTAACCACATACTGGTAACCGATTACCACTAGGACATAATGTGTTTTTCTTGCTTTGTCTTGCATGTTTGGGTTCCTTTTCACTCTTAATCTTCATAGATTGATACTATGCATATTTGTGATTTGTTTTGGAGCTGTTTCACCTCACGTGATAGTATGTTTGAGTTTCTTCGACGCGCGACTTTTGTTTTTTGTAACGCATGTGCACGTTTTGTTCGTTTTGCATTCTGGATGTGATGATCATGTTGCATAATCATTTGTGACACTATGATTGTTTATTCTTGATGTTTACGTTGCTAGAAATGTGTTCCATGTTCATGTTTGTTTTCGATTCCATGATTACGTGTTCGTTTCAAGTAATTAATTATTGAATTATCCATGATGCTTTTGATGAGTGCTTAAGTATGCAATGCCATTGAAACTTGCTTATGTCTATTTCTTTGTGCTTAATTGTCTTCATATATGAATCAATTGCTCTTGCTTGATGCTTGTGTATGTTTGCAATACATGTATGTTTGCTTAAATGTGAAAGCATGCTTTTGATCTTCTCTTTTGGATACATGATTATGTTTGGTGTTTGAACATGTTCATTATTTGATTGATCATACGTGATATCATGTTGTTACATGATTTTACATGTTTGATGCCTATTCATGAGCATTTGACTTGATGCATTGCATGCTGCCTTGGTAAATACACGACTGTTGTGCAAAATAGTAGTTGTTATATGCTGTTTTGTTCGACTTGCTGCCTTTTACACCTGTTTCTGCTTGAAAAGCTGTTCTGCTTGTATGATGGATTCTATTGTTGTTTTGTGCTGGAAGCGCTGTTCTAGCTACTGTTTTTTTTTTGTTTTCTTTATTTTGGCTTTTTCTTGCATGCTCCCTTAAGGCCTCCTAGTCCAACTTAATTTTTGATTAAGCTTGGAGTAGGATAGACATTAGGAGTTTAATCCATGTACGATAACAATATGTTAGCCCCTTTTAATCTCAACTTTAGGTCCATCTTTTGAATGCTAACATTAGGATAAAATTGCCTTTCGCATCCTGAGCTTAGGGCCATTTTGCATGACACTATTAGGACCGAGTTTCCCCTTAGACCTTTTGCGTGTCCTTATTTGCTTCTCTCTCAAAACAACTTCAAAACACATAATAAATACGATGAAAATTGTGCGCCACGGGCCATAAGTATATGGGAAATAATGAGTGGGGGGTCTCTCCTTGCTTCGTCTATAGTGTTTAGCATACGTCCCGTCTGAGGACGATCATGCGATCATTTTCATCCTTCGGGATCATTTGTCAAATCATTTTCAGAAAGAGTCAGTTATTTTTCCGTTCTATCGCAAACAGACATCGACCCTAACTAATGGAATGGAAACTTAACGTTGCTCATAAAACACACTAAGCAACCCGTGGTGAGCCGAACTACTACTGCTCTGATTACTCATTCCATATTAGGATATGTACGCACATGACAACGATGTCTTGGCGAGCAACCTTCCCCCCTTTTACCCGTAATTTTTTGAACTACGTTGACTCTGACTTTCCCATTGCACGAGAGAATACGTAGGTATAGGATGACAAACTCCTATCGAGTCTTTTCTTTTGTTTTCTCTTTTCATTCTCGTTTCTGTTTAGCAGTAGGCTTTAGATAACACACCCTTTGATTAGACAACAAGCGTGGATCCTGTTGAGTACAATGGACGCGATGGGGTGCTAATACCTTTCTTTCTTGTAACCGACTCCCAAACCCAAGATTTGGTTGCGACGACCATGTCTTCTCCCTTCTTTTTAGGTTTTCTTTGATTGGTTCCTTTCCATAGGTTGGGATAAATAATGTTCGGTGGCAACTCTTCTGTTTTTTCCGCTAGGTGTTTTTCAGAGTTGCGACAGCTGGCGACTCTACTGGGGACTCTAGTTCCCTATGCGAGTCAATCCTAGTGCTTATCTATTTCTGTTCTTTGGGTGTTTTGTTTTTATTCTTTATGTGCATTATCTATTGTATATTATCGCATTTGCATTATATTGTTGCATTTGATTACTGTTATCATATTTCTCTGATGCTGCTATGCTGTTGGGCAGGATTGTTCCATGAGCGATAAACTCATTACCCAGGCATGAGTGTGCACTTAGTATTAGAGTGGAGAGTAGTGTGGCTTGCGTGGCGTCTGGCCACATGTAGTTGACACAAAACCCATATTCAGGCGATGTTTTCTTTGGATATACTCTATCATGTGCGTCTGGTGAAGATGATAGGGTGTTAACTTAGGGAGCTTACAACTCTGGAGACTGTTCATTGGAAATCAGTTGACGCCTTCTTAATTGATGATGATGTCAAACCAGAAATGGTGAACGTATCATCATTTCTCGACCTGAGATTCCTTGATACTGATGACTTGCATAGGATGCCTTTGTTCGAGACTAGAACCCACATATGAGAGGGGATGTGTTTTTCTGTAGGAAACCTTGACTTTTAACCTACCCGGTTTTCTGGTTTTCTTGTCAGTGTTGACTTTTGATCCTGGGTATTATGGTTATTCTGCTATTTTGATCTTCTTTGTAGAACAAAACTATGGCATTTTTCAGTTGACAGTGTAACAGTTATGCAGAGCATGTGGAACCTTGATCCAATGTCTGCATTTGCATAATCACTTTGCATCCTAACATTCATGTTTGTGTATTTCCATGTTCTCATCTTATCCTTAATTCTGGTTATCAGAGGTTTATATAGATGAACATTGGTAGGAAGAAAATCACCATGTACAAGTTTCCAGCTCCCAATCTGGTTTCCCTTCTTGGTTTGATTGCTCTGGCAGATTCTAGCATTCTCAAAGATTTAAAGAAGGGTTATGGGAGGATTTTGAGTTTCGTTCATACTGTTACTTATTATGAGTATAAGGCTATCCACACTCTTCTGTAGTTCTACGATCCTCTGTTGCGATGTTTCACTTTTCCGGATTATCTGTTGGTTCCGACATTGGAAGAGTATGCATTCATCTTGGGAGTACATGTCCAAGATAAATCGCCTTTCTATTATTCTGAGGAGAATCCTGATTTTGACATTCTTGCTGCTGCTTTTTATTTGAGCAAATATGTATTGGTGGACAACATCGCCAACAAAGGAGGATTTTTTGGGTTTCATCTGGACTTCTTGGTGAGTGAAGCTCAAAAGTATGTTAAAGCTGGTAGTTGGGTGGTTTCCAACTCTATTTTAGCTCTGCGGGTCTATGGCATCATTTTTCTCCCCAACATAGCGGATTTTATGGATATGAGTGTTGTTCGCCTCTTTATTATGAAACATCTTATGCCTACTCTCTTGGGAGACTTGTATCATTTGATACACTATAAGAATGAGAAGAGGAGAGGAAAGGGTTTCTTGTTGTGCACCGCTTCTTCATAAGTGGTTTATGAATCATCTTCCTCGCTCTAGAGCTTTCGTTGATTCTAGGAATTCTTCTGAGTGGTCTAAAAAATTGATGGGGCTGACTGGAAAAGATATTGTTTGGTTCAATTGTGAGTTGCTTGGCAAGGAGATTATTTCTAGTTGTGGAAATTTCCCGAATATGCCTCTGATAGGGAGAAAAGGTGGAATTAACTATAACCCTTCTCTCGCTGTTAGACAATTTAGATACGCCTTAAGAGAGCCACCAAAAGATAAGGATGTTCAAGAGTCTTTATTCTTCACTGGGACAGCTGACTCAGAGCTACTAAATAAAGTTGTGGATGCATGGGCCATGATCCATCGGAATGGAAAGCCTTCTTTGGGCAAGAGTGATTGCAGAACCTATAATCCTTATGTTGAGTGGATTCAGAAGAGGGTCGAAGTAGTGTTGCTACTGTTCTCCGTTGAAGCACCTTTGTACCCGCTAATGATTGAATAGCCCACGACAGTGGAGATTCAGAGGTATAATAAGCTATGGGCCGAAAAAGAAGAACTCCGTAAAGAGAATGAAGAATTGAAGATGGAGGTATCTCATTTGGGGTATGCTCAAAGCGAAGCAGTCTATGTATCTAAGGTGAAGACAAAACTTCTAGCCAAGAAAGAGAAATAACTAGAAGATGAAATCAAGAATAGAGAAAGGGTAGGCCAAGATCTGAAGAGCGCCAACATCATCCTGCAGCTAGAGAAAGAAAGATCTTGATAGAGCTCGCCTTGAGATGTCCAAATTCAACAATTAATGGAACGCCACAGTGATGATCCACAAGAGGAAATAGTATGAACTTCGGATTAGATTGAGAAGTTGAAGCTGCAACTTGAAGTTAAGGAGAGAGAGGCCAGAAGAGAGTCATCTCACATATGCTGAAATGAAAAGCAGCTTAAGGAGACTTTATCAGCGTTAGAAGAGCTCAAGGTCCAAGCGGAGGTGAAGAAGCCTAAGCTCGAAGACGCCTTTGGAGAAGATGATTGGGAGGATCATTGTGGCTATCTGGAAGGGATCATGCATAGGAGAGATATTCTCATGCAAGAGCTGATTCAGAGACCGAAGCATCCTGACACCAAAAAGCAATTCATAGAGGTTCAAGCCTGGTGCAGTGAGCATAGTGGTTGGGGAGATTTGTCCTTGGTGGATATTGAGGACATGATGTAGTCTTCTTTACTCTGTTTATCTTGATCACCATCAGGCTTGTTGACTGGGGTTATTGACTTTGTGTGCTTGATGTTATCTATGTTGTATAGATTTTGTATTGGCTTGGTTTTCTTATCTAATCTATAAGCAGTTTTACCAGTGTTCTATCCATCTCTTTTGTGTTTATTGTTGTTTAAACCCGAATCAAGGTGTAGAACACCTTGGAAATATTCAAACATGACATTTTCATTCGCATTTTCGTATTCATATGCATCACAGGTGTTCTAGGACAACTTTTCTCATATCTATCTAGTTTTCTTCAGCAGGATAGCAGACCCTCATATTCATAGGTATCAAACAAGATGGAATCAGAAAAGGATTATGGATCAGATGCAAGTAAAGCTATTGTAATTGCGGACTCGCATGACTCAGTTCATGGAGTTGATGCAAAATGTGGCTCAAGGGCAAGAACAGTTGAAGAATTTAGTTCAGCCTCTAATTGACGCTCCTAGAGTCGATGACAGTGGTGTGGGTCATCCAAATGGTAATGTTGTTAACCCTCCGTTCAGAGGTACTGCTGGTGTCGTCATTCCTCCGGGCGGAGGTGGCGCATGTATTGTTCTTACTCCAGGCGGAGGTGTCGCTGGTGGAATTCCTATTGGTATGGGTGGTGGAAGTGTCTGTGTTGTCCATGGAGCTGGAGGAGCTCATAACCATCAGTGGGAGGAAGACAGATAGGAGGATGCGTTTTCCATGCGTGATTTAGATGTTTGTCTCCCATCTGAAGTGAATAAGAAATTCAAGATGATTGAAGAAAGAACGAGAGATTATGAGAACTATAATGCTTTTGATCTCGACATGAATGATCTGTGGTTGGTCCCAGGAGTGAGAATCCCACCCAAGTTCAAGGTCCCAGACTTTGACAAGTATAGGGGAACAACTTTCCCTAAGACTCACATTCAGGCTTACTATCGAAAGATGTTTGCCTACTCCGAGGACGAAAAGCTGCTCATGCACTGCTTCCAAGACAACCTAGCTGGAGCATCTTTGGAGTGGTATATGGGGTTAGAAAAAACGTACATCAGAACTTGGAAAGATCTTGCTGAAGCTTTTGTCAAGCATTATCAGTACAACAATGATATGGCATCCAATAGAACTCAATTGCAGAATATGGTTCAGAAAGGAAATGAAAGTTTCAAAGAATATGCCCAAAGATGGCGCGAGTTAGCAGTCAGATTTCAACCTCCAATCCTGGAGAGAGAACTCATTGATATGTTTATGGGTACCCTTCAAAGGCCTTACTTCGAGAAGTTGGTTAGGTGCGCATCTGCAGGGTTTTCCGACTTGGTAATGGATGGAGAGAGAGTGGAAATTGGAATCAGGGCTGGGAAGATTCAGAATAGTAAAGGTTCCTCGTCTGGAAGAAATAAGAAGCCGTATGCTGGAGGTTCCAAGAAGAGAGAAGGGGACACTAATTCTATTTCTTCTTATCAGGGTAGAGGAAGAGCCAATCATAATTATACACAACAAGTTACTAATGTGGCCATTCCGGCTGCACCTCAGCAACAACATAATGCTCCTCGCCGATATCCAGATCGACCAAGGATAGTAAATAGGAAGTTTGAGACTCCGCCTATGCCATACTCTCAATTGCTAAAACATTTACTTCAGTTGCAGTTGGTTTAGAAAAGAACAATGGCGCCATTCACTGGTACTCTTTCACCAGGATATGATGCCAATGCTCAATGTGAGTTTCATTCTGGGGCACCAGGGTACAATATTGATAATTGTTAAGGCGTTTAAGCATAAAGTGCAGGATTTGCTTGACTCCAAGGCCATTAATTTCACTAATGATTGACTCAATGTAATTCAAAACCCTATGCGAATCATGGTATGGTGAGGGACAATGCTATTGGAGAGGGATAGCAGTTAAATATGGTGACCAATGTGAATGAGCTGAAGACTCCTTTGTTGGTTGTTAAAGAGCGTTTGCTAAAGAGGAATGTTTTCCAAGGTTGTGCTTTTGGTTGTCAGAGATATGTATTGCAGCCCGAAGGTTGTGACCTGTTGAGGGATGGCATACAGAAACTGATGGATGATGGACAATTACAGTTTGACAGAACTAATGTTGATGATGTTAATGATGATGGTAAGGACATTGCAACAATATCAATCCCGTACAACATCGTCTATATTTCAGCGCCTGTGCAACATGCACCTGTCATTATTAATACACCGAGGCTGATACCTTATGGGAGTACTAAAGCAATTCCATGGAACTAAGGGGTTGAGGTATTTTGTAATGGACATAAACAAGAGTTGTTGGGTTCTTTGGAGGTGGGGTTTACTATGGACAACGTTGTTGGTGCCAGAGTATCACGCGCAGTGGTAGGGTCTTCTCTTCACAAAATGTTAATATTGACAAATCTGATAAGGGTAAAGGCAAGTTGGTTGTGGATGATTTCGTGCAACAACAGTCAGGTGGTGCTTCTTTCTCAAAAGATGTAGAGGAATTCATGAGGTTTATTCATAAGATTGATTACAAGATTTTCGACTAGTTGAATCAACACTGTTAAAGATCTCCATCCTATCATTGTTGATGTGTTCTGAGGCGTACAAAAACGCATTGCTAAAGTTGCTGAACACTACCTATGTTCCTCAGGAGATTTCAGTAAATCATCTTGAAGGGATAGTTGCCCATGTTAACATAGGGAACGGTCTAGGGTTTACTAATCTGGATTTGACACCGGTGAGTAGGAATTATAATAAGGCCTTGCATATCTCCATCGAGTGCAGGGGCTCTCTTTTGTCTCATGTATTGGTAGATATTGGGTCGTCATTGAACATGTTGACAAAGAAGGCTCTTGTGAAGTTCGATGCGCAAGGTGTGATTTACAGGCCTAGTGATTTGGTAGTGCGAGCCTTTGATGGGTCTAAAAGGTCGGTATTCAGTGAGGTGGTTTTTCCTATTCAAATTGGACCGAACTTTTTTGATACAACCTTCTACATAATGGATATCCAGCCTACCTGCAACTGCTTGTTAGACCGTCCTTGGATACATTCATTCGGAGCAGTTACTTCAACTTTACGTCAGAAGCTGAAATATATGGTTGAAGGAAAGGTTGCTATCATATGTGGAGAGAAGGACATTATGGTTAGCCATTTGTCATCATTTAAGTATGTCGAATTTGATAGGGAGATACATGAGACCCTCTGTCAGGCTTTCAAAATGATACAAATTCAGAAGGAGCCTCCCGTGGAGGACAAAAAGCCTATGGCTTCAATGTCTTCTTTGAAAGAAGTGTGTGTTGCAATCGAGGCTGGTAGTTCCAAGAGGTGGGGGTCAGGTTCTTGATGTACCGATGAAGAATGATAATTTTGGGTTGGGTTACAAGCCGTCACAAGCTCCGCCAAAGTTTAGGGGTCATGTCAAGTTCACAAGCATTGGGGTCATTTTTTATCAGATTCATGCAATAGGGGAAGATGAGGTCGACAATGATTGCGACACAAAGAGTTGGATCTGCCTCTACATCCCAAGTCAAGATTTGTGCAACTGGTCTTCCAAGGAAGTCATCTTGGCCACTCGCGAAGAGTAATTTTTCTTGGTTTTACATCTGTTAAGTCTCGCACTCTGCCCAAGGCATAATGACTCATTTGTAGGGCAACACATGTTTAATTTCAATGTTATCATAAATAAAGGACGTTTTGCATTCAAATGTTGCGCTCCCTATTTTTCATTTTTGTTTTTTGCATCTTTAAAGAATGGAAATTTGTTTTTGTTTTGTTTTGTTCATCTTTGCATCCTTAATAAGACATAAAACATCGCTCATGTAGATCCATTCCCTAAAATCCCATCGATAATGATTCGGCTATGACTCGATATGACTTTGACAATCCTATTTACCATGCTGAAGAAGAGACTGGCGAAGACAGTGAACTTCCTGAGAAATTAGCCAAGCTACTAAAATAGGAGGAGAGGATTATTCAGCCTCATCAGGAGGATATTAAGATCGTTAATCTGGGTACCAAAGACGCAAAGAAGGAAGTCAAAATTGGGGTCGCATTGGAAGATAATGTCAAGAGAAGATTGATTGAAATGCTCCGAGAGTATGTAGATATCTTTGCTTGGTCTTACCAAGACATGCCTGGGCTTGATGTAGATATTGTTGTGCATCGTTTGTCTCTCAGAGAAGAGTTTCCGCCGGTCAAGCAGAAGTTGAGAAGAACAAGACCGAATATGGCTGTCAAAATCAAAGAAGAGGTTCAAAAACAATTGGACGTCTTTTTCCTTTAGTAACTAGTTATCCTCCATGGGTTTCTAATATTGTGCATGTACCTAAGAAAGATGGAAAGGTCACAATGTGTGTTGATTACAGAGATTTGAATAGAGCAAACCCGAAAGACGATTTCCCGCTCCCTCACATCAACGTGTTAGTGGATAATACAACTCAATTTTCCGTGTTTTCCTTCATGGATGGCTTCTTTGGGTATAACCAAATCAAAATGTCCCTGGAGGACATGGAGAAAACGACATTCATAACACCGTGGGGGACGTTTTGTTATAAGGTGATGCCCTTTGGATTGAAGAATGTTGGGGCAACCTATCAGCGGACAATGGTAACTATCTTTCATGATATGATTCACGAAGAGATTGAGGTCTATGTTGATGACATGATTGCGAAGTCACACACGGAGGAAGAATATCTGGTTAATTTTTTGAAGCTGTTTGAAAGGTTAAGGAAATTCAAGCTAAGGTTGAATCAGAACAAGTGCACCTTCGGGGTAAGGTCAGGTAAACTGCTGGGTTTCATTGTCAGCGAAAGAGGTATCGAGGTTGATCCTGCCAAGATAAGAGCTATACAAGAGATGTCTGAACTGAAAACAGAAAAAGAGGTTTGTGGTTTCTTGGGGAGGTTGAACTACATTTATAGGTTCATCTCTCATCTTACAGCCACATGTGAACCAATATTCAAATTGTTGAGAAAAGATCAAGCGGTCATGTGGAATGAAAATTGTCAAAAAGCATTTGAAAAGATAAAAGAATATTTTCAAAAACCTACGATCCTCATGCCTCCATTAGTAAGAAGACCTTTGATTATGTATCTTACGGTTCTTGAGAATTTGACGGGGTGTATGCTCGGCCAACAGGATGAGATAGGTAGAAAAGAGCATGCCATCTACTACCTGAGTGAGAAGTTTACTGATTGTGAGTTGAGGTACTCAATGCTGGAGAAAACATGTTGTACACTCGCTTGGGTTGCTAAGCGTTTGAGGAAGTATATGTTAAACCCAACAACCCAGTTGATATCTAAGATGGATCCGATTAAGTATGTGTTTTAGAAGCAAGCACTCACTAGAAGGATTACTCGTTGGCAGATGGTTTTGAGAGAATATGATATTCAGTATGTTTCCCAGAAAGTCATCAAGGGAAGTGTTTTGTCAGAATATATTGCTTAATAACTGATTGAGGACTATCAACCGATGAAGTTTGAACTTTCGGATGAAGATATCATGTTTCTGAAAATGAAAGACTATGATGAGCCTTTGCCTGACAAGGGGCCGAAGATTGATCTCAGTGGAGTTTTATTTTTGATGGGGTTGTTAATTCATATGGTAACAAAATCAGGGCAATCATTACTACTCCTCACGGTTCTTACATACCGTTCACTGCCTGATTGATGTTCACTTGCACCAACAGCGAAGTTGAGTATGGAGCGTGCATTATGGGTTTGGAAGAGGCCATTGATCTGAGGATCAAAAATATTGACGTATATGGCGATTCAGTGTTGGTGGTTAATCAAATTAAGGGCGAATGGGAGACTCGTCAGGAAAACTTGATGCCTTATAAGGATTATGCCAGAAGATTGTTACCTTTCTTTGACTGGGTCAAGTTTCATCATGTGCCTCGGACTGAAAATCATATGGCAGATAAGTTGGCAACTTTGGCTTCCATGTACAAGGTGAATTATTCGAATGAAGTTCCGACAATCAGCATTATGCGTCTTGATAGACCTGCTTTTATTTTCGCCTCCGAAGATGTTTTAGATGGTAAACCTTGGTTTCATGATATCAAGTGTTTCTTAAAAGTCAAGAATACCCGTCAGGGGCATCCAACAAAGATAAGAAGTCTCTGAGGAGGCTATCTGATAATTTCTATCTGAACAAGGACGATGTGTTGTATAAGAGGAATTTCAACATGGTCTTGCTCTGTTGTGTTGATGAGCATGAGGCGGGCCTGTTGATGGAAGTAGTTCATGAGGGTTCTTTCGGTACTCACGCCGGTGGACATGCTATGGACATAAAGTTGTTGAGAGCAGGGTATTATTGGATGATAATGGAGTCTGATTGTTATAAATATGCCAGAAAATGTCATAAATTCCATATATATGCAGATAAGATGCACCTGCCACTAACTTCTCTGAATGTGTTGGCATCTCCTTGGCCCTTTTCTATGTGGGGCATTAATATAGTCAGAAAGGTAGGGCCTAATGCTTCTAATGGACATCACTTTATTCTGGTTTCCATTGATTATTTCACCAAGTGGGTGGAAGCGGCCTCGTTTTCCAATGTAACAAAGCAGGTAGTCGCCCGATTTATGAAGAATGATATCATATGTCGTTATGGTATCCCTGAGAGAATCATTACTGATAATGGTTCAAATTTGAATAACAAGATGATGAATGAGCTATGCCAGAGTTTCAAAATCGAACATCATAATTCTTCTCCATATTGTTTAAAGATGAATGGTGTTGTTGAGGCAGCAGATAAGAATATCAAGAAGATTGTGCACAATATGGTTGTAACATACAAAAATCTGCACGAGATGTTGCCCTTTCCTTTACACGGTTATCATACTTTGATATGCACATAGACAGGGGAAACTCCTTTATCACTAGTGTATGGTATAGAAGTTGTTCTACCATTAGAAGTTGAGATTACTTCTTTAAGGATTTTGGCGGATGTGAAGCTTGATGAAGTTGAATGGGTACGAACCAGGTTGGACCAACTGAACCTCATGGAAGAGAAAATATTAGCAGCCATTGCACACGACCGTTTATACCAAAGTAGGATGAAGAAAGCCTTTAATTAGAAAGTGCGTCCTCGGTGTTTTCAAACAGGCGAATTGGTTTTGAAAAGGATCCTCCCTCCTCAGACAGATCACAGGGGAAAATGGACTCCAAATTACGAAGTACCATATGTTGTGAGAAAGGTTTTATCTGGTGGAACCTTGTTGCTTTCAACTATGGATGGTGAATATTTTACATCCCCTGTAAACGCAGACACAGTAAAAAATACTTCGCATAAAAAGACCCGTTGGACAACAAAAATAAAAGTCCAGGAAAAAAAAGGGTCATCCCGACGAATCATAAAATGAAAAGATTTGGGCAAAAATTAGGGATAAAAGAAAAGAAAAGAATTGATAAATCTGCAAAGTTGAAAACTTGCAAAGGCAACTTTGGCAAAAATGGGTATCCCGATGGATTGAAAACCCTAAAGGGAGATCTAGGCAATATTTAGGGATTTGAAAGCGAGAGGCTGTGATCTGCATTCGACTGTGAGCTCATCTTGATACATGGGAATCCCGAAGGACAGCAATCGGTCCAATCAGTATTTTCTGAAGGCATAAGTATTCGAGAGTGTCAAGGATATATGGGTCATAGTTGATTCAAAACTTGATGGAAATCTGTTTCCACATTTCCAACTCGTGTATTTTCTCTTTTGCTTTTGCGCAATTACCTATTTTCAGGAATTGCTTCTTTATGTAATTGCCTATTTATAGGCTAATTCAATTAATAAAGTTTCACGTTATTCATTTATCCATCTTTGTTTTAACATTGCATGAGAAAACATTGACGCTTTGTGAAGCAGGCTAAAAACATGAAAGTTTCTTAAATCGTGAGCGTCTTGGGTGGTAATCGAGGTTTCCATACTGCATTTAGATTTCTTTTTCTTGTTTGGTTTATGTTTGCAGGATGGCGTGATTACTCTTCCCCAGTAGGTTTGCTTTCCCCGGCGGAGACTACTGAAGTGTTGGCATCCTCAGCTGAGATTATGATTAGTCTTTCCAGCAAGAGTTCAAGAGTTGCTCTCTCCTACAGATGCCACGAAAGCATTGTCTTCCTTAGTAGAGCATTGTGATTTGTTTATTGTCTTCCCCAGAGAAATCTCTAGCAAGAGTTTAGGAATCTTTTCCTTCTCCATCTAAAGTTGAGTATGGTTTATTGCTCCCCAACAAATGTCATAAGTTTTCTCCCCAGACAGGATAGTAATATTTTACTTGTGCTTCCTGAGCATGTTCGCATCCCTAGTTGTTGTTCCCTTATCCCTGACATAGTAAGGATAAAGGGCGATCCTCAACAGAGGAGTGAGTTCAGCATGATCCCATAACAGGATTGACATCATTTCTCATTTTCCTCAAGCAGAATTCATTTGTGATTTCCTCGACAGGTGTATTGGCAGTGGTTGACATACTCTCTGCAGGTTCAAATTCCAATTGTCATTGCCATTTTTCTTCATCAGGTTCTTGTGTTGTATCCTCAGCAGGTGTTTGTTGTGATGGAAGTTCACTTTGAAGTATCTCCAGTAAAGGTTTTGGTTTTTGAAGGAAGTTTTGTTTGTCTTCTCCAGCGGAGTTTGGTTTCCTGTTCTATTCAACCCTCTTTCCGGTGGAGTGTATTTTGCATAAGAATTGTTGCATTGCATCCTCTAAATGATTAGTATTTCCATTTTGTTATGGAGCATTACGCCATTCTCAAACATATGCATTTGAAGCATAAGCCAGGTTGATTTCCTTTCACTAGACTTTTCCCCAACAGAAAGTGTCGTACGTAGGAGATATCGTTTCACTTTATTCCTCAGCCTTGGATTTGTTCAACCTATTGGTCGTTTCCTTCCCGAGGAACTATTTTGTATCCCTTCGCAGAGTTGTCTGTTTAGACTTCTTTGTCCCAACAGAGTCATCTTCTCTTCAAGTCGTAAGTCCGTTGATTCTAATTCCTGTATGCCTATGGTTCCATCCCAAATTTTGGTTGGCATATCTTGTTTTTTCCCCAAATTTTGGTTGGTATCCTTTGGTTGTTATCCTAACTTTTGGTTAGTATCTTTTTATCTCAACTTTTGGTTGGTATCCTTTGCTTCATCCTAACTTTTGGTTAGTATTCATTTGTTTAATTACAACTTTTGGTTAGTATATCTGGTTTGTTTCCCAACTTTTGGTTGGTTTCTTTGGTGTGGTTTCGTCTTTGGTCGAAAATCCTCCATTATTTTATCCCAACTTTTGGTTGGTATACCCGGTTGTTTCCCAAATTTTGGTTGGCATTCTCTGTTCATCCTAACTTTTGGTTAGTATCTTGGTTATTTCCCAACTTTTGGTTAGTATTCTTCATTCCAACATTTGGTTGGCATCTTTTGGTTATTTCCCAACTCTTGGTTGGTATCCTCGATTGTTTCCCAACTTTTAGTTGGTATCTTTTGATGAGAGTTTGCCTTCGGTCGACGTTCTTCTTTGGTTGTATCCCAACTTTTGGTTGGTCTCTTCCGTTTTATCCTAACTTTTGGTTAGTATCTTGGTACCCCAACTTTTGGTTGGTATCCTCTGCTTTATCCTAACTTTTGGTTAGTATCCCTTTGTTTTATTCCAACTTTTGGTTGGTATATCTAGTTTGTTTTCTAACTTTTGGTTAGTGCCCTTGGTTGTTATCCTAACTTTTGGTTAGTATCCTATCTTGCTATCCCGACTTTTGGTTGGTATCCATCGTTTTTTATCCTAACTTTTGGTTGTTATCCTAACTTTTGGTTAGTATCCCTTGTTGTATCCCAACTTTTGGTTGGTATCTATCGGTTGTTATCCTAACTTTTGGTTAGTATCCATTGTTGTATCCCAACCTTTGGTTGGTATATTTCGTTCATCCTAACTTTTGGTCAGTGCCCTTGTTTTATCCTAACCTTTGGTTAGTAACCTTTGTCATCCCAACTTTTGGTTGGTCTCCGATGTTTTTATCCTAACTCTTGGTTAGTATTTTTTTTATTCAAGCTTGTGGTTCGTATCTTCTGATATAATTTCGCCTTCGGTCGGTGTTCTTCCTTTAAGTTGTATCCTAACTTTTGGTTAGTATCCTTCGTTCCAACTTTTGGCTGGCATCTTACCTTTGTTACTTCCTGTAGTGTGCAAATTTACAGGTTCTTTTTGTATTCAATCACCTTACACCTTGAACGTCTAAAAGTCGATGCTATCATCCCTTCAGGTTTAAGTCGATTGAATAGAGACAGTTGTAGCACCCCAAAATTTTCCCTTCCATTTTAAGTTGTAAATGGCTTATGGTTCGTTCATTTTTGCATTTTACATGCTGCATATCATGGCATTGGCTCTTGAGATATGGCATCAAGGTGTTTCTATGGCTCAAGGCTTCCTTTTATTGCAAGTTTTTTAGGCAACAAGCATCAGAGGCTTTAGCAGTTATTTTGCTCAATAATCGGATGCTAGATTTTAATTTTCAGCAGGTTATTTCGAGGGCGTGAGACAAATCATAGGTTATTTCAGGCATTTTACAGGTGCAATATCAAAAGACAAGTTTCAGAGGCTTAACGTGGCTCAGAACGGGTGGCAACATGAGATTATCCATGTTTCCCTCCTCATGGCAGCAAAATTTTGAAAATCTGAATGTGGTAATCAGTTACCATAATTAGGGTAATTGATTACCTCAAATGAAATTTGCAAAAATGCTTAAAATTTCAACACTGTAGAATTTCTAATTCATTCTCACCCTTGATTTCTAATGTGCATCAGTAGAAGTATTTATAATTGATTCATTTTCATAAATTCCCTCCAAAAATTCAAACATTCCATTCCTAATTCTATTCCAAATTTCCATTCCTCACATTAACCCACACTTCAAACAAAATTTAATTCCTAAACTAGAGATTATTTAACCAAATATACTCCAAACCTCACAGATTCACTCTCATTTTCACCTTCATTTTCATAATCTGCTCTCAATTTTCTATCACTTCTTTATTCTCCATCTTCAACCTTTCACCAAAGCTCCATATTCATAGATTCACAAATTGTGCATTGCAATTAGTGAATTCTTAAGCTAAGTTTTCACTACATCACCATTCTTGATTCAATTATGCATTTAAAGCTTGTTTGGATCTATATTCAGGTTTTGGAAGCCATTCTTTAGGGATCTTTGAAGCAAGTCCATCACATTGCTTGGATCTTGAGGTTTCTTGCTAGGATCTTGGATTTCTTGTGTTAGATCTGTCCATTTTTGTTTGCAACACTCACTAAAGCAAATCTCAGCTTTGTAGGTTGGTAAATTTCAGATCCACACTTGTCTAGCTTAATTTTAACTTATGCAATGAAGATCCTTGGCTTGTTGTTGATATTTGATCTATTGCTTGCTTTGATCATTGATCTTGTTCTTCGATTGATGCAATTGGTGTTTGGTTGTTGTAATATGATGTAATTTTCGTGCATAACTGAATGGTTGATCATTTGGATGTTTGAGTAAGCCATTTGCTGCTGAAAGTGCGTTTTGGAAGTTGATTTTTTGCCACAGTCTCAGTGAATTCTCATTTTGCACGTGTTTTTTGACTTTTTAAAGGGGGTATCGGTTACCCACACACTGGTAACCGATTAACATTGGGACATAATGTGTTTTTCTTTCTTTTTCTTGCATGTTTGGGTTCCTTTCACTCTTAATCTTCATGGATTGATATTATGCATATTTGTGATTTGTTTTAGAGCTGTTTCACCTCACATGACAATATATTTGAGTTTCTTCGACGCACGACTTTTGGTTTCCATAACGCATGTGCACAATTTGTTCGTTTTGCATTCTTAATGTGATGATCATATTGCATAATCCTTTGTGCCACTGTGATTGCTTGTTCTTGATATTTACATTGCTGGAAATGTGGTCCATCTTCATATTTCTTTCTGATTCCATGATTGTGTGTTCGTTTCAAGTAATTAATTATTGAGTTATCCGTGATGCTTTCGATGAGTGCTTAAGTACCCGATGCCATTGACACATGTTTATGTCTATTTGTTCGTGCTTAATTGTTTACGCATGTGAATCAATTGCTCTTGCTTGATGCTTGTGTATGTTTACAATTCATCTGTGTTTGCTTAAATGTGAAGGCATGCTTTTGATCTTCTCTTTTGGATGCATGATTATGTTTGGTGTTTGAACATGTTCATTATTTGATTGGTCAATCTTGGATGCATACGAGATGTCGTGTTGTTACATGATTGTACATGTTTGATGCCTATTCATGAGCATTTGGCTTGATGCATTGCATGCTCCCTTGGTAAATACATGACTGTTGTATAGAATAGTAGCTGTTATATGTTATTTTGTTTGAATTAGGGCCGTTTTTCATGATAACATTAAGATAAAATTTCCTTTCGCATCCCGACCTTAGGGCCATTTTGTATGACAACGTTAGGACTGATTTTCCCCTTAGACCTTACGTGCGTCTTTCTTTCCTTCTCTCTCAAATCAACTTCAAAACCCATAATAAATACGATGAACATTGTGCGCCACGAGCCTTAAGTATATGGGAAATGATGAGTGAGGGGTCTCTCCTTGTTTCGTCTTGAGTATTTAGCATACATCCCGTCTGGGGACGATCATACGATGCATTTGCTCATATATCATAGAATTTAGTGCAATGTGAATCTCAAACCAATTCAATTCACTTCTTTAAAACTCACAAACAAACTCAAATCATTTTCATCCTTCGGGATCGTTTGTCAAACCATATTCAGAAAAAGTTCGTTATTTTTCCGTTCTATCGCAAACTGGCACCGACCCTAATTGCTGGAATGGGAACTTAACGTTGCTCATAAAAAACACGAAGCAACCCATTATGAGTCGAACTGCGGCTTCTCTAATTTCTCATTCCAGATGAGGATATGTAGGCACAAGACGACGATGTTTTGGCGAGCAACCTTCCCCCCTTTCACCCGTAGTTTTCCGAACTACGTTGACTCTGACTTTCCCATTGCATGAGGGAATACGTAGGCATAGGACGACAAAGTCCTATCGAGTATTTTATTTTGTTTTCCATTTTCATTTTCATTTCTGTTTAGTAACAGGCTTTAGATAACACACTTTTGATTATATAACAAGCGTGGATCCCGTTGAGTACAACGGACGCGAGGGGGTGCTAATACCTTCCTCTCGCGTAACCGAATCCCGAACCCAAGATTTGGTTGTGGCGACCATGTCTTCTCCCTTCTTTTCAGGTTTTCTTCGATCGTTTCCTTTCCATGCGTTTGGATAAATAACGTTTGGTGGCGACTCTTCTGTTTTTCCGCCAGGCGTTTTTCGCAATTGCGACAAGCCTGAATCAACAAAAACTTAATCATAAAAAAGAATTGGAATGGTCTGAGCCCAACAATACTCAATGACATGGTTTCTAAACACAGTTTGAAGAAATAACAATGGCAACAAACATGTTCATTATTAGGTTTTTATAAAAATCAACAAATAAAGTTCAACATCACTTTCACGGTCAAAACAAAATGAAAACCAAACTCCATTTTAACACAACAACTCATAACAAAAATGATACATGTGAAGCTCAACCTTCTCCTTTGTAAAATTTGTCTGTATCTCTTGCTCGCTCGATCTGCTTCAGTTCTCGCATGTTACTCAGGTTTGATTTCGATTTGCTTTCGCTCAAGATCTCTCTCTATATTTCTCTCTCTCTCTCTCTCCTTCTAAATATCAGTTTGTTTTGGGTGTTTGAATGTGGGTTTAAGGGTTTTTGAGGGAGGAGAGGTTGAAGAAGGTTTGATATTTGGATTCGTGAAGGGTGATTCGAAGGAGAAAATGTCTCGTTGGGTTGTTGTTGATGAATTTATGGGTTAAAATTATGTATGATGGAGGATTATTGTGTTTGGATTTGGGTTTTTTGAAGAATAGTTATGGAAGCCATCCGTGAATAAGAAACATGTTGAGTTTTTATGAGGTAGGGAGGCTTCAGAGTTTTCCCCAGATTGTCCACCGAGGAATCAAATCCCTTAAATCCTGTTGAACAACTTGTAACCTTTGCGTGATACCTCTTATTTGTCGTTTTTCCTCTATTCTTGTAAGTTGAAATTTTCATAGTGGTTGTTGTAGCAGGTCATACGAAGGTCCTGGTTTTGTCGTATGGAAGGCTTGTAGTATCGTACAGTTTTGGTGGAGTGCTTTGAAATTTTGAATTGGCAAGTTGCTTTTGTTTGTGGTGGGGTCAGCTTGATTTGAACTTCACGACTTATTTTGTCATATATGTTTCAATTTTTTGCAATTTTCTCACTTTGTTCATAGGTTGTGTTTATATCAAATTGTGCTGTTGAATCATACGCATGAAAAATCTGATGCACATTCATACGGTTGTGTCTATGTATGCAGGGCGTGATGAAATATTAGGAGTGGTTGCAATTTGATGCAGGTATGTGTTGTTGGGGTCTGATGTTATGGTCGTGTTGGCTATTGAAATGGGAGTGGCACTGTAAAGCTTGTGTCGGGGAGAATGTGAGTTCCCTTCATTAGTTTAAAATATGACAAAGATTTTGAATATTGAGCCCCACTTTTAAATGCAGATAACATAATATCATGAGTGACGAGATCTGGTCTGACTCCGTTATCAGTCATTTTCTTGCAAACATTAAGGGCTTCTTTCCAATTTCCACTACATCCACAAGCATTAATCAAGTTATTGTACATTGACGGACTTGGTGGAATAGCTGCATGCAACATGTCGTCCATGATATTCATAGACCAACGCCATTGTCCAGCACGACCATGCACATTAATAAGAGCGTTGTAAGTCTCATCATCAGGTTGCAACCTAATCATCATGTTGTATATATCTAGTCTAGCACAATAATTCTTCTGGTTCTTCATCCAGCTGAAAACTAAGTTACAATGTTCAATTGAACCTCTATGAGTCAACTCCTTAATGAGGAAAGGGAAATTCTTATGAGCAAAGCGGACTATCCAACGGTTGAGTAGACCTTCAATGTCGTCGTCGCGGAGGCTGAGAGAGAGAGGACTAAGTCGTGTTGCAGGATTTTGTCTGGCATGGAGAGTGGTGTGAGGTTGTGCGCAGGATTTGCATTTGGTTTGTAAGGTCATTGTGCTCATACGAGTTGTGGTAATTTTTCTTTGTACGTAGCATGTTTGGTTGAGAAATTTTGCAGCATGTAGTATATGAAAGTGGCTAGAAAAATGTGTGTAGGTGAAGGCTTGGAAAAGTTTTCTCTTTTTTTTTTATAAGTTTGGCTTGGGTAAAAAAAATGAACTTGGAATATGGACTCGAAAATTAATTGGAACGAAATTGAAATAAGACAAGAAACTTGCTTGCAAAACTTGAAATGTGATGAGGTTGAAACTCGAATCTTGAATTGAAAAATAGACTTGAACTTGTGTTGTACCCCAAAATTTGACCAACCTCTTTGCCTTATGTTTCATTTCATTGCATCAGCATATTGCATAAAACATTACATTGCATAGCATTTACAGGGGATCAAGAAATGTGTGTCAAAAAAAATGTATATAAACCTCATCGAGAGTTTGTGTTCAAGTCATCAGATGCAAAGTATGCTGTTCTCAGGGGCATATATAAAGAAAATCCAATTAAAAAAAATGAATGAAGCAAAATGCACAAGGTGGGGTTTGAACCCACCACCCTTGGATTGCAAGCTTAAGGCCTTACCAACTCAGCCACTCATGCACTTGTGAATAACAAAGGAAGGGGAAGTATATATTTAAAGATTGGAAAACAAGCGCAGGAAAATAAAAAGAGGGGTGGATTTTGTCTCCACCAAGAACCGAACCATGGACGTGATACTTGCTGCGCGCTTGCTTCAACCACTGGGGTGGCGATACATCCATTGATTATCCCACCCCAAAATTTATAAGTACCCTTATTGTTTCATGGCTGGGCAAATTTTGAACAACACAAATTTTGGCCATACGAGAGGGATGAGAAGTTGAGCAAAACCCAACCATTTTCAACAAAACAAAAGCCAATCCTACTTATTTTTTTGCAAGGATTAATGTAGTATATTTAGTTTTCATGATTGAGATGTGTATTTTAAGATGCTAGTGAAATTGCAAGTTGGAGAAATTTTGGTTTTTCATAAAACTTGTACCAAGCATTGCCTTAATAGGACCAGCATGTGGAGTACTTGCTTGTTTTGGTTTTTGAATTCTTTACTAAGACAAGGCAATAGCAAGCAACCACTACCCTGACCTATGGCAGCCCTAGACAAAAACCACTCTCCACTTCAACAGAAAAAAGAGACAAATTCAGTAGCAAAAGTTTTTTGGAACTGAGGTATAAAGGGTTAAAGGAAGGGAAACCCTAGCAGCCACCACTTTGCAAAAATCAGAAAGAGAGAGTTTGAGTTTTCTCTGAGGTTTTTTTCTCTAAAAAAATTCGGGTGTTGATTCAAGAAGGGAGGAAGTTGTCAAGCTCTATAAAAAGGAGGTTCCTCTTGCTCAAAGCTGCAGACTCTTTGTTCTTGTTGAAGATTTGCAAGAGGTATCAATTTCTGAACCTATTTATCATGTGCATATGGACTGTATCTTGACATTTCTGTGTCGGTTTGAACTTATTTTGATGACTGAAATTTGGTTATGCTTGTCATATTGAGTTAATGTTTGATGTTGACATTGTTAACCTGTTGTTGTTTATGTTTTAAAAAAAAGAAAGGAAGTTTACTTAATCTGCACTGTTAAAATGTTTGCTTGCTGGTATGAGAATATTGGTTGTTGGATCTGCCATTAGGATTGAAGTGTGCTTGTGAACTCTTACCACTGTCAGGACATTGGATGTTTTGTTATGCTGTGAGTCTTTATGTTGGGTGCTAGGGTCTGTGTTTATTATTGTTAGGTTTGGTTTCCATTTCATTGAACAATGTCACTGTGTGGTGCTGCCTAGGTCTAATGTCTTTGCTGTTTTGATGAGTTTGTGACTTTATAGTGTGCTTGGCTTAGTTTTTATGTTGTCTGTGTTTGAGTTAGTAATGCTCAAACATTCACTTTGAAGAATTTGAAATTGCAATGCTTGAATCCACCTGGCACATATGTATGCATTAATTCTGACTGGTACAACATGATAGCTTTACATTCAAGTTTTGAATTTGGTTTTGAAACCTCCTGCTGCACTGATGCTGTCACTTTATCCTAATTTTGTTTAAGTTTGCTCAACCTCATGACACTAATTGCTGCATACTGCTGAACCATTGGTAAAGTTTGACTTTGACATTGTGATATCATTATTCATGTTTGGTTATGTCTAATAATTATTATAGAGCATTGGTTTGCATTTGTTTGGCTTTGTACTAGTCAAGTTCCTATGGGATTTTAACATCTGTGCTTGTTTAAATCTAGTTGACACGTTAAGTCTGATACCTTAGCTTCTGTTGGGGGGGGGGGGGGGGGGGGGTTTATCAAGTTGGGATTCAAATTTGCAAATTATTTGAAAGTAGCTCAAGTCTAGGCTGGGTTCTTTTTGATTGTAGAGTTTTTGTGATGTCTTGAGGATGCTGTGGGATTTGTGAGTATCTGTTTGAAACTTTGGCTTTTGAGGTCTGTGTGTGTTTTGGTGATGTTTTCCATATCATAGCTGCTGTCCAGTTTGGTTTTGTTTGAATTATGAGCTTATGTGTTGCTCTAGCATGCTGCCAAAACAGTTTGTGGAAAGCTATTGAATTTACTGTCATGGTTTGGTTGGATCTGAATTTAATGCTGTTTTGCTTTGGTCCATTATGCTTACAATTCTTGGATCTCTTGCCATGACCATTAGTACTTGATGTGTGTTATGTTTTTTATCCCTCATGTCTTGCCCAACTTTGTTCATTTTGTTTAAAACCAACTTTTTGCTCAATGAACTAATGTTGTCCTGAACCAAATTAACTTGATAACAATATCATGTCAAGACCTGCTGCAAATGAATTATCTTGCTGACTACATGTTGACACAGAATATGTGAATGTTATCTATGTTTGCAATGCCATGAGAATTGTGCCTGCTGCTGAACATCATGCTTAGGGTAGGTATGCATAATAGATTTTCGATTGTTGAGATGAGATGTGTAGCTTTGCTTGGAAAATGTTTTGGTTTTCAAATTCTATTTAAAAGTATTCATAGCAGCTGCAAGTTTGCTTTTGACACAAGGTATCACAAACCTGTTTTCAGCCTCCAAACATACTCACTTGTGTACTTGAAATAGGCTGATGCATTCTGTCTTGATGTGAGGTGTATTAAACTCATTTCACTTATGCTCACAACATTGTCAATCCACAACATTGTCACTTTTTGCATAACACATGATAAGCTTGCTTTCTTCATTTCAACATGTTTGTATGAGCATTTTAAACATGTCTACATGCTTGCCTTGTTGTTTCATGCTTAATACCAAGTTTTCACATATTGACACAAAGGTTCAAATACACAAAGTCACTCAAATGTGGTTTTTCTGCACCTACTTGTTTTTCACTAAAACAACACATCACACACCTCACATTGGTCCATTACAACATGCTTGAACTCTCATTTCATTCAAAATCACTCAATTATAAAAAATCACTTTCAAAATGCAAAATGTCACTTTTTGCACTTAACTTCCACTGGTGGAGGTTAGTGTTATTTTAGGCTTTTTTTCAAAATGTCACTTTTTGCACTTAACTTCCACTAGTGGAGGTTAGTGTTATTTTAGGCTTTTTTTCAAAATGTCACTTTTTGCACTTAACTTCCACTGGTGGAGGTTAGTGTTATTTTAGGCTTTTTTCAAAAATGTCACTTTTTGTACTTAACATCCACTAGTGGAAGTTATGTGTTATTTTAGGCTTTTTTCAAAAATGTCACTTTTTGTACTTAACTTCCACTGGTGGAAGTTATGTGTTATTTTAGGCTTTTTTCAAAAATGTCACTTTTTGTACTTAACTTCCACTGGTGGAAGTTATGTGTTATTTTAGGCTTTTTTTTCAAAAATGTCACTTTTTGTACTTAACTTCCACTGGTGGAAGTTATGTGTTATTTTAGGCTTTTTTTCAAAAATGTCACTCTTTGTACTTAACTTTCACTGGTGGAAGTTATGTGTTGTTTTAGGCTTTTTTTCAAAAATTATCACTTTTTGTACTTAACTTCCACTGGTGGAAGTTATGTGTTATTTTAGGCTTTTTTCAAAAATGTCACTTTTTGTACTTAACTTCCACTGGTGGAAGTTATGTGTTAAATTTGCCTTTTTTTAAAATGGTCACATACACTTCCATACACCTAGTCACTTTTGACCACACTTTGTTTTTCATGTAACACACCTTGCACACATTTTGTATTAAATATATATGTGATGTTGGAACCCTTGGTTTACTTGAATTTTGGTCCTCCGTCGGGTTCGTTACTTTGCATCTAAGAACATTTCTCAAGTCATCAATAATAAAATAATTTCTTTGTATTGAATTAAAAATAGAGGGTTGGGTGTAGACCCCTTCTTCTTCGAGTGTTGGGATGCCCACTGTAGTGAGGGTGATTTCGACACTCGTCTTTCAATACGAAGACGCTTCTAAACTTTTCTCTCCTAAAAAACCTCGGTCTCGTACCGAGTCCATTTTCAAACCATCTTTCAATAAATTAATTTCTCTTTGTATTGAATTAAAGAGAGGGGATTAAGTGTAGTCTTCTTCCTCTCCGAGTGTTGGGATGCCCACTGTAGTGAGGGTGATCTCGACACCCGTCTTTCAATACGAAGACGCGACTTCTTCCACCATATCTCACTTTCACAACTTCATTCCGTAATCTTTCATCACCTAAAACCTCGGTCTCGCGCCGATTGCATTTTCAAATCTTTTTACAACAAAACTTGAATGGTTGTGGAGTGGTTAGGCGTAGGCCTTCTCCTATCCCGAGTGTTGACGTTTACCGTAGGGTTCTCTATTGCAAAACACTTACCGTTTAAAACCAAAAACACTTTAATAAGAGAATGAAGATCTCTTTGTATTGAATTAAAGAGAGGGGATTAAGTGTAGTCTTCTTCCTCTCCGAGCGTTGGGATGCCCACTGTAGTGAGGGTGGTTTCGACGCTCGTCTTTCAATACGAAGACACCTCGTTCACCACATAATTTTCATAACACAAAAACTTTGAGATAACGAATTGGGTACTACCTGTAGGGGTTACTATCCGAGGACATGTCTCGCCCCCCTAAAAACAACCAAATCAATCAAACGTGACATCTTGCCTCGCATGGCGAAAACCTAATCATTTCAAAAAGGATATGTTACGTCTGTTCTACCGCAAACAGGTAACGCCTAAGTGTCCAACGAGCGAGCAGCAAAACACCTAACTGGGAGAATGCGCACGATAGCATCATCCATAAAAAACATCAACAAACCGTAGGCCGAACTACGGCTGCTCTGATTTCTCATACCAGATGAGAATACGTAGGCACAAGACGACGATGTCTTGGCGAGCACAATCCCCCCTATCTGTAGTTTCCCGAACTACGTCGACTCTGATTTTCTCATATCTGTTGAGAATACGTAGGCCTAGGACCACGAAGTCCTACCGAGTCCGTTCTCTCCCTTCTTCCCCCCGTTACTTCTCTTTCCCCGTTTCTAAACCCTTCTTTCTATCCCTTGGAACACTCTCTTTATAGCATAATATTTAAGCAAATATAATCACACATCGACAAACAAAAGGTTCCCATCGAGTACGATGGATGCGAGGGGTGCTAATACCTTCCCTTCGCATAACCGGCTTCCGAACCCGTTCATGGTTACGAGACCATCTTATCCGTTCGTTTATTAAGGTTTTCTCGATATTTTCCTTTCCCCCCATGGGATAAATAAAGTTCGGTGGCGACTCTTCTGTCCTTTCTTTTCGCCTCCCCGTCGTTGCGCGATGCATTTTTCGAGTAGCGACAGCTGGCGACTCTGCTGGGGATATCCTAGCAAGCCACGCCTATTTTTGTTTGTCGCATTTGTGCTTTATTTGTTTTTGCTATTTTATTTTTGTGTTTCTTTCTAACTTGTTGGGTTCATTGGGATGGTTTGTGAGGATAAAGCTTTCTACCCGAGCTTTATAGTATACATTAAGATTAGGAGGTGGTTTCTTTCTGATTTGCGAGACTTAGGATTCGTTGAGTTGGATCGAATCCCACTGCTCAGATGAGACCCCTTTGGGATGATTATGTCTTACGAGTAGTCGTAATGGCGTTCTTATTTCCAACTTGGGAGTCCACGATTCTGAGAACCTTTTGTAGAACCTTATTCCGAAGGTTCCTAAAACATAACTTTGTGTTCATCCTTTGAAGGGATTACCGTCTTACGAGTAGTCGTTTTGATGGAAAACTTTTGAGGGTTAGTGCATGGGACTTTGTTTAAAGCCTTTGGAATACCCTCTTATAAACCGGTAGATTGCCCGCCCGAGGTGAGAGATATCTCGTTGTGCAGTCTTGCAGGAAGCTTTGACCTTCATCCTACCCGTTTGTCAGTATGAACAGTTACAGTGAGATCCTTGTACTAGTGTTGTATGGTTTCAAGGCGAAGCGCTGGTCCGTCATGGTCAACAACACAACAACGTTTGATCCCCTGTTGCATTTGCATATTCATTTGCATTGCTCTACATGTCTTACATATTGCATCATTCTTCATTTGCATAGGGGTGTTCTATTTTTGTGGACATTATTGCTTCATGTGGTTCTCCATTCGGTTTGTTCCAGAATTGAAGATCCAACCATTCACCAGTATTCCACCAAAAGAAACCAACAGAAACGACCATGGAACAGATTCGAGAAGAACTAAAGGAAGTTCAGAGCCAGTTGGGGCAGTTTCTGGCGAAGATGCAAGCGTTGCGCTTGGATCAGGATGCACTCAGAAAGGAGAATAATCAACTGAAAACTCAGATGGGCTTGATCATGGAAGTGATAAGGAATGTGCTTAGAAAAGAGGGTGATCAAATTCCTGAAGCTGCCGCCAAGATGCTTGTTCCAACTCTGTCTGTGGAACCTATACCAGAGCGTAATGTGCGTCAGAAATCAACAGCACCACCGGAGGTTCCAAAAGTCCTGTGTCAGCAACCACCTCTTGTTCCGCAAGCCAATCCCAGGATTAGAAGGAATGGTCAAAGGACGAAGCAGTCTGACAGAATCTTCAACCAGATCCCTATGACTTATGATCAGTTGTTGCAACTCTTGCTTCAACTTCGATTGGTTAAACTTCGGACTATGTCTCCACTTACCGGTGAGCCACCACAAGGCTATGATGAAAGAGCCCATTGTGACTTCCATTCTGGGGCACCAGGGCATAATGCCGCGAACTGTAAAGCTTTTAAGCATAACGTTCAGGACCTGATTGAATCGAAGGTGATTGAATTCGTGTCGGGCGGCATGAATGTATCAGGCAAATGTGTTCCTATTCCCTCACTTGAAGCTGCAGTGGGTCAGGAGTATATCCTGCAACCTTTGGTGTCAGAATCCCCCTGCCCGCAGCTACTGCCTGTTCCAAGGTCAAGCTTGAGGATGAAAGTGCCTGAACAGAGAGGATCCTCAATGATTCAAACCTAGCCCCCGGACATTCCTGTTGTTCAAAGTCCGCAACCTTTTGGGTCTTCGTAGCATGAACTATCAGCGCCAGAATCAGAATAACCCTCGCAAATAGGAAGAAGATCTTCAGGCTGACAATCTTCAATCATTTTTATCATGTCATTTCTTTGCATTTGTAGTTTCTTTTCTGTTTAAATTTGAACTTATTTGCAAATCTTGTATGTAGAACTCTGTTGTTTTCAGTTGATAATGATAATGAATTGAATATGTTTGTTTTGATTAAATCCATTCGTGTTCACTCAATGCTTTTATTGCTGTCAAACGCTTGTTAAAGCGGAATCCGGGGAGGATGACGAAATTTAAAGACGCAAACTTCCGAATGTATGCTTTTTGAATTAAAACCTCTGCTGATGATGTACAGGCATTGTTTCAGATTCCTAAACACCGGAGATATAAGGAAGATAATCCTTTGTTAACCCCTTTGAGCCTAGTAGTAGGAGTTTCTTTCTGAAAACGAAAAAAAACCTCAATCTTAACCTGGGGTAGGGTAGGTGTCAGTTAATTTGACCGAGCATCCAAATTGCATAAGGGAGTGTTCTTGTTCGAGGATCAATCACACCTATATAGGTCGTACCTAAAGAACCACAATGGTTATCCTTCATCATCCAAGGAGTGAAACGGTCACAACCCCTTCAAACAAGTCAGACAAGTCAGTGTCACACGATTTGTTCAAAAGAGAATCAAAAGAAAGAGAAAAATAAAAGCCCGCTAAGTCGATAACTTGAAAACAAGTGGCTTAGGCAAAAAAAATTAGGGCATCCCGCTGGACTTCGAAATCAAATGATATACTCAAAAGAGCCAGTCCAGGAAAAAATAGGGAATGAATAATGATAAAAGACAAGTCGTGTGACTCCAGGCACCAAAGACGAAAAGCGAGTGGCTGTCACTCCGAAAACTTGTGGTTTCCCGAATCATAACTCCTATCATTCAACCTTTGAGAGGTGAGCGCTTGTGTCGAATTAGCTGAACATAGGATTGAAGAACATCAAGGAGAGTGGGTGGGTTAAACAGAACTTTGAGCCTTATATCCTTTATTTTAAACCATGAACCTGACCACGTTACAACCTTCAAAAGACCTAATTGAAGCATGTTTGTTTCGAAAGCATACTTCGGTAAAGATCGTGTCAAAACTGACTCCTAAAAGGATTTTCTTACCGTATGGGTATTGATATTGACATTTTGATAAGTGATTCATTCACTATATGTCACAACTTTTTTTAGTGAACAGACTTGGATTTTAAAACTGTCATATGCATTGCATTAATATTATCTTTTGCAAAACGAATTGTTTTACTCCCGAGAAAGCATTTGACATCAGGAAAGTTTCTACAATGCGAAGTTTGATAGAAATAAGATATAGAGCGCCCGAGTACTCCTTTGAGCAGGGGCAAGTCACATCAGGTAAACATAAGCGGAGTCGGTCATTCCTAGATGCAGTTAATCTGGGGCAATCAGGTCGAGATTAGGTAAATCTCTCGAAGTCAAAAGCACTTCTCCAATTTAGCCAATCAAGGTAAAAGTTATTTCTAAGCTGGGGCAGGCCACCCCAGGAGCACGACAACCATCCTTATCCAGAAAGGAAATTGACTTGAAGTACCTCTTCAAGGTTCAAAGCGCTGAGGCAGTTCATATCTAACCATCAAAGTACAGAGATTTCAGGTTCCCTTTCGAGGAAGATTTTTTCAGATATCCCATAGGCTGGGGCAAAATCGGAAACAAAAGAGGTGTGTTCCTCTCCATATCTTCAGAGCTTATCAGAGTTATAAAAGCAGATTTGGGTTTATTTTCCCAGCAGTGGGGCGAGTGCAGTATTGTTATCCCCACAGAGTCTGAACAATTGACTCCTTTCCCATCAGAGTCTAGGTCATCGACTCATTCCTCAAGCGGAAGTCGTATTTATTGAGTTTACCCCATTTTTCCCAAGCAGAGGTTGATGCCGATTCCCTCCTTATCTAATCCCCAGCCAAGTCAGCGGAGTTAATCTTCCTCCCCGCAGAATGGGACTGACTCAGAGATTGTTTATCTCCATCCTCAGCAGAGAGAGTGTGGGATAATCTCCCAGTAAAAATTATTCAATATCCCTAACAAGTAGCAGATTCAATCACCGACAGAATGGAGCTATTCCTCAGCAATCTTCTGTGTTTCCCCAATAAAGTTATTCTGGCTAATCATTCATGGCTGATTTCCCCGGTAGAGTGGAGTTGTTGCCCCCGACCGAGTTGCTTGTTCCCCAGAAGAGTTGTTTTCTGGTAGGCCGTCGGGATGTTGTCCGTAGCAGAGTTGATTTGGATCCCCAGCGGGGTGGATTTGTTCTTAGCAGAGCAGTTTTACCCATAAGTTTTTCTCGGAGGCCATCCAAGGCTTGTATTCCCCAGCACAAGTTTGTTTGCGCTAGGCGTGTCTAGCCTTTCCCCAGCGGAGTTGGTCTCTCTTCTCTAGCATTTATTTTTGCTAGAGTGGTTCCTTTGCATTTGCATCGTGCATAGCATCCTCCCAAAATGCGTAGCATTTCCATTTCGTATGGAGCATTACACCATATTCAAACTTGTGCATGTGAAACATATGCCAGGTTGTTATCCCTTTTTATTCTCAGGCGTATCTCCAGCAATTATCAGTATATTTATCAAGCCTGTATGGAATACAGGTCTCCAGCAAAGATCATTGACATATGTGTTCATCTTATCATTCTCCCTAATAGAGTTTACTTATTCAAGTTCATATATCCCCAGCGGGATGGATCTTTGTTTATTCCAGCTTTTGGTTGGTATTTCTCAGCATATTCTAAATCGTAATGTTCGTTATTCTAACTTTTGGTTAGTAACTTTTATTCCAACTCTTGGTTGGTAGTCTTCCTTGTTGACGTTGTTATTCCAACTCTTGGTTGGTAGTCTTCCTTGTTGATGTTATTCCAACTCTTGGTTGGTAGTCTTCCTTGTTGATGTTATTCCAACTCTTGGTTGGTATTCTTCCTTGTTGACGTTATTCCAACTCTTGGTTGGTAGTCTTCCTTGTTGACGTTATTCCAACTCTTGGTTGGTATTTTTCCTTGTTGACGTTGTTATTCCAACTCTTGGTTGGTAGTCTTCCTTGTTGATGTTATTCCAACTCTTGGTTGGTAGTCTTCCTTGTTGACGTTATTCCAACTCTTGGTTGGTAGTCTTCCTTGTTGACGTTATTCCAACTCTTGGTTGGTAGTCTTCCTTGTTGATGTTATTCCAACTCTTGGTTGGTAATCTTTGTTTTCCTGGTGAGCTATTCCAACCTTTGGTTGTTATTTCTGTCTCATCTGATGGTTTCAACTTTTGGTTGACAGCTTGGGTTTAACTTTATTCGGTATTACGATAATCCCAACTCTTGGTTGGTAATGTTTGATTTATACCTCCCGGAGAATGAACATTTATCCCAACTTTTGGTTGATATCTTTTGAATGTTATCCTTTGATGGATGCTTGTTCCCCACAGAGTTGTTTGGTTAAGCTTCTTTTTCCCAGCGAACTATTTTGGCGATCAGTGCATGTTATCTTCGGACCTTTGTGTGCGGTTTCTTTTTTCTTTTTTTTTCTGCGGTTGGCAAATTTCTGGGTTCCTTGGGTATTCAACCGTCTTTTACCTGAATGTTCGAAAGCTGTTCGCTTTTCCTACCTTCAGGTCCAAGTCGCTCGAATAGGGGCAACTGTTGTACCCCAAAATTTGACCAACCTCTTTGCCTTATGTTTCATTTCATTGCATCAACATATTGCATAAAACATTACATTGCATAGCATTTACAGGGGATCAAGAAATGTGTGTCAAAAAAAATGTATATAAACCTCATCGAGAGTTTGTGTTCAAGTCATCAGATGCAAAGTATGCGGTTCTCAGGGGCATATATAAAGAAAATCCAATTAAAAAAATGAATGAAGCAAAATGCACAAGGTGGGGTTTGAACCCACCACCCTTGGATTGCAAGCTTAAGGCCTTACCAACTCAGCCACTCATGCACTTGTGAATAACAAAGGAAGGGGAAGTATATATTTAAAGATTGGAAAACAAGCGCAGGAAAATAAAAAGAGGGGTGGATTTTGTCTCCACCAAGAATCGAACCATGGACGTGATACTTGCTGCGCGCTTGCTTCAACCACTGAGGTGGCGATACATCCATTGATTATCCCACCCCAAAATTTATTAGTACCCTTATTGTTTCATGGCTGGGCAAATTTTGAACAACACAAATTTTGGCCATACGAGAGGGATGAGAAGTTGAGCAAAACCCAACCATTTTCAACAAAACAAAAGCCAATCCTACTTATTCTTTTGCAAGGATTAATGTAGTATATTTAGTTTTCATGATTGAGATGTGTATTTTAAGATGCTAGTGAAATTGCAAGTTGGAGAAATTTTGGTTTTTCATAAAACTTGTACCAAGCATTGACTTAATAGGACCAGCATGTGGAGTACTTGCTTGTTTTGGTTTTTGAATTCTTTACTAAGACAAGGCAATAGCAAGCAACCACTACCCTGACCTATGGCAGCCCTAGACAAAAACCACTCTCCACTTCAACAGAAAAAAGAGACAAATTCAGTAGCAAAAGTTTTTTGGAACTGAGGTATAAAGGGTTAAAGGAAGGGAAACCCTAGCAGCCACCACTTTGCAAAAATCAGAAAGAGAGAGTTTGAGTTTTCTCTGAGGTTTTTTTCTCTAAAAAAATTCGGGTGTTGATTCAAGAAGGGAGGAAGTTGTCAAGCTCTATAAAAAGGAGGCTCCTCTTGCTCAAAGCTGCAGACTCTTTGTTCTTGTTGAAGATTTGCAAGAGGTATCAATTTCTGAACCTATTTATCATGTGCATATGGACTGTATCTTGACATTTCTGTGTCGGTTTGAACTTATTTTGATGACTGAAATTTGGTTATGCTTGTCATATTGAGTTAATGTTTGATGTTGACATTGTTAACCTGTTGTTGTTTATGTTTTAAAAAAAAGAAAGGAAGTTTACTTAATCTGCACTGTTAAAATGTTTGCTTGCTGGTATGAGAGTATTGGTTGTTGGATCTGCCATTAGGATTGAAGTGTGCTTGTGAACTCTTACCACTGTCAGGACATTGGATGTTTTGTTATGCTGTGAGTCTTTATGTTGGGTGCTAGGGTCTGTGTTTATTATTGTTAGGTTTGGTTTCCATTTCATTGAACAATGTCACTGTGTGGTGCTGCCTAGGTCTAATGTCTTTGCTGTTTTGATGAGTTTGTGACTTTATAGTGTGCTTGGCTTAGTTTTTATGTTGTCCGTGTTTGAGTTAGTAATGCTCAAACATTCACTTTGAAGAATTTGAAATTGCAATGCTTGAATCCACCTGGCACATATGTATGCATTAATTCTGACTGGTACAACATGATAGCTTTACATTCAAGTTTTGAATTTGGTTTTGAAACCTCCTGCTGCACTGATGCTGTCACTTTATCCTAATTTTGTTTAAGTTTGCTCAACCTCATGACACTAATTGCTGCATACTGCTGAACCATTGGTAAAGTTTGACTTTGACATTGTGATATCATTATTCATGTTTGGTTATGTCTAATAATTATTATAGAGCATTGGTTTGCATTTGTTTGGCTTTGTACTAGTCAAGTTCCTATGGGATTTTAACATTTGTGCTTGTTTAAATCTAGTTGACACGTTAAGTCTGATACCTTAGCTTCTGTTGGGGGGGGGGGTTTATCAAGTTGGGATTCAAATTTGCAAATTATTTGAAAGTAGCTCAAGTCTAGGCTGGGTTCTTTTTTATTGTAGAGTTTTTGTGATGTCTTGAGGATGCTGTGGGATTTGTGAGTATCTGTTTGAAACTTTGGCTTTTGAGGTCTGTGTGTGTTTTGGTGATGTTTTCCATATCATAGCTGCTGTCCAGTTTGGTTTTGTTTGAATTATGAGCTTATGTGTTGCTCTAGCATGCTGCCAAAACAGTTTGTGGAAAGCTATTGAATTTACTGTCATGGTTTGGTTGGATCTGAATTTAATGTTGTTTTGCTTTGGTCCATTATGCTTACAATTCTTGGATCTCTTGCCATGACCATTAGTACTTGATGTGTGTTATGTTTTTTATCCCTCATGTCTTGCCCAACTTTGTTCATTTTGTTTAAAACCAACTTTTTGCTCAATGAACTAATGTTGTCCTGAACCAAATTAACTTGATAACAATATCATGTCAAGACCTGCTGCAAATGAATTATCTTGCTGACTACATGTTGACACAGAATATGTGAATGTTATCCATGTTTGCAATGCCATGAGAATTGTGCCTGCTGCTCAACATCATGCTTAGGGTAGGTATGCATAATAGATTTTCGATTGTTGAGATGAGATGTGTAGCTTTGCTTGGAAAATGCTTTGGTTTTCAAATTCTATTTAAAAGTATTCATAGCAGCTGCAAGTTTGCTTTTGACACAAGGTATCACAAACCTGTTTTCAGCCTCCAAACATACTCACTTGTGTACTTGAAATAGGTTGATGCATTCTGTCTTGATGTGAGGTGTATTAAACTCATTTCACTTATGCTCACAACATTGCCAATCCACAACATTGTCACTTTTTGCATAACACATGATAAGCTTGCTTTCTTCATTTCAACATGTTTGTATGAGCATTTTAAACATGTCTACATGCTTGCCTTGTTGTTTCATGCTTAATACCAAGTTTTCACATATTGACACAAAGGTTCAAATACACAAAGTCACTCAAATGTGGTTTTTCTGCACCTACTTGTTTTTCACTAAAACAACACATCACACACCTCACATTGGTCCATTACAACATGCTTGAACTCTCATTTCATTCAAAATCACTCAATTATAAAAAATCACTTTCAAAATGCAAAATGTCACTTTTTGCACTTAACTTCCACTGGTGGAGGTTAGTGTTATTTTAGGCTTTTTTTCAAAATGTCACTTTTTGCACTTAACTTCCACTAGTGGAGGTTAGTGTTATTTTAGGCTTTTTTTCAAAATGTCACTTTTTGCACTTAACTTCCACTGGTGGAGGTTAGTGTTATTTTAGGCTTTTTTTCAAAAATGTCACTTTTTGTACTTAACATCCACTAGTGGAAGTTATGTGTTATTTTAGGCTTTTTTCAAAAATGTCACTTTTTGTACTTAACTTCCACTGGTGGAAGTTATGTGTTATTTTAGGCTTTTTTCAAAAATGTCACTTTTTGTACTTAACTTCCACTGGTGGAAGTTATGTGTTATTTTAGGCTTTTTTTTCAAAAATGTCACTTTTTGTACTTAACTTCCACTGGTGGAAGTTATGTGTTATTTTAGGCTTTTTTCAAAAATGTCACTCTTTGTACTTAACTTCCACTGGTGGAAGTTATGTGTTGTTTTAGGCTTTTTTTCAAAAATTATCACTTTTTGTACTTAACTTTCACTGGTGGAAGTTATGTGTTATTTTAGGCTTTTTTCAAAAATGTCACTTTTTGTACTTAACTTCCACTGGTGGAAGTTATGTGTTAAATTTGCCTTTTTTTAAAATGGTCACATACACTTCCATACACCTAGTCACTTTTGACCACACTTTGTTTTTCATGTAACACACCTTGCACACATTTTGTATTAAATATATATGTGATGTTGGAACCCTTGGTTTACTTGAATTTTGGTCCTCCGTCGGGTTCGTTACTTTGCATCTAAGAACATTTCTCAAGTCATCAATAATAAAATAATTTCTTTGTATTGAATTAAAAATAGAGGGTTGGGTGTAGACCCCTTCTTCTTCGAGTGTTGGGATGCCCACTGTAGTGAGGGTGATTTCGACACTCGTCTTTCAATACGAAGACGCTTCTAAACTTTTCTCTCCTAAAAAACCTCGGTCTCGTACCGAGTCCATTTTCAAACCATCTTTCAATAAATTAATTTCTCTTTGTATTGAATTAAAGAGAGGGGATTAAGTGTAGTCTTCTTCCTCTCCGAGTGTTGGGATGCCCACTATAGTGAGGGTGATCTCGACACTCGTCTTTCAATACGAAGACGCGACTTCTTCCACCATATCTCACTTTCACAACTTCATTCCGTAATCTTTCATCACCTAAAACCTCGGTCTCGCGCCGAGTGCATTTTCAAATCTTTTTACAACAAAACTTGAATGGTTGTGGAGTGGTTAGGCGTAGGCCTTCTCCTATCCCGAGTGTTGACGTTTACCGTAGGGTTCTCTGTCGCAAAACACTTACCATTTAAAACCAAAAACACTTTAATAAGAGAATGAAGATCTCTTTGTATTGAATTAAAGAGAGGGGATTAAGTGTAGTCTTCTTCCTCTCCGAGCGTTGGGATGCCCACTGTAGTGAGGGTGGTTTCGACGCTCGTCTTTCAATACGAAGACACCTCGTTCACCACATAATTTTCATAACACAAAAACTTTGAGATAACGAATTGGGTACTACCTGTAGGGGTTACTATCCGAGGACATGTCTCGCCCCCCTAAAAACAACCAAATCAATCAAACGTGACATCTTACCTCACATGGCGAAAACCTAATCATTTCAAAAAGGATATGTTACGTCTGTTCTACCGCAAACAGGTAACGCCTAAGTCTCCAACGAGCGAGCAGCAAAACACCTAACTGGGAGAATGCGCACGATAGCATCATCCATAAAAAACATCAACAAACCGTAGGCCGAACTACGGCTGCTCTGATTTCTCATACCAGATGAGAATACGTAGGCACAAGACGACGATGTCTTGGCGAGCACAATCCCCCCTATCTGTAGTTTCCCGAACTACGTCGACTCTAATTTTCTCATATCTGTTGAGAATATGTAGGCCTAGGACCACGAAGTCCTACCGAGTACGTTCTCTCCCTTCTTCCCCCCGTTACTTCTCTTTCCCCGTTTCTAAACCCTTCTTTCTATCCCTTGGAACACTCTCTTTATAGCATAATATTTAAGCAAATATAATCACACATCGACAAACAAAAGGTTCCCATCGAGTACGATGGATGCGAGGGGTGCTAATACCTTCCCTTCGCATAACCGGCTTCCGAACCCGTTCATGGTTACGAGACCACCTTATCCGTTCGTTTCTTAAGGTTTTCTCGATATTTTCCTTTCCCCCCGTGGGATAAATAAAGTTCGGTGGCGACTCTTCTGTCCTTTCTTTTCGCCTCCCCGTCGTTGCGCGATGCATTTTTCGAGTAGCGACAACTTGCACTCTCCATTGGATGCTTGAAAATTAAACCCTGAGAATTCTTAAACTTTCCACGTGAAATAACTTAGCATCTTGAATCAACTCCTTGGGCAATAGAATCAAACATAACTTGATTTATAGCCAGAAATGCATTGAAACTCTGAATGAGTTTCATGAGAAATAACACCACATCCTGATTCCATCTTGAAATGGTCTTGGAAAGCTTGAATTCTCTTATGATAAGAACATGAGCCACATAATCAGGACTCGTAAATTTTGACGAAACGCATTGACTTCTGATTACTTTGCAGCTTGACTTCATCAGATAAACCTTGATCTAGCATAAAATCCTAATCTATATCCTTAAACACAAACGCTTGAATTCAATCCACACTTATCTCCAAAATATCCATTGACACAGATGACTCAAGATATGAACTGTGTTGCTACTGCATCATGTTGCACCCCAAAATTTGCTCACTTTTTCTTTACCTAGCTTGTGTTTCATTTCATTCACATTTGCATTATCATTTGCATTTCATTGACATGTATGCAGGAGATTAAGAGGTATGAGTACCAATCAAGGGCTACACAAGACTATGAAGCTAGCTAAGAAGGTTATTCAAGTGTTCAAGGGTTGATATCCTTGCCAGAGAAGTTAAAAGATCCTCAGAGAGAGTGATTGAAACCAAGAGGGTAGGTTTCCTAACTTGAGAGTTGTGGGAAGCCATCAGATGATTCTGAGGCCAGGGAGATGGACTTGAGGTCTTGAGAGAGCTCATGATAAGGTTTGAAGATCACTTTGAGGCCTAGATAGGTCATTGTGCAAGATTAAGAAGGCTCAGCCATGAGTGGTGCAGCTAGGGTTTGACTGGGTCAACCCTAAGTCAACTGAGGATTTGAAGAAGGTTGAGACCTAATTAAAGAGCCATGTGATCATAGATTGATACATGGAGATGTTATAAGGATGATTCCAAGGTCAACTCATCATGATTGAAGAGTTTGAGAAGTTTCAAGCTAGGGTTTCTAAGGCTTGACAGTGTAAAATCCCCTAGTTTGACCCTTGATCTTCAAAGCAATTTAGCTCAAGATGTGATTGTTATCTCATCTTGCCCCCAACATGATTGTTGTAGAGCATGATCTTAGCTTTAATTTGAGTGCTATAAGTCCTTGATAGGATTTGTAGAACTCAAGTTATGACTTTGACAAGTTACAGGTCATCTGAGGTATGTGGATTTGGGGGCTTGAAAGTTGTCCAACTTGCATGAAGCTTTTGCCCTAGAAGGATGATTCCTATGAACTTTTGGTCAACATGAATGTTGTTACTTATCCTATTAGCTTTCTATAGAGTACTATAAGTCCTTGATAGGATTTGTAGAACTCAAGTTATGGCTTTGACAAGTCAAGGGCATTTTGGTCATTTGGAGATTATAGGTCATTTCAACCATAAGGCCATAACTCCTATTTCCAAGCTTCAAATGGGAAAATGTTCAACATCAAACTTGTTCAAAATGATTTTTTAAGGCTAACCAAGAGGTCATGAGAGGTTGGAATTGCTTGTAGCTCAAAGTTGCAAAAATGACCTAAAATAAGGAGGATTTTCAAATGAACCAAAGTTGGAAATTGGTATTTTTGACCTACATGTCCAAACCAAGGCATGTAATACGTCATTTTGACTCTAAAGAACATTTTAAGAACATTGGTTTAGCCACAATTTTGAATTGAAGTTTAATTTGTGGACTTGCTTTGAAAAGTAGTTACTTACATCTTAAGTAACATTTGCCAAACTTAAATTCAAGGCATAATCAAGGTCCCTTGCAAGCCAAGCATATCCAAAATGTCATTAGGGGAGAAATTGGAAGGGAATGAGAGTGATTTTAAGCTGCTAGCAGAACTATGCATACCATGGCATGTGATTGAACTTCTCATGACATGAGAGATTGAACTTCTCATTAGAAGGATCTAGAGGTTTCTAGATCATCCACACATGTTCTATATATGATAATGAGGTGATCCAAGGCCAAGGTTGGTGATGATTAAGAGAGAAAACTGAGATTGCACTTTGAGATTTCACATTGCAAGTCAAGATCAGTTACAAGGTTTGAAGCCATTTCAATCCAAGATTTCAATCTCAGAAGCTTGCTCTAGCATTGGTGGATGAATCCAGATGGAGAATTGAGCAAGATTGGTGGAGAATCGTGTGGGAGCCATTGAAGAAATTCCTATGCAACTCAGAATCGAATCCAAGAATTGAAGCCATTTCAATCAATTCTATTGCATACAGAAGCTTGGAGGTGATTCACTGAAAGAGTCTGGAGCATTTGAGGGCTTGATTTGAAGGCTTGCTACTTCTGTGCACACGAAATTTTCAGGTTGGTGACTTTCAATCTCTAGCTTGTTTTAGTTAGAATTAAGAAGAATTAGGATGTTAGATGCAATGAGGATTGATGTAGGAAGGTTTTCAGATCATTAATTTGAGAATTAGTGACCAATTAGGGATGTTACCATTTTTGGTTGAAAGTTGGTTCTTGCTAATCTTGAGGTTTCAGAGTGAATTAATGGTATGATTGAGTTCCTTGTGAAATTTGGGACGAGTTTGATCAAGGAATCGTGGCCTATGGTGGACTCTATAGAAAACTAGGGTTGTGGAATGGTGATCAGAAAATGTCATCGGCGGTGGCTTTGGGCGCGCAGGTTGCCTGAGTTGCAGAAGTTTAAATTGAGGAAGATGACTTGATAGCCATCAGATCAAGGTTTGACTTGGACCAAAGACCTCATCCAACGGCCACGCGTGCTTCTCAGTTTGTGAAGGATTTCTGAACTTTAATGAAATGATGCGTTTCATTTATTTTCTGATTTTGGGCTTTGTGAAATAAGTGATACCTGCACCCCCCTGATGGCCCAATCCTAAAAATGAATTGATTCCCTTTGCTTTCCACACCACGCATTTATCATTTTATTTGGATTTTCTTTATTTTTTTCATCTTATTCATGGTTCTTGATAAAATCATAAAAAATGGAAAAATAACTCAATTAATCCCATTCTTTTTGCATTGGATTCATGATAGGGTCTAGTATTTTTTAGATAAAAAATATTTTTATTTCATGCATTTTATGATTTTATGGGAATTTTTACATTTTAATTGATATTAGAATAATCATGTTTGATGCTTGATATTGGTGAATTTGGTTTGATCATGTGATGATGATTTTGATCTTGATTTTTTGTGAGTAGTTAGCATAGATATGCCTGCTCCCCATAGAGTTTTCTCACATTTTTTTGATGAACATAAGTGGTAGTTTAGGTTGAAACCTTTAGGTGCTCCATTTTTAGGGTTCATGGTTGATACCTTGTAGTTTAGATTTTATTTTTAGGACTAGGTGGATGATTCAACCTCTGATTTTTGTAGGGTAGATTCATGATTGAATTAGGTTCCCTTAGGAATTGTTGTATGAATTTTCAAGCTAGTTTACTATTTTTGCTTGATTTTAGTTTAGGTGCTAGTTTTAGATGATTCTAATGCACTAATTTAACTAGATTGACTTCTTTAGTTCCCTTAGATTAGGGTGTTGCTTTGCTTGTTCTTGGATGATGTTGAAGACAAGTTGGAGATGAATTGGATTGCTTGAAGAGGCTTGGATGTGAGGATCTTCCCTTCTTTTGGTGTAGTTTTGTTTAGGTGTTAAGATAAGGGTTTTGTAGGCAGAGCTTCTAGATAGATTCTCTTCCTTCATAAACATGGACGATGTTGATCACTTCCATTCTTCCCTATGATGTAAGGTCCCCTTGTAAAGGCCTCATCCCTCCTTTGGTAGGATGTGTGGCTCTTTACATGTTGGTAGAACCTTTGAGGGTCCCTTTTGTTCCACCCTAAAATTTGACCAACATTTCTTTACTTAGCTTAGGTTTCATTTCATTCACATTAGCATTTGCATTTCATTGACATGTGTGCAGGAGATCAAGAGGTATGACTACTAATCAAGAGCTATGAAGCTAGCTAAGAAGGTTATTCAAGTGTTCAAGGGTTGATATCCTTGTCAGAGAAGTGAAAAGATCCTCAGAGAGATTGGTTGAAACCAAGGTTGTGTGCCTCCTAACTTGAGAGTTGTGGAAAGCTATCAGATGATTCTGAGGCCATGAAGATGGACTTGAAGCCTTGAGAGAGCTTATGAGATGTCTTGAAAGCCATCATGGAGCCTATATAGGTCATGGTACAAGTTTAAGAAGACCCAGCCATGAGTGGTGTAATTAGGGTTTGACTGGGTCAACCCTAGGTCAACTGATGATTTGGAGAAGGTTGAGACCTAACTCAAAGAGCCATGTGATCATGGAGTGACACATTGAGATGTTATAAGGATGATTACAAGGTCAACTCATCATGATTGAAGAGTTTGAGAAGTTTCAAGCTAGGGTTTCTGAGGCTTGACAGTGTAAAATCCCCTAGTTTGACCCCTATCTTCAAGGCAGTTTAGCTCAAGATGTGATTGTCATCTCATCTTTCCCCAACATGAATGTTTTATATCTTGTTCTTAGCTTTAATTTGAGTACTAGAAGTCCTTGATAGGATTTATAGAGCTCAAGTTATGACTTTGACAAGTTACTGGTCATCTGAGGTATGTGGATTTGGGGGCTTGAAAGTTGTCCAACTTGCATCAAACATTTGCCCAAGAAGGATGATTCCTATGAACTTTTGGTCAACATGAATGTTGTTCCTTATCCTCTTAGCTTTCTAGAGAGTACTAGAAGTCCTTGATAGGATTTGTAGAACTCAAGTTATGGCTTTGACAAGTCAAGGGCATTTTGGTCATTTGGAGATTATAGGTCATTTCAAGCATAAGGCCATAACTCCTATTTCCAAGCTTCAAATGGAAAAATATTCAACATAAAACTTGATTAAAATGATTTTTTAAGGCTATTAGGGAGGTCATGAGATGTTGAAAAGGCTTGTAGCTCAAAGTGGTAAAAATGACCTAAAATGAAGGCATAAGTTAAATAAGTCAAAGTTGGAAATTGAAATTTTCAAGCTACACATCCAAACCATGGCATGTAATATATCATTTTGACTCTAGAAAACATTTTAAAGACAATGGTTTAGCCACATTTTTTATTTGAGGTCTAAATCATGGACTTTCTTTGGGAAATGGTTACTTGCATATTAAGCAACATTTGCAAAACTTAAAATTGAGGCATGGGCAAGGAACTTGGCAAGCTAAACCATTCCAAAATGTCACTAGGGGAGATTTTGAAGGAGATTGAGATGAATTTTAAGCTGCAAACAGAATTGAGCATAAGTGATCCAAAATCTCATGACATGAGATGTGTAAAATCTCATTGGAAGGATCTAGAGGGTTCTAGATCATCCAAACTCCATTTATATATTGAGTAGAATGAATCCATGGCAGAGGTTGGTGATCATTGAAGGTTTGAGCATAGTTTGGAATTGAGTTTTCATAGGTTGCAATTGAAATCGGTTTCATCAATTTCCTCTATTTCCTTCCATTTTCTTGATTGATTCTTCTTCCATGAGTATCAAGGATTGATTCCAGATCATCTCCAAGAAGAATTGATGGCTAGATCGTGTGGGAGCAAGTGATTTTCAGCACCTGCAACTCTTCATCGTGTTTCAAGATTGAAGCACTTTCCATTGAATCTTTTGCATACAAAAGCAAGGAGGAGAGTCAGTGATCGTGTCCAGAAGATTTGAGAGCTTGAAGTGGATATTTCGTGCATCTGTTATTCAAGAATTTCCAGGTTTGTAACCTTCTTCCCCTAGCTTGATTTAGGTAGAATTAGGTTGAATTAGGGTGTTAGATTAGTTGTAGAATGGCCTATGATGGTTTTCAGATGGTTAATTGTTGAATTAGAGACAAAATAGGAAGATCACCATTTTCGGTTGAGATTGGGAGATGATGATTCTTGGGGTTTCAGAAGAAACTAATGGCATGGTTGAGTTCGTGGCAAGATTTGGAATGGATTTCATGTTTTGACCTTTTGCATTGGAGGCTCCTAGAGTGAACTAGGGTTGGGGAAGACGACCGGAGCTCCATCGGCGGTGGCCGGAGCTGGGCGCGAAGCTCAGAGCTTTGAAATGGAGAAGATGAAGTTTACACCATTGGATCTTGGTCTGACCATTGACTAGAAGCTGATCCAACGGATGTGTTTTAATTCTGGCTTGTGAAGAGTTTCAAATGAAACGCTGCGTTTCATTTATTCAAGCGTTTGGGCTTAATAATCAGAGTGTTATCCACACCCCCCAGCAAGCCCAACCCAGAATTTTAACTGAAAATGGTTTCTATTTGCACCGTGTCTTTATTCATTTTTGGTGGATTTCATTATTTTTTCATTTAATTCATGATTTTTGAAAAATTCATAACTAATTGAATATTAATCCAATCAAATCCATTCCTTTTGCATATTACTCATGATTGAGTCTGTTATTTTTAGAGAAAAAAATATTTTCATTTCATTTAATTTCTGATTTAATTGGAATTTTGTATTTTAATTGATATTAAAATGTTTATGTTTGATGCATATTTTTGTAGAATTTTGTGTGATCTCATAGTGATGATTCTTGGCCTAATTTTTTGTGTGTGATTAGCTTAGATGTGTATGATCCCATAGTAATTTTCTCACATTTTTGTGATGAAAATAGGTATGCTTTCTAGATGGATATTTAGAGACTTCCTTTTTAGGGTTTTAGGTTGATACCTTAGAATGTATATTTTAGTTCTAGGTCCAATTTGATGGTTTGATATTTGAAACCAATGTGATAGAGTCATGATTGACCTAGGTTCCCATAGTAATTTTTGTAGGATTTTACAATTGATTCTAGTATTTTAGTTAGGACTAACTTTAGTGCTAGGTTTTAGGTGATCCTAATTGACTAATTCAACTAGTTTAACTTCCTTAGTCCCCTTAGATTAGGGTTTGTGCTTGGTTTGCCTTTGGTTGAGATTGAAGACAAGTTGAAGACAAGGTGAGGATGCTTGAAGTGGCTTGAAGTTGCTTGGAGCTTTGGATTTGTCTGTGCCTGAAGGTGTCTGATGAAGATTAGGAGATAGGATATAGGGAGAGCCTTGTAGTTAGAATGATTTCTTTCACAAACATGGAAAGCATCTTGTGCTTCCATTCCTCCCAATGATTAAAAGTCCTTCCATGGTATTAACCTCCCTCCTTTGGAGGGATAAGTGATGGTACCTAGGAAGTAGAACTTTTGAGGGAACCATTCTTTTGATGTTAAACCCTTATAGGCCTCCTTTGGTGGTCAATAAGCAGTTTAATATCCTAGTTTATCCAGTTAAGTGATTTCTTCTGGTTTGAGTATCTTGAAAGATGTTGGGCTTGAGTTTGAAGATGAGGACTTCATTGAAGAGTGTGGAAGAGGATGATTCCTTGAGCATTGCCATTGCAGCTGAGGCTTGGAAAGCAAGAAGAACAGGTTGATACTTGAAGATCCAATTGAGATTGAGTGAAGAATGAGGAGTTCCTTGCTTGAAGAAGATTGAAGGATGAAGTTGGCATTTCTAAGTGATTGAAGACTACTCTGAGAAGCTGAAGCTTGTAGGAAGAGAAGACCAAGTTGAGACTGGTAAAGTAAGAGAGCTGAAGCTTGAAGAATGAGTTGATACTTATGAAGAGGATTCAGTTGAGATTGAGAGTGGAGCTGAGGCTTGAGGACTAAAGGAAGTTGATACTTACATTGAAGCTTTGAGAGCCTGAAGGAATCAAGTTGATACTTGCAGTTAGGAGTGAAGCCTGAAGATGGAATTGAATAAGAAAGCTGAAGCTTGAAGAAGAAGATTAAGTTGAAACTTATGTTGAAGGGTTGAAACTTGGGGAAGCAAGTTGATACTTGCCAGTGAAGATGATATCCTTGAAGGGTGGTTAAGGTCTGAAGACTGGATTGATGTTAGAAGAGCTGAAGCTTGAATTGAGAGTAGGAAGCTGTTGATCTGTTTCCTTCTTGTCTGTTCTCTTTTCTGTATTGCTGATGTGCCTTGTTTGAATTGCAAACGCAATAAAAAACACTTCTTGCGTAAAAGACAGAAAACAAATTTCAAACCTTTTTGCCCCGTGGGCCCGTAATTCAAAGGAAAGCTTTTCTGAAGAAAAGAGTGTCGTTAAACTTCAGCGCCAACGCAAACAGGCTTTGTCCCTAACTGCTGGAACTGCTGTTTAACCCTACTCGATAAAACAGATGAATCTGAATCCCCGTAAACCGTAGTACCCCGAACTACGTAAGCTCTGATCTCTCATACCTGTTGAGGGTACGTAGGCACAATACTGATGTATTGGCGAGCCACCTTCCCCGTAACCCGTAGTAGGCCGAACTACGTTGACTCTGATTTCTCATTCTCTGATGAGAATACGTAGGCATAAAGCGCGATGCTTTGCCGAGTCATTTTCTTTTCTGTTTAAGCCAGCCTTGATAGGTAGATAGATAAACCAACTCGTCCAGTAAACACAACAAGCATGGATCCCGTCGAGTACGACGGACGTGAGGGGTGCTAATACCTTCCCCTTGCATAACCGACTCCCGAACCCAGACAACGGTTGCGATGACCTTGTCTTATACCTATTCGTCAGGTTTTTCCGATCGTTTCCTTTCCCGCTCTGAGGGATAAATAACGAAAGATGGCGACTCTTCTGTTTTTCCGGCACCTTATTTTCACAGAAGCGACAGTTGGCGACTCTGCTGGGGACTTGATAGTTTCCTGGGATCCAACGTCCCGTATGCGAGTCAGTTTGGGGATCCGACGTCCCCTGCGAGAGTCAATCCTAGCGCTTGTATGATTACTTGTGGGTTGTGTTTATTTATCGCATTTTATTTCCCGCACTTTATTTTCAGTATGATATGATTATCTGTGCTGTTGTGGGAGGGGCATTCTGATGAGTGAGGAGCCAGACCCAGGCTTGAGTGAACATAGCATTAGTTGTGGAAATTAGTGGGCGCGTGCTTGCTTGGCAGGCACTAGTGTCTCATGAAATCCACACTCAGACGAGGTTCTCTCGGTTGACTTCTTTTTCAACCCTTTGGGTTGAGGGGGTTGTTGGTTTGGAGGATTGTCGACTCTGGGGACCGATCATTTGTGATTCAGCCGAGTGAGGCTGCTTCATGAGCTGGTGATGCCACACCTCCTGGGTATCGTATCACCCCTCTTGAATGTCTGTGACGCTGATGAACGCATAGGATGCCGAACTTGAGTCAGTTTAGGTCCATACCTGTGAGCAGGGTTGGGTTTATTGCAGGAAACTTTGTCCTTCAGACTACCTGGTTTTCTTGATAGTGAATCAGTTTTGTTGGTACCAGAGGTTCTCATCATCAGATATGATTGTTCTTGATAGAGCATAGCTTTGGTCCTGTATCAGAGGACCCTATATTCAGATGAGTATTTGTTCTTGACAGAGCAGGTTTTTGATTGGGATCTGAAGATCTCATCTGCAGGTATATGATTGTCTTGACAGAGCAGAGCTTTGGTCCTGTATTAGAGGACCTTATATTCAGAGATGTGTATTTGTTCTTGATAGAGCAGGTTTTGATTGGGATCAGAGGGTCTTATTATCAAATTTTTGTTCTTGACAGAGCAGAGTTTTGGTCCTGTATCAGAGGTCCTTATTATCATATGTTTGTTCTTGACAGAGCGGATTTATGGTCCTATGTGTGTGTTCTTGACAGAGAAGATTTGTGGTCCGATACCAGGGTTTTCTTCTTATCAGATATAGTGGTCGTTCTTGACAGAGCAGTATCGTGGTTTTGTTGATACAGAATCTCCACAGCACAGTTGTCTTGATCTCCTGCTGCATGATTGCATTTTACATTGCTTTGCATACCCATTTGCATTTCATTAACGTGTGTCTGTGTTGCAGGTACCGTTTTCCCCGATCCAGGATTTCTCGCCTCCTATTGTATTGTTATGGGTTCTCTGAGGAAGACCGTCGCTTACAAGCTCCCTGCCATTGATGTGGCTCAGCTGACTGTTTTAATTGCTTTAGCAGATGATTCTGTGAGGGATGAGTTCAGAAAATCTTACGGCAAATTGCTCAGTTTGGTTCGTAAACTTTCTGTGTTCGAGTTGAATGGGTTGCACGCTCTGCTGCAGTTCTACGATCCTCCGCTGAGATGTTTTACTTTCCAGGATTTTGTTCTCGCGCCCACGCTAGAGGAATATGTTGATTTGTTAGGTGTGCCTATCAAGAGGCAGATGCCTTTTGTTCATATGGATGCTGAGCATGATCTGGCTAGTCTAGCTCCTTCACTTCATCTGGATGCCTCCGAGTTGGTATTGTCTAGTTGGAACAAGATTCCCGGTTTCTCCTTGCAGTTCTTAGTGGGTAAGGCTCAGTAGTGCGCCAAAGACGGATGTTGGGTCGTGTTCAACGCCATTCTCGCTCTGTGCATATATGGCATCATTCGGTTCCCCAATATGCCCGATTTTGTAGACTTCGACGCTTTTCGCATCTTTGCTTCAGGGAATCCAGTCCCTACCTTGATAGGAGATGTCTATCATTCCATCCACTACAAAAACGAGAACAGAAGAGGCAAGAATGTCTCGTGCTGTGTACCCTTGATTTATAAATGGCTTGATAGCCATCTACCCAAAAGGGGTCCCTTTGCTTCGTCTGTAGCCACAGCTGAGTGGTCAGAGCGTTTGATGAGTCTATCTGCAGAGGATATTGACTGGTTTGACAGAGATAGGTTGGGTACTGAGATTATCTTCAGCTGCAGCGGGTTTCCGAACGTGCCTTTGATAGTCAGGAAGGGCTGCATAAACTATAATCCGTCCTTGCTGGTCCGACAGTTCGCGTATGCTTTGAGAGCTCCGTCGAAGGATGAAGAGGTGCAGGAATCTCTGTACCTCACTGGTCTTCTAGAGGGGGATCTGTTATCTAAGCTTCAGCGCGCTTGGAATGGCATTAGTAAGAGGGGAACACCATTGCTGGGGGGAAGCAATAGCCAAGCCTACCCTCCGTATGTGACTTTGATCAGAGCCAGAGCAGATACTATAGGGATGCTGTTTCTTCCTGCCAAGCCAGAAAATCCTCCAATGATTGAAGAGCCTACCATTGTGCCTATTCAGCAGCACAATCAGGTGTTAGCTGAGAGAGACGAGCTGAAGAAGGCAAATGAAGAACTGGAGAAAGAATTGGCTCAGCTCAGAAGCGAGAGAAGCGAAGTCGTTCATTCCTTCAAGAGGAAGACAGAGCTGGTGAACCAGCTGGGGACAGATTTGACTAAGCAGATAGCCGAGCGCGAGCGCATGGGTCGAGACTTCAAAGCTGCCAACGATGTACTGGCCACGAAGAAGCAGCACTTGGACGAAGCGTATCGGAGGATATCCAAGTTTAACCAGCATTGGAAGGCCACCCTAGCCAACGGGAAAGAACGGGAGGATAAGCTGAAGCAACAGATCTCCAAGCTGAAAGCCCAGGTGAAGGCTAGTGAGAAGAGGTTTGATGAAGAAACCACTCGCAGATATGCCGCTGAAGGCCAGCTCAACAGGGCTCTTGCTAACCTGAAGGAGCGCAAACTGACGTTTGAGTCCAAGAAGCGAAAGTTAAAAGATTGTTTCGAGGAAGGAGCATGGGAAGATTCGGTCGAAGGTCTTCAATACACTATTATGCAAAGGGAGTTACTCGTCGAAGAGTTGCTCACTCGGCCTGATCATCCAGAAACGAAGGGGTTGTTAGAAGAGTTTCGCGCCCGTGGCCGTGCTTGACTATTTGTATTCCTTTTGTTTTGATCATTGTTGTATGCTAACCATCACCAGGCTTGTTGGTCGAGGTCATGCTATTGATTCAGCTTGTACTCAGTGATGTTATGTACTGCCTTGATGGGCTTTCTTTATATATAAGATGTTATTTCCATGACTGGACTCGGACTTCTTATTATCAGCACTGGCACTAGGATCGGGGGATATCTCCCTAACGCACAGACACATGTTTGCATTTGCATGAAGCATTTTCATAACGAGCACTTGGTTGTTTTTTCTAACCCTTTTGTGTTTTCAGGTTGTTTCAGGTTGTTCCAGGATTGATCAGAGACCTATCCACCGCTGTCCGACTAGAGCAAATCAAGCCAGAGTTATGGAGCAAATGCAAACTGACGTTCAGGAACTCCGAGAAAGGATGGACCGCTTCATGGACCTCATGCAAGCGGTCGCCAACGGCCAGGATCAGCTCAGAACCTTGGTTCAGCCTCTGATTGCAAGGGTCGACAACAATGGTGTGCTCCATGGTGGGACTGTTCCAACCCCTCCACCAGTTGAAACTCCTCAGAATGGCGTCCCCGTGACCGGGGGGAATGGCAGTGCCAACGGCAATGTGATAGCTAACATGGGACTCAATGGTAATACGATGGGCGTCGGTAATGGGAATTTTGAAGCTAACGTCAATGTTGGGCCGGGCAACGGCAATGCAGGTGTTGGAAATCTGTTTGGGCCTCAGCCATGGTTAGAAGACCGTTAATACAATATGTTCTCGCAGAGAGGTGCTGAAGGGGAGCTGACTGCTGAAGCACGTCTAAGGTTCAAGGCACTCGAGGACAAGATGAGGAATATCGAGAATCAGAACACCCTGGGTGTTGACATGTCAAAGTTGGGACTGATTGCTGATTTCAAGGTGCCTCCCAAGTTCAAGGTACCTGACATTGAAAAGTACAAGGGCACCACTTGCCCTCGCGTCCATCTGAGATCATACTACCGGAAAATGTCAGCTCACTCTGAGGACGAGAAGCTGCTGATGCACTTCTTTCAGGACAGTCTGTCAGGGCCATCCCTCGAATGGTACATGAGTCTGGAACCTACTAGTGTGCGCACGTGGAAGGAACTTGCTGAAGCATTCGTGCACCACTACCAATATAACAGTGACCTGGCTCCGAACCGGGTCCAACTGCAGAATCTGTCACAAAGGAACAACGAAGGGTTCAAGGAATACGCCCAGCGGTGGCGTGAACTAGCAGCCAGGGTTCAGCCGCCGATGGTTGAACGCGAGCTTGTGGAAATGTTCGTAGCCACCCTCCCAGGGGTTTATTATGAGAAATTGGTCAGCAGTATGTCTGGAACCTTCTCAGATCTCATTATCACGGGTGAGCACATTGAAAATGGGATCAAACTGGGGAAAATTCAAGGTGATTCATCCTCAGCTGGAGGAGGCAAGAAACCTTATGGTGGCAAAAGGAGGGAAGGAGAGATGAGTGTCGTGTCCAACGCTCGAAGGAAGGGTAAAGGCCCTCACCAGCAGGTGGCCAGTATAACTATCCCCGCTGTCCAACAACCCCAGCCACAGCAGCAGCAGCAGCCGAATCAACAAGGGTACAGAAAGTATCAGAACAGGGCACCTCTATCGAGCCGTCACCTTGAGACTCCGCCCATGTCCTACGCTCAGCTGTTACAGACTTTGCTTCAGTTACAGTTGATCCAGAAGAGAACCCTGGCTCCCTTGACAGGGGCACCTCCGCCAGGTTATGATGCGAATGCGACTTGCGAATTTCACTCAGGGGCACCAGGCCACATGATAGAAAATTGCAAAGCCTTCAAGCACAAGGTGCAGGACATGGTAGACGCTAAGATCATCAATTTCTCAGATAATGTGCCAAACGTCATGAAGAACCCTATGCCGAATCATAGGGGAGGTGGAGTAAATGCCATTATTGAAGACGAGAGCTTGGATTTGTTGACTGACGTCAGAGATCTGAAGACACCGCTTAGCTTCGTTAAAGCTAAGCTGATGAAAAGAGGTTACTTCCCGGGCTGTGGAGAGCTATGTATGGGCTGTGCGACAAGTCCTGATGGATGTGAACAGTTGATAGAGGGGATTCAAAGTCTGATGACCGAAGGAATCCTGCAGTTTAGCCGAAGAGCCGAAAACGGATTGGGAGAGGTAATGCTGAAGCAAGATGATGAGGTTGCCACCATCACCATCCCTCGCCGAACGATAACTATTTCTGCACCCAGGCCGCCCATAATTACCATCACCAAAGCTCGGCCGATACCTTTCGAAAGCACTAATGCTATCCCATGGCATTACGGGGCAAAGGTCTACTGCAACGGACAGAAGTTGGAACTAGAACCCTCAGGGCCATGTGTGGATAACCTAGTGGGCGTTAGCGGAATTACTCGCAGCGGAAGAGTATTTGCACCACCTGAGGTCGTGGCGGACAAAGCGGACAGAGCTGACGCAACTGATAAAGGTAAGAGTAAAGTCATTGAAGAGATCCCTCGTGGGGTAGAGAAGGACTTACTCGTTAAAGACACCGAAGAATTTATGAGGTTGATTAAAAAGAGTGACTACAAGATCGTGGATCATCTCCATCAAACACCCTCGAAAATTTCCATCCTGAATTTGTTGCTGTGTTCTGAGGCACATCGCAACGCACTGCTGAAGGTGTTGAATGCCGCGTACGTGCCGCAGGAAATATCGGTAAACCAGTTGGAAGGGGTCGTAGCCCACGTGAATGCTGGAAATGGGTTAGGGTTCACTGACCTAGAGCTGACGCCGAAAGGGAAGGAACCACAATAGCGCCCTGCACATCTCGATAGAGTGTAGAGGAACGATTATGTCTCACGTGTTGGTGGACACAGGGTCGTCACTCAATGTTCTTCCGAAGAAGGCATTGATGAAGTTAGATACTCGCAGAGTGATTTGCACACCCAGTGATCTGGTGGTGAAAGCGTTCGATGGAACCAAACGGCATGTTTTCGGGGAAGTGACGTTACCGATCCAAGTTGGGCCGGAAACGTTTGACGCGGTCTTCTGCATTATGGACATCATGCCTGCCTACAGCTGTCTCTTGGGCCGGCCATGGATCCATTCCGCGGGTGCCGTGACCTCCACGTTGCACCAGAAACTCAAGTATGCTGTCGGAGGTAGCATCGTGACCGTATGTGGCGAGGAAGACATAATGGTGAGCCATTTGTCGTCCTTCAAATATGTTGAGATGGATGGGGAAATCCACGAAACCCTATGTCAGGCGTTCGAAGCTGTTAAAGTCAAGAGCGCAGCTCCTGCAATCACTGAGAAGCCAGAGATGACTCTCTCTTCCTTCAAGGAAGCCCGGGCCGTTGTTCAAGCCGGATCTACCCCAGGCTGGGGGCGAATTTTGGAGATACCTAACAAGCAAGACAAGTTTGGGTTGGGATATTCTCCTGGAGATGAAGCCTCCTCTTCTAGCAGTGCGTCGCGAGGTAAAGGGCCAATCCAGTTTACCAGTGGCGGGGTGATATTTGAAAGCGTCAACGCAGTGTTTGAAGACAGCGGAGACAACGACTGTGACTTAGACTCTTGGATCCAGCCAAGCAAGCCAGGCGAGAGCCTCAACAACTGGTCCGTCAGGGATATCATCCAAATGGCAGGCAAAGAGTAATGATTTACTTTTTCCAATCATTGTACAATCCTATGTCCTACCCGGGGCATAGTGGTTTTATTGTCAGGGCCTTGTTTGGTTATGTACATGCATTTTACCAATAAATCAAAAGGCGTTTTTCTTCGTATTCAAATGTTGTGATCTCTGTTATTCCTGTTTTATATTTGTTTTGAAAAATAATAAAATGGCAATGGGGTTTGTGCTAACCTGCATATCCTTGTTTTAAGCTTAACCCTTGTTATTGCAGGATCCACATAGCAGATGACGTCGACTCTGGACCTTCTACGACTCACTTCGACTTCGATTGCCCGATCTATCAAGCCAAAGAAGAGATTGATGAAGACGAAGACCTTCCCGAAGAGTTGGCCCGCTTGTTGAAACAAGAAGAGAAAGTTATTCTGCCTCACGAAGAAGAGATTGAGATCGTGAATCTGGGTTCTGAAGAACTTGTCAGGAATGTCAGGATAGGGGCTGCATTGCGGAGTGATGTCAAGCAGAGATTGGTCGAGATGCTGAGAGAGTATAGTGACGTCTTTGCTTGGTCATACGAAGATATGCCCGGACTTGATACTGACATCGTGGTTCACCACTTGCCGCTGTGAGAAGATTGTCCCCCCGTCAAGCAGAAGCTTAGGAGGACACGACCAGATATGGCCGTTAAGATCAAAAAAGAAGTGCAGAAACAGCTTGATGCTGGCTTCTTAGCGGTCACGACTTACCCTCCGTGGGTCGCCAACATAGTGCCTGTACCGAAGAAGGACGGTAAGGTACGAATGTGCGTCGATTATCGAGATTTGAATAGGGCGAGCCCTAAAGATGATTTCCCGCTGCCTCATATTGATGTGTTAGTCGACAATACAGCTCAGTTCTCCGTGTTTTTGTTCATGGATGGCTTCTCCGGCTACAATCAGATCAAGATGGCACCGGAGGACATGGAGAAAACTACGTTTATTACTCCCTGGGGAACATTTTGCTACAAGGTAATGCCTTTCGGTCTGAAGAACACAGGGGGCACTTACTGTTGCACCCCAAAATTTGACCAACAATTATTTATCCATCAAGTGTTTGAAGGTTGATACCTTCATCAGAAAGTTCAAGAGATCCTCAGAGAAATTGGTTGAAATCAGGGTTGTGTGTCTCATAACTTGAGAGTTGTGGGAGCTCCTCAGATGATTCTGAGACTTTGAGAATGAACTTGAAGCTTTGAGAAAGCCTATGAGATGTCTTGATAGCCATCATAAAGCCCAGAGAGGTCATTGTGCAAGAATTCAGAAGATTCAACCATGAATGGTAGAATTAGGGTTTTGACTGGGTCAATCCTAGATCAGCTGAAGATTTGGAGAAGGTTGAGACTTGATCCAAGGGCCATGAGATCATGGGGTGATGTATGGAGATGTTATAAAGATGATTCCTAGACCAACTCATCATGATTGAGGAGTTTGAGAAGTTTTGAGTTAGGGTTTCTAAGGATTGTCAGTGAAAAAACCCTAATTTGATCCCTATCTTCCAGGCAGTTTTAGCTCAAGATGTGATTGATATCTCATCTTCCCCACAACATGAATGTTGTGGATCTTGTTCTTAGCTTTAATTTGAGTGGTAGAAGTCCTTGATAGGAGTTGCAGAGCTCAAGTTATGGTTTGGACAAATTACAGGTCAACTGAGGTGTGTGAATCTGGGTCCTTGAAAGTCACCCAACTTGCAGACAACTTTTGCCCTAGTAGGATGATTCCTATGGTTTCTTTGTCAACATGAATGTTGAATATCGTCTTCTTAGCTTTCTAGAGAGTACTATAAGTCCTTTATAGGATTTGTAGAACTCAACTTATGGTTTGAACAAGGCAGGGGTATTTTGGTCATTTGGAAGTTATAGGTCATTTTAAGCAAAGGCCATATCTCCTATTTCCAAGCCTCAAATGAAAAAACTCAAAACATCAAAGTTGTTAAAAATGGGATTTTAAGCTTAGAAAAGAGGTCATGAGTTGTTGAAAGAGCTTGTAGCAAGGATTTTCATGATTGGGTAAAAATGACCTAAAAATGGCTTATAAGTTGAAAAAGTTGAAATGGAATTTTGGTTTAGGAGATGTACAAATCCAAAATGGGTCATCCAATATGTCATTTTGACTCCAAACATTATTTTAAAAACAATGGTTCAAGTAGAATTTTGATTTGAGGTCTCAAAATGGAGGTTGCTTTGTAATTTTCATTCTTGCATAATAAGGCTATTTGAGAAACTTGGCATAAGGCAAGGTTTAGCTTGTTTTTTCACTCATTCAATCCCAATATCTTATGTAAGGAGTTTTTGACACAAGATTGAAAGGTTTAAGGCATGAAAGGAGATAATGCAATATGTCATGACAAGAGAAGTTCCATGACTTTCTAAATGATTCTCAAAGTTTCTAGATGAATCTAGACTTTTCCATTGGTTTCTATATATTGGCTAGATCACAATGTGGTCAAGGTTGGTGATGATTGTTGGTGAGTGGTGAGATTAGAGTGCAAAAAGTGAAACTCTTCCATTTTGCAATTCCATAACGAATTTCCATTCTCTTCCATTTCCATTCTTTTCTTCTCCACAAACACATTCTTCTGATCCTTATGAGTACTTGCATACTGAGTTAGAGGAAGATCCATGGAGATTTGAAGCTTTGTTGAAGAATTTGCAAGAAAAGCAAATCGATATCAAACACAAGATTCAAGCAATATACACCAAACTTTTTGCATACAGAACTCCTACAATCCATCAAAGATCAATTATGGAGGGTTTCAAGGTTTGAAGAGGAGTAGAACTACATCTGCCATCATCAAATACCAGGTTTGCAAAAGTACTTGTATCTCCTTATTTATGCACTTCTAGACTAGGTGGTTAGTATAGGATTACTAGAGACCAATAGGTTACCAATCCTGGAAGGTTTGAGTGCATTCTGAGAGGTTCGAAGATTTGGCATGAAACTTTAGGGATCAAGAACTGTTAGGCCAGTGAGTATTAATCCATGCTGGATAGCTTAATTTAATCAGCGCGACATAGGGATCATTTTAGTACCAAGAAACTAGAGAATCGTGGAGGTTGAAGATTGACCATATACGGAGGATTCACTATCGGGTTTGTGGTTAGAGCAGGTTTCAAGGAAAATTAACACCATGGCTGTGATCAGTGGGAAAAATAGAGTGATTTTGCATTTTAGAAATCAAGATTTGGTGTTGTTTTGAGTGAATACGAGTTGAAGGAAGTTGAGGCATGTGTTCATGGATGTTACTGCAAAACCTAGTCTCAAGGAGGAAGACGACCTCACCATCGTTGGATGTAAGCCAGACTTATTGACTAAATACAGATCTAACGGCCACGGTTCAAAACAAATTAGGAGGGAAATCTGAAAGGGATCAACACGCTGCGTTTCATTAAAACGCCAGCATGGGCCTAGTAAAAACAACTACTAACACCTCCAATTCATGGCCCACCACATTTTACACTGGTATTAGTTACTCTTTGCACCGTGAGTTTTTTTTATTTTTTTATGGTTTTCTGAAATGAATTTTTGTGTAGTCTTGGGCTTAGTACAATTGATACGCGCACCACCCCTTTGCAGCCCATCCAATAAATGAACTAGAGCGCCTTGCTCTTGACACCCCCTCCCCCATTTATTTTATTTTCTTATTTCAATTTCTTTTAATTCTCTTGCATTTTATAAAATCCACATAAAATTCAAAAATGATTATTTTTCACCTCTTGTTTTTTTCACATATTCATAATTCTGTCTAGAAAAATGTAAATAAATAAAATTCCATTTTATTTTCTTTTAATATTTTTTGCATATTATTCTTGTAAATAGTCTTTTTAATTGATTTTAGTTGATACTTGATTTTGTAGAATTTCTTTTAGGACTTTCCCTTAGGATTTTTGAGCCATTCTTTTTGGCATAGTTAGGTATTGAATCATAGTTCATATAGGATTTAATTCACAATTTGTAGATTAAAATTTGATATAGTTTGCTTGTTTGACATTTAGGTGCTCAAATTAGGGTTTTAGGTTGTATAAGTAGATTTAACAATTTTGTTTTTGGGTCTTATAGGTCAAATTAGTACATGGGGGATGTATGGGTTAAGGGTAAGTATGTGTAGAATCCCCTAGAATTTTACTAGAATATTATGTGGTGTTTTAGTATTTTTAATTGATTTTTGAATGTATGGTTAGTATGTGTGTTGCTTAAAGGCATAGTTTGTATTGCTTTGCTTTCTTTTCTTCTCCTTTGAGTGTGTGAGCTTTGAAGATTGAGTTGAAGACCTTGTGGATCATCATTGAAGCTTTGAAGACCTTGAAGAGGAGTTTAGTTTTAGATTTTGTTTGTTCTGTGTATAGGATCATAAGTACATAGGTAGAGCTTTAGATAGAATACTTCTATTCAATAAACAAGGAGTGTCTTGTTCACCTCCTTCCTTCTCTATGACATGAAGTCCCTTAAGGGTATTCACCTCTCTCCTTTGGAGGGATTAGTGACCTTGCCCTATAAGGTAGAACTTTGAGAGAGCCTTTCCCTTTTGATGTTAAGTCCTCAATGGCATCCTTTGGAAGTCAGTGAGCACTGTAACATCCTCACCTCATCTTGTTGACTGAATCTTGTTTGATGGAGCATTTGGATTGTTGAAGATAGCAATGAAGAGTATTGGAGATTTGCAGAAGAGGGTGGTAGAAGACTTGATTGAAGATCTAAAAGCCATTGAAGATAGAAGCTGAAGCTTTGAAGAGGATGAATCCTTGAAGACTGTTGAAGTCTGAAGACTTTGTGAAGATCAAGTTGATACTTGAAGATTCCTGAAGATAGTGAAGCCTGAAGGTGGAGCTGATCAAAGAAGCTGAAGCTTAAAGGAGAAGATGAGTTGATACTCATGTTGTAGGGTTGAAACCTGGAAAGCAATTGATGATTGAAGTCTGAAGACTGAGTTGCTGCTGGAGAAGCTGAGGCTTTCTTCTGTTTTCTTTTTTGTATTGTGTGTTTTGTGTGAATTGTCTGTTGCATTAGATTAAGTTCATCTAGAATAAGTTCAGTCTAGGAGCATGATTGCAGTAGAGGTTGAGTTTCTCCCTCTGTTTGTATTGTTATTGCTTGGCTTTGCTTGCGGGTATTCGGTAGAGCCCAACTCCCTTGCCCCTGTGTTTATTTTACCTGATGGCATTTCATTTCTTTTATCTGTATGATTGCAGTTTACTGTTTATTGCTTGATAGCATGTTGTTTATTTTTCAGTATGATTATTGTTATTTCATGACTGGCTTGAGGTCGAGACGAGCTTGTGGAGGCTGAAGCCCCACACACATTTCCTCCCTCACTTGCATTGCATGCATTTTACTGTTAAGCTGATGCTTTTGTCTGTTTTGGTGTATCATTGACATGATCCCTTAGGACTCTCATTTCCTTTGATAAGGACTTGATGATAGACTTTTAGGTTGAAACCTATGCATGACAACTTCTAGGAGTTCCCTGTTCAAACTTCAACCATAGGATGAATCCATGGCATGACAACAGTAGGACTTGATAGTCCCCCTCCTAGTTGGGCTTGTTCTCTTCTCATCTCAAAACAGTTTAAGATACAGTAATCATGAATGATTTCTTTCGTACGTTACGAGCCTTAAGCTATCTGAGAAAGGATTGTGGGAGAGTTTCTTTTCCATAGTCTGGATGTTTAGTATGGTACCCTTTGGGTGACATGCGACGCATTCACTCTTAGGTCATAGTCTCTAGTGCGGTTGAAATCGCAAACACAATAAAAAAACACTTCTTTCATAAAACAGGAAATAAACCGTAGTTTCCCGAACTACGTGAGCTCTGATCTCTCATGCCTGTTGAGAGTACGTAGGCACAAGATGGCGATGTCTTGGCGAGCTACCTTCACCCATAATCCTTCGTAGGCCGAACTACGTTGACTCTGATTTCTCATTCTCTGATGAGAATACGTAGGCATAAAGCGCGACGCTTTGCCGAGTCATTTTTCTTTTCTTTTTCAGCCAGCCTTGATAGGTAGATAGAATGAAACCAACCCGTCCAAGTAAACAAACAAGCGAGGATCCCGTCGAGTACGACGGACGTGAGGGGTGCTAATACCTTCCCCTTGCGTAACCGACTCCCGAACCCAAACAATGGTTGCGATGACCTTGTCTTACCCTTTTTCGTTAGGTTTTTCCGATCGTTTCCTTTCCCGCTCTGAGGGATAAATAACGAAAGGTGGCGACTCTTCTGTCATGCCGGCACCTTATTTTCGCGCAAGCGACAGCTGGCGACTCTGCTGGGGAATTGATAGTTTCCTAGGGATCCAACGTCCCGAAAGCGAGTCAGTTTTGGGATCCAACGTCCCTTAAGAGAGTCAATCCTACCGCTTGTGTGTTTGCTTGTTGGGTTGCGTTTATTTATCGCATTTTTTACTTCTCGCACTTTATTTCCCGCATTTTATTTCCAGTGTAATATGATTATTTGTGCTGTTGTGGGATGGGAGTTCTGATGAGTGAGAAGCCAGACCCAGGCTTGAGTGCACCATAGACTTAGAGTGGAAATTAGTGGGCGCGTGCTTGCTTTGCAGGAACTAGTGTCTCATGAAATCCACGCTCAGACGAGGTTCATCCGGTTGGCTTCACTTTCAACCCTTTGGGTTGAGACGGTTGCTGGTTTGGTGGATTGTCGACTCTGGGGACCGATCATTTGTGATTCAGCTAAGTGAGGCCTCTTCAAGACTTGATGATGCCACTCCTTCTGGGAATCGTATCGTCAGTTTTGAAAGTCTGTGACGCTGATGAACGCATAGGATGCCGTACCTTGAGTCAGTCTAGGTCCATACCTGTGAGCGGGACTGGGTTTATTGCAGGAAACTTTGACCTTCAGACTACCTGGTTTTCTTGACAGTGAATCAGTTATGTTGGTACCAGGGTTTCTTAGTTGCAGACTCGTCTGTTCTTGATAGAGCAAGTTTATGATCAGGGGATCTTATCATCGGGTGTATGTCTGTTCTTGATAGAGCAAGTTTGATCAGTGTATTGTCATCAGCGGTTTGTTCTTGATAGGGCAGATTTTGAGTGGGGTCTGAAGATCTCATCAGCAGTTGTGTGTTTGTTCTTGATAGGGCAGATTTTGATTTGGGGTCTGAAGACTTCATCAGCAGATGTTCCTTGATCTTACACCCGGGGTCCTTATTATCAGGCACTTATTCTTGACAAAGAAGAATTTTGATTTTATGGTCCTATCAGATGGTTATTCTCAGTAGATCAGATTAGTGGCCTTACACCGGGGTTTTCTTCTCATCAGTGATTGTTGATACAGAATCTCCATAGCAGCTATCCGGATATATTATTGCATGCCTGCATTTTGCATTAGTTTGCATATTCATCTGCATTCCATTAACGTGTGTCTGTGTTGCAGGTACCGCTTCCCCGATCCCGGATTTCTCGCCTTCTGCTGTTATTATGGCCTCTCTCAGGAAGACTGTTGCGTACAAATTCCCAACCCCTGACGTGTCGAAGTTGACTGGTTTGATAGCCCTGGCAGGGGATTCTGTGAAGGATAGGTTCAGGAAGTCTTATGGCAGGTTGCTCAGTCTAGTTTGCAAACCTTCTACGTCCGAGTTGAATGGGTTACATGCTCTTCTGCAGTTCTATGACCCTCCTCTGAGGTGTTTCACTTTCCGGGATTTTGTTCTCGCGTCGACATTGGAAGAGTATGTTGATATGCTGGGTGTGCCTATCAAAAGGCAGATGCCTTTTGTCCACATGGATGCTGAGCCTGATCTGGCTGGTTTAGCTTCCTCACCCCATTTGGGCGCTTCTGAGTTAGTGGTGACGAGCTGGAACAAGGTCCCAGGGTTCTCCCTACAGTTTCTGATAGCTAAAGCTCAGCAGTGTGCTAAGGACAAATGTTGGGACGCATTCAATGCCATCCTTGCTTTATGCATATATGGCATTATCCTGTTCCCCAACATGCCTGATTTCGTGGACTTTGATGCATTCCACATCTTCGCCTCAGGGAATCCAGTCCCTACTCTGATCGGAGACGTATATCACTCAGTGCATTACAAGAATGAGAACCGGAGAGGGAAGAATGTCTCATGCTGCGTACCGTTGCTGTACAGATGGTTTGATAGTCATTTGCCCAAGAGGGGTTCTTTCGTCTTGTCTGCAGCCACAGCTGAGTGGCCTGAGCGTCTGATGAGTTTGTCGGCAGAAGATATTGACTGGTTCGTTGACAGAGACAGGTTAGGCACCGAGGTGATCTTCAGTTGTAGTGGGTTTCCTAACGTACCTCTGATAGGTAGGAAGGGTTGCATCAACTACAATCCGTCATTGCTAGTTCGTCAGTTCGCATATGCTTTGAGGAATCCACCGAAAGAGGAAGAGGTACAGGAATCTCTGTACCTCACGGGTACTCTAGAGGGGGATTTGTTGTCCAAGCTTCAGCGTGCGTGGAACAGTATCAGCAAGAGGGGAAAGCCTTTGTTGGGAAAGAGCAATAGCCAAGCCTACCCTCCTTATTCAGATTGGATCAGAGCCAGAGCCAACGCTATAGGGATGCCATTCCCTCATGTCAGACCAGAGAGTCCTCCACCAGTCGAAGAGCCTACCACTGTGTCCATTCATCAACACAACCAGGTATTGGCTGAGCGAGATGAACTGAAGCGGGCGAACGCAGAATTAGAGAAGGAGTTAGCTCAGCTTCGAAGTGAGAGGAACGAAGTCGTGCATGCTCTCAAAAAGCAAACAGAGTCGGTGAACCAACTGGGTGCAGACTTGGCAAAGCAGATTGCTGATCGGGAACGCTTGGGTCAAGACTCCATGGCTGCTAATGATGTACTAGCTACGAAGAAGCAGCACTTGGAGGAGGCATATCGGAGGATATCTAAGTTCGACCAGCATTGGAAGACCTCCATGGCCACCAGGAAGGAGCGAGAGGACAAGCTGATGCTGTAGATTTCTAAGCTGGAAACTGAAGTCAAGGACAGTGAGCGGAGGTTTGATGAAGAGACCGCCCGCAGATACGCCGCCGAAAGCCGTCTCAACAAAGCCCTTGCTAACCTGAAAGAGCATAAGCTGATGTTTGAGTCTAAGAAGCGGAAACTGGAGGATTGCTTTGGCGAAGGAGCTTGGGAGAGTTCAGTTCAGGGGCTTCAGCATACCGTCATGCAGAGGGAACTACTCGTCGAGGGGTTGCTCGCTTTGCCAGATCATCCAGAGACGAAGGAGTTATTAGCAGAGTACCGCGCCCGTTGCCGTACTTGACTAGTTGTATTCCTGTTGTTTTGATCTTTGATGTATGCTGACCATCACCAGACTTGTTGGCTGAGGTCATGCTGTTGATTTGTTTGTACTCGCTGATACTGTGTACTACCTTGACAGGCCTTTCCCTATATATATGAGATTGATGTTTCCATGAGTGGGCTCGGATTTCTTCGTCTTCTTATTATTATCAGCACTGGCACTAAGGCACTAGGATCGGGGGAAAACCTCCCACGCACACAGACACACGCATGCATCTGCATGAAGCATATTTGCATGGCGTATATCTTATTGCTTTTCCTAACCTTTATTGTTGACAGGTTTTTCAGGTTCACAGGTTTCGAGCTGTCTCCGGTCTCCAGGATTGATCAAAGACTCATCCACCGTTACTCAACTCGCGCTAATCAGACAAGGATCATGGACCAGGTGCAGTCAGATGTTCAAGAGCTCCGTGAACGGATGGATCGTTTTATGGAACTGATGCAGGTGGTCGCTAATGGTCAGGACTAGCTTCGTACTTTGGTTCAACCTTTGATTTCCAGGGTTGACAGTAATGGCATACTTCACGGCGGGGCCGTGCCTACTCCTCCTCCAGTGGATGCTCCACAGAATGTTGTTCCTGTTGCCGGGGGCAACGGTAGTGCTAACGGCAATCTGATGACTAATCTCAGACTCAATGCGGCGGGCGTCGGCAATGGTAGTCTGGGAGCCAATGTTAACATAGGGCCGGTCAACGGCAATGCTGGTGTCGGAAACCTGTTGGTGCCTCAACCGTGGCTTGAGGACCATCAGGATGACGTATTCTCTCAGAGAGGTGTAGAAGCAGAGTTGAATGCTGAAGCTCGACTCAGGTTCAAAGCGCTGGAAGACAAGATGAGAGACATTGAAAATCAGAACACATTGGGCGTGTATATGTCCAAGCTTGGGTTGATTGCTGATTTTAAGGTACCTCATAAGTTCAAGGTGCCTGTCTTTGAGAAGTATAAGGGTACTACTTGCCCCCGCGTCCATCTTCGATCTTATTATAGAAAGATGTCCGCCTATTCTGACGATGAGAAGTTGCTGATGCACTTCTTCCAAGATAGTCTTTCTGGTCCATCGCTCGAATGGTATATGGGCCTGGAGCCTGCTACAGTGCGCACGTGGAAAGATCTCGCAGAAGAGTTCGTCCTTCACAATCAGTACAATAGCGACCTGGCTCCCAACCGAGTTCAGCTCCAGAATCTCTCACAGCGGAACAATGAAAGCTTTAAAGAGTACGCCCAGCGGTGGCGTGAATTGGCTGCTCGAGTTCAACCGCCGATGGTTGAGCGTGAGCTAGTGCATGTTCGTGGCTACCCTTCCTGGAATCTACTATGAAAAGCTGGTCAGTGGCATGTCCGGGACATTCTCGGCTCTCATCACTATGGGCGAGCATGTTGAGAATGGTATAAAGATTGGAAAAATTCAAGGCGAATCATCCTCAGCTGGAGGAAGTAGCAAGAAACCTTACGCTGGCAAGCGTCGAGAGGGAGATGCCAGTGCTATCACTAATGCTCGGAGAAAGGGCAAGGGCCCTCAGCAGCAGATTGCTAGCATAAATATCCCAGCAGCTCCACCGCAGCAGCCTCAGCAGCAGAATCAGCAGGGGTATAGAAGATATCAGAATCGGGCTCCTCTGACAAATCGTCATTTTGAAACTCCACCTATGTCGTATGCACAGCTCTTACAAACGTTGCTTCAGCTTCAGTTAGTTCAAAAGAGGACAATGGCTCCCTTAACAGGGGCACCACCACCGGGGTATGACGCCAATGCTACTTGTGATTTCCATACTGGGGCACCAGGCCATACGATTGAGAATTGCAAAGCTTTTAAGCACAAAGTGCAGGATTTGGTGGACGCCAAGGTTATTAACTTTTCTGATAGTGTGCCCAACGTTACCAAGAACCCTATGCCTCATCATAAGGGAGGCGGAGTGAACGCCGTTATCACTGAGGAGAGTGCAGACTTGCTGACTGATGTCAAAGACTTGAAAACGCCGCTTAGTTTTGTCAAGGCTAAGTTGCTGAAGAAGGGCTTCTTTCCTGGATGCGGAGAGTTATGTATGGCTTGTGCTACACTTCCTGATGGGTGTGAGCAGCTGGTAGAAGGTATCCAAAGTATGATGTCCGAGGGTATTTTGCAGTTCAGCCGGAGCGTTGAGAGTGTATCAGGGGAGGTCGTGCTGAAGCAGGCAGATGAAGTCGCCACCATCACTATTCCTCGTCACCCTATTACTATTTCTGCGCCCCGACCGCCTACCATCACTATTACCAGGGCCGAACCAATCCCATTCGAGAGTACTAACGCCGTTCCATGGCACTACGGCGCCGAAGTCTATTGCAATGGTCAGAAGTTAGAGCTGGAACCATACGGATCGACTGTGCAGAATCTTACCGGAGTCAGTGGCATTACTCGAAGCGGTAGAGTGTTCGCGCCAGCGGAGGTTGCGGCAGAGAAGGTAGTCAGAGCCGATGCTGTGGATAAGGGTAAAGGTAAAGCTGTCAAAGAGATCCCTTCTGGGGCAGAGAAGGATTTTCTAGTTAAAGATGCTGAAGAGTTCATGCGATTAATCAAGAAGAGCGACTACAAGATTGTAGATCATCTTCATCAGACTCCGTCAAAGATTTCTATCCTCAACTTGTTGCTGTGCTCTGAGGCGCACCGCAACGCATTGCTGAAGGTATTGAACGCTGCCTACGTGCCGCAGGAGATATCAGTAAATCAGCTGGAAGAGGTGGTAGCCCATGTTAATGCTGGTAATGGGCTGGGATTTACAGATCTAGAGCTGACTCCTAAAGGGAGAGACCACAACAGCGCCTTGCACGTCTCGATAGAGTGCAGAGGCACAATCATGTCGCATGTCCTGGTGGACACGGGTTCGTCGCTTAATGTGCTTCCGAAGAAGGCATTGATGAAGTTGGACACTCGTGGATTGCTTTGCACGCCCAGTGATCTGGTAGTGAAAGCCTTTGACGGAACTAAGCGCCACGTTTTCGGAGAGTTGACCCTGCCGATTCAAGTTGGTCCGGAGACGTTCAATACGGTTTTTTATATCATGGATATCATGCCTGCATACAGTTGCCTCTTAGGACGGCCATGGATCCATGCTGCTGGTGTCGTGACGTCCACGCTGCATCAGAAGCTCAAATATGCTGTCGGGGGCAGCATAGTAACCGTCTGTGGCGAGGAGGACATTATGGTGAGCCACTTGTCATCCTTTAAGTATGTTGAAATGGATGGCGAAATCCATGAAACTCTCTGCCAGGCATTTGAAACCGTCAAGGTGAAAGAGGTAGCTCCTGTCGTCATAGAGAAGCAAGAGATGAATCTCTCCTCGTTTAAGGAAGCTCGGGCCGTCGTCGAAGCCGGTTCCACCCCAGGCTGGGGGCATGTTTTGGATATACCAATCAAGCAGGATAAGTTTGGATTGGGATATTCTCCTGAAGCTGAAGCTTCATCTTCTTCTAGCAGTTCGTCTCGTGGGAAGGGGCCGATCCTATTCACCAAAGGCGGAGTAATTTTCGAAAGCATCAACGCAGCGTCTGAGGACAGCGGGGATAGCGATTGTGATCTTGACGCCTGGATTCAGCCAAGCAAGCCGGGCGAGCGCCTCAACAATTGGGCCATCAAGGAGATTATACAGCTGACAAGTGAAGAGTAATGATTTGCTTTTTACAATCTTTGTACAACCCTATGTCCTGCCCGGGGCATAGTGGTTTTATTGTCAGGGCCTTGTTGGATTATGTACATGCATTTTGTTAATAAATAAAAGGCGTTTTCTTCGTACTCAAATATTGTGTTCTCTGTTATTCCTGTTTTGTGTTTATTTCGAAAAACAGCAAAATGGAAACGAGGTTTGTGCTAACCTGCATATTCTTGCTTTAAACTTAACCCTTGTTATTGCAGGATCCACATGACAGATGACATCGACTCTGGACCCTCTACGGCTCACTACGACTTCGATTGCCCGATCTATCAAGCCGAGGATGAGATTGATGAAGACGAAGACCTACCGGAAGAGTTGGCCCGCTTGTTGAGACAAGAGGAAAAGGTTATTCTGCCTCACGAGGAAGATATTGAGATCGTGAACCTGGGTTCTGAAGAGCTCGTCAGGAATGTCAGAGTAGGGGCTGCGCTGCAAAATGATGTCAAGCATAGACTGGTCGAGATGCTTCGAGAGTATAGTGACGTCTTTGCTTGGTCATACGAGGATATGCCCGGACTTGACATAGACATCGTGGTTCATCGCTTGCCGTTGCGAGAAGATTGCCCTCCAGTCAAGCAGAAGCTTAGGAGGATGAGACCAGATATGGCTGTAAAAATCAAAGAAGAAGTCCAGAAGCAGTTGGACGCAGGATTTCTAGCCGTTACCACTTACTCTCCGTGGGTCGCCAACATAGTTCCTGTACCGAAGAAGGACGGTAAGGTACGCATGTGCGTCGATTATCGGGATTTGAATAGGGCGAGCCCTAAGGATGATTTCCCGTTGCCTCATATCGATGTGTTGGTCGACAACACAGCCCAGTTTTCCGTGTTTTCGTTCATGGATGGCTTCTCCGGTTACAATCAGATTAAGATGGCACCGGAGGACATGGAGAAAACGACATTTATCACCCCCTGGGGAACATTTTGCTATAAGGTAATGCCCTTCGGTCTGAAGAACGCAGGGGCCACTTACCAGCGAGCAATGGTAACTTTGTTTCATGATATGATTCATCATGAGATCGAGGTCTATGTTGATGACATGATTGCAAAGTCCCAAACGGAGGAAGAGCATCTGGTCAACTTATTGAAGCTTTTTGAGAGGCTTAGGAAGTTCAGGCTGAGGCTGAATCCTAACAAGTGCACTTTCGGAGTGCGGTCCGGAAAGTTATTGGGGTTTATTGTTAGTGAACGAGGTATCGAAGTTGATCCTGCGAAAATAAAAGCTATTCAAGAAATGCCAGCGCCGAAAACAGAAAAAGAAGTTCATGGTTTCTTGGGCCGAATAAACTACATTGCAAGGTTTATCTCTCAGCTCACGGCCACTTGTGAACCAATGTTCAAGCTTTTAAAGAAAGATCAGGCGATTACTTGGAATGAGGATTTCCAGAAGGCATTCGACAAAATAAAGTAGTATCTTCAAGAACCTCCAATCTTGATACCCCCAGTGGCTGGACGGCCATTAATCATGTACCTGACGGTTCTGGAGAATAGTATGGGGTGTGTTCTCGGTCAGCACGACGAGACGGGCAGAAAAGAGCATGCCATCTACTACTTGAGTAAAAAGTTCACTGAGTGTGAATCTCGATACTCGATGCTGGAGAAGACGTGTTGTGCACTAGCTTGGGCTGCTAAACGTCTACGACAGTATATGCTCAATCACACCACTATGCTAATTTCGAAGATGGATCCGATCAAGTATGTCTTCGAGAAGCAGGCTCTTTCGGGCAGGATTGCCAGATGGCAAATGATGTTAACGGAATATGATATTCAGTATGTCTCCCAAAAAGCCATTAAGGGAAGCGTATTGTCTGATTACCTCGCCGAACAGCCAATCGAAGACTACCAGCCGATGAAGTTCGAATTCCCTGACGAGGATATTATGTTTCTCAAAGCGAAGGATTGCGATGAGCCATTGCCCGATGAGGGACCAGATAGGAAGTCTCAGTGGAAGTTGATATTCGACGGAGCGGTTAATTCCTATGGAAGTGGTATCGGGGCTATCATCACTACTCCTCACGGATCCCACATCCCGTTTACTGCGAGACTGACGTTTCCAGTTACCAACAATGAAGCAGAGTATGAAGCATGTATTATGGGTCTAGAAGAGGCAATTGATTTGAGAATCAAGAATCTAGACGTATATGGTGACTCAGCGCTCGTAATCAACCAGATTAAAGGGGAGTGGGAAACTCGTCAAGCGAATTTAGTGCCGTACATGAATTATGCCAGGAGGCTACTTCCTTTCTTCGATCGAGTGGAACTCCATCATGTACCCAGGGCTGAAAATCAGATGGCTGATGCCTTAGCCACGTTGGCTTCAATGTATAAAGTCAATTTTTGGAATGAGGCTCCAAGAATTGTTCTTTCGCGTCTTGATAGACCGGCATTTGTCTTTGCAATCGAGGATGCCGCCGACGGCAAGCCATGGTTCCACGATATCCAGACCTTCCTTATGACTAAGGAGTATCCTGCGGGTGCGTCAACCCAGGATAAGAAGACTCTAAGGAGGCTATCTGGAAACTTTTATCTCAATCCTGATGGAGTGCTGTATAAGAGAAACCATGATCTCGTGCTGCTCAGATGTGTAGATGAGAAAGAGGCGAGTATGCTCATGGAAGAAGTCCATGAGGGCACATTTGGTACGCACGCCGGTGGGCATGCCATGACGAGAAAGATCCTGAGAGCAGGGTATTACTGGCTGACTATGGAGTCAGATTGCTTCAGATTCGCGAAGAAATGTCATAAATGCCAGATTTATGCTGATAAAGTTCATGTGCCACCGTGCCCATTGAATGTCATGTCCTCCCCTTGGCCGTTCTCCATGTGGGGCATCGACATGATAGGCAAGATCGAGCCCACTGCATCCAATGGTCATCGTTTCATTCTGGTAGCAATCGACTACTTCACCAAATGGGTGGAGGCAGCCTCGTACGCTAATGTGACCAAGCAGGTGGTAGCTAAATTCATAAAGAGGGACATCATCTGTCGCTATGGGATTCCCGAGCGGATCATTACTGATAATGGTTCGAATTTGAATAACAAGATGATGAAGGAGCTGTGCCAGAGCTTCAAGATTGAACACCACAACTCATCTCCTTACCGGCCGAAGATGAATGGCGCTGTTGAAGCGGCCAACAAGAACATCAAGAAGATTGTTCAGAAGATGGTTGTGACGTACAAAGATTGGCACGAGATGTTGCCGTTCGCCTTGCACGGTTATCGTACGACGGTGCGTACGTCGACCGGGGCAACTCCTTTCTCCTTGGTGTACGGTATGGAAGCTGTCCTACCGTTAGAAGTGGAGATTCCTTCTTTGCGAGTTTTGGTTGATGTGAAACTCGACGAGGCCGAATGGATTACGAATCGCTTGAACCAACTCATCCTGATGGACGAGAAGAGGTTAGCATCGATTGCATTTGGTCGCCTGTACCAGAGCCGAATGAAGAAAGCTTATGATAAGAAGGTGCGTCCTAGAAGCTTTCAGACGGGTGATCTCGTCCTGAAGAAGATTCTTCCGCCACACTCCGATCACCGGGGCAAGTGGACTCCGAATTACGAAGGGCCGTATGTCGTCAGCAAGGTCTTCTCAGGAGGAGCTTTGTTGTTATCCACGATGGATGGTGAAGATTTTGCATCCCCGGTGAACGCGGATGCAGTTAAAAAATACTTTGCTTGAAAGAGACCCGCTGGACAAAAAAGAAAGAGTCCAGGCAAAAAAGGGGCATCCCGGCGAACCAAAAACAGAATAAAAGGTTCGGGCAAAAATTAGGGATATATTGAAAAATGTACACCCGCGAAGTCGAAAACCTACACTGGGCGGCTTCGGCAAAAAAGGGTATCCCGGTGAGCTGAAAACCCGTAAAGGGCAGTTCACGCAAAAGTTAGGGATTTGAATAAGCAAATGACTGCGTTCTGCGTGGACTTTCATTGTTTAGTGGTTTGGAGGACCTGAGGGCCGTTTATCTGAATCAATCTCTTCCGAAGCTGAAGCGTCGGAGAAGTATCGAAGTCGAGTGGGTCTTAGAGGGATCAACTCATGGTGTTCGTCTACGCCTCGTTGCCGACATTTGTACATACTGATGTATAGTTATGTTTTATTTTTGCGCGGCTTCCTCATTCCAGGAGCTTGCCTCTGTTGTAAAACATTTATTTACCCATTCAGGGGTCCACCATCAATAAAATGCATATTATTCAGCAATTCTGCTTGCCTGTTTTAGCATTTATCTGTTTTATTTGCGAATGAAAACGCCAATGTTTTTGATAAAATGCGCATACATAAACTTGCGGGCCTAGGCCCATTGATTGTTGAAACAATTAATTACCTGAATATTGTCACGAGATAATAACCTTGATAGGCCCCTTTGAGGAGGGTATCTTGTCTGTTTGTTTGTGTTGTTGCAGGTATAGCGCCTTCCAGAAGATGTGTCGTGCGCATCCCCGAAGCAGGGCAAGTCCTCCTTCCAGCAGAGTTCAGTAGTCTCTCCTCCGCAGAATCTGAACGCAAGAAAGCGGGCATTGATATGTCTCCCCAGGCAGGGATGATTCTCTTCCCCGAGCAGGCGCATCCTGAAGGAACGTCACCTCATACTCTGAGTCGCGCGCAGCAGCTCGTATTCTCCCCCAGCACCGGGTCACAAGTGCAGATTTCATAGAAATGTTCGGGTACCGAAGCTCGTGTTTTCCCCAGTAAAATCACCGAAGCAGGTGTTCCCCCCCAGCACCGGGTCACAAGCGCAATTTTCGTAGGAAGCTAATCGTACGCCGAAGTATGCAGCAACTGATGGTGCTAGACTGAAGTCTCCAGCGGAATTGAAATTCCACATCAGAGTCGTGCTCTCCAGGGAAGTAGAATGATTTCTCTCTCCCCGGCTGAGTCCGCAAACCCCCAGGAGGGCCGAATCCTTGAAAGCAGTTGGGACCTTGAGTGGATGTTCCCTAGCAGAGCGTGGGGCAGCTGATGCTGTATTTCCCCAGAGTCGCGCCCTCTCCAGCGAAGAAGAATGACTTCTCCTTCCTCAGCCGAGTTTGCAGATGTCCAAGAGAGCCGTGTCCTTGGAAGTTGATCAGGTCATGATTGGTTTTTCCCCAGTGGAGTGTGAAGCAGCTGAGGTTGTTTCCCCACAGAGTGGTTATCCCCAGAAGAGTAGCCGAGACGGCCGCGCAGTTTATTCTCGCGATTGATACCAGCAGGTCCGGGTTCTCGTGGAGCCTCGTCCTCTGCGGTGATCAACTGAAGTTGTTTTCCCTGCAGCAGTCAAAGGAAGATCATTTCCCCAGATGGAGTCCAATTGATATTGGCGTGTCCACGTTCTCCTCAGCAGGATGATTCCTCTACCTGAGTGGTTCTTTCTCCTTGACAGGAGGATTTCCCCCTCGGCATTTATTTTGCTGACGGGATCGCATCATTGTGCATGATTGCATAGCATTGTGCATGATTGCATAGCATTGTGCATGATTGCATGGCATTTAGCATAAACGCATAGCATTTCCACCGTGTGGAGCATGGCGCCAAAGCATAGGCATCATAAGCATGATCTAGGTTACTATCATTGTTGTTTTACCGGTGTTCAGCCGAAGGATCAATTGCCCAGGTCGATTCCTGATATTCTCCCCCAACGAGGTCGTTTTCTTAAGATGATTCTTAAGACCCCGGTGTAATCCCTGCAGACGCTCGCTCAAGATGATTTTTGAGATCCCCAGCGAAGTCAGTTCGAAACGACTCTTGAATTCCTCAGCAGGGCCGGTTGCTTAAGATGATTCTTAAGACCTCAGCGCAGTTTCCCGAGTTGTTTGCTTAGGATGATTCTTGAGCTCCCCAGTAGCGTCCCCAGCAAGAGTTGCCCAGGAAGATTCCAGGGATCCCTAGCAGATAAAGTCTCCAGAAAGGTCAGCAGTTCAGGATGATTCTTGAAGGGGCCCGACGGAGTTGTTTGTTCAAGATGATTCTTGAAGTCCTTAGCAGCGTGATATGTTTGCTCCAACCGTGATGTCTAATCTGAAGATTGACTTCGTGGACGCCTGAAGGCGATATCAGAAGGTTCCTGTGGATTCAGATTTCCTTGTTGATGAATCAACGTGTGTCTGAAGACAAAGTTCAAAAGTTTGTAGACGCAGCTTTTGTGTTCAAGGTGATCCGTGTTGGCCTGAAGACCAAGTCAGTTATCCTGACGTGATGATTGATCGCGATCGAATGAATAGTGTTTCTTCTGACTGAAGTCGAAGATGTTTCTCCAGCTGAAGCGGAGTTTTGCCTGAAGGCAAAGTGTTTGAATCCCCGTAGAGTCATGAATGGCTCAGGATACCATTTCTCTGACTGAAGTCATAGATTTCCCAAGCTGAAGCGAAGGTGCCTAAAGGCAAGGTTATCCCCCAAGGTTATGAATGGCCTAGGATTCATTTTTTCGGACTGAAGGCCGAAGCATATCCCTGACTGAAGTCTCGGACACTCTATAGCAGAGGCGGAGTCGCCTGAAGGCAGATCCATGTATCCTTGAAGGCCAGGGATCATTTCTTTAGACTGAAGTCGAAGATACCTCCTGCAGAGTTGCCATCCTTGAAGGCCAAGGATGCTTATCTTCAGAAGTACTTGAAGATCTTTTCTAGCTGAAGCTGGAAGTGGCCAGGGGCCAGGGTTTCATATAGTTCTGATGTTGAAATTCTACGATGGGCAGTATGCAGTAGTATTCGGATGTTCGTTATGGTTCTGAGGGTGAACCCCAGATCAGAGTGTGCTCGGTTAAGTCTCTCATTCCCAGCGGAGTAGTTTCAAATACGCAAGTGTACCTTTTGTTCCATTTACCAGGGGTGACCCCCAGGTCAGATCAGGTTTGGGTTCGACGGCGAGGTTGAATGTTTGTTTGACGGCGAGGTCAGATTATGATTGGTTCGACGGCGATGTTGAATGTGTTCAACGGCGAGGTTGAATGTTTGTTTTGACGGCGAGGTCAGATCATGTTTGTGTTCGACGGCGAGGTTGAATGTTTGTTTCCAACGGCGAGGTTGAATGTATGTTTGACGGCAATGTCAGACTCTTTAAATCCCCAGCAGAGATGATGTTTGTACGACGGCGATGTCGAGTGTCTCTCAGAGTGATGTTTGTTTCCGGCGGCGATGTCAGATTCAGTTCTCCAGCGGCGATGCGGGGTATTTTGATTGATGTAGTTCTCCAGCGGCGATGCGGGGTATTCTGATTATCCGGCGGCGATGTCAGATTCAGTTCTCCAGCGGCGATGCGGGGTATTTTGATTGATGTAGTTCTCCAGCGGCGATGCGGGGTATTTTGATTGTCCGACGGCGATGTCAGATTTAGTTCTCCAGCGGCGATGCGGGGTATTTTGATTGATGTAGTTCTCCAGCGGCGATGCGGGGTATTTTGATTGTCCGACGGTGACGTCAGGTGATTTGGTGTTCCAGCGGCGATGTTGGGTGTTCCTCAGAATTTTGTCTGCTTCTGACGGTGATGTCAGGTGGTTTGGTCTTCCAGCGGCGATGTTGGGTGTTTTGGTTGTTTGATGACAATGTCAGAAGAATTTAACGTGGATAACTGACGGCGATGTCAGATCGATATTTCTCCAGCTAGTTGTTGAGCAGCTAGTGTTGCAGTGTTCGAAGGTTTATTCTCCGCAGAGTATCATGTGCTCATGCAGTTGGCAAATTTTCGGGTTTACCGGTATTCAACCGTCTCGCACCGTGATTGGCTGAGAGTCGTTAGCTTCTCACCCAGTCAGGTTCAAGCCGTTTGAATAGGGGCAGCTGTTGCACCCCAAAATTTGACCAACAATTATTTATCCATCAAGTGTTTGAAGGTTGATACCTTCATCAGAAAGTTCAAGAGATCCTCAGAGAAATTGGTTGAAACCAGGGTTGTGTGTCTCATAACTTGAGAGTTGTGGAAGCTCCTCAGATGATTCTGAGACTTTGAGAATGAACTTGAAGCTTTGAGAAAGCCTATGAGATGTCTTGATAGCCATCATAAAGCCCAGAGAGGTCATTGTGCAAGAATTCAGAAGATTCAACCATGAATGGTAGAATTAGGGTTTTGACTGGGTCAATCCTAGATCAGCTGAAGATTTGGAGAAGGTTGAGACTTGATCCAAGGGCCATGAGATCATGGGGTGATGTATGGAGATGTTATAAAGATTATTCCTAGACCAACTCATCATGATTGAGGAGTTTGAGAAGTTTTGAGTTAGGGTTTCTAAGGATTGTCAGTGAAAAAACCCTAATTTGATCCCTATCTTCCAGGCAGTTTTAGCTCAATATGTGATTGATATCTCATCTTCCCCACAACATGAATGTTGTGGAGCTTGTTCTTAGATTTAATTTGAGTGGTAGTAGTCCTTGATAGGAGTTGCAGAGCTCAAGTTATGGTTTGGACAAATTACAGGTCAGCTGAGGTGTGTGAATCTGGGTCCTTGAAAGTCACCCAACTTGCAGACAACTTTTGCCCTAGTAGGATGATTCCTATGGTTTCTTGGTCAACATGAATGTTGAAGAGCGTCTTCTTAGCTTTCTAGATAGTACTAGAAGTCCTTGATAGGATTTATAGAACTCAACTTATGGTTTGAACAAGGCAGGGGTATTTTGGTCATTTGGAAGTTATAGGTCATTTTAAGCAAAGGCCATATCTCCTATTTCCAAGCCTCAAATGAAAAACCTCCAAAAAATAAAAGTTGTTCAAAATGGGATTTTAAGCTTAGAAAAGAGGTCATGAGTTGTTGAAAGAGCTTGTAGCAAGGATTTTCATGATTGGGTAAAAATGACCTAAAAATGGCTTATAAGTTGAAAAAGTTGAAATGGAATTTTGGTTTAGGAGGTATACAAATCCAAAATGGGTCATCCAATATGTCATTTTGACTCCAAACATTATTTTAAAAACAATGGTTCAAGTAGAATTTTGATTTGAGGTCTCAAAATGGAGGTTGCTTTGTAATTTTCATTCTTGCATAATAAGGCTATTTGAGAAACTTGGCATAAGGCAAGGTTTAGCTTGTTTTTTCACTCATTCAATCCCAATATCTCATGTAAGGAGTTTTTGACACAAGATTGAAAGGTTTAAGGCATGAAAGGAGATAATGCAATATGTCATGACAAGAGAAGTTCCATGACTTTCTAAATGATTCTCAAAGTTTCTAGATGAATCTAGACTTTTCCATTGGTTTCTATATATTGGCTAGATCACAATGTGGTCAAGGTTGGTGATGATTGTTGGTGAGTGGTGAGATTAGAGTGCAAAAAGTGAAACTCTTCCATTTTGCAATTCCATAACAAATTTCCATTCTCTTCCATTTCCATTCTTTTCTTCTCCACAAACACATTCTTCTGATCCTTATGAGTACTTGCATACTGAGTTAGAGGAAGATCCATGGAGATTTGAAGCTTTGTTGAAGAATTTGCAAGAAAAGCAAATCGATATCAAACACAAGATTCAAGCAATATACACCAAACTTTTTGCATACAGAACTCCTACAATCCATCAAAGATCAATTATGGAGGGTTTCAAGGTTTGAAGAGGAGTAGAACTACATCTGCCATCATCAAATACCAGGTTTGCAAAAGTACTTGTATCTCCTTATTTATGCACTTCTAGACTAGGTGGTTAGTATAGGATTACTAGAGACCAATAGGTTACCAATCCTGGAAGGTTTGAGTGTATTCTGAGAGGTTCGAAGATTTGGCATGAAACTTTAGGGATCAAGAACTGTTAGGTCAGTGAGTATTAATCCATGCTGGATAGCTTAATTTAATCAGCGCGACATAGGGATCATTTTAGTACCAAGAAACTAGAGAATCGTGGAGGTTGAAGATTGACCATATACGGAGGATTCACTATCGGGTTTGTGGTTAGAGCAGGTTTCAAGGAAAATTAACACCATGGTTGTGATCAGTGGGAAAAATAGAGTGATTTTGCATTTTAGAAATCAAGATTTGGTGCTGTTTTGAGTGAATACGAGTTGAAGGAAGTTGAGGCCTGTGTTCATGGATGTTACTGCAAAACCTAGTCTCAAGGAGGAAGACGACCTCACCATCGTTGGATGCAAGCCAGACTTATTGACTAAATGCAGATCTAACGGCCACGGTTCAAAACGAATTAGGAGGGAAATCTGAAAGGGATCAACACGCTGCGTTTCATTAAAACGCCAGCATGGGCCTAGTAAAAACAACTACTAACACCTCCAATTCATGGCCCACCACATTTTACACTGGTATTAGTTACTCTTTGCACCGTGAGTTTTTTTGTTTTTTTATGGTTTTCTGAAATGAATTTTTGTGTAGTCTTGGGCTTAGTACAATTGATACGCGCACCACCCCTTTGCAGCCCATCCAATAAATGAACTAGAGCGCCTTGCTCTTGACACCCCCTCCCCCATTTATTTTATTTTCTTATTTCAATTTCTTTTAATTCTCTTGCATTTTATAAAATCCACATAAAATTCAAAAATGATTATTTTTCACCTCTTGTTTTTTTCACATATTCATAATTCTGTCTAGAAAAATGTAAATAAATAAAATTCCATTTTATTTTCCTTTTAATATTTTTTGCATATTATTCTTGTAAATAGTCTTTTTAATTGATTTTAGTTGATACTTGATTTTGTAGAATTTCTTTTAGGTCTTTCCCTTAGGATTTTTGAGCCATTCTTTTTGGCATAGTTAGGTATTGAATCATAGTTCATATAGGATTTAATTCACAATTTGTAGATTAAAATTTGATATAGTTTGCTTGTTTGACATTTAGGTGCTCAAATTAGGGTTTTAGGTTGTATAAGTAGATTTAACAATTTTGTTTTGGGGTCTTATAGGTCAAATTAGTACATGGGGGATGTATGGGTTAAGGGTAAGTATGTGTAGAATCCCCTAGAATTTTACTAGAATATTATATGGTGTTTTAGTATTTTTAATTGATTTTTGAATGTATGGTTAGTATGTGTGTTGCTTAAAGGCATAGTTTGTATTGCTTTGCTTTCTTTTCTTCTCCTTTGAGTGTGTGAGCTTTGAAGATTGAGTTGAAGACCTTGTGGATCATCATTGAAGCTTTGAAGACCTTGAAGAGGAGTTTAGTTTTAGATTTTGTTTGTTCTGTGTATAGGATCATAAGTACATAGGTAGAGCTTTAGATAGAATACTTCTATTCAATAAACAAGGAGTGTCTTGTTCACCTCCTTCCTTCTCTATGACATGAAGTCCCTTAAGGGTATTCACCTCTCTCCTTTGGAGGGATTAGTGACCTTGCCCTATAAGGTAGAACTTTGAGAGAGCCTTTCCCTTTTGATGTTAAGTCCTCAATGGCATCCTTTGGAAGTCAGTGAGCACTGTAACATCCTCACCTCATCTTGTTGACTGAATCTTGTTTGATGGAGCATTTGGATTGTTGAAGATAGCAATGAAGAGTATTGGAGATTTGCAGAAGAGGGTGGTAGAAGACTTGATTGAAGATCTAAAAGCCATTGAAGATAAAAGCTGAAGCTTTGAAGAGGATGAATCCTTGAAGACTGTTGAAGTCTGAAGACTTTGTGAAGATCAAGTTGATACTTGAAGATTCCTGAAGATAGTGAAGCCTGAAGGTGGAGCTGATCAAAGAAGCTGAAGCTTAAAGGAGAAGATGAGTTGATACTCATGTTGTAGGGTTGAAACCTGGAAAGCAATTGATGATTGAAGTCTGAAGACTGAGTTGCTGCTGGAGGAGCTGAGGCTTTCTTCTGTTTTCTTTTCTGTATTGTGTGTTTTGTGTGAATTGTCTGTTGCATTAGATTAAGTTCATCTAGAATAAGTTCAGTCTAGGAGCATGATTGCAGTAGAGGTTGAGTTGCTCCCTCTGTTTGTATTGTTATTGCTTGGCTTTGCTTGCGGGTATTCGGTAGAGCCCAGCTCCCTTGCCCCTGTGTTTATTTTGCCTGATGGCATTTCATTTCTTTTATCTGTATGATTGCAGTTTACTGTTTATTGCTTGATAGCATGTTGTTTATTTTTCAGTATGATTACTGTTATTTCATGACTGGCTTGAGGTCGAGACGAGCTTGTGGAGGCTGAAGCCCCACACACATTTCCTCCCTCACTTGCATTGCATGTATTTTACTGTTAAGCTGATGCTTTTGTCTGTTTTGGTGTATCATTGACATGATCCCTTAGGACTCTCATTTCCTTTGATAAGGACTTGATGATAGACTTTTAGGTTGAAACCTATGCATGACAACTTCTAGGAGTTCCCTGTTCAAACTTCAACCATAGGATGAATCCATGGCATGACAACAGTAGGACTTGATAGTCCCCCTCCTAGTTGGGCCTGTTCTCTTCTCATCTCAAAACAGTTTAAGATACAGTAATCATGAATGATTTCTTTCGTACGTTATGAGCCTTAAGCTATCTGAGAAAGGATTGTGGGAGAGTTTCTTTTCCACAGTCTGGATGTTTAGTATGGTACCCTTTGGGTGACATGCGACGCATTCACTCTCAGGTCATAGTCTCTAGTGCGGTTGAAATCGCAAACACAATAAAAAAACACTTCTTTCGTAAAACAGGAAATAAACCGTAGTTTCCCGAACTACGTGAGCTCTGATCTCTCATGCCTGTTGAGAGTACGTAGGCACAAGATGGCGATGTCTTGGCGAGCTACCTTCACCCATAATCCTTCGTAGGCCGAACTACGTTGACTCTGATTTCTCATTCTCTGATGAGAATACGTAGGCATAAAGCGCGACGCTTTGCCGAGTCATTTTTCTTTTCTTTTTCAGCCAGCCTTGATAGGTAGATAGAATGAAACCAACCCGTCCAAGTAAACAAACAAGCGAGGATCCCGTCGAGTACGACGGACGTGAGGGGTGCTAATACCTTCGCCTTGCGTAACCGACTCCCGAACCCAAACAATGGTTGCGATGACCTTGTCTTACCCTTTTTCGTTAGGTTTTCCGATCGTTTCCTTTCCCGCTCTGAGGGATAAATAACGAAAGGTGGCGACTCTTCTGTCATGCCGACACCTTATTTTCGCGCAAGTGACACTTACCAACGAGCAATGGTTACTTTGTTTCATGACACGATTCATCATGAGATTGAAGTCTATGTTGATGACATGATTGTGAAGTCCCAAACGGAGGAGGGGCATCTGGTCAATTTGCTGAAACTTTTTGAGAGGCTTAGGAAGTTCAGGTTGAGGTTGAATCCTAACAAGTGTACTTTCGGAGTACGGTCCGGAAAACTACTGGGGTTTATCGTGAGTGAAAGAGGCATCGAGGTTGATCCTGCGAAGATAAAAGCAATACAAGAAATGCCCGTGCCAAAAACAGAGAAAGAAGTTCGTGGTTTCCTGGGCCGAATAAACTACATTGCAAGGTTTATCTCTCAGCTTACGGCCACGTGTGAACCGATGTTCAAACTACTGAGGAAAGATCAGGCGATTATCTGGAACGAGGATTTCCAGAAGGCATTTGATAAGATAAAACAGTATCTACAAGAACCTCCGATCTTGATACCCCCAGTGGCCGGACGACCCTTAATCATGTACTTGACAGTTCTTGAGAATAGTACGGGGTGTGTTCTCGGTCAGCACGACGAGACAGGCAGAAAGGAGCATGCCATTTATTATTTGAGTAAAAAGTTCACAGATTGTGAATCTCGTTACTCGATGCTGGAGAAGACATGTTGTGCATTAGCCTGGGCTGCCAAACGTTTACGACAGTACATGCTCAATCACACGACCATGCTACTTTCGAAGATGGATCCGATCAAGTACGTCTTCGAGAAGCAAGCGCTTTCGGGCAGGATTGCCAGATGGCAAATGGTATTAACGGAATATGATATTCAGTACGTTTCCCAGAAGGCCATTAAGGGCAGCGTATTGTCTGAATACCTTGCCGAACATCCGATCGAGGATTATCAGCCGATGAAATTTGAATTCCCTGATGAGGATATCATGTTTCTCAAAGCGAAAGATTGCGATGAACCATTGCCCGGCGAGGGGCCAGATAGGAAGTCCCAATGGAAATTGATATTCGACGGGGCGGTTAACTCTTATGGAAGTGGCATTGGGGCGATCATCACGACTCCCCACGGATCCCACATCCTGTTCACTGTGAGACTGACGTTTCTAGTCACCAATAATGAAGCGGAGTATGAAGCATGCATCATGGGGCTAGAAGAAGCAATTGATTTTAGGATCAAGAACCTAGATGTATATGGTGACTCGGCGCTTGTGATCAACCAGATTAAAGGGGAGTGGGAGACTCGTCAATCGAATTTGGTACCGTACATGAACTATGCCAGAAGGCTGCTTCCGTTCTTTGATCGAGTGGAACTCCATCATGTGCCCAGGGCCGAGAATTAAATGGCTGATGCCTTAGCCACGTTGGCTTCGATGTATAAAGTCAATTTTTGGAATGAGGCTCCAAGAATTGTCCTTTCTCGTCTTGATAGACCTGCATTCGTCTTTGCGATCGAGGAAGCCTCCGATGGCAAGCCATGGTTCCATGACATCCAGACCTTCCTTATGACTAAGGAGTATCCTGCGAGAGCGTCAACCCAGGATAAGAAGACTCTGAGGAGGCTGTCTGGAAATTTTTATCTCAATCCTAATGGAGTTTTGTATAAAAGAAACCATGATCTCGTGCTACTCAGATGTGTAGATGAGAAAGAGGCGAGTATGCTCATGGAAGAAGCCCATGAAGGCACATTTGGTACGCACGCCGGCGGGCATGCTATGACAAGAAAGATCCTGAGAGCAGGATATTACTGGCTGACGATGGAATCGGATTGCTTTAAATTCGCGAGGAGATGTCATAAATGCCAGATTTATGCTGATAAAATTCATGTGCCGCCGTGCCCGTTAAATGTCATGTCCTCCCCGTGGCCGTTCTCCATGTGGGGCATCGACATGATAGGCAAGATCGAGCCCACTGCGTCTAACGGTCATCGCTTCATTCTAGTAGCTATCGACTACTTCACCAAGTGGGTGGAGGCAGCCTCATATGCTAATGTGACCAAGCAGGTGGTGGCTAAATTCATAAAGAGGGACATCATCTGTCGTTACGGAATTCCCGAGCGGATCATTACTGATAATGGTTCGAATCTGAATAATAAGATGATGAAGGAGCTGTGCCAGAGTTTCAAGATTGAACACCACAACTCGTCTCCTTACCGGCCGAAGATGAATGGCGCCGTTGAAGCGGCCAATAAGAACATCAAGAAGATTGTTCAGAAGATGGTTGTGACCTACAAGGATTGGCACGAGATGTTGCCATTCGCACTGCACGGTTATCGTACAACGGTACGTACATCAACCGGGGCAACTCCTTTCTCCTTAGTATACGGTATGGAAGTTGTACTACCGTTAGAAGTGGAGATCCCTTCTTTGCGAGTTTTGTTTGACGCAAAACTCGACGAGGCAGAATGGATTAAGAACCGACTAAACCAACTCAGCATGATGGACGAGAAGAGATTAGCATCGATTGCACATGGTCGTCTGTACCAAAGCCGAATGAAGAAAGCTTATGATAAGAAGGTGCGTCCTAGAAGCTTTCAGACGGGTGATCTCGTCCTGAAGAAGATTCTTCCTCCACACTCTAATCACCGGGGCAAGTGGACTCCCAATTACGAAGGTCCGTACGTCGTCAGCAAGGTATTCTCGGGAGGAGCTTTGTTGTTATCCATGATGGATGGTGAAGATTTTGCATCCCCGGTGAACGCGGACGCAGTTAAAAAATACTTTGCTTAAAAATGACCCGCTGGAAAGAAAAAGAATATCCAGGCAAAAATGGGGCATCCCGGCGAAACATAAAAAAGGAAAAAGGTTCGGGCAAAAATTAGGGATAGAAAGAAAAGAATGTACACCCGCAAAGTCGAAAACCCGGAAGGGCGACTTTGGCAAAAAAGGGTATCCCGGTGAATCGAAAACCCGAAAGGGCGATTCAGGCAAAAGTTAGGGATTTGAAAAAGCAAATGACTGCGTTCCGCGTATGGACTTTCATTGTTCAGTGGTTTGGAAGACCTGAGGGCCGCTTATCTGAATCAATCTCTTCTGAGGCTGAAGCGTCGGAGAAGTATCAAAGTCGAGTGGGTCATAGAGGGATCAACTCATGGTGTTCGTCTACGCCGCATTGTCGACATTTGTGAATATACTGATGTATATTTATGTTTTATTTTTGCGCGGCTTCCTCATTCCAGGAGCTTGCATCTGTTGTAAAACATTTTTACCCATTCAGGGGTTCGTTATCAATAAAATGTATACTATTCAACAATTATGTTTGTCTGTTTAGCATTTATCTGTTTTGTTGCGAAAAAGAACGCCGATGTTTTTGATAAAATGCGCATACATAAACTTACTGGCCTAGGCCACTGATTGTTGAAACAATGAATTACATGAAAATTGTCACAAGATGATAACCTTGATAGGCCCTTTTGAGAAGGGTATCTTGTCTGTGTGTTTGTGTTGTTGCAGGTATAGCCTACTCCAGGCAGTACGCCGTATGTGTCCCGAAGCAGGATGATTCCTTCCTCTCCAGCAAGTCCAGCAGCGTCTCCCCGTGGAGTTTGAACCTGAGATCGTAAGCATTGATATGTCTCCCCGAGCAGAGAAGATTCTCTCCCCAATCAGATACATCCTGAAGGATCACCATCTCCCCAGCTGGGTCATATACTGAAGTGCGCAACAATTGATAGTTCAAGACTGAAGTCTCCAGGAGAATTGAAGTTCCCCACAGAGTTGTACTCTCCCCAGCAAGCAGGATGATTCCTTCTTCCCCAGCCGAGTTTGCAAACCCCCAAGAGAGCCGAGTCCTTGGAAGCCGTTGAGGCCGTGATTGGTTTTCCCCAGTAGAGTGTTGAATAGCTGATGCTGTATTTCCCCAACGGAGTCGTCATCTCCCGGAAAGTTTTTCCGCGAAGGCCGTGCAGTTTATTTCTGCGATTGACATCGTGTCCCTCAGCAGATTGTGGGTCGTATACCCGGATGAACAGGTTCAGGATCTCGTGGAACGGTGTTCCCCTGCAGCAGTCGAATGAAGTTCAGTTCCCCAGGCGGAATCCAATTGAGATTGGTGTGACTTCTTCTCCTCGGCAGGATGATTCCTTCCTCCACCAGAGTGGTTCTTTCTCCTTGACAGAAGGATTCTCCCTTCAGCATTTATTTTGCTGATGGGGTCATAGCATTTTGCATGATTGCATATCATTTACCCTAAACGCGTAGCAGTTCCACTGTGTGGAGCATTGCGCCATTGTCAAACATATGCATATGAAGCATGAGCTAGGTCATTAGCGTTCTTGTTTTGCAGGTGTTCCCCGACAGGGTGTTTGCTCAGGATGATTCCTGAAGTCCCAGCAAAGTCATTTGCCCAAGATGATTCTTGAATTCCCCAGCGAAGTTAATTGCTTAAGATGATTCTCAAAAACCCCAGTGAAGTCGCCAGAAGGGGCTGCTCAAGTTGATGCTTAGAGTCCCCGGCAGAGTCATTGCTTAGGATGATTCCTGAAATCTCCAGCAGAGTTATTGGTTCAAGATGATTCTTGAAGTTCCCGATGGATTTATTTGTCCAAGATGATTCTTGAAGTCCTCAGTAGAGTTGATTCACCCAGAATGATTTCTGGAACCCTGAAGCAGAGTTACCTGATAGTTCTCCAGAATCCCCAGCGGAGATGCGTCATCCCCAGCAGGTTTCCGAACAGCAAAGTTGAAACTTCCTTTGAAGACTTGATGATTGAAGTCCAACCGTATTAACGAAGCAGTTCTCTCAGCTGATGCGGAGTGCCTGATGGCAGAAGTTTGGATATCCCCAATTGGTTCATGATTGACCGCGAAGTCTGTTCCCGACTTAGTGATGAAGTTCGGCTGACGCCCAAGAATTTCTTTGAATGCCCGATGGCATGATTAACTTGATTGTTGACCTGATGAGTCCCGAGGAATCTTGATGACTGACGACATGATCGACCATGTATCACCGGTTACCGTGTGGCCGATTCCCCATCTAGTTGTCGTGCAGCTAATATTTCTGTTTCCGAAGATTTGTCCCCATCAGAGTATCGTGTACTTGTGTAGTTGGAAAATTTTCGGGTTTATTGGTATTCAACCGTCTTTTACCTTGATTGGATGAGAGCCATTCGCTTCTCACCCAGTCAGGTCCAAGGCGTTTGAATAGGGGCAGCTGTTGCACCCCAAAATCTGCTCACTTTTTCTTTACCTAACTTGTGTTTCATTTCATTCACATTAGCATTATCATTTGCATTTCATTGACATGTATGCAGGAGATCAAGAGGTATGAGTACCAATCAAGGGCTACACAAGACTATGAAGCTAGCTAAGAAGGTTATTCAAGTGTTCAAGGGTTGATATCCTTGCCAGAGAAGTTAAAAGATCCTCAGAGAGAGTGATTGAAACCAAGAGGGTAGGTCTCCTAACTTGAGAGTCGTGGGAAGCCATCAGATGATTATGAGGCCAGGGAGATGGACTTGAGGTCTTGAGAGAGCTCATGATAAGGTTTGAAGATCACTTTGAGGCCTAGACAGGTCATTGTGCAAGTTAAGAAGGCTCAGCCATGAGTGGTGCAGCTAGGGTTTGACTGGGTCAACCCTAAGTCAACTGAGGATTTGAAGAAGGTTGAGACCTAATTCAAGAGCCATGTGATCATGGATTGATACATGGAGATGTTATAAGGATGATTCCAAGGTTAACTCATCATGATTGAAGAGTTTGAGAAGTTTCAAGCTAGGGTTTCTAAGGCTTGACAGTGTAAAATCCCCTAGTTTGACCCCTGATCTTCAAAGCAATTTAGCTCAAGATGTGATTGTTATCTCATCTTGCCCCCAACATGATTGTTGTAGAGCATGATCTTAGATTTAATTTTAGTGCTAGAAGTCCTTGATAGGATTTGTAGAACTCAAGTTATGACTTTGACAAGTTACAGGTCATCTGAGGTATGTGGATTTGGGGGCTTGAAAGTTGCCCAAATTGCATGAAGCTTTTGCCCTAGAAGGATGATTCCTATGAACTTTTGGTCAACATGAATGTTGTTCCTTATCCTCTTAGATTTCTAGAGAGTACTATAAGTCCTTGATAGGATTTGTAGAACTCAATTTATGGCTTTGACAAGTCAAGGGCATTTTGGTCATTTGGAGATTATAGGTCATTTCAACCATAAGGCCATAAATCCTATTTCCAAGCTTCAAATGGGAAAATGTTCAACATCAAACTTGTTCAAAATGATGTTTTAAGGCTAACTAAGAGGTCATGAGAGGTTGGAATTTCTTGTAGCTCAAAGTTGCAAAAATGACCTAAAATAAGGAGGATTTTCAAATGAACCAAAGTTGGAAATTGGTATTTTTGACCTACATGTCCAAACCAAGGTATGTAATATGTCATTTTGACTCTAAAACACATTTTAAGAACATTGGTTTAGCCACAATTTTGAATTGAATTTTAATTTATGGACTTGCTTTGAAAAGTAGTTACTTACATCTTAAGTAACATTTGCCAAACTTAAATTCAAGGCATAATCAAGGTCCCTTGCAAGCCAAGCACATCCAAAATGTCATTAGGGGAGAAATTGGAAGGGAATGAGAGTGATTTCAAGCTACTAGCAGAACTATGCATACCATGGCATGTGATTGAACTTCTCATGACATGAGAGATTGAACTTCTCATTAGAAGGATCTAGAGGTTTCTAGATCATCCACACATGTTCTATATATGATAATGAGGTGATCCAAGGCCAAGGTTGGTGATGATTGAGAGAGAAAACTGAGATTGCACTTTGAGATTTCACATTGCAAGTCAAGATCGGTTACAAGGTTTGAAGCCATTTCAATCCAAGATTTCAATCTCAGAAGCTTGCTCTAGCATTGGTGGATGAATCCAGATGCAGAATTGAGCAAGATTGGTGGAGAATCGTGTGGGAGCCATTGAAGAAATTCCTCTGCAACTCAGAATTGAATCCAAGAATTGAAGCCATTTCAATCAATTCTATTGCATACAAAAGCTTGGAGGTGATTCACTGAAGGAGTCTGGAGCATTTGAGGGCTTGATTTGAAGGCTTGCTACTTCTGTGCACACGAAATCTTCAGGTTGGTGAATTTCAATATCTAGCTTGTTTTAGTTAGAATTAAGAAGAATTAGGATGTTAGATGCAATGAGGATTGATGTAGGAAGGTTTTGAGATCATTAATTTGAGAATTAGTGACCAATTAGGGATGTTACCATTTTCGGTTGAGAGTTGGTTCTTGCGAATCTTGAGGTTTCAGAGTGAATTAATGGTATTATTGAGTTCCTTGTGAAATTTGGGACGAGTTTGATCAAGGAATCGTGGCCTATGATGGACTCTATAGAAAACTAGGGTTGTGGAATGGTGATCGGAAAATGTCACCGGCGGTGGCTTTGGGCGCGCAGGTGGCCTGAGTTGCAGAAGTTTAAATTGAGGAAGATGACTTGATAGCCATCAGATCAAGGTTTGACTTGGACCAAAGACCTCATCCAACGGTCACGCGTGCTTCTCAGTTTGTGAAGGATTTCTGAAGTTTAATGAAATGATGCGTTTCATTTATTTGCTGATTTTGGGCTTTGTGAAATAAGTGATACCTGCACCCCTCTGATGGCCCAATCCTAAAAATGAACTGATTCCCTTTGCTTTCCACACCACGCATTTATCATTTTATTTGGATTTTCTTTATTTTTTTCATCTTATTCATGGTTCTTGATAAAATCATAAAAAATGGAAAAATAACTCAATTAATACCATTCTTTTTGCATTGGATTCATGATAGGGTCTAGTATTTTTTAGATAAAAAATATTTTTATTTCATGCATTTTCTGATTTTATGGGAATTTTTACATTTTAATTGATATTACAATAATCATGTTTGATGCTTGATATTGGTGAATTTGGTTTGATCATGTGATGATGATTTTGATCTTGGTTTTTTGTGAGTAGTTAGCATAGATATGCATGCTCCCCATAGAGTTTTCTCACATTTTTGTGATGAACATAAGTGGTAGTTTAGGTTGAAACCTTTAGGTGCTCCATTTTTAGGGTTTATGGTTGATACCTTGTAGTTTAGATTTTATTTTTAGGACTAGGTGGATGATTCAACCTCTGATTTTTGTAGGGTAGATTCATGATTGAATTAGGGTCCCTTAGGAATTGTTGTATGAATTTTCAAGGTAGTTTACTATTTTTTCTTGATTTTAGTTTAGGTGCTAGTTTTAGATGATTCTAATGCACTAATTTAACTAGATTGACTTCTTTAGTTCCCTTAGATTAGGGTGTTGCTTTGCTTGTTCTTGGATGATGTTGAAGACAAGTTGAAGATGCATTGGATTTCTTGAAGAGGCTTGGATGTGAGGATCTTCCCTTCTTTTGGTGTAGTTTTGTTTAGGTGTTAGGATTAGGGTTTTGTAGGCAGAGCTTCTAGATAGATTCTCTTCCTTCATAAACATGGATGATGTTGATCACTTTCATTCTTCCCTATGATGTAAGGTCCCCTTGTAAAGGCCTCATCCCTCCTTTGGTAGGATGTGTGGCTCTTTACAAGTTGGTAGAACCTTTGAGGGTCCCTTTCTCTGATGATAGGATGCTTAGTGGTGACCTTTGGTCTTCACTCTGCTACCAATCATCCAAAATTTGCTCTTGATGGATGCATCTTTCTCCCTTGTTAGAGGATGGAGTTACTTGCTTGAAGAAGATTGAAGGATGAAGTTGATACTTCTTTGTGTTTGGAGATTACCTTTTGAAGCTAAAGCTTATAGATGAAGAGGACCAAGTTGATATTGGTAAAGCAAAGAGAGCTGAAGCTTGAAGACCAAGTTGACATTTGTGAAGAAGATCCAATTGAGATTGAGTGAAGAGCTGAGGCTTGAGGAATAAAGGATAAGTTGATACTTATGTTGATGCATTGAGAGCCTGAAGTAGTCAAGTTGATACTTGATATTAGGGTTGAAGCCTGAAGGTGGAGTTGACTAGAGAGCTGAAGCTTGAAGAAGAAAGAACAAGTGGATACTTATGTTTGATGTATTGAAAACTTGGAGAAGCAAGTTGATACTTGCTATTGAAGATGATAGCCTTGAAGGGTGGTTGAAGACTGAGGACTGAGCTGCTGTCAAAGTTGGTTTAGTTGTAGGAGTGGTTGATCTACTTTCTTTTCTGTATTGGTGTGCCTTGTTTGATTTGCTTGATGCATTAGAATAAGTTCATGTCTAGACTGATGTAAGCTAGGAGAATGATTGCACTAGAGGTTGAGTTGCTCCCTCTGCTTGTATTTTTACTGTGTGGCTTTGCTTGCGGGTATTCGGTAGAGCTCTGCTCCCTTGCCTATGTGGTTTGTGTTTGCTTGATGGCATTTCATTTCTTCTGTATGATTGCAGTTACTTCTATTTTTCTTGATAGCATGTCATTCCTCTGTATGATTGCAGTTATTCATATCTGGCTTGAGGTCGAGACGAGCTTGTGGAGGCTGATGCCCCACACACATTTCCTCCCTCACTTGCATTGCATGCATTTTACAATCATTTACTGTTTACTGTTCAGCTGATGCTTTATCTGTTTCTGTTTATCATTGACATGATCCCTTAGGAATCTCACTTCCTTTGATAAGGAAGTGATGATAGAACTTTAGGTTGAAACCTATGCATGATAACTTCTAGGAGATCCCTGTTTCAAACCTCAACCATAGGATGAATCATTGGCATGACAACAGTAGGACTTGATAGTCTCCCCCCTAGTTGAGCCTGTTCTCTCTTCTCATCTCAAAACAAATTAAAATACAGTAATTAAGGTTAATTGACGTCGTACGTTACGAGCCTTAAGCTATCTGAGAAAGGATTGTTGGAGAGTTTCTTTTCAACAGTCTGGATGTTTAGTATGGCACCCTTTGGGTGACATGCGACGCATTCACTCTTAGGTCATAGTCTCTAGTGCGATATTGGTTGCAAACACCATAAAAACTAGTTCTTCCGTAAAAGACAGAAAACAAACTTCAAACCTTTTTGCCCCGTAGGCCCGTAATTCAAAGGAAGCTTTTTTGAAGAAAAGAGTGTCGTTAACTCCCAGTTCTACCGCAAACGGTAACGCCTAAGTCTCCAAGGGTCGAGATGCGCACGCCAAACTGCTGGAATTGTTTGTTAACCCTACTCGATAAAAACAGATGAATCTGAATCCCCGTAATTCGTATTATCCTGAACTACGTAAGCTCTGATCTCTCATACCTGTTGAGAGTATGTAGGCACAGTACTGATGTATTGGCGAGCCACCTTTCCCGTAACCCGTAGTTAGTCGAATTACGTTGACTCTGATTTCTCATTCTCTGATGAGAATACGTAGGCATAAAGCGCGACGCTTTGCCGAGTCATTTTGTTTTCTTTTTCAGACCAACCTTGATAGGTAGATAGAAAAAACCAACCCGTCAGATAAACACAACAAGCATGGATCCCATCGAGTACGATGGACGTGAGGGGTGCTAATACCTTCCCCTTGCGTAACCGACTCCCAAACCCAGACAACGGTTGCGACAACCTTGTCTTATACCTTTTTGTCAGGTTTCTCCGATCGTTTCCTTTCCCGTTCTGAGGGATAAATAACGAAAGGTGGTGACTCTTCTGTTTTGCCGGCACCTTATTTTTGCGGAAGCGACACATCAAAACCCTAATTTGAAAGTGAACTGAATTATAATAATTCCTCAACCATGAAATAACTGCATTTTCCAAAGTCTGGTAACTTGATATTGAAGCAACCCACTTCTTTGACCAAGATTAGGTCAAACTCCACTGAATTTTAAACAACACCGCACATACACTAGACCGGATAACTCATCCTGAACCTTGACTCGATCTTTCAAGACCTGAGCTTAGGCAACAATAAAAGCAAAAAAACCGAGTTTGGGTGCACAATGAATAATGGGTATGATGCACAAATATTATGATTTGTATGGGCTGCAAATTCAGGGTCAAAATTAGGGTGTAACACTTAAGTACCATGCGAAAATACTTAAATGTCCACAAATTTCAGAGATGAATCTTAGGACGCACCCAATTCTCAATTAACATTAACAAATTTCAAAAATGCATCTTCGAACTTATTTTGAAGGTGTATCTCTGGAACATTTTAGAGTTTAAATCGCGCCAGAATCCTTCTCCTTCCTCATTTATGATATTTCTCGAAACCTCTTCAAACTCTCTTAAATTGTTTCTAATCATCAAGTCCAAAATCAAACAACAAAGCTCAAGGGAACTTCAATCAACATAAAAAACATCATCCAACACTGAAGCAAAGTGGAAAATTGTTAGTTTTTTGAAGTTTTGAATTTTTTTTTTAAGTTTTTGTGTAAATGAGTAGAAATTTATTATTAAGGTTAGAAATGAGTAGAAATTGCATGTATGATAGTTTAGACATAGTGTAAAACACGCTTGTTGGCTAAAACGGATGATCAAAACATTATTTTTTGAGTTTGCATATGTACATTGGCGCCATTGACGCAACTGTTGTGTTGCAGAAAATTCTGGAGATGCATCTTTGGAATTTTACAACGTTTTAGTTTTGTTGCAATCAGAGATGCATCTCTGAAATTTTCTCAGTCTTTTTTTTGTTTTGATTTTCTTGCTTGTAGTGTTGTTTGCTTGCACTAATTGTCTGGTTTACTTTAACTTACAGACATTATGACTGATAGACATGATAGGCTGAGGTATGAGAGAAATATACAACATGCATCAGTACGGTGGGAGAAGAGTCAAGTTTCAGAGACTCCTGTTCCCTCTGACCATGTAGAGCCATCTACTTTTAGGGCTCATGCTTCTGCATCTTTTTCTTCCTATAGGAGACGAGTTTCACCTACCGACGCATCACTCCCACCATCCTCCTGTAGGCGCGCTAGGTTTAACCTATTCAGGCGCTTGAGATACCCGAGTCACCGGTGGTACCTCATACTACTAATGTTGCTGATCCAGTACCACCTCTTACTGAGCCAGTGGAACCTCCTATTGCTGATGCTGATGAGCCAGTGCCACCTCCGGATGGTAAGGCTGTTGAGGATGCTGAGCCATAAGATTTTGGAAGAGGCCCTTAGATTTTTCATTACTGCCTATGTACCCATACCATATTGTCAGACATATCTAAGATGGAGAGGTAGAATTTGTTGGACTCATTGTTTTTAATTTATGTTATTTTTATTGAAGAGTTTCTGACATTGATTTTTATTTTTTTCAGGATCGTGATCCACTAAAGTTTATCAACAACCCGTAGGCGGAAGATTACTAGATTTCCTCAGCCGAATGAGGATTGGTTTCAAGCAGATTTATCCCTATCTGGGACGAAGGACTTGTGCATGACCGATTATATTACGATCAACCACGTGATACTTAATGCACTCATGGAGAGATGGAACTCAGAGACCCTCGTCATTTCATCTCCCGCTTGGTGAAATGTTTATCATACTCGACGATGTGTCATGTTTGCTACATCTTCCGATCAGGGGAGACTTCTAGATTATGGGAGGATTACCCAAGACGGGACACTCGAGATGATGTTAGACTATCTCAAGGATGACCTAGGGGAGGCGAAGAAGGAGTTGGATACAACCAGGGGGCTCAAGCAAGATTTGAATACTTGAAAAAGGTATATACAAATGATCCCCAGAGAGCACATCAGGCCACAGGTGATGACGAGCAGGCGGGGCTCCATAAAGTGCATGCTATGAGAGCATACCTGCTATATTTAGTTGGCACTTCAGTTTTTGTGGACAAGAGTGCCACTTACACAGATGTCGTCTACCTACGGTAGTTCGATGATTCCGAGTGGTTCCATGAGTACAACTGGGGGGTCGCTTGTTTGGTATACTTGTACTCAAAGTTATCATAGGGTTGTAGGTGAAAGACGAAGTAGGTCACAAGCAACATCACATTACTGACAGTAATATTTATTGGTCTTTTAATCTTTCTGTGTCATTTTCATTTCATCTTTACGACACCATTACTTATGATTCGTGTGTTCCAAACTTTTCAGACTTGAATCTTCTAGCACTTATAGCGACTCTTCGATTGGGCGAGTGCACCAACTTACAGTGAGGATATGCCGCATGCTAATGCATTTTCCCTACTCAGTGGGAACCACAAGATAAATCTATTTAGAGTGTATCTTGACTGCTTGGTTTCCGAGAACATGTACTTCAACAACTATGTTGATCATCGTGAGACGCAACCATTTGACAAGATAGTATTATACTAAGGATGGTTGGTCCGCGGATCACGTCTCACTACTCCTCATCTGCCAAAGCACGTCATGTGGCAGTTCGAATACACTCAGACCATTCCTATACACCCTGTGATCTTATCTCCTCCTGCTTTGGCACATAGACAAACAAATGAGATGTTTGATGAATATGAGAGTCATTTGGTATCGTAGGAGGCATGAAGTACCATAACTGTGAGCGACTAGAGCTACGTCGACGGGTACATCAGGTGGTTTTTCAAGGTGTTACATCCTTACATGGTGCAAGCTGCTCCAGAAGATCCTCCGAGACTAGCTCATTAGGAGATACTAGAGGAGGAACATATACAGTTTGATAATGCCGATGATATCTTGCCCAGATGTCATCGTATAGTGGAGATTGCGTAGGCAAACATTGTCAGAGATATCTTCCCCGATGGGTCTAATGTGAGACAGGTCCTAAATGTCATTATGGCGGAGGCGCGAGGGCATTGATGTACCAGAGACAGCGCCTCCGACATACACAGTAGTGCATTAGTATATAGTAGTAATACTATGGATTGTATTTTATTTTCATATCATGCTACTTTATCGTTGTTCGCGAGATTGTTTATATATGACATTTTTTGACCATCTGGGTTTATGTACGTCATTTTTTGTATTGTGATTGTATGGTTTAAATAAGAGGGTACATAATGCTTATAACATGGTACATAACACTTATAAATCTTCATCTGAATGCACATAAACAAAGTATAACATGAAATATTTTGTTTCTGATAGGTTGCAGAGACGTCTCTCTGGAAAATAAATGGAGATGCATCTCTGGTAAAATAAACTTGTGAAATGACTTCTGAGTTTGATGCATGATATATGTTTTAAATTGTTACTAAGATGCATCTCCGAAATATTCAATGTTTGGTGCGTCCGGAGATGAATCTCCGGTATATGAAGTGTATTTTGGTATTTTCTTGTGGTGCGTAAGTATAATATATGTATTAAGAAATTCTCTAATTATTATTGATAAATATTTGTGATATGTTTTTTACATTAATCATTAACAAATATTAGTCCCACACTTCATATTGTTCTTATTTTTTAAGTGTATTTTGATTACAACTATTTATCTAGTATTTGTTTAATAATATTGATGCCAAACATTTATAATGTATCTTTTTTATAATAATTAATGTCAAATATTTTTTAGGTGTATCAATATTTTTTTTAAGTTTGTAAAATACATCTGATCAATGTTTTTTTTATAAAGTCTTATGTTAATTATAAACGTTGAATATTAAAAAAAAAAAATTTTATTTTAAACATTTATAAAATAATATAAATAGAATTGAGAATGTAAATTTTATACTGACCATGCATTTCTGATTAAACTTAAGTATATTAGTAATAGTTAAAAAATAACATTATAACGATTTCTTAAATGTCGCATTTAAAAGAAAAAAAAACGTGAAAGAAAAGAAATGTATGATATACTTAGTGTAATACAAGTGTTTTTATTTTTATATATTGCTATAAGTCAAAATTTATAGGAAAAAAACTGAGTATAAACCTAATTCAGAAAATAAAATAAAAAAGATAATGAAGAAAATCAAAATAAATAGAAATAAAGAACATCTCAAATTGCGTATGTTTTTAACCTCTTAAGTGAGTATTGTGCTTTTTTTATTTTTTTATTTATATATAATTTTTTAATATCATCATTTTATATAGATAATATTAAAAAATTAACTATTGTTTAATAACAAGTTTGTCACGCCTATGATTTATCAAGATTATAATTAATTTATTTCAATTATTCTTATTTTTATGTTAAATATATAAAATATACACTAAATTTAGTTAATTAATTGATGAAAAATATTTATTTCCGGTATAAAATATTTACTTCATGGTTTTTGTAGTATTCACTTCTTGAAAAAAAATGACGCCAAATTGAATGTGAAAATTTATTGTCAGTTATTATAATTCTTCTCACTTTTATTTTAACGATATTATAAAAAATAACTAATTTTACTAACTCTTATATCTATTTACGGGTTCACTTTTGCGCTATAACGTTTTTTTAATTACTCATTATTTAAAGTATCATGTGAAGAATTTTTAGCTAATAAATTAAAAAAGAGAGTCATATATTATAATTATTCTATTTTTATGACATGTTTGTTCCAATGTCTTTTCAAATGTTTCGTTTAAAAAAAATGTAAAAATTATAACACAATTATAGTTGTCAAAAATACTTTTTAGGTCCTTTAAGTTTTTTAAAATAACAAGTTACTACTTTAAGTTTTTTTTGTAACAATTTGATCTTTTATGTTAACAAATGTTTGCGTCGTTGTCTTTTTTTAAATTTTTTCATTACAAAAACGTATACGCGACACACACGGAGCACATGTGGTATTTAACTGAGATGAGTTGGCATTGAAGGTTGTTGATTTTAAATCTGGAAATCGGGAAATCACACATGTTCATCACTTTCACAAATGTTCATCATATTTAACAATATTCATGAGGAAAAATCTAGAAATCAAAAAAGCAATGAAATAAATTACAAATTATATACTATTGGACTTGGATTTTTACCCTGAATTCAAATATGCAATCAAATTTATCAAATAAGTTATGGTTCATGAGAATCAGAGAAAAAAATGGACGAAAAACATAATGAAAAATCGTTCGATCCGACCAAAATACACAATCAAATGCAAAACTAATTACATATTCATAATCAATACGAAAAAGCAGTTTAAATGATATATGAGTCTGCAATTTATTGTTGAGATACAGAGGTTTGCCATTTTTGTGTTTATGAGCTCATGAAATGTTCATCATATTTAACAATATTCATGAGCAAAAATCTAGAAATCGCAAAAGTAATGAAATAGATTACAAATTATAACTTGGATTTTCACCCTGTATCCAAATATGCAATCAAATTAATCAAACAAGTTATGGTTCATGAGAATTAGAAAAAAAGTGGAAGGAATACATAATGAAAAATTGTTCGATCTGACCAAAATACACAATCAAACGCTAAACTAATTACATATTTGTGATCAGTGCGAAAAACCAGTTCAAATGGTATATGAGTTTGCAATTTATTATTGAGATTCAGAGTTTTGTCATTTTTTTGTTTATGAGTTCATGAGTGTTCTTGAAATGTATTAAGTTTTAGAGTTTTGAAATCCATAAATATAGGAAACAACAAGACAAAAATCAAATCGACAACCTTAAATGTTAACTCATCTCAATTAAATGTCACATGTGCTCCGCTTGTGCCACATATGTGTTTTTGTAACAATTTTTTTAAAAAAGGGCAACAACACAAACGTTTGTTAACATAAAGGACTTAAGCGTTACAAAAAAAAATTAAAGGAATAACTTGTTATTTAAAAATAACTTGAAGGACCTAGACAATATTTTTGTCATTATAGTTAATACAATGTAATTATTTTCATCCTTCTAGGGTTGGTTTATTGGTGTTTTCAGTTCCAGAGGTTGACCTATTTAGGAACATTTGAGACTTGAAAGTATGGATGAGAATTGGATTTACTCCTAGATGGTGTAAAAATTATTCATAATGAATACAGTAAAAATTCGCAAAATAAACGGGTAAAGATACATATAATTATCCATTAAAATAAGCGTATACAACTATTCATTAAAACAAGTGTGTATGATCACGGATACATATACTTTAATACCCACTTCGCACATACTCGCACAATATACATTTATATATTTTTATTTTTATTATTATATACAACTGATCGCTTTTATTAAATACATCATTATTAAAATTTTACACATTTTAATATAAATGTTTGTTTATTTATTAAATCAACAATAACATCCTTATTTTTTTAATATTGTTAAAAACTTAAAATAACATGATAAATTATAATTGGTCGATATTTTTTTATATATTACAAATGCATTAAAAGAGTACAAGTATGAGTACTTAGTGATAGAGATATATGGGAACCAGACTTGAACAAATGAGGGAAACAAAAGTCTACATAGAGTTTTAACAAAGTAAAGCATCAATAGAGGCTTGAGTTAGTTAGGAGGTTAGAGTTCAGTTAGAGTTCTGCTAAAGAGCTTAACTGAAATGTATAAAGATATATAGTTGTAGCTTTTTATTATAACAGTTAAGCTACTATCTCATTTCTTGTGTAACAGATTGAACTTTCAAAGAGTGAAAGTGTTCAATGGAAAACTTCGCGTTTATCATGGTATCCTTCGTCTGATATGTTCATCTACACTTCTGTAATCTCTAATCTCTTTGTCGCTTCTTCATCCATGCAAAGCAACCCTAATCTCCAATAATTCAAGGTGCAATAATGGGATCTACTGAGTATCAAGCTTCAATCTTTCCAAAATAATCACAATCACACACAATTTCGACAACGTTCGCATCTTCAAATTCCAATTCGCACAACTCGTTTGGACAAAAGCTTTTGATCAAACTCCAAGAAAACAACTATTTTTTGTGCAATCAACAAGTTGAAGGTGTAATCATGACACAAAAGACGCATCAAATTGTTGTCAATCCTCAAATTCCTTAGAAATTTAGAACGACTCAAGATCAAGTGACAAGTACGTTCTCTTAAGAATATGAATCTTGGCTTGTCCAAGATCGAATTGTGTTCATATGGATGCTTTCCACCATTTTCGAATTTGTGTTACCTCGAGTCCTCACATACAAACATGCATACGAAGTTTGGGACAAGATCCACAAATACTTAATGCACAACTGAAAGCTAGGGCTCGAAAACTGAGAGTGGAACTGAAATCGACGAAGAAAGGAAACAAACCCATTATTGAGTTTGTTCGAAGAATCAAGGCCATTGCGAAATATCTTCTAGTAGTGGGAGATTTGACTTTGAACAAGATCAAATAGACTCAATTCTTGATGGTCTCCCTGATGAGTACAACCCGTTTGTGATGCCAATGTATGGAAGCACAAAGTCACCATCAATGTGTGATGTACAAGCATTACTCTACATTCAAGCGCAGCTAGATAAGTTTTGACAAGAGCTTGCAGTATCCACCGTGTCAGCTAACCTAACGCACATAAATCAGGAAATAACCAGCACTAAAGGAGAATTTTATGGAAATCATGGCAAGGGAAATCGTTATACTAGAGGTCTCGCTCGTGGTTGAAGGCGCTAGACATATGAGAATCTCCCAACATGCCAATTGTATGGTAAATATGGGCACTTAATCACTGATTGTTAGCATAGGTTTTATGAAACCTTTATGCCTCATGAATATTCAAACCGTACATTTATGCTACAAATCAAATCTAAATCAAGAAAGTAATCACCAACATTAATTTGTAAAGAAAGCTTCATACAACACCGTAAGTAATAAATATACATATAAACAAAGCATACTTATAAACAAACCCCAACAAATGGTACTTACGAAGGGAAAACATGGAGAAGAAACCAAATTTCTCGCGATGTCAAACACGATCAACCAAGCTCCCGATCTGGGTCATCCGATTACAAGAAACAAATGTTGTTTCCTAAGCTCTAAAACTATGAAGAAATGAAGTTTGGATGAATTGGGACCAAAAATACCCAACCCATCCCTAAAAGATTGTGTTTTTAGCCCTTTTAATGTGTTTTTGCCTAGGAAAATTCGTCCGGCGAAGCCCCGGTTTGCCTGGCGAACAAAGGCGGCATTTGCTACTGTCTCTGGTGCATTTTTGGCTTTTCTGGTTCACCTCAGCTTTGTCCGGCGAGCTTGGAGCGAGAGCTGACAGTACAGCAAAATCATGCACTTGTTTTATTCATAACGTTTGAACCGTAACTCTGTTTGAGACCCGGTCAGAAGCGTCAGAAAGCTTATTCAACACTCTATATGAATATGAAAAAATATCCTTGCTTGAATACCTAAAAAAATGAGAGAAAAACTATTTAGCTCAATCATATTTATATGATAACGCGATATATACATTATAATGTAAACTATGCAACATATCCACAAAAGTTGAGGTTTATTGGTTGAATCAAGCCAATAAGTTGCAATTATTCACACTAAATATCACTCGAATTTAGCACTTATCACCAAGTCAGGATTGTGACTAAGCCCAATTCAAAACATGAGCAAGATCAATGCTCCAACTAAAACACTCAAGCAATGGCACTGATTGTCGCCACTTGAAAAATGCAACGATGTTGTGGCGAAAGAGGAAAACAAGAGAGTCACCATCGAAATTTATTTATTCCAAAAGGGGAAGGGAAAACATCGAGAAATCCCCAAGAAGGAAATGGATAAGATGGTCTTGTGACCAAGAGAAAGGGTTCGGGAGCCGGTTATGCAAAGGGAATGTATTAGCATCCTCCACATACATCGTACTAGATGGGAACCATTCGCTTGTCTTATGTGTAAAGATGTTTGCTAAAGGATATTTCTTTCTAAGAATGTTCTAGAAGGGAGAGAGAAGAGTTAGAGACAAAGATTGAGAGAAAAGAGAAGGTGGAAAGGGGGAGGAGACTCGATAGGACTTTGCGGTCCTATGCCTACGTATTCTCAACAGGTATAAGAAAGTTAGGGTCAACGTAGTTCGGAGGACTACAAATAAAAAAGATGGAAGTGTGCTCGCCAAGGATTGGGGCTCTTGTGCCTACATATCTTCACCTAAAAGAAGTGAAGAATCAGAGTGTCTGTAGTTTGGACTACTACGGTTTGTTGGTGTTTTTTATGGACGATGCTAACGTTCACATTCTAGCAGTTAGGTGTTTTGCATCTCACTCGTGGAGTCTTATGCGTTACCTGTTTGCGGTAGAATGGACGTAACATGTCCTTTTTGAAAAGGAAAAGTTTCCGCCATCAAGGCAAGATGTCACATTTGATTTGTTGAAAGTTATTTTTAAGGGTGAAATAAGTCCTCGGATAGTAACCCTTTGCGGGTAGTACCCAATTCTTTATCTCAAAAGATTTATTGTGAAAACGGTGTGGCGAATATAGTCATGTCTTCGTATTGAAAGACGAGTATTGAGACCACACACTCTAAAGTGAGTATCCTAATACTCGGAGAGGAAGAAGTCTTCACTCAATTCTCTCTCTTTAGTTGAATTCAAAGAGAACTTTATTCTCTTATTAAAGATGTTTTGATTTTAAATGGTAAGTGCTTTATGACAGTGAACCCTAAAGGTAATCTCAAGCACTCGGGATAGTAGAAGGCCTTCGCCTAAACGCTCCACAACCATCCAAGTTTATTGAGAAAAGAGTTTGAAAATGTACTTGGTACAAGATCAAGGTTTTTAGGCTCAAGGATACAAAAGAAATGGATACAAGGTTTTGAAAAGAAAAGGTGGTGAATAGATCAAGGTAGGTTGATGGCGATGCACGAAGAATTTGACTTACAAAGGTGGAATCCATACAACGTTAGGATGGGTTAATACCAAGAAATGAGAGATGAGAAGAGGTGGAACCCTAAGATACAAACTAAGTTAAACAAGTTTGAAAATGACTTGACATTTGATAAAATCTTATTTGTCCCTTTTATGGGCAACAACCACATCAATTAACATATAATCAAAGATCAACAAGGCAAGACATGAGTATAATATCCAAAGCATGCACAAAATACAAGTCAAGCAATCTCACAATGAACAAAGGATCATGTGAAGTGTGTGTGAGATAATGTGATCATGAAATGAGGGCACTGACATATTGACCAGTAAGCTAAGCATCTTACATGAAACATATAGGGATCAAAAAGCTTCCACTAGCACATGTAAAGAAGTATCAAAACAAGACTAACTCAAGAGGTAGTTAAGTGAAACACTCAAACAATGCTAAACTTGTAAAATCAACTAAAAATAGGAAAAAGATTCAAAGATCATGAAACCAAAGCAAGAACAACCTCAAAGCAGTATGTTATCATATGCCAAAATGCCACAAACTATAACCAACCTTACTAGGTCAAGGGATCAATAAACTAGGCATATGGCTCAAACATGAGGAATTATCAACAACCCTTAAAGAGGCTTCCACCAAAAATAGCAAGACACTCAAATAAATTCCTAAAAAACAAGCATACATAAGTTCAAACACATACTTAAGCAAATGCAAAAGATGGGAAGAAAAGTTGGGGGTGTAAAAAGAAAGCTTGTGCCCATTAACCAATTGATCCAAACGAAACCAAACAAAAAACCAACCATTTTAAATGAAACGCAACGTTTTGGCGTTGTCACACCCTAATTTTTTACCTTAAGATCCCACCTCCTTGCGTTTTTCTTGCTAGTTTTATTTTACTATTGTGTGCATGTTTATTACGACTAACAAAGGTGTGCAGGTGCATTAAATATAAATAGAGGTGGCACTCACAATCCTTTCCTTCCCGACATGGCCGTTTGGTTCTTATCCAGGTTACAAAGTCCACAAGTTTTGTGTCGTTACACATATTCAAGAGTCGTCAATTTGGAAAGCCATGCTATTTCTCTTTTTGGATACCAACCTTCTCTACATTTATTTCTCGTGTTTGTGTTGGGATACAAGATATTCTTAACCATTACATGTTCCATAGAAATCAGATCATTTAATACGTGGTTCGATGGCATGCTTAACATACAAAGTCTATCTTCCATTACGGCTTGTACACAATGTTATATTGGCATTTAATTTTGGGAGAGAAAAGGTAAATATTGATGAAAGAAGATAACCATAGCATGATACAATTATACGGTAATCACGAAGAGTTTCCAAATATTACTTCACCTGCCTGGAGCATCTCAAAGGGGAAAACAAATTAATGCACTCGTCAAGCTAATCGTATTTAAGAATCTTATTCCACCATGTTTAGCTAAAATTCTTAAGTGACACCCAACATGCTTACGGTGGGGACTGATGTTATATTATAAGCAATGAGTAAAAAGCCATACAATTATTGTTATTCAATTTGCAGCTGAGATTTGAACAAGCATTAACATCTTAAAACATTTTGTACATGCCACACCATAACTATTACAGGCAGAATTCAGTTCAAGGGGTTTGGAATAATATTTTCTATTCAAGACATAAATTCAACACGGAATTGGCAGAGTTATTGAATCTTGATCCAGTGATGAGCATGTCTTCACTACACTCACTCATATTTTCCATACTCACATTCATCATCACATCTACAACAACTTGCACTGCTACAAATTTGGGACATTCAGATTCTTTGCAAACATGGACCTAGCTTGAAGAAGCTTTCACTGTTTAACTTGAATTGCAGAAGAAGGACAACTTTCATATGTGCTGCCATTCATGGAGAATCTTAGTGCTACAATGAGCGGCCCTTACCAGAGCAGAACTAGCCACCTGCATCAAGTGCACACAAGATAAAACGCAAACAACGGTGGTATAAATAAAAGGAGAAGCAATGGAGAATGAGATAATCCAAACCTTCGTGCAGAATAACAGATATGCGAAATCCTGGGAGAGTATGAGAACTTGGGCCTGTTTTTGTTCATTTGTTTACAACACAAGAATTCAGAACAACACGCACAAAAAAACTCACATTCAGAGCGTACACAAGGAGGGTAGTAAGCAAATTCACACATAGGCATCATCAGAATATCACAAACACACGTTACAGAGGGAGATTTACACGAAAATCCTCAGAGACATTCACACACAAACAGGAGGCAATAAAAAGCAAAGAAATTGAATTGCTTCCACACACAGTCTTGTAATACGCATTGCAGCAGGGAATAACAACGTCAACAACATCACACAGATTGAAATTTAATTAGCATACATCACAAATACAAATAAGAATAACACGAAGAAGCAGCCAACAGAACTTCAATAGAATTACAAAAAAAAAGGTCCATATACCTCGTATGTTTTGACGATTTCGCCGAAGAAAGAATTATGTACCGCATGGAAGCTTCAAGGCCAGGCAACTTCCAACTCTCTCTTTTATTTTGTTGAAGATGTGTGGACTTCATGCGTAAGTAAGCCAAGAGACCCTGTCCAATTTTCCAACCACCTCAGGAGGATGCAAAGTTATGTGCAGTTGTCCTAACTGGAGCTTTGTTAGTGAAATGCTTTATGGAATGACTGCTGGTGGGGAATATAGGGGGAGATATCATTATCCTATCCATTGCTGTGAGAGGTTCAGAGAATTGTTCCAAAAATATATCTTGTTCTCCTTGGACAATGCAAATCATGAGAAAATCAATAGCACATGCTCTGGGAAGGCTCTTAAAGTAACAGAGGATGACATTTAAATGTTGTTAGATGTTGCTTCTGAACAGGAAAATGGAGAGTTATTACTGCAGAAGCACTTTTTTGCATTGCTTTCTTCTACCCGGAAGGCGACGTCACATGTGACCGCATATAAAATCTGCACGCCACTAGCAATGGTCTCTATTTTTTACCAGACTTTCTTCACTTTAATTGGCCAGCATTCACAATATCCCCTAAACAAACCCTCCGAAAGGACGACCTTTTCTAATTCGACCCAGAGCAATAAATTATTGGCAGCTGCACTAGAAGATATGAGTAGGCCAGAAAATGACAAAACATTCCTTTCTAACCCGGGTGAAGGCATGCCGGTGAGTGCAGATCAGGTGGATATTACCCTGGATTTTTCGAAAGAGGAAAGTGATTCCTCATCCTCATTTCCATCTGTTATAAAGTTATCAACAAAAGGGGATGAAGCACGATCATCTTTAAATAAGAATACAAGAGATGATCATCTTAAAAGGTTGTTTTTCTGCTGCTGAGAATTATTTCAGGGAGATGGCTCCCGAGCTTTGGTTAATAGCCTTGAGCCAAATGATCTGGGTTTGTACTTCATGAAGTTCTTCAGCACATTATGCAGCATTCCCTCAGTTCACCTTTTCCGGACTTTAGACGACGAGGATGAAAAAGCTGTAAAAGATATGCAAGCAATGGAAGCTAAATTATCCAGAGAGGAAAAGAACCATGACTGCAGTGTTGATGCAGACAGAGATCATGCACTGCGGTACCTGCTTATTCAGTTTCTCTTACAAATCCTTCTTTGTCCAAGGGAATACTCAGAAGCTGCATCTGAACTCATCATCTGTTGTAAGAAAACATTTTCTACTTCGGATAACCCTGAGTCCTCTGGAGAAGATGATACAGAGGTTGATGATGCACCTAAATTGATGGATGTTCTCGTGGATACTTTGCTCTCTCTGCTTCCATAGTCATCAGCTCCTATGCGGTCTGCTATTGATCAGGACATCCCGATGCAGCTAGTGCAGATGAAGATAACAATGATGAAGGTGATGACTTGTTCAATATCTCACTCCAGCTCCCCAAGCACCATCACCAAGTACATGAAATAGGATAAGACAGTGTTAGAAGCATATCAAACTTGAGACAGAAGACAAGAATATAGAACAAACTGCTAACACACAAAGACCAAAGGATCACGGCTATACCAGTGACCAATTTCCCCTTATCATCGCTGGCCAAAGTCCACAGGATAACATATCACACATTCAGCCCCTTATTCGCAAGAGAGGAATTTAAGTTGATACTCATTGTCATTACCAACATCTTCGTGTAGACTTTCATCAAAGAATATCAGGAAACGATGAAGCTTTGGGTCCACCGGTTCTATTACCGTAAACTACTATGGGCTGTTAATCTTCCTTGGCCCAAAATCAATCGCTATCCATCCCTGCTAAATTGAAAATTCAGAGTTAGAAAATCAATTAAGGAATATACCTGTTTGGAAAAAGATCCAATCCAAGACAGCTAGCAGATTTTCAGAGCAACGAATCTAGACATCCAAGCATTAAACGTAATTGATACCAATCACACAGAAGAAGATTTTCATTAACAAACATCAATGAAATCATACGAAAAAGGAAGTTATTTCAAATCTTGCCTGAACCAAAATGGAAGGCCCAATCACAGCATTCAAAGCGTTCTAATCAAAGTTTAATCAGTAAATTTCAGTTGAAGCCTATAAAAGGGAGGGATTTGAAACGAAAAATCGGATTCGTAATCACCACACAAAAAAACCCTAAGTTTTGTAATCCAAAAGATTGAAGAAGAAAACTCATATGTTTCAACCGTCAAACTCTTGGAGTCATCACTACCCAAGTCTTCACCGTCTCTAATCCGCCGTCGTCCCAACTTTCGGTAAAACTTTGATCCATGTCTAAATAATTGAACTTTTGACGTTTGTTTTGTGTTTGAAGGTTCAAAATGGAGGAGATGACAAAGGGAAAAAGGAGAACGAACAGGAAGATGAATCTAGAGAGACGAAACCAAGCGATTTGAGCAATTGCGAGACTCCGAGCATGGTCTGAGATTTGGGGGGCGAAGGGAATTTGGGATTAGGGTTCACCGTTTTCGTTTCTGTCAGTTTCTGTTTATGATTGTAATCGTATAACTGCTCACACACACACACACACACTATACCATGCACCGCACATTCACCACCAGTGGATCTCATCTTATGACCCACATCATGCAGTCCACCGTGAACCCTCACAGCCTCGTCATACCTAATCACGCGCCACGTCCTTTAATCCCTCCGTTTAACCGTTAACCTTCCCAATTGACCTTTTAATTAACCATTAACTTTTAATTAAAATTTATCCTTTTATTTAATTACTCAACTAATATATGTTTTTTAAAAATCAGCCCCTAATAACTTATTGCATTCTATTTTATTCTAATTAGTTGAATTACATTTATCTAATTAATCATATCTTCTAGTTAACCTATCATTTTATTCTTAATAACTTAATTAATCTTTTTTTACAACTTAATTAATAATTTACTTATCTCACAATTTATATTTAATAATCTAATTATCTAGTAACCTTTTTATTTATTTAGTAAACAATTCAATTTTTATTTATTCTATTAATTAACTAATTAATCCAACACTTTCAATTAGACTTTTTATAAAAAACAGTAACCTTTTGTAATTTATTGAATATAATAACAAACAACCTTTATTAATTAAATCATTTCATATTTAAGTTTTTTTAAAATAAAATAAAATCACTTATTAAAAATCTCTTATTTAAAACTAGAATAACTAAATTAACTCGTACTAAAATTAATCTCACCAAATTAGTTAACATTTTCACAAAAAATCAATCCAACTCTTTCCTAAAACCAATTTCACCTTAGGAACAAATCAATCCCCTTAAAATCAATATCACTAAAATCAATTCAACCTCGCCTAAAGCCATCAACACCGTATCAATTCACTAAAATCGATTTCACCTTTGCATCATTCCCCTCGATCCTTGATCCCATTCAAGTCGATCATTTAAGATAGATCATACCCCATAGGAGGACCTTTGTCTTTATCCTTTACAACATAGAAACAAACAATCAACTCAATACAAAATATTTAAACACATTAGAGAAAGATACCAAATCATCTTAAGCGAGATAGAATCTCCACCCCACATCAATACAATCAATATCGTAGGAACTTTTCCTTAAGAGAGATAGAGGCGTACCTCGTCGATCCATATCTGAGTACTTGAGCCCTTCTCTTAAGACGATGCAAAGACTATTTTCCTACACCTTGTGGCGGTTAAATCTCCCTTAAAATGATAACGCATCTCTTCTCCTAAAATCAATCAATCAACTACCCTAAATCAGTAGGAACTTTGACCACAGTCAAAGAATTCCTCCTACCCTTTAGGGGAACTACAGATACTCTGATTCCACTCCCGTAAGGATATATAGGCATAAGATGCGATATCTTATCGAGTATACTTAGAAATAAACCCCTAGGTCTTTTAACCATTAAGCAGATAAACACTTAGCAATAAACAAACATAAAACAAGAGGTTCCTGTAGAGTACTACAGAAACTTAGGATGCTAATACCTTTCCTAAGTTTAACCAACCCCCGAACCTAAAACTCTCTAGCTTGCATTTGCATTGCATTGTGGGAATTTCGATCTTTATCCCTTCCTTTGGACAAATCAAAGTTCGGTTGCAAAATGAATTAAAGATTCAAACTAATCAATAGTCTGGTATCCGATTTTCACCGCGACAGAAATGGTGACTTCATTGGGGACACCTCAGTGGGTTTCCCCTAACTTGTTTTTGAAGGTGAGATAATACTTAGAAGGGGGGTTGAATAAGTATGAAAGATTAAAACTTAGAATTAAAAACACAATTATTTTTATTCTGGTTCGTTGAACTCAACTACTCTAGTCCACCCTTCCTAGAGTGATTTGCCTTTCTCAACAAGGACTTAATCCACTATTTAATCAAACAGATTACAATAGTAACACCTAAGAACAAATGTTCTTAGTCTTCTCAAGAGCTATTGATTCCAACTGAATCCTCTTAAGGAAATCCTTTACAATCAATGTAAATCTAATACAAGAGTATGAATGCTTCTAAAAAGCTTTTATCACAACAGTGATATTTCTCTTAAGATTAAGTACAAATAATTCTAAGAATGAATATGAAAGTATGAGAGCTTGAATGTTATAATTTCTTTTCAGCAAAATGTCTAACTAAAGAATTTGGTGGAGTCTTCCTTTTATAGGCAGCTGATCCAAGGAGAGCTGAACGTTGAGAAGAGTGTCCCAAAAACGTCTGAGCCTTTTTGTCTTCACATCAAGTGACCTTTCCTAGAAGAAGAAAGCACAGAAAAATCCTTTTTGTCTGTGTTCTTGTGTCTAGCACAAATGAGGAAAGAGACGTTTGATTTACTCCAACGGATATAATCTTTGAATATTTCTTCTTCAGTTTTCAGCAAGTTCATCAGAATCTGATTGGGTCAGAGTCTTCTAATGATGTTCAGAACTTTGCTGTATCAGAGTCTTCTGCAGCATGTGTGCTTTCAGTGTGTTAATCATCAGAGCATATTTGACACAGAACTTCAGTACTGGCACCTTTAGTACTTTCAGAATCTTCTGTAGAAACTATGCTTTGAAAAACTCTTCATACAATATTCTTCTTTGCTTCAGATGCTTCTGCTTTCTTCAAATTCTTCTGGAGCTTCTGCTTCAGAATCTTCTGGAGCTTCTTGCCTCAGATCCTTCTGGAGGCTACGCTTAGGAACTTCTGTAAGCAGCAATCAGAATCTTCTAATGAGTGCATCTGGCGCTTCAGAGTCTAGTTAATTTCTTGTATATAATTCTGATTTGCTTCTAGAGTGTTAATTTCTTTATTATCTGCAGTAAAAACTCTCAAGCAAATTTTAGAGTATATAATTCTTAAATACAAAATTTCCTAATAGTTATCATCAAAACAAAGAGATATTATTAAGAACCAATCTGTGTTCTACCAGTTTTGTTCTTATATTTGCTTATATTTGCTTAATTATTTAATTGTTTATCTATTGCTTTTTGGGTTGATACCTTTGAGTGGTGAGACAAAGTCCTACACCCGGACTTGAGTGAACTTAAGATAGGATAGTGATATGTTCGATGAGACTTATAGGGGGTTGAATCCCGACCAAGTTGACTTGAAAATCACGCTCAATTGAGACCCTTTCGAAAATGGTTCCGTTGAACGAGTAATCGTGAAAACTTTTACTATAGTCGATTGGAGTCTGTGATACTGAGGACCGTAGTTACCTTTAACCCCACTTTGGCCTTTATTAGGACGTAGTGTGGGACTATGAGGGAGTACACCCGAAATAGTGCTACGCGATGCTACACTCAAAAGAAGTTCTCTTGAGAATATTATTAATCACCGAGTAATTGGGAAGTTGATAATATCTGAAAGATGAGCTAATGACTTTGGGAACCTTATTAGAACCTTGTTCTGCAGGTACAATCAACCCCTAGTCCTTGTCCTTTGGGAAATGGGTATACCCTTTGGCTCCATGCTCGATGCAAAACTAGGACCTTTTGTTTGTTTATCTTTGTGTGTCCTTATGTGCCTACTTGTGTTTATTGCATTCATATAGCATCATTTTGCATTGGATTTCATGGGATCCCTTTTTGTTTGTGAACATTGTAGGTCTCTATGACTTCTAATGAAAGACACACTTTGAAATACACTTTTAAAAGTCCTAAATTAGATGACCTAAAGGAGTTGGTGACCTTGATTGAAGACCAAGGGAAGTTCAAGAGCAAGTATGGGAAGTTGATATCTTTATTGAGCCGCCAAGTAAACGAAGGACTCCTTTCCACTTTATTGCAGTTTTATGACCCGCTTTATCATTGTTTTACGTTTTCAGACTTTCAGCTATTGCCTACATTGGAAGAATATTCTTTTTTGGTTGGTCTACCTATTCTAGAAAAATCTCCCTTCCCTTTCTTGGAGAAGGACCCTGAGGAAAGAGATATTGCTAAAGCTCTTTATCTGAAAGTATCCGACGTCAGAAGAAACTTAATTAGTAAGGGTGGTATTTTAGGCTTAACTACGGATTTCTTAATCAGCAAGGCTAGGTTTTATGCTGATTATACGAACAAGACCCCGTTTGAAGCAATCTTTGCTTTACTCGTTTATGGAGTGTTTCTATTCCCAAAGGGTTTGTCGACTTTAATGCCATCAAGATCTTTCTAAAGAATAATCCAGTGCCGAATTTATTGGGAAATACTTATCATTCTGTACATCTCCGAAATCTTTATGGTGGAGGAATGATTACCTGCTGTGTACCTTTGCTTTACAAGTGGTTTATTTCGCACTTACCGAAGTCTAGCTCTTTTACAAATATCGGCAAGGAACTTTGGTCTCCGAGGGTTATGGCGTTGACCCACTCAAATATTGATTGGTATAATCGAGTGTATGATGGGACTTTAATTATTGATGGTTGTGGTGACTTTGCTAATGTACCGTTACTCAGTTTTAATGGAGGGATCAGTTACAATCCAGTCTTAGCTCGTCGACAGTTGGGATTCCCGTTGAAGGAGCCACTAAAGAGTGTTCAAGTGGAAAGCATTTTCTTTAGGGATGACAAGGAACTCTGAGACAAGATTTTGGCTGCATGGGATCATTTGCACAAGAAAGGCAAGAGAAGCCTTGGAAAACTTAATTGTGTGTCCTTGGAGCCCTACCTCCAGTGGGTTAGAGAGAGAGCAATCAAATTGAAGATGCCCTATTCTTGTCAAGGTCTTATACCTTTGAGAAGGAAGCCCACTTATGTCTTTATATGCGAAACTGAGAAGTTAGAGGTTGCTTTGAAGAAGTTGCAACATGAGTTAGAGTCATGGAAGAACAAGTATCTAGTGTCTGTTGCAGAGATTGATGAACTTCAGAAAGAGAAAGATGAACTCCAGAAGCAGCTACAGTTGAAGGATGAAGAGCTACTCCCCTGCAAGAAGAGGAAAGTCATGGAGGATTTATTTTTCTCCGACCCACAATGTACTATTTGGAAGCTGATTATGGACAACCTTATCCGTGAGAAGATGCAATTAGAAGAGCAGCTCAAGCAGCAGAATTCGAAACTTCTTTAGTGTCTTTACTAGCTTTTATTTGGGACTTTTAAAAGCAATTATTTGTGTTCTGTTTCAAAATTAATAAAAACGTTTTCTTTTACCAAAATGTTTATAAATAGTTGGAATCCCATGAAGTCCTACTCATCTTGCATTGCATTATTTCTTTATTCATTTCAAGAAACTCAATTTTATTTCTCAGGTATTGTAACCATGGATTTCAAGAGAGAAGCATTGGAGTACACTTTCCAGAGTCCTAACATTGAAAGCTTGAGAGAACTAGCAGATCTCATCGAGAACCGTCACGCCTTCACAACAGAATATGGAGAAATCTTCCGTTTTCTCGAGCTCAAGATGAAAGAAGGGCTGTTGGAAACTCTTGTTCAGTTCTATGATCCGCTGTACCATTGTTTCACCTTTCCGGATTACCAGTTGATGCCAACTCTGGAAGAGTATTTTTATTTCTTGAGGATGCTTGTGACGGCCCGACCCATATTCACCGGCTAGGAGGACATACCCAGTCACCAAGAAATTGTAAACGCTACTCATCTCAGCTTAGCAGATGTTCAAGCACACTTGACCACCAAGGAAGGAGCCTTTGGATTCCCAGCTGACTTCTTGATTGAAAAAGTCTGTTACCCTGCTGAAAGGAAAGAGGTCCTTATCTTAGAAGCTACCTTTGCTTTCTTGGTCTATGGGATTTTCTGGTTCCCAAAGATCGACGACTTTGTTGACATGGATGCAATTAAGCTGTTCATCCTCAAGAATCCCGTCCCCACCTTGCTAGCTGACACGTACTATTCGATCCACTTGAAGAATGCCGAAGGGGGAGGACATATCGTTTGTTGTACCGCTCTGTTGTATTCATGGTTCATTGCTCACCTGACTCAGCATCCGTCTATTTGGGATGAGGTAGAAACACCTCATTGGTCCGAGATAGTTATGGCCCTTACTCACTCTGACATTGTGTGGTACGACCCTACCTATGGAGGTATATGTATGATTCCCAGCATCAGAGGATTTACTAACATATCGCTTATTGGGAGAGAAGGATGCATAAGTTACAACCCTGCTTTGGCTCGCCTCCAATTTGGGCATCCTATGGTCGAAGTACCTGACCAAGCTCTGTTAGAAGGGATCTTTTTCAAGGAAGGAGAAGATCCATACTTGAAGACCGTCATAATTTACGCATGGAGATACGTCAATAAGGAAGGAAAAGCTGCTTTAGGATACCCCAATTGTGCTGTCTCTGAAGAGCTCTCGACCTCAAGATGATGTTTCCTTTCCATGAACCTATAGTTTTGGCTTTTCATGATCCTGATTGGTTTGATGTGAGCGAAGTAGATCAATTGAAGACCGCTTTGGATGAGGCTCGAAAACTGAAAGCCGCTTGGAGGAACAAGTTTTTCACACTCAAGGTAGAGAAAGAGAAGTCCCAGAAGCTTCTAGAAGTAGAACTTGCAAGGAAAAGGAAGGCACGAGAGGATTTATTTTCCTCCCACACCTCTTCAAGAGCTGTCACCAGTGATGATCTTCCCCCCAGATATTGTGGCTTGGAAGGAATGTGTCGATCGACTCATCAGAGAGAAGGCCGAGTTATAAGAACGTGTCAGTCAGTTAGAAGAAGAGCGTCGCGCACAGAAGGAGCGTAAGGAGTAGATCTCCGAGTTTCTCTTTTGCTTTTGGTTCAATGTAATAAACTCTTAAAAGAGTACTCTGCTTTGTAATGTTTCGATTATCAAAATAAAATAAGTTTTTCTCCAACGTTACAATACCGGAAATAATTTGAGTTTCGTGAAGCCTCATATTCATTTTCATTTTGCATAAGCATAGAATTGTTTGCATTCCATGGTCTCACTCTTGCTTCATCTCCGCAGACAAGCTGAATCACCGATACAACACTTGAGCTAGTCAACGCCAGAAGATGGATCAACTAGAGCAAGAGAACAGAGTGCTCCGTGATGAAGTTGCAATTCTGAAAGAAATTTTGGAGAGGTTGAATGGTCTAGTGGAAGCTTTGTCCAATCAAGCCTCGATCAACAACCAAGAAGTTCCGAGGACTGTGATCTCTGAAGTGACGCCAGCACCGATCCCAGTGGTGTCTTCTGTTGCTGAATTGTCCTACAGTATGCCTCAAGGTTTCCCATGGGGATTGTCTCCCAATTTCTTTTCAACTGGTTACCGCCCGTCTGTGTCCGAGATCCCTGTTGTGACCGCTGTTCAAGATACTCCTGTAGTTTCTGCTATGATGACCACCGCATCTCCACATGTGAATGTTGTTCCGTATATTCTGGATGAGCCAATTTTACAAGGGTCGCCGACTGAAACTGTGGGTTTGGAAGAGAGGATGGATGGATTTCAAGACCAATTTTCCGAAATGCAAAAGGAGTTGAAAGCCCTTCGTGGGAAGGATTTGTTTGGAAAGAGCGCTTCTGAGCTATGCTTGGTTCCAAATGTTAAGGTCCCACCGAAATTCAAGGTCCCTAATTTTGAGAAGTACAAGGGGAATACCTGCCCTCAGAGTCATCTTATTATGTACGCCAGGAAGATGTCTACCCAGACTGATAATGATCAACTGCTCATTCACTATTTCCAAGACAGTTTGACAGGCACTGCGCTCAAGTGGTATATGGGGCTGGATAGTACGAAGATTCGAACTTTCAATGATCTAGGGGGAGCCTTTGTCAAGCAATATAAGTATAATGTGGACATGGCTCCCGACCGTGACCAATTGAGGGCTATGGCCCAGAAAGACAAAGAGAGTTTCAAGGAATATGCTCAACGTTGGCGCGAGTTGGCCGCACAAGTCATACCACCATTAGAAGAAAAGGAAATGACCAAGATTTTTCTGAAGACCCTGGGTCCTTTCTTTTATGAGAAGATGGTAGCCAGTGCACCCAGTGACTTTATTGAAATGGTTAATATGGGAATGCGCTTGGAAGAAGGTGTCCGTGAAGGAAGATTGGCTAAGGAAGAGAGTGCTCCTAGCAATGTTAAGAAATATGGGAGTGGTTTTGTGAAGAAAAAGGAACAGGGGGTGAACGCCGTGCAAGAAGGAAGACTTAGAAGGAGGTACTCACCATCATACCAAGTTGCGGCAGTATCGCCAGTGTTTAATGCTCCCGCTTATCAACCCCAATAGTCTCCGCAACCGAGTCAGCCGTCTCAATCCACCAATGCTCAACAGTCACAGCCTCAGCAAAATCCGCAGTATTCTCAGCAGAATCGGCCGTTCAACAATCAAGGTCGTGTGTATAGAAGGATAAATTTTGAGCCTATTCCTATGAAATATGTTGATTTGTTTCCAGCTTTGGTTCAGAAGGGCC